>OY540836.1:21398711-22598711 GCA_961205895.1 Mythimna pallens
ATAGTCGCTGTCGCCATTCCGCCATGAGATCCCGCCGGAACTCTTTCCGCCATGCCGTGATTTGTCGCGGCAGCGGAGTTTCACCACGGCGTTGCATCTCCACGCGCAAATCGTGCATGCGTGCAAGGTCTTTTGCTACAAGATCCCATGGTGGCTGGCCAGCAAGGAGGCTCGCTGCTTCGCGGGAAACCGTGCGGTATCCCCGCACCATACGTATGGCCATGACCCTCTGGCACGCGTTCAGCTGGGCCGCCGGTCGCTTTCCCAGTGACGGCGCCCACACCGGCGCCCCATAAAGGGCCATGGACTGGACGATGCCTGCGTAGAGCCTCCGGCAGGAGGCGTCTGGACCCCCGAGGTTGGGCAGGAGCCGCTTGAGGGCAGCCCCGTTCCGATTCAGTTTGGGAGCCAGACGTCGGAAATGCTCCTCGAAATTCCACCGGCTATCGAGGACGAGTCCCAGGTACTTCATCGTCGACCCGACGCCGATGTGAACTCCTACTACTGTTAATTGGGAGCGCCGAGGCGGCGCGCTCCGGGGGCCGTGAAAACACATGGCCTCGGACTTGTGCAGCGCCACCTCGAGTCCCAACTGCTGGATCCTATCAACGACTATCGCAACCCCGCGTGTCGCTAATTCGACCGCCGCCTGGTACGACTCTCCCTGCGCCAGGACCAGCGTGTCGTCTGCGTAACAGACCACGCTGACCCCGTCAGGGATGTCGCCGCGCAGCACATAGTCGTATCCGATGTTCCACAAGGGCGGTCCTAGTACCGAACCCTGCGGAACACCGCACGACATCTCTCGCCGTTTCCACTCTCCCTGGTGACCAGGGTAGATGATGTACCTGTCCGACAGGTAGGCCTCGATCACACGACAGAGGTAGTCGGGCACCCGGTGATACCGGAGTGCCCTTCTAATGCTACTCCATGGCAGGGAGTTGAAGGCGTTGGCGATGTCCAATGACACCGCCACGACACACCTGCCCTGGGATACTGCATCCCCCGTCGTGAGAGCTCGCACGCGCATGATGGCGTCCACCGTGGAGCGCCTCCTGCGAAAGCCGAACTGGCCGTCCGCCAGATCCGGCCCCACCCGTGATAGGTGCGCGACGAGGCGGTCTGCAATTACTCTTTCAAAGAGCTTGCCCACCTCGTCGAGCAGCACGATGGGCCGGTACGCGGACGGAGAGTCCGCAGGGCGCCCCGGCTTCGCGATAAGGACCAGTTTCCCCGTCTTCCAGCGAAGTGGGAACTGGCCCCTCTCCATGCATGCGCTGAAGAGCCCTCTTAATCGAGACCCGAGTGCCTCCATGGCCAGGACCCAGGCTTTCCCAGGCAAGCCGTCGGGTCCTGGGGGGGCTCGCGTGGTGGATTACGGCCCAGTCCCTCTCCTAGAGAGGAGGCCTGAATCCCAGCTGTGGGAACATTAAAAGCTCATCATGCTATGCTATGTGGTTTTTATTTGGTATTACCGATATATGCTTAAAAATACCTGTTTTAAAAAAGTCATAGAAAAGAAAAGGAATATCTCAAGAAAAAAAAGTTCCAACAATAGTTGCTACGCAGATGGCTACGCTGCTACGCTTTGACTACGCGGCTACGAATCGCCTACGGTTCGTCTACGACGCCGATCGAACGCCACTTGTAAAACTTACACTGTGTCAGTTTCCCATTGATAGACTCAAAAGACCATCTCAAAATAAACATGTGATTCAGATAAAGTCTAAAACTCAAGACTTAAGGAATCGTCAAGTTACTCTACTGATCTAAGATAAATATAATCATCATTTCAGCCGAAAGTCGTCCATCGGGGCCGTCCCTTGCTGCCCCCCCCCCCCCCCCCCAGCGACGCCCTAAGCCGAGGTCCGTAGCCGTATGATTCTCGAATCGAGGCCGCCACAGGCAAGTCCGGTTAAGCAGCCGACAACCTCCTAGGTTGACCTGCGAGAGGCCACACACAAAAAAAAAAAACGCATCCTTTGGATTCCCGCGACCCTCACCAGGTCATTGGTCCACCTTGTGGAAGGCCTTCCAACGCTGCGTCTTCCAGTACGTGGTGGTCACTCCAGAACCTTTCATCCCCACCAACCATTTGTTATGCGAGCAATTTGCCAGAAAGAAAAATGAATTGAATACATTTTCCAAGTCACATTTACCTATACCATTTCAGTGTTTCTAGAACACTATGAGGGAATCAGATGGATGCGCACAGGACCGGTCGTTATGCGAAGCAGTGGACGTGTGTTGGCTGAAATTTTGGTGATTTTAATGGAGTAAAATAATTATAGTTTAAATGAAAACTTCTTTTTATAAATTAAGTCCTAGATACTCCCTCAGAGATAAATTTAAAGAAATCAATATAATGACTGTACCTTCACAGTATATTTACGAAAATATTTTGTATGCACACAAAAATATAAACATGTTCAAAAAATACAGTGATGTTCATAATTTTAATACTAGGAACAAACACACATTTGTGGTTCCTAAAACCAGGCTGAAAAAAATAGGGGGCTTATTTAGATGCCAATGTATACACTTCTATAATAAACTCCCTAGTCATATTCAACAATTAAGCCTTAATAAATTCAAATTATTTGAAAAAGCGAAAACTTTGCCAAAAGGCTTTTTACACTGTAAAGGACTATGTTGAGGACCAAAAGGCTTGGGATTGACCTGCTCCGGTACGCACTACAATACTGTTGTCTAATTATTATTATTATTATTTTATTTTCAAGTGTGCTTTTTATTATTATTATTTAATACAATTTGATATTGTAGATTATTTTTATTTTGCAATTTGACTTTTTTTTTTCTCTATTAATTTTTGTCAATTTTTGTGAACGTGAGGACTATGTTGATTGCTTTTTTTTTCCTTTTCAGTAATTTTAAAGTATGTCTGGCAGTTTGAGTATTTTCTGCGGCCTACCCAAATGTCCTTTCTTTGGTATTGTTCGTCAAGTCGTTGAGCTCCTTAGTAGTCCTGAGTTGAGCTTTACGAATACTGACAAATGCTTGCACTGACTGGACAGGTCCACTCAAATTTGTATGGTTCTTTCTTCAAAAGACCATTTCAGACAAATCTGCATGGTTCTCATGTGATTTGACCATTACATATTTACTGTATGGACTTTAAAAGAGACTTTGACCCCTGAGTTTGTTTCGGTGTTTCTTCTCAGGGTAGTCAGCTAGGACACACCGGCATCATCTAGTTTAAAAATGACGAAAAAAAAAATTGACGTGTAAAAGTGTTTTTTAAACCTATTTACAAAATAAATATCATTTATCATTTATTAAAGTTTTCATTTATTCTATTTTTCCTGTTTGTCAATTCATCAAAAAATTTTCGTTACGCACTAACATTAATACAAATAATTATTTCTGCAAATATTACTTATACTGACTTGACTTTGACTTCTGCAAATATTTACTCTCTAAGTTCCAGGAATAGATATTAATTATGTGAATAATATGTAAATCTGGTGCATTTAGTAGAACGTGACCATTCAGTATCACGTTCTACTGAATGACATAATTAGCCATTATAATAATAATATTCCACAACTTTACCATTGTGGAAGGATCACAGCATGTAACATTCTGTAGTTTGTAGGTATTTGCGGGAAAATGGTTTGAGCTTATATACTTAATACATATGTTCGCTCCCTGTGAAGCGATCAGGATTTCTAATCACAGATTGGAAGTTATCACTATTTCCCGGAGGTGCGGTTGCCTATATTGGGCCCGACCGGTGACCGAGATAGCATACCGAATATCAATACGATTTATTTTATATAAGAGTGGGTCAAGGTTAGGGGTGCGGTACTTATTCAGTTTATTTGTCCACGCTAGCTAGCAGATGTACCGGGAAATTGAGTAGCTATTTAGATTTAAACGGTGACCGTTTTTTTTTAGATGAGAAATATTTCTCTCGCTCTAGGGCAGATCGGGAGGGCGTGTCAGACATTTACTGACTAAAACTACACCTATGTTCCTTCTTTTCGGACCCTCGGAGTTCCTTTTCGGACTACCCAAGCACCCAGTAGGCTTCGGCCCTGCTGGGCCCCTCGGAAAAGTGTCATACCTACTTTTACTGACTAAGATGTGTACCTTCAGTTCCTCTTTGCGTTTTGGGACCACGAGTTTCCTTTTCAGAAATTCTCCGTTGCCCTAGCGGCCATCGGCCCTGCTGGGACCCTACGGTTTAGCTGACATCTCTTTGAGGTTCACGTGGAACACTACGCACCGTCGATGACTCGAGCTCGATCTGAACAGATACCGGACGATCGGACGGCGAGCTACCCATTGCTCGTCGTGCGGGTGGGTGAATGTCACATGTCTTCGAATTTTTGGTTCTAGGACAAGCCGGTTTCCTCACGATGTTTTCCTTCACCGTATCGAGAGCAGTGGTGATGGAATAAATTACACAAAGTAATGCACCTGGTTGGGTTTGAACCCGCGACCTGCAACATGTAAATCTGGGCTGTTACCACTCGGTCACTGCTTTACTCAGCCACCACTGCCTTTTATCAAAGGTTAATAGTTTGTACAATCACGAACATTATATTGTTCGCTAAATATGTATGTTCTTACGATATAATATTTAAAAAAATATATTTAAATTTAATAACACCTATTTGATCTGGCAGTTTTCATCGGATTATTAAAAATTATTGTACAGCTTATAATTCAATTTCACGCTTATCCTTTTATGTTAGAATAAAGGCAAATAAAGGAGTTTTTTTTTTTACTTTTTAAGCGTTATACCGCTCCATGAAATAATAAGCGTGTTAATATTTATTTTGGACTGCCAGAAAGTTAGTTCAAAAGCTTAAATATTTTCAGAAGCCGGAATGGGTTTGTTGATTTTAAAATTATGACGAGCAAGGGGTTGAATAGCCTGAGTAACGTAAATAAATTAAGAATCGGATTGCAGCACCACCTAGCGGGTCTAAGAGTATTTTCGAGCCATCTTCAGACCCACTCAAATATATGCACAAAACTTCACCCCAATAGGTCCGTTTATGAGTAATTAGGTGACAAACACACGTAACATTAAGCTCGGATCACTTTGTCCATCCGTCCGTCTGTATGTCTGACTGTCAAGACCCTTTATCTCGGGAACGCATGGAGGTAACGAGTTGAAATTAAAACCATATACTCAAGTCGACAATCCCTTGAAACTGTGAAAAAAAATCAAAGTTCTGAGTTCACGAAAAAAAATGCGGCCGTTTATGTCGCAAAAAACGTGTATTTCGACACTCAAAGGAATCAAAATTCATAGGGTACTTCCCGTTAACCTCCCCAAATTGAATTGTGAATCCCCAAATTTGGCATGAAGCAAGGACTCATAGCACAAGTAAAGGAAAAAATCTAAAAACTGTAAATTTGTAGTTGCGTCACAAAAAAAAAGCTTTTTTGCGATTCGGAAAAATCTTCGTAACTCAATTCGGGAATTGAACTGTTTTCAGAGGTTTTGTACGGAACCCTCAATCCGCCAGTCCGACTCGCACTTGCCCGGTTCTTTTTTTTTTTATATTGGTTTGATTGATTGATATACTCTTTATTATATACCATAAATAAAATCACAATTAGAGCTTAAAATTAATAGGATGTCACAATGGGCGGTCTTATCGCTTAATGCATTTTTTTACAGAAAACCTAGAAAAAAGATACGCAGGTAGTTCGTGGTATATTGACATACTATTTACATATATACAATACATAACTCTTAAAATATATATAATACAAACAATTAAATATATGTGTTGTGGCCAGATCTTAGAATAATAATCACTTCATGATGTGACCGGCCATATCATGAAATGGTGGCATTTCTTGATATAAAACCTCGTCCGCTTGCCATATCATAATATGGGCAAGCCAAATAAAAAGCCAGCTCCACTACCACCGGGGTGTACAAATTGATTAGTTTTGAAACTATAATCTGTAAAATATTATTGTTGTTAATTATTATTTTATTTAGTATTGTATAATGTAGAAGCATTTTTTTTTTTCAAAGTTTGTAAATGTGAGTACCATGGAGCTATTTTATGGTTTTTAGGTTATTATTGGTCCTGTTTGACATAAATGAGCATGGCAGTTGAGAGTTTGTCATGCTCACTCAAATGTCTCACTGATGGTGGCGCGTGTGTTGGATCATTCGGTTCCCTTTAAAATGGTTAAGCTGAGTGGTGCTAATATTCACGTCAGGTCTGTGAACGGGCGCTGTCAGTTAAGACTGGTCATCTCTTAGCTGCCAGTTGCTATTTTAATATCTATATTTAGTTTTTATTTTTACTTTATTGACATTGTTCTCACATGATAGCGACAAGAAACATGTAACAGACATATTTGTAATTGCAAAACACGATTGAAAAGAGTGTCCATGGAGTTTCTTGCGCATTCTTCTCCATAGAGATCTACGCTTTGGAATGTGCAATTAGCATCATTTTTTCTGACTGACTGACTTCTTGACATTTCAAAAGTGCCTGTAAATGGTTTATTTGAAATAAATGCTTTGAATTTTGAATTTGAATTTGAATTTGAAATAAACACTCTGTGTTTTAAATTTATTACGGTATGAACTTTAACTGCATGATTATTTCATGATATGGCCAAACATGGCTGATCACATTATCGCAAAATAGTTACATTATCCACCGTTAGAGGCGCTGATGTTGTTTTGTTTTGTTATGAATCATGGCGGTGGACAGTTGTGGTTATTCTAATAAAACTATTAGTAATGATGTGCCAATTGATAATAATGATATAGTGAATTGTCATTACGATACAAAAATATTTGAATTTTACGAAAGCCATTCAAAAAACGAGCGCTACATAAAAAAAACCTTGAAGTTCAGAACTTATTACAGAGGTTAGTAGATTTCAATCTTTAGCAGTATTATTTAAGACCAAATGTTGATTGAAATATCTTACAACGTTGACGTTTAAACGATCTGGCCCGTTTTAGTTGGCCATAATTATCATAAAATGCAGACAGAGCAGTGGTGGCCGAGCAATAATGGCACCGACTTACCGAGTTGTAGGTCGCGAGTTCAAACCCAGCCAAGCGCATTACTTTGTGTAATTTATTTGATCGCCACTGCTCTCAAAACGGTGAAAGAAAACATCGTGAGTATGTGGTCCACGATGTTAAAGCCTTTTCAGAATCCGGCTTGTTCGGGAGACTGGAAGTCGTCGAACCTGCGTGCGAGGTGGTTCGTGATGACTCTGGAAAACAGCTTGTAGACATGGCTCAGAAGTCAAATGGGCCTGTAATTTTTAAGCAGGGTATTGTCACCTTTCTTAAAGAAGAACACCTCTCCACCACACCTCTGCTCCATGACTGTGGCGTTTTTCCCTTGAGTATGACGGAATCGAACAACTTTGGAAGGGCCTTTAGGACTGGTTTTCCACCCGCCTTCAGGAGCTCAGCAGTAATGCCGTCTTCAATCGATGCCTTGTTGTTCTTCAACTGCTTCAGAGCCATCCTAATCTCGTACAGGCTGACGTCTGGGATATCTTTGGTATAATGTCGAGTCAATCTAGATTTTGGGTCGTTCGCTAGATTTGCAGCGGGTCTGGAGATTGACGTGTACAACTGTCCATAAAAACCTTTGGTGAGTATGACTCTGTCATCGTCGGTCTTCAATTTCCTGAGCTGGCTCTGCCCAATAGTCAGATCTTGTGCAAATACTTTGGAGCCCTTATTCCGTCTAATCGCGTCCTTAATCCTCTCGGTAGTAAATAGGCGAAGGTCGCGTTTCAGAGACTTCGAGATCCATCTATTGAGCTATCGGTATGTGCAGGCATCATCTGAAGACTGCAAAGTCATCTTCATAAGCTCGAGAGTTTGATTTGACAGCTTCTTGTTCTTTTGTACAATGAGTCTTAAAAAACTTTAACCAGACTGCATAGACGGTTTCCACGAACCCATCGTTGTATTCGTCCACGGAGCTTCCTAGGCACTCGAAATGATTTTGGAGTTCGAGCTACCAGATCTGGCAGATAGATATTTAATGCTATAAAAGAGTAGGTCAAGGTTCAAGGCGCGATACTTTTACAGTTCATTGATTCTTGTCAGCAGTCAGATGCTGTTTACTGGTAAACCGGATAACTGTCTAGATTTAACTATAGACTTTCATGAAAAGTCAATAATATTGTATTTTTGAAAATTGGATTACGTCCAATTCCTTTCTAGTTTTGATATTAAAGCCATTAGTACTTAGGACCGGTTTAACATGAGTTATTTCATACTCCTTCTTTTCTGGCAATATCCTCTTTCACACAGTCACAGAAGACAGTCAGGCTCGGTATCAATCCTGTTAACTGGGTTTTGGTTTGACCCATTTGCGCTAAAAAATATACCCTCACTTTTGAAGTCGGTTAAAAATAGTCTAAAGTTTTATGTATTTGATTCGAAACTTATAAAATATTCATCGAATTATTATAAGATCATATTAAAAATTCAATTTCACGCTTATCTGTTGGCGCCAGATGAAAAGTAAACTTTGGAGTTAAAAAAAAAAAACATTATTATACAGCTCTATGAAACATAAAGCATGTTTATATTTATTTTGGACTACCAGAAAGTTAGTTTAAAAGCTTTAATATTTTCAGAAGCCGGAAGGGATTTGTTGATTTTAAAATTATAGCGAAATTAAATTATGACAATGGGATCGTATTATTTAATAGGTAATGGTACACCTTGGCAAGACTAATTGTCAGATTGTCCAGCCTCTGTCTATCTGTAAGAAGCCATCAAACTGCCATATAGCATTGCATAATAAGCCTTATAAGGCTCCCAGTACCAGGACTCGACCCTCCTCTCTAGGAGAGGGAAAGGGCCTTAATACACCACGCGGAACCAGTGCTGATTGGTTTTTTTTATGATGGGTAATCATCAAATGACTTCTCTCGCTCTGGCATGTCAGACTTTTACTTAACCCATGGCCCTAGTAGGCTTCGACCCTGCTGGGCTAGATGACCAGACGGCGTGCTACACATTGTTCGCCGTCCATCAATTTCAACCATCGTAGGCCTAGGCTGTGCCTAGGCTTGCGATGGTTGAAATTCGGGATCGGGATCCCGGCGATTGGAGCACGAGTGCCGTTCCCTCGCGCGTGCGGCCGCCTCCTTTGTAAGCATTAGCAGCTGCTTCATAGAAGGAGCGACTGCCTATTGGTATAATGATGGCATAATATTTAATAATGTAAGTGTAGAGTAGTAAAAGGTGTAGGGTGTTGGTATAATATTATTATTCCTTTATTGTCAGGCAACTATGGCCCATAGATAAAATATATTATATTACTTATAAACAAAATAAACTAATACTGTATATTAAAAATATTACAAACTATACACGTAACATCGACGTCGTGCTCCGCTGCGTGGTGTTGCGTAGCCGTCCTCGGAAACGTTGATGCACGACAGCTTTCGGCCAAAAGTCCTCTCTCAAAAAGGTCTGTAGATGGTGGGTTGGAACTCGTATCACGAACGACTTGAAGTTGGTGTCATGGCGCAAATCCAGCCATTCGACTCTCAGAGTCCAGTTGCTCTTTTTCTTCATATACTCCAGGACTTCCTCAACCTTCGTAGAGCAATGCAGACGCCAAATATACAGTTGCGTTGTAGGCACAGCAGGACGCAGCAGCATATTTGGTCCACTCGGTGCGGTACCACACACGTTACGGGAATAGGGCTTTTTCTTCTTCTTCTCTACTCGAGTGAAACCTCTTTCATCAACTTGGCCCGTTTTTGGCAAGGAGCTAAAGACCGCAGTCAGGGTAGGTTGAGAACCCGTTTTCACTTTGTCCCCTATTTTCGCAGATCTCTTAGGTTACGACGTACCTGGTAATAATAATGATGGCATGTTCCAACTGTGTATCTCGCTGCGCTTGTTGTAGCATTCTCTATATAAGATCACAATAAAAATACCATATCTTCCAATCACGTAAATATATTCTATTCGCAATCCTAGTTTATATGACTTAAGTCATAAAAAACTTGAATCATAAAGTAGACTCACTGCGTAACTTTATCAAGTTCCCTAACATTTCAGCTCGAGTAACTTAAGTAGGTACCTAAGCTTAATTGTTGAGACTTTGAAGCCTACAAAAACCAATTAGCATAACCTCAGTTAAATACCCTTGTTCTAACGCAAACCATAACGGTTATAACAAATGATAACAACTTAGGCCTACTGTTCACAGTCGCGTAGCTTCATAGAGACAGTATGTAAGCTTCAAGGTGCCATTCGAACCTCGGCTGCAGACTGCGGATGCAGGCAGCACATGCGGCAGCTGCACGAAGCCGGCTGCAGCTGCACGACGGTTTTTCATGTAATAGTATGGATATTTGTGAAAACCATTCCGAACGCGGCTGCGGCCAACCGCACCTGCTGCCGAGCTTGCGAGTGCTGCCGCGACCGATCACAGACCAGAACCTAGTGCTGCGACCGCAAGTTGGTGCAACCTGTTTAGACAAGTCCGAAATAATCGCTACTCGGAGCCGATAGCGTAATAATCGTAGATTTGCGACTGGTAGCACATGCAGCCAGCCTCGGAATCACTCCCGACTGTGGATGCAGGCAACGGCGTCGTGTCATACTTGTGCTACCTGCATTCGCAGCCTGCATCCGCAGTCTGCAGTCGAGGTTCGAATGGTACCTTCACGCAGGCGTACACCAAGCGTATAATAACGAATACGCGTCAAGAAACCACGCGTCTGTGGAAAGTAGGCTTTACATTTACGCGGGTTACGTTTTCAAGGGTCGCCTCAATTTTCTACGTATTCTGTATTAAATGCTCGCATGATTTGTCAAGCCAAAGGGCATACCAACGAGAGACCTCTTATCATTAAGTATGGTCTGTTTGTACTGAAATAAATTAATTTCGATGGCCTATTGATAAAACAGCTGGGTTTTTTTTTTCATTATTTATTTACATAATAGAAGCGCCAAAAAATATGTAACAAAGATTTTATTACTCATAATATTATGATTTAAAAGAGTGTCCATGGATTTTTATAGAGATCTACGCTTTGTAACCAACATTTTGGCAATTAAAAAGTGCTTGTAAATGATTTATTTGAAATATATGTTTTTGATTTGATTTGACACAAGTACCTACTGCCAGCCTAAGGGCAATAGTGCCCCAGTGGTTACGGCCGACTTACGAGTTGCAGATCACGGTTTCAAACCCAGCCAGGTGCATTACTCTATGTCATTTATGATTAAGAAAACATCGAGAGGAAACCAGCATGCCCTAGAATCAATCATTCGAAGACATGTGACATCCACCAATCCGCACTGGGTCCGCGTGGTGGATTACAGCCCTGGCTTAGAAAGGTGGCTTGAGTCCCAACAGTGGGCCGATTATGCTACCGACCTACGTATTTATATATGTATTCTTTTTCACGACAGTGCAGTCTAGAATAGATGGAAACGTACGATTACGTTCATTCCCATTAGTTCGATTCATTAGTTCGATCGTCGAACTAGTGAGAATTTTTTTTCTCATCTGTTCGACCGTCGAACTAGTGAGAACTTTTTTTCTCATTTGTTCGACCGTCGAATTAATTAGATTTAAAAATTGTTCTACTACATTTAAATGTTTTACTAATTTCGTAATAAAATAAAAAACGCTTGGTTCGTTAAAAAATAAATATTCGTGTACTTATATTTGTACATCTATAGCATATCTTTGATCAAATAAACAGTTGAAAAACTTATAAATTATAAGCTGGCTTCCTCACCTATCAAAAAATACCTAACAATATCAAAAAATAATGTAATAATGAAATATTAAACGTAATCTAATATTTTTCTGTCTTGCATATCTCAACAAGCTTAACCAGAAAGAACAAAAATTAGTTTATATGTATAATAAATAATCAAAAATCAAATGGGACATGTCAAAATTGGTCCAAATTGGTTGGATTGGAGTTGGAAGTTGGTGGTTGGAATCCAAGGTATTTTTTGATAGGTGAGGAAGCCAGCTTATAATTTATAAGTTTTTCAACTGTTTATTTGGTCAAAGATATGCTATAGATGTACAAATATAAGTACACGAATATATATTTTTTAACGAACCAAGCGTTTTTTATTTTATTACGAAATTAGTAAAACATTTAAATGTAGTAGAACAATTTTTAAATCTAATTAATTCGACGGTCGAACAAATGAGAAAAAAAGTTCTCACTATTTCGACGGTCGAACAGATGAGAAAAAAAATTCTCACTAGTTCGACGATCGAACTAATGAATCGAACTAATGGGAATGAACGTACGATTATGTTAATTTTTATCGAACTATTACAAGATCAAATCAAAAAGTAAATTTCACGAAGCTAGATGAAAAGCAAACTTCTAAATCTATATACAAGCGAAATACCATTCACTGATTAATCACGAAATCTCAGAAACTATAACACCTAAGAACTCAAAATTTGGCAGGTACGTTCCTTACAGGGTGTAGACGGATTTTACGAAACTCCGCCTATAAGGGGGTAAAATGGGGGTCGAAAGTTTGTATGGAAAAAACCTACTTTTACGCGGTTGAAACCGCTGGCAGAAGCTAGTTCCTAACTATTATTATTAAGATTAATACACTGTTTCATGAAATATGAAGTAGATTTATATTTATTTTGGACTGCCAGAAAGTTAGTTTGGAAGCTATTTTCAGAAGCCGGAAAGAGTTTGTTGATTTTAAAATTATGGCGAGCAAGTTACACAGCCTAAGTCAACAATAACTAAATGAAATGTTATTTAACACAGAAAGTAGGACTGGAGCTATACTAAAATCAACGCTAAACTTTTATAGAGTGCCAAAGGTTGATCAAAAATAAAGTTCCTTACAAAATAACAGATGTCAAGTTTTCTATATATTTATTTAAACTTCATGTACATAGGCGGACTTAATGCCACAAGGCATTCTCTACCAGTCAACCATTGGGTTAAAAAAGACAACTCTGTGGTAGGTGTGCACAATAAATAAATAACAAATATTTGAAAATTTGAAATAGAATGTAGTATCATTAAATTAAGTGGCTTATAATAATAAAATACGTATATATGCTAATATAATAAACTAATAAATACTATGCTAAATATAAAATCATTGTAATCAAGAGAGCTTTAAATATAACAATTATGACGAAGACCGAACTAAGGTTGAGAGGACTTCAAGTAGTAGTTCCGAATTTTACGCTTGAAGGAAAATTTACTTTCAGCTTTTTTGATGTCAAGGGGAAGCACATTCCAGAGTTTTATGGTAGAGACAGATATATATTCTATTGCCTAAAATCAGCCTAATGCCATTCTCTAAGATACTTGAATCTATTTCTATTCCAATGTTGCTTAATGCTTAAAATGGTTTAACGTTTTATGCATGAAATCGTAACATAAAGACAGAGTACACAAAAGTCGAAAGGGGTCGCTATTAACCAGATAGATAGATAGATATACTTTTTAATGTACACCCTAAATACAATTACAGAGGCCTTTGTTAGTCATTTGAAGTATATGGTTTAAACATAAGAAGTTTACTATTTCGAGCATGGACCTCCTCTGATTCGATCATGAGCAAATTGTCATTAAACGACTTCAAAATGGAGGAGGTTATATGTTCGGTTGAATGTATGTTGTTTTTTTTTATGTATGTTCACCGATTTCTCGGTCAATTGTGGACCGATTTTGAATTATTTTTTTTCGATTAAAAGGTTATGCTTCCGAGTTGGTCCCATAAAAATATTGTTATGATCTGATCATGAACTTCGAAGATATGGAACAGAACTCCTCATAAGATCACAGCAGAACAATCGTAAGAAGTAAAATTGCTTTGTTTATATGTGTAGTCGATGACTGACTGAAAGTAGTTCGGGAATATATCAAACTGATCTGATGATGAAGCCTGAAGTTTGGCACCGGAACTCTGTAATAAATTAATGTAATCTAACCGTGTTTGGGATTATTAGAATTGTCATGAGATGCACTCTGGCTATAAGGTACTTAAATATGGCTGAGGGGTACTTTTTAGTGGTGGTAGCATAACTAAAAAGTGTAAAATAAAAAACTTTTCCAAAAAAAAATATAATCGACTTCAAAGTAAAAAAAAAAACACGTAAATGTGCAAAATAACTTTAATTTCGGAAGTCGGTGTTAAATAACGAAGAGACAAAACCATTATAGAAACACCGGCTTCCGAAATTAAAGTTATTTTGCACATTTACGTGTTTTTTTTTTTACTTTGAAGTCGATTATATTTTTTTAACTGGCAGTTGAGAGTTTGTCATGCTCACTCAAATGTCTCACTGATGGTGGCGCGTGTGTTGGATCATTCGGTTCCCTTTATAATGGTTGAGCTGAGTGGTGCTAATATTCGCGTCAGGTCCGTGAACGGGCGCTGTCAGTTGAGACTGGTCATCTCTTAGCTGCCAGTTGCTATTTTAATATCTATATTTAGTTTTTATTTTTAATTTATTGACATTGTTCTCACATGATAGCGACAAGAAACATGTAACAGAGATATTTGTAATTGCAAAACACGATTGAAAAGAGTGTCCATGGAGTTTCTTGCACATTCTTCTCCATAGAGATCTACGCTTTGGAATGTGCAATTAGCATCATTTTTTTTTTTCTGACAGACTGACTTCTTGACGTTTCAAAAGTGCCTGTAAATGGTTTATTTGAAATAAATGCTTTGAATTTGAATTTGAATTTAATTTGACTTTTTAATGTTTTTTTTTACAAATTTAAATGTGAACTGCCATAATACAATTATATGTATACTAGCTTTTGCCCGCAGCTTCGCCTGCATACTTAAAATATTGCCTATGTGGCTCAGGAATAAAGCAACTTTCTATCGGTGAAAAAATTTTTGCAATCGGACCAGTACTTCCAGAGATTACCTCCTACAAACAAAAAAAACTAAATTTGCCTCGTTATAATATTAAGTGTAGATGATTTTCGCTTGTACTCATATACGAAGCATTACGTAGATTTTTTTAAAATTCTTGGTAGGTGCGCGCTTTACCGCTATCTCACCTGATGGAAAGCGAAGATGCGGTCGACGATGGAGCGCGCTTACCTAGAAGTAATTCACTCTTGACTTAAAGATTCCCGGGTTGTAGCCATCAGGAAACACAGATTCCGGCAAGAAATTCCACTCCTTAGCTGTACGTACAATGAATGTGTTCCCAAAACTAGTAGATAATTTATTTATCAAAAAAAATTAATACTGCTTTATTTATATGTACCAAAGCCTAAGGCTACACCCGTTTTTATTTAGTTAACAGTCTGGTTAGAAATAGTTTATACAAAACGGTTAATTTGAGTTAACACAAGATAATAGTGATTTTAGCAGAGGAATCATTTTGTCAACATTATTCTAGACTATTTGGATCATTGTAATAACATTTTCAAGACTGGTTTCAAAAGAGATCTAGCGAAGCGTAGTTTGTTGAGATCTTACAAAATACACCGATAAATTTTGAGCAATTTGTCTGTGTTTATCTAACTCTTCATCTTTAGGAATGAAATAGCTTCAGCTTGTGACTTTGTCCGCGACAAGCTCGTGGACGAAACAACTTCATTATACGAGTATGCTAAAATCCGTAGATATTTATTAATGGTGAAACGGGGTGACATTGATTGGTTTTAAATTTCAAATGGGTGACCGGTACGCAATTTCAACGATAAAAATATTTAAAAAAAGAACTGTAATATGGACTCATTAAGTGAATTTGTTTTTGCAACAAAAAAAAATTATAAATTTGTAAATACTTTTCAGAAAAAAATATCAAAGTTTTTTTGATAAAGGGCTATATTGATTATCTCCTCTTTTTTATTTATTTATAGAAAAGCCATTCTGACAAACAATAAACATCAATTATATATTGTTTATTTTTAACCGACTTCCAAAAAAAGAAGGAGGTTATCAATTCGATTGTATTTTTTTATGTTTGTTACCTCAGAACTCCATCGGAATAAAAATCTTTGCAAATCGGTTCATAAAGAACCGATTTGCAAAGATTTTTATTCCTCTTAAAGGATATGCTTCCAGATTGATCAATTTTTTTTCAAAATCCAGTACTGATGATGGGATCCATGAGGAAACGATGGAACTCCTCAAATATTATAGGCAATCATTAGTGATTTTAGTATTTTCATCGAGAACTCAAGCATTTACAGTCAAAAAGTAACATTTGATGAAGTGGAACTGATGAAAAAGACAAGAAATGGCCAACGGAACTTCATACTCACATATATATCACAATGAAGATAGTTAAGCGACTATGACAATACAAATAAATAAATGGTTCTGAATAGTTATGTTATAAATGGTATCATCGAAGTGATCTGATGATGATGATGAAGCCGGGAGATAGGCACCCAAACTCTGCAATTAATCAATATATCCTAGCCGTGTTTAAGCTTATTAGAATTGTCATGAGATGCGCTTTGGCTATATGGTTCTATCGAACTGATCTGATGATGGAGCCGGAAGGTGGGAGGTAGACACAAGAACTTCATAATAAAATAATGTATCCTAGCAGTGTTTGGTTTAATTGAAATTTACATGAAAACTGGGCACTCTGGTTATAAGTGTATCGCAACTAAAAAGTGTGAAATAAAAAACTTTTTACAAAAAAATAACCGACTTCATTTTAAAAAAACACTAAAACGATCAAAATAACTTTAATTTCGGAAGTCGATGTTAAATGAGAAACAAACAATACCGAGAAACACCGACTTCCGAAATTAAAGTTATTTTGATATCGTTTTTTGTATATTTTTGGGGTTAAAGTAACCCCAAAAATATACTAATTCAAAGGGTGAATTTGATGGTGGGTATTATAATTGTAAAAAACAAGATAAACCAAATATTTTTTATTAGAAAATAAGATAACAGTAGCTATTATCATTAATTGGTCTCCACATTTGATTTCAATAAATCGAATTTATAAAATGAAAAACTTGAAAACATTTAAAATGTTATCAAAAAAAAGTTAGATAGAGGTATGAAAGATCTTGAGGTGAGATTGCTTGAGAGAAGATGATAGACTGCTTCTTCAATTGCTTTTGTACCCACGGTCCTTTTGTAAGTGCGAACTAAAAGGCCACTAAAATGAAAGCAAAGGGTTTTTTTTAGGTGGGAAAGTCATCTTATAACAAATCCCGCTCTTGGGCGGAGTTACCCGTGTAAAGAAGGGGGTTAAATTTTAATACAACCATTAGGGTGTCGACGGCGCTTACTGATATGACACTACGCGCGCCTCAAGGAGATGTCAGCAAACCGCAGGGGCCTAGCAGAGTCGAAGCCTACTGGGACCAAGGGTTTGTCTCTCAAAGGAAAACTCGGCCTTGGGACGAAGGCAAAGAAGGGACAGGAGTGGGTCTTTAGTCAGTAAAATTCTGACACACCCTCACACTCCGCCCAAGAGCGGGGGATGTCGTTGTCACCGCCGGGATTGCGATCCCGATTTCCGGCCACCGTAGGCGCGGAGCAGGGACGAAGCCTACTGGGGCCAACGGTCTGATTCTGAAAGCAAGACTCGGCCCTGGTACGAAAGGTAACGACGGAACAGAAGTGGGTTTTTAGTCAGTAAAAGTCTGACACTATCTCCCGCAAAAGATGATTTTCCCACCGAAAAAACAAAAAAAAAAACAACGAGAGAAACATCTCTAATGGTGTATCATGCTTATGTTTGTTCTCTCATTCGTTATGGCATTGTAGTATGGGGTAACTCGTCAGAGGTAAACCGAGTTTTTATAGCGCAGAAAAAATGTATTCTTGCAATTTATGGTATGAATGGTTTGATTCCTGTTTTTTAATCAAAAAAAGCTATTAAGAGCAGCCTTAGTCTTTACATCTACGAAGTCATCCAATTTGTTAAGGGTCATCCATTTCTTTTCGAAAGTAATGATAATAAAAGTAAGCGGTTGTTAACGCCGTAACCTCTCAAAATGTCCGTAAATTAGAACTGTTTAGACGTAACTGTGCATATATGGCATCACTTATTTACAACTCCTTACCCAAATATATTTCCGAATTACCATATAACAAATTCTGTCGTGTTTTACGGGACTGGTTGATAGAGGAAGACTTTTATTCAGTAAAAGAGTTTTTGAAGAAAAGTTCATGTTGTTACCATTTTTTTAATGATGCATTTATTTATTTCGTGTTTAATTTTTATCTATTTTGACATAGTAATATAATCAATAATGTAAACTTCAATTGCATGTCAATCAATGTTCAATAATTTATGTATTTATAAATTTTATTTTTTAATTTTTGCATACTTCATACAGCTTAGGTGAAATATGTCTCGGTCTATAACTGTCATATAACAACTCCTGTACGATATTTATAGCAAATAAATGATTGATTAATTGACTGAACTTGCTTTAAATCTTAAAGAAACGTTTATTAAAAACAGTGAAACACTACAAACCAAACAGTTTTACTTACAACTGTACCACTGAAGTTATTCAGACAAATTTTTTACACGTTTTGAACAAAAAACTTTAAGACCAAAAAATTTATTAAAATATTTGGTTCTGACAACAACTGCTCGTTATGTCTCTGGCCATCGAAACAAGAAAAAATTTGCCTGCTTTCAGTATCACGCCTAATGCGTACTCGATCGGAAAAAACGTACCAAGTTTAGCTATCGTCAAAGTTATCCCAACTTTCAAAGTATACGCTTTACGTAAGACTAAAAAGTGTCATCGCCCTCCGGCCTTCATGCCAATTTATTTGGGGTCAGTATTATTTTCCTTTATTATTAAGAACAAGTTTCTTAATAATTGATTACAATCTAGCCTAAAAGATTAATAAGTAATTAAATACTGACTGACTATTATACGTTATAGGTTTTGTTAAAACTAAGAATAGCGTCCTTTAGCACTTTTATAGTAGTCCATAACACTTTCTTAGAGTCTGATATTGATAAAAACACTTTGTTCATGTGTTATATGCATAGCACAGCGTTGATTACTATTATACTACTAACTTTAAACAGACAGCATAAAGCATACCTTCTTCATCTTTCTATGCCGTTTTCTCAGTAGAAACATCCACTTTCTAGCCATGTACATTTTCTAGACATTTCTATTTTCAAGCATGTCTATTTTCTAGCCATTTCCTCTTTCTAGTCATTTCTACTTTCGAGCCATGTCCATTTTTTAGCCATGTCATCTCGCTCTGGGTGGAGCGAGAGAGAATGACAGGCTTTTACTGACTGATAAACCCACCCGTGCTCCTTCAATTACCCTTTACGTTTTAGGGCCCTCGGTGACTCTTTCAGACTCCTGAAAGCTGAAACCGTCAAGCGCTCAATGAAACTGCCATACCGTATGGGCCTCTACCGATACAATGCAGATATCATTGTGTACAAAACTGGTATTTATACTCATATATTATGAGACTCACTAATTCCTAGTATATATAAATAACGGTTTTGTCGTGCAACAAAATTACTTATTATAAGCCAGTAAACACCAAAATAATCCTTTGAACTAAACTATGGTTTTTTTTCGGTGGGAAAATCATCTTATGACATCCCCCACTCTTGGGCGGGGCGGGAGATAGTGTCAGAATTTTATTGACTGAAAACCCGCTCCTGTTCCTTCGTTGTCTTTCGTACCAGGGTCGAGTCTTCCTTTCAGAATCAGACCCTTGGTCCCAGTAGGCTTCGGCCCTGCTGGGCCCCTACAATTGCTGACATCTTGAGGCGCGTGTGGAACAAGCACGCACCGTCGACGACTTGGGCTCGGTCCGGACGGTCGGACGGCGAACCACCCACTGCTCGCCGTCCGCATGCCCGCTCCTACGGTGGCTGGAAACTGGATCGGAATCCCGGCGGTGGTTGGGGCGTGAGGACTGTTGCCTCACGCGATCGGCCGCCTCCTTTGCTAGCATTACTGCTTCGCAGAAGGAGGCGACAGCCTGCCACTCCTCCTCGCTCCGGAAACTAAACTATGGTTAAAACCGCGTGTTGTAGTACCGTGACATGTCTGCGTCAGGGTACTACAACACGATAAGCTACTCGACTCGAGTGACGTGCGCTCATTGGAAGAATCATATTATACGTAGCCCGGGTGGCTGTTTGTTCTCATCGAGAGACCTCGGGTTGAGTGTGGTGTAACAAATGTGTTTTTCGACTTGCAGACTTAGAAGAATGGACTGAATAATAATCTAAAAAAAAATATTGCTCTGTAGTTAGAAATATTGTTCGTGCAGCTAATACCTGTCTCTTTTCTGCAAGTGTTTATGTAGCCTAATATCCGGATAAAAAGTAAACGAACAAGCTCAATAGAATATCCGCACGAGAAGCAAGGTTACTGACATAGCCCGAAGTGTCGTTAAACTTAAGTGTCAGTGGGTAGGGTACATTGCTCTCAGAACAGGTGGCCGTTGGGTCCAAAAGGTTCTGGAGAGGCGACCGCATACCAGAAGACACAGCGTCAGAAGGCCTCCCACTAGACGGACCGATGACCTGGTGAGTATTGCGGAAATCCGATGGATGCGGGACGCAAAGGACCGTTCGTTGTGGCGACACTTGGGGGAGACCTATGTCCAACAGTGGACGTCATTCGACTGAAATGAAGATGACTATGAACAAGCGAATAAATGCTATTGAGTGGGAATCATTGCAAGCTCACTCGCCTTCACACACTCATTACAATTGGTTGGCAAGCGTTCATTAGTTCGTTCACTTGATCTGTATCAGTCAAAAGGCGAGCGAATGTACAGCGTCCATCGACGAATTCCACTTGTTAGCGCTCGTTCGCTTGTCATGTACTAGAATTATGGAAAAGACAACAGTTCTGGCCGTACATCGCTTATCTTTCGCAATAATCAGCCCGTATGTAAGTACTTCAATCCTGGATCAAAGGCCACTCCGTTCATTCTCCATGTGTATGGTTCTCACTGCTCTTAAACTCAATAACTCCAATTTCGTAAACAGAAAACTTTGGTTCGCTCGAGTTTAAACGTAATATATATATCTTTTGCTACTGTAACAGCATCGTGATTTCTTAGACGATCGCTCTGCCCAGGCGGGGCACACCTCTAGGCCCCGCCTGGGCAGAGCACCGCCGTGTCCTCGTGGGGGCGATCGGCGGCAGCGATCTCTCGCACCGGGCCTTGGTACAGGCCATGATCCTGAGCGAGGAGGAGTGGCAGGCGGTCGCCTCCTTCTGCGAAGTAGTAACGCCAGCAAAGGAGGCGGCCGATTGCATGGGGCAACGGTCCTCACGCCCCAACCGCCGCCGGGATTCCGATCCTGATTTCTGGCCACCGTAGGCGCGGGCTTGCGGACGTCGAGCAATGGGTAACTTGCCGTCCGACCGTCCGGTAACCGTCCGGACCGAGCCTAAGTCGTCGACGGCGCGTACTATTCCACGCGCGCCTCAAGAAGATGTCAGCAACGGTAGGGGCCCAGCAGAGTCGAAGCCTACTGGGCACACCGAAAAAATAAATCCCCTAAGAAATAAAAAAATGTACTACAAAATTTGAATCACAATCTGATTCAAGTTTTGTAGTAAAATTTTACAGGCTTCTGAACAATACGCTTTGAAAACTAATATCTATATCTAATCTGAATAAAATATTTCAATTTCTTGTCTGTGGTGCTACTAGCGATTTTAGCAGCATAATAATACTGTAAGGCTGGGTTCAAACTGTTGCAGGAATGTTCGAAAGAATTACTGTGACCCTGAAATGAAAAGGACAAACTGAAGGAACACAGGTGAGTTTTAATCAGTGAAAAGTCTAAATCTCTCGCTCCATGCAGAGCGTGAGAAAATAATTGATAATTTTCCACCACAAAAAAGAAAAACATAAAAAGTATGTGCCCCAAAATTCTCAAACTAAGTCCGTGAAAAAAAATCATTCCATGGAGTCATATAGAAATACGACTAAATTAATAATTATATTAAAGGATCAAACTAATATTATGAAGGTGAAAATTTGTATGTATGTTTGTTACTCCACCACGTTCAAACGGTAGAACGGATTTAGATGAAATTTGGCATGGCATCATTCATTTTGTCTAATGAGATTTGAAATGGTGATAAAAGTAGAGTATCCAACATGGGGATAAAGCTGTCTTTGTCTTAGACGGCCTGAATTCTTCAGCTCACTCAGGTTTCTATATTAACTTCCTCGAAATGCTCGGAAATTAATAATATAATTCCCTCACTGGCGTTCGGAATTAAAACTTAGCAACCTTCGTTTCGTTTGGAATTCAAAAAGCTGCCCACGACTTAAAGACTCTGGTTTATCTCCTAGTCACCAATATACCGGTTTCTATTATCTCTAATTGTTATTATTTAGAATAGAATAGAATTAACTTTATTGTACACTAAAAAAGTAACACAACTTATACATAAACTTAAATCTATGGGTACAATGGCGGTCTTATCGCTTACAGCGATATCTACCAGACAACCTTTTGATAGACTATTTTGGTGTACAATAAAGTTTATTCTATTCTACTGTTTCATCCCGAGAGTATGTTCCCTTAGGACATTTTTTTTATTTTCACGAGGCGAAGCCGTTGGCAGAAGCTACTTTACGATATGGGCCATCCTGTATGGAGCTTTACGCCGCAACGTGCCGAGGAACTCCCGAGGGATCGATACTCACTAATATTATGAATGCAAAAGTTTGTTTGTCCGTGCCACGTTGAGCTCGAGTGCTCAACATAATTCGTGAAATGCATAATGCATCTATTTATAAGTTTTAATCGTAGATCAAGTTGTTTGCAAGGAATTAGGAAGCTGAAATATCCATTATTCATGTGGATTCATAGCTAGTATTTGTCTTAAGCTGAGATTGAAGGCTCGTACATCTTTCTACTACCATACTTACCGGACAAGAGACCTTACCACGCCCTCTTAACGCGACCCATTTGACGACCTAAAGGGCCTATTACACTACGCGATATTCAGTACACGATATTCGGACTGTCTTATTTTTTGTTCCGAGTAAGACCGGTCTAACCCTTATTACACTACGCGACATCGACTAAGACTGTCTGAATATCGAGTAGTGTAATAGGGCCTGCGCACACTTGAGACAAGTCTGTCTTAGACAGACTTGTCTCAAGTGTGTCTTAGACAGACTTGTCTACGACACGGCGCACACTATCAAGACAAAACAGTCTAACGGCGTACGGCCAATGTTGCCTACTTAGTGGATTTTCCACTAAAACTGGTGGTTTTAACCCCCATTTTGTTGCTAAATATTGGTTTAGTGGATAATGGATTTTTCTAGTGCTTTAGTAAAATTCAATTTCCTACTAAAAATGCGATCACTCGAGTGTAAATCAGCACCATAGAATCCATAATTATCAATCTGACACCGACGATGATGGTGCAAACAATAATGATTCGTCACAAGACGAATTAATACACAGCTGTTATTGAATAATTTGTATGTTGATATACCTACTAATGTTAATTTACCCACAAATCACTCTTTAGCACAACCCATAGCCCTAGTAGGATTCGGACCTGCTGGGCCCCCTTTTTTTGCTGACGTCTCCTTGAGGCACGCGTGGAACACTAAGCGCCGTTGACGCCTCCAGTTCGGACCGGAAGGTTACCGGACGGCTGGACGGCGAGCTACCCAGTGCTTGTCCTCTGCATACCCACGCCTATGTTGGCTGGAATTCGGGGTCGGGATACCGGTGGCTGGGGGGTGAGGAAGGCCGTTCCCTCACGAAGGCGGCCGCCTCCTTCGCCAGCATTACTACTTAGCAGGAGGTAGCCACCTGCCATTCCTCCTCACTCCGGACCATGGCCTGTACTAAGAGCCGGCGTGAGAAGTCGTTGCCGCCGATCGCACCCACGAGAAAATGACGGTGCTCCGCCCAAGCGAGGCACACCTTCACCGTATGCTCCACCCACCGTATCCTATGGATAGGAGAGTTTAAAAAATCGTTTTTATAAATAATACGCCATAATTACTAGGAATATTAAAATAAAAAAGCAGCTAGCTAATAAAATTGAAACTATAAATTAATATTCCATCATAAACTCAGTTTTCCAATATTTTGAAAATACATGTCCATTATTGCATATCGGTTGACTAGGAATTTAAGTTTATTAATACTTTAATGTCGGTTGACAACTAATATCGTATAGTTTACTAACTAAATTATATGGTAGAACCATATTAATTTTACCAGAAAGGGCAATTTAATTACTTTTGGTATATTGGAGCTCCCAACCACAACTAGGTAGTTATACAGAAGTTCTAACTTGTTATATGTAAGGAATAGGTCTACCCTTAGCCTACCTAATATACCATAAAAAAGTAATCAGGCACATTTACTTACATAGTCTATACCTACACTACTAATTTTAATTGGTACAAATACTTAAAGGGCTTATTAGAAAAGGTCTTGTTATTAATTAAGTCTCAATAAATAATATTCATAAACGGCAAAGTTATTAGAGTTTGTTTATATCACAAAATGTCACTCAATTTATGAAAATATTGTACAGGCTATTGATTATATTATGAATGAAAAACAATGGATAAACACTGCGCGTAATATTTTCTAGTAGCAATTGTTATGAATCAAAAACAAAGCGTTTTATTTCAAACTAGCTTCTGCCAGCGGCTTTGCCCGCGTAAAAATAGGTTTTTCTATACAAACTTTGGACCCCCGTTTCATCCCCTTAGGGGGTGAATTTCGGGAAATCCTCTCTTAGTGCTCGTCTACGGCATAAAAGAAAGCTTTGTGCAAAATTTCACGCTCCTAGTCCCAGTAGGTTCGGCTGTGCGTTGATATGTCAGTCAGTCAGTTTCTCCTTTTATATATATAGATAAATCATTTACAGGCACTTTTGAAATGTCAAGAAGTCAGTCAGTCAGAAAAAATGATGCTAATTGCACATTTCAAAGCTTAGATCTCTATGGAGAAGAATGTGCAAGAAACTCCAAGAACACTCTAATATAGTAGTACAGAATAGTTGATACAATTATGAATTTACCAATTATGACCAATTTTCGTGGAGAATTTTGGGATTTCGTTTTTTTTTACTTTTGACTAAACATATTATATGATCAGGAACGGGTATGGATAGAGCCCCATTTTTTTTTTGTACTAACTAAAAAATAGTGGTGTAACATAAATCTGTTGAAGTTTTTTAAGTTGTGCGCGGATCACGTAAAATGAACGAAATCGATGCAGATAGCTTTTATATATTAAAATTATGTGTAACTTGATATATTACTTAGGCTTTGTTTCATCGCAATCGGTTGACTATATCGAAAGATATAGTACAATCATTGATTGTTAGGTGGTACGAAATTTGGCGGGTCAGCTATTATGAAATAAAGTCATCAAAAAATCAACACACACACAAACAAAAAATGTACAGATTTTTTTTTTATTGATATAAAATAGTGCTTGAAAAAATTATACGTATTGCCGCCCTAGTAATATGAGATAAAGACTGCAAGATGATGACTTACAAATGTCGACTCGACTTAGTCATACTAATACTGTAGGGAGGTAAAATACATATTAGTGAACAAAAACCGGGTAAGTACGAGTCGGACTCGCACACTGAGGGTTCCGTACAAACTTGCCTATGAAACAGTTCAAATCCCGAATTGAGTAATGAAGATTTTTCCGAATCACAAAAAAAGATTTTTTCTTGTGATTTTAATTTGTACGCGATACCTTCACGCGTTCCCGGGATAAAGAGTCTTGACAGACAGACAGACAGACAGACGGACATCAAAGTGATCTTATAAGGGTTCCGTTTTTTCCTTTTCAGGTACGGTACCCTAAAAACGACCTCTAAAGTACATCATCATCTTCCTGCCCTTGTCCCGTGTTATTTGGGGTCGGCGCAACATGTTTTTTTCTTCCATTCTGCCCTGTCACTCGTCATGCTATCATTAACTTCCTTTTCTTTCATATCACTCTTCACACAATCCATCCATCTTTTCTTTGGTCTCCCTCTCCCTCTCCATCCATCCACATGTAAACTCATAACTCTTTTAGTAACATGCGCTTCATCCCTCCTCTTCACATGACCATACCAAGACAAACGATTCCCTTTCAATTTTTCAGTCACTGGCGCCACTTTCAAACTTCCCCTAATATACTCATTTCTCACTTTATCCATTCTCGTCACACCACACATCCATCTTAACATTCTCATCTCCGCTACGTGCAATCTTTTTTCATCCGTCTTTTTCACAGCCCAACATTCTGATCCATACAGTATGACAGGTCTTATCACGGACTTGTAGATTTTACCCTTCAACTTGAGGGGCATCCGTGGGTCACAAGTTGTGCCCGTGACCTGTCGCCATTTCATCCATCCTGCGTTGATCCGATGTGTTACGTCCCGGTCTACCTCACCATCCCCTTGGACGAGTGACCCGAGGTACCGAAAGTCGGAGCAGATCGGTATGGGCGTTCCAGCGAGAGCTAAAGGCACTGGATTGGAGAGACCGCCAAAATCGCAGAACAAGTATTCCGTTTTGGTTCTACTCAATTTCAGGCCAACACTCTCCAGTCTGTGCCACCACACCTCCAATCTGTTCTGAACCTCTAGGCCACTCTCGGCAACCAACACAATGTCATCGGCAAACAGCATACACCAGGGAGCCTCTTCCTGAATGTCCGACGTCAGAGCGTCCATTATCATCAGGAAGAGGTAAGGGCTGAGCGCCGACCCTTGATGTAACCCGACAGCCACATTGAAGCTGCCAGTGGTGCCCACTGTAGACCGGACTTGGGTACTGCATCGACTGTACATCGCTCGGATCAACTGTACATACTTCCCAGGCACACCTTTCTCCTTAAGGGCCCACCACAGAACCTCACGAGGTACCCGGTCGTATGCCTTTTCAAGGTCAACGAATACCATGTGCAAGTTTTTATGCGCACCTCTGTATTTCTCGCACAGCTGGCGTATAGCAAAAATGGCATCCGCTGTACCCCGACCAGGCATAAAACCGAATTGGTTCTGTGAAATTTCACTCTCTTCTCTTATCCTCCTTTCAATAACTTTCTCCCAGGCTTTCATAGTATGTGCGACCTCTAAAGTACAGTCTGCCAAATAATCAATACATAACGATCACGTCATTGGAACCATAACAACTTTACTTACTGAAAACTGTCTGTCTCACAAATCTGGAAAACTTAGGCAGTTGCCATCGCCGAGTTCATTTTTTACTGTACGTCGTTGGAATAGAGTTCATAATCATGTGCAAGTATTAGTTAATTACACTTAATATGGGTTCTAGTTGTAAAACTATTGTAAAGTTATGAAAACTTCTGTGTAATTAATTTGATACGGCATCCAGTAAAGCTGCTCTAATAAAATTAATTTATTTTTTTCAGCGTAGGAATCAACTTTAATTAGAAGTCGACCGACTTCAAATATTAAAAGAAAATAACGGATTTTCAGAGTTCTTTACTAGATTAGTTTTGCACAAATTTATGTTCTGATGTCTATAGAAGCCTAGATAATATCCACAAGATAGCTGTGTATCCAAAATGTCTAGAGAAAGATGTATAATAACATCATAATCACGTAAGAGCGGTTATATAAAAATGTACCTCGAAAAGGACGCTCTTAAGAGCGGCCAACATGAGGTACAATCATACAAAATATAAATCCGGTACTGCATAGTAGTATAGTATGTACATAGTACATGCATGCTATATTATGAATCCGTAGCTATGACCCAGCACAGTCTGGCATAAATTATGCTTTATTGCCAATACTCGCCATGTTATTGTAGACCTCGTCTACAACGCAGAGAGAATTTCTGCATCTTCGAGATTAATCTGGCTTGGAATACAATATGCTGTAGCGATGCTTATTTTATTTCATTTTGTTGCAAGAAATAAAAATTAATAATATAATTATATAATTTAATATCCCACAACTATCACGCAACGCCGTCTAGTCCCAAGCTTAGCAGAGCTTGTGTTATGGGTACTAGACAACTGATAAACATACTTATATATTTCTAAATACATACATATATAGATAAATTATACCCAGACACAGAACAAATGATCGTGCTCATCACACAAACATTTGTCATGGGTGGGGATCGAACCCACGACCTCCGGCATAGCAGTCAGGGCCACTAACCACTAGACCAACAGGCCAGTCAAATTGAAGTGATATTTGGTTAGAAAAGTAAAAAAAAAAATTACTAAGAGGTGCCGATAGTTTGATTTCTTCAAGAACACATCCGGCACAACGGAACTGAAGCCTACAAAACTTTTTCATACTTCAAATAAAAGTATATACGCTTATCCTTGTTCCTAATCTCTAAGGGCCGACAATCTTGAAAGTTTCAAACGTGAGCCATTTACAATTCATGCGCCGTTAGTAAAGTTGAAGAAAAATAACTTTGGATTTATTTATTCACAAGATTCAAATTGTTTTCGGACTAATAACTCAGTTGAAATGGCCGGCTTCAAAAAAACGTGGACTTGACTAAAAATCTTTCGGAGCTTATCTATATGTATATATAAAAGGGGAAACTGACTGAATGACATATCAACGCACAGCCGAAACTACTGCGACTAAGAGCGTGAAATTTTGCACAAAGCTTTCTTTTATGACGTAGGCGAGCACTAAGAGAGGATTTCTCAAAATTCACCCCCTAAGGTGGTGAAATGGGGGTCCAAAGTTTGTAGGGAGAAAACTATTTCCAAGCGGGCGAAGCCGCTGGCAGAAGCTAGTTATTTATATATTTAGACTTCATGTACAGATATATAGATAGATGGATAGATAGATAGATATATTCTTTATTGTAGAACAAAAATAAAAATTATATTAGGAACTCAAAATTAATATGATGTCACGATGAGCGGTCTACAGCGGCGGTGGTATAGTAATAGTACATAGGCGGACTTAAGAGGGCTTTTCTCCACTCGCCTATCGTCAACGTCGAGCATGGTTAAAAAGCTTATTGTTTCATCTAACACAATCCAAGCCGATGTTTGATGAAGAGGCAATGCGAAAAAAGAGAGAAAACGCCAGAAAACTCTGTCAGCATTCGGTAATTCCGTGATTTACTCGAATATGATGATGATAGGAATATATAGGAATAGGATGTACTTTTTTGTATTTTTAATATATGAGTACAATATGGACAAAGATCACGTAAAAATTTAGAAGTCTTTATTGGGTTCCTTCTATTTGGCATAATCTTCTTTAATCGAATATTTTAATGGCATAAAAATTATTAGCATAGCTATTATTTGGCAGAATTTTTACGTGTCCGAATTTACAACGGCACACTTTTAACATATCAGAATTTTATTTGGTATAATTACCTTTGCCATAGTTAATATTACGCATAATTTCGTTTAGCATAACGTTTATTTAGAGAGATGATATCGCAGAATAGATGATCGATGTCGGACGAAAGGTTCTATAGTGGCGACCACGTACCAGAAGACGCTTGAATGGTCTACTACATGGTGGACCGATGACCTGTACGATCAATGTACGATCGTACATTCATAAGTGGAAATTTCGTAAATCCAAATAAATGCGGCGAAACCCCTACACTTACAGGCTCTTCAATAAACTCACAAAATTTAGAATTTACTTGCGCGTAACAATTCGCAGCAATTAATTCCAGAATTTCATACGGTTTCTGTATTTCTTAAAGGACCCTCCACCAATAAACTCAAATCAAACGACATCTTCCAACTGTAACTTATCCATTGACGCTTTCACACAATCTTGTGAGCAAACATTACTTAATCGGGCAGTAATGGATCAACTACTTTTCGATATAGTAACGTTAGGGTTGTGATATAATTGAATGGGTTATAATTATGACGTTCCCAACGTGACTTGGAGGTACAATAAGAGATTTCTACGAAGGCGTGGGTTCTAAAGGCACTTTAAAATTAATTTTTCTTTACTGTAAACTACCAAGATGTCGTTAGAGACGGGGGTCCAGTGCTGTCTACTTTAAAACAAAGTTAATTTGTTTTCTTGTCGTGGTGAGGACAGGAAGGGGATGACGATGGCCGTATGATTGAGTTGAAATCCGGGCACGAACTAATAGAACTTTTTCAATGAATGTGTACGATGATTTATTTTGTCCCCATAAACGCTAGGGCTGCAGCCACATAAGTACACAGGTGGATTTTAGACAGTCTGACACGCCGTCTCGCCCCACACTACGGCGTGAAAAACGTTGATTTATCTTGGACATCACTAGCATCCGTGGAGAAAAAGTTCACGAGGAAACCTATACTTATAGTTAATTCATGTTTGAAATTGCCTACCCGCTTTGAGCAACAGTACTGATTGATGCTCGTACCTTTTTTTATCTAAATTTACAATCACATCACATACATTTTTAACGTGTACCTACGTCTTTCTACATTGTTCTTACATAAAAGTATAATTACAACATTAATGATGTAACCATTTTCTTTTTGTGTGAAATCAGAGATGAGTATTTCATAATTTTCTGCCCAAACAAGATACAAAACAGATCATTCAATCGACTTGAAAAACTCTTTTTTCAGAAGTCGGTTGTTCAATGTCTATCAAGAAGCAACCGCAATGCCCCAATCAATAATTGTCTACTAATTGGGATGTTGCGTCTAAACAAGAAACAAAATAGCTCATCACGTCATACTATAATAATTTTCGTTCACAGTCAAGGCCTAACTTTGTTTTTTTTTATTTATAAGGATTGTTCTTTGTTCTTTAAAGGAGAATGACTCCAAAGAAGAAAAACCCAGCTCCGACGGAAAAGAAATTTATCTCAAATTATCAATATTAATAAGTAATAAAATAATAACCGTTTTGATCGTCTCAGTCTCAGTAAGGAACTGGCAAACTTATAAAAAATTGCTAGTTTTATTTTTCAGGCGTCGATTTAATAATATGTTTATTTAATTATTTTCAATACTTTATTCGAAAATATGATTCGGTGATTTATTTCTGCATCAATTCAATTCAAAAAATATATTTTTCGTTTCATATTACGCATTATATTAACTCCTACCGTGAGGATTTTGAGACGATATAAATTCTCATTTCAGACATATTATACGAAGCTCCGAGGATTTGTTGGAGCAGTCGGTTTTGGAGCTATTGCATCCTATGATATTAGATACTTTTTTAATGTAGTTGCTAGTGTTATCGATGAAAAATAAAGCAGCATAACAAAAATATAGTAATCAAAAATAAGTAATTAACAATTACTTAAGCTATTTGTTAATATTGATGCTTGATTAATAAAACTGGCAATTTTTATATACAGTTTGCAAGAAGGGATCACGATAATAGCTGGTTATTGTTTTATTACTTATTATTAGTGATAATTTGAGATACATCTCATTTCCGCCCGGGCCGCGGAGCTGGATTTTTTTTAAAACATCACCTTTGTACGAGGAGAAGACGAATGAGGCACATCAAGTTTGCAGCGTTAGCGTTTTTTTTTAGGTGGGAAATCATCCAATGACATCTCCCGCCCTTGAGCGGAGCGAGATAGCGTGTCAGACTTTAACTGACTAAAACCCACTCGTTTGTTCCTTCTTTGCCTTGCGTTTCAGGGCCTCGGGATTCATTTTCACTTAACCCATGGCCCTAGTAGGCTTCGACCCTGCTGGGCCCCTACGATTTGCTGACATCTCCTTGACGCGTGCGTGGAACAAACACTACGCGCCGTCGACGACTTGGTCTCGATCCGAACGGTTACCGGACAACCGAATAGCGTGCTACCCATTGCTCGCCATCCGCAAGCTTGCGCCTACGGGGCTGGAAATCGGGATCAGGATCACGGTGGCTGGGGCGTGAGGGCCGTTCCCTCACGCGCTCCGGACCATGGCCTGTACCAGGGCCTGACGTGAGAGATCGTTGTCGCCGATCGCCCCCACGAGGACATGGCGATGCTCTGCCCAAGCAGGGCACACCTCCACCGTATGCTCCACAGCGACACCCGGGCGATTCTTCCGCACGAATCCGGTGCGTGAACCTTCCAAACATACCATGTCAGGTTCAAACCTGCGTCATGCGGAAGGTCAGGACTCCGTGTTGTCTTTCCAGCCACTCTTCAAAGAAGGGACTTACCACCATATTTTTTTTATAAATTGGTATTTGTTTTTATTATATGGAAAGAAATTATATCAACAGTTGGTATATCTCACGTTTATTATATCTTGTGAACATTATTGAAATTAAATTATACCAAATAACTTTATATGATATGAGACGCAACCCAAATTACAATATCACTGGTATAACTATCCTAATAATTATATTAATTATTATTATTCGATCAACGTTACATCGTTTAACTAGGCATTTTATAAAAAAAAAAATACAAATAATATTGACTTTCTCGAAACATTGGTAAAAAAAAATAGTTTAAGTTCCAGCTGAGTTAGGATTTACTATGTTAAAACCGTACAGTCCTACTCATTAATATAAATTTCTATGTAACGAGGGTGTTATAAGCTGGCTTTATTGTTTCATTATTCCCAACCGTAAATGGTAACGTATCTACTAACGTTAATTATGAAGGTAGACACTCACTCAGTTCAGCCTTTGATCTTACGTTTCACTGAAAATAACAACCTGTATACAATCGACCGGATTTCTAATTAGTAAATCTCGTGAAGGGTGACAATAGGATTATTCTTAAAGTACAGTTTCCTGCTGCTAATCTACTCATTTCGGCTATACATAATATAGCAATGGACGGAAGATTTAAGGCAGATTAACTGAAAGGTCAAGATTGATTAATGATTGTTTGTTCTTGTGTCTAATTAATGATGTTCAATCATATCACAGCTTAAGAGCGGCCAACTCAAGATACATTTCCAAGCAACCACTCTTGCGTGATTATGACGTTATTTTAGAAACATAGGTATCTCTATCTTGTTTATGTTATCTAGTTTTCTACTGAAATCATGCCCGTTTACCTAGAAAATGCAGAAAAAGTAAATTACCAAACTATCCTAATTAATTATGATATTATTTGAAATATTAAAGGACCAATGTAAAAAAAGGATTTTGTTGTTGATCCTATTTCTGTTTAAGTGTAATTTATTCTTTTGATTAATGCTTGTTGCTCGGATACAGAGTCTTTTCAGACATGTCTTCATAGTGTAATTAATGATTAAACGAACTTACCTGTACGTGAAGTTCTATCATAATTAAACGAGCGCTGAGTCCGAGGAGATTAGTAGACTTTGAGAGTATTTTGAGAATATCATCAATGAATAATAATGTTTGTAAATCACAATTTTTTTTTTAATTTTGTTACAATGAGTAAACAGAAATAACAACTTAGTAGGTTATCTTATCTTGTTGTGGGGCTGGCCCTAGGCCAGAGCAATTCGACCCTTCTGGATCTTTTATGCTAAACTTAGTAGGTACTTGTAGGTACTTGTAAGTTTCCTTGAGTATTTACTTAAAAGAAAAATGAATAAAAAACAAATGAAATTACTTAATTAACTAAGGTGTAACTATTCTTATAATAGCTATCATAGCTAATAGAAAATGTATAATATCTGCTCTGTGTCTGATTTTAACTGATCGTAATAGAATAATTCTGATGTATATTGATTAATTATTGTTTCTGCTAAGGTAGTCATCGTTAGAATTTTGCAAAAGCTGTGGAACTCCTACTTCAACTTGCTATTTTACGGATAGTATCTAGGCTGACGCCCAGTGAGTGCACGCGCGACGATGCTGCATGTCTCGTGCTGTGTGCACTGAATATGCTCGTGTCGATCCCACACTCACTCAGTGTTTGCTTTAAGGAGTAACCAGACAGTTACAAACTAGCGTTCCAACTAAGGTTACCTTGGTTTATGTGTTTGTTTGTGCGGCTACATGGATGTAAACCACGCGCCAACACGTTCGGTGGTTGGGGAACGCGCCTCTCAACCAAGGGCGTTGAAGGTCATGGATTACACCTGCTGTCTACACGGATTGAAACTAGCAAGGTCACCTTGGTTGAGACGTTGGTTTGCAACCGTCTGGTTACCCCTTAATATAGTGCCTGGGCAAATGGCTGTTTTTTCAATAAAAAAGGGTAAATGAATAATAGGTTGTTGAAATACCGGTCGAGAAGTCTTTATAATGTTAGCCCCCCCTAGCCAAGTTACAACTGTTTCGTTTCTATTCTCTTTTTGTCGACCGCCTCGAGTCGGCCACACCTCCCATTCCTTTGTTCTGACGTCATCTCAACGCACAGTCACGTGGTCAGAACAAAGGAATAGGAGGCGTGGCCGATTCGAGGTGATCAACGAAAAGAGAATCGAAACGAAACGGTTGTTAGTTATAACTTGGCTAGGCAGGGATTTTAATAGTGACACGCTGGGAAAGATTCTAAACATTACTAACTTTGATTTTCGAGAGAGTTTGAACTCTGTATGCTGTTAACTTATCTAATGTTAAGCCCTCATTTATTATTTTTCTATGTGATAAGACTGAAAATGGCGGGAATGCATAGATATTCTAATTTACCCATGAGACTGTAAACGAGTCTGGTTCCCGGTGCCAAATTCAAATTCAAATTCAAAGCATTTATTTCAAATAAACCATTTACAGGCACTTTTAAAATGTCAAGAAGTCAGTCAGTCAGAAAAAATGATGCTAATTGCACATTCCAAAGCGTAGATCTCTATGGAGAAGAATGTGCAAGAAACTCCATGGACACTCTTTTCAATCGTGTTTTGCAATTACAAATATGTCTGTACACATGTTTCTTGTCGCTATCATGTGAGAACAATGTCAATAAAGTAAAAATAAAAACTAAATATAGAAATAGCAACTGGCAGCTAAGAGATGACCAGTCTCAACTGACAGCGCCCGTTCACGGACCTGACGCGAATATTAGCACCACTCAGCTCGACCATTTTAAAGGGAACCGAATGATCCAACACACGCGCCACCATCAGTGAGACATTTGAGTGAGCATGACAAACTCTCAACTGCCATGCTCATTTATGTCAAACAGGACCAATAATAACCCAAAACCATAAAAATAGCTCAATGGTACTCACATTTACAAATTTTGAAAAAAAATGCTTCTACATTATACAATACTAAATACAATAATAATTAACAATAATAATATTTTACAGATTATAGTTTCAAAACTAATCAATTTGTACACCCCGGTGGTAGTGGAGCTGGACCAGCATTGAGCCAAGCATTTTTATCTTGAATATAATCCTCCAACTTATAATATGCTTGCCTGCATAGTGTGCGTTTAATACAAGATTTAAATTTCGTTTCATTGAGTTCTAATATTTGTGGAGGTATTTTGTTATAACATTTCAAACAGTACCCCATGAAAGAAGAGGCCACTTCAGCCAGTCTGAAACCTGGTTGAACTAATTGGTCCCTATTTCTTGTAAGATAATTATGTCTATCGCCTCTTTTGCTAAAAAGATGAAGATTTTTTCTAACGTACCAGTGCCAGGATATGTATGTGGCATATTTGGTATTTATGCGACTACCAAACAAATCAATTTATGGATGACTCAATTCGCGGTTGACAGTGCCAAATGCCCAATCGGACAGTCTCTATTCTATGTCCGGATGAGTTCTTCGTGATTCGTAGTCTGCGATTATATTATCACGAGTTATTTGTGTGAGATGAGGGTATTGTATACCTGCTATTTTATTAATATAAGCTACTGCTGTTGAATTGTCAACGCGTAGTAATACCTAGCAATTAAAAAGGTTTTTAGCAAAAACTTTTAAGGCAATAAATGCGGCAAGCAGCTCTAAATAAATTTATGTGTTGTTCTCGTTCGATGATCGACCATTGTCCGCTCGCAGATTTTCCTTCACAGGCGGCCCCACCCCGTCGTTGAGGAGTCAGAAAATATCTCAACTTCGTAAACATCAATTTTAATTCGGTGAACAGAATGTTCTATTTCATTGAGCCACCAGTCGAAGTCAGATTATAGTGATTCAGGTAGATTCATAGATTTGTTCTAATCATCAGGACCTTTCAAGTTGAGATATTTACATCTTTCCATTCCTTTAGCGTGCAGCCATCCGTATTCGGTAGCTGGACAAGAGGAAACTAATAAGTCTGTATAATTTTGTATATTTATTCATGAAACCATAGTAAAGTAGTATTAATTTTTGTCACTAGATTTTCTTCTGTTAGATGAGCTCACTTTTCTACATGTCGCTATGGTGTCGCGTTATGGTCTCGACCGAATTATGATAAAATGTCTTCGTTTTAGTAACATTAGTTTTATTCAAAGTCTAATAGTTGAGATTTTTTTTGCAATGATTTCATTTTAAAAACATTAACAGATGCGTTATTATTCGTAACCTTTTATCTGTTGCCAAACTAATCCGAAAACCGCGTGAATCTATAATTATGCCCACAGAATGCTTAAGATTCTGCATTTGGTTAAAGGAGAAAGTGCAATGAAACCAAGTGAAGTTAATAATCTTTTAGTTACATCTTAAATGTTTGTTAGGCATTCTAGACGGGAATATCCAAACGATAGCCAATCGTCTAAATAAACTGTTGACAGAAGGCGCCGCAGAACGCAATAATTTAGCTATAGGTTTACATATTTTTGTGAAAACATATGGGACTGTACTTAATCCAAATGATAGAACATTAAATTCGAATAGTTTACCCTCAAAACAAAATCTTTGATATTTTCATGACTTTTGATGCATTTTAATTAAGAAATTATTCGTCTTTGAGATCAATTATGCGTCTTTGAGATCAAATATGACAATTATAAGTTACCATTTTTACTGCCGTTCTCAAATCATCTAACTTAAAATGAAACGTGTTAAGATTTTTAAAGCCTGCAATACACGTTGGCCGAGCGTTGTCGAGTGAAGGCCAATACAAACATGTAGACGGTATATTTGCCTTGTCTTGCTATCGCTCGGTGTCACTTGCCTAGGTTGGTTGAGTATGACTTGCGCCAACGTGTATAGACCTCATTTGACGTAGCTTGTCACAACTTGCAGTCGCTCGCGATCACTTGCTTCACTTCGGAGCGGTGTCGGTTTTTCTGCACAAATCAAAGGCGCTCGCGCGCGCTCGGCCAATGGTGTTCACATGTTTGTCCGCACGCTCGGCGCTAGTATGCGGTTGACGTCCATTGTATGACATAATGGTCCTGAAGCCATGCCAGAAAAAATTCAAAAAAAAAAGACGTCCATTGTAGGCATACGTCAATGAGGCGCTCATTAAATAAATAGCAGCGGCGGAGATAATTTCCACGTCGTCGTCCATATTGTTTCAATGCACAATAAATACTGACAGCGCCCAACATGTGGGCGTCTCCTCAAAACTCGTCTACATTGGCCATTTGCATTGGCTTCCTTCAAACTTGCCGAACGTCTAGACAGTAGCACTTGCCTTGTGTCCATTTGTCTAGGCTCGCATTGGTCTAAGCTTGGCCAACATGTATTGCAGGCTTTAGGTTTAAAATAAAACGCATCTTGCCATTTAGGTTTGGGTTCTAAGAAAATACTCGAGACAAATAGGTTTTCGCATGGAGAACATTCTAAGACTGCGTCTATTTTGAATAGGTTTAATCGCTTCTAAATAATGCTTTCTGTCAATAACCGCAAGACCTTGCGGGGAGTGTATGTTGTACGACGGGTGATGTAAAGGGTATTTTATAACCTTTTATCCTAGATAGTATAGACTAATCGTATGTGATTGTAGCCCATTGTTGATAGAATTTAGATAAGCGGCCTGCGTAATTAACTGTATTTAGACGCGGCGACGAGGGTACGTCAACTGATGGCACCGCGATAATGTCTTGGCTGACTGCGCGTGCCGTGGCATGTACTGTGTCTGCGGCGGGGGATAAGAAGTGCGCGAAGCGGCAGGCTCGCGGCTCCTCGGCGCTTGCACCAGCCCCGCAGGCGGCGGGGAGTTCAGCGCTCTCTCTGTTCTTAGGGTAGTCTAAGAACACCGAAACAAACTCAAAGTCTGTGTTAAAGTCCATACAGCAAACATATAATAGTCAAATAAGAACCATGTAGATTAGTGTCTGAGATGGTTTTTTGTGGAAAGAACCACACAGATATGATTGGACCTGTCCAGTCAGTGCAAGCATTTGTCAGTAATCGTATAGCTCAACACAGAACTATGAGTAAAGAGATGTAGATTAGGTTTACTTTTACGCACGAAAATAAAAATCTAGACTGTAGCACAGGCGCAGGGTAGCCAGCGTATCGGTATTTTACAGGTTGCATTTTGGAGAGTTTTCGAGGGAATTGCATGACTTGATTCCGCCATCTCCTTTCAACCATCGGACAACCCGACGTACGGCGAGTATCCACCCTTACGTTGTTGAAACTTCAACGGTCCGGACTAAGCATCTCGCTTCGTCGTTTATACCGCGTGCATCGAAGGACTGGAACAATTTGCCTGCTGCGGTCTTTCCGTCCAACTATAATTTAGGTGTTTTCAAGGCTAGAGTAAATAGGCTCTTAAAAAACTAGTGCGCCTCACAATCAATGATTGCATCTCTGCTTACCATCAGGTGGGATCGCAGTCAAGCACTGGTTGATATCAAATAAAAAAAAGAGCAGTAAGGCGACTGTATTCCGTAACAAGATAGAAGATATATAATTTTTGAAGGTACAATAAAGATTAATCGACCCGCATAGCGAACGCCTGGCAATATGTAGATCGCAATCAGTAACAGCTTCCATGTGGTAAGCGTGAAGGTTGGTTTCTAAACCTGCCCCCGGGCGTTGAAAAGCCATCTTTCAACCAAAATCTTAATTTAATGGCAGCCATATCTTGCTGCATGCGCGCCGTATTGTTCTATTGGCAGTTCTTATGTCGGTCACACGACCTATGCATCACGTCCAGGGTGTACTGCTGAATTCGACCTAGTCGCCATTTCAGTGGTGGTAGATTATCCTCCTTTATTACAACAAGGTGATCAACTTCAAGCGCGGCCTTTGAAGATCTCCACTTGGTCCGCTGCTATAGTTACGAGATATATTCCTTGTTCCACCTCGACCAGAAGTGTTGCCATAATACCTCTTCAAGTGAATAACAGATGCAGCTTCATAAGGTGGCGCAGGCAAGGACGTGAGTGTCCGTCCTATCAGGAAGTGTGTGACAACGGCGTGTGTGGGCGCGAATTAAGGAGGGCCTCAATTTGAACCAGTGCTGTATATAATTCTTCATACGTTAAGTGACAAACTCCCATTTCTCTTTTTAAGTTATTTTTTACTGATGTAATACCTACCACCCAAAGATCACCGAAATGTGGATCATAAGAAGGAATAAAGATGAAGTTAATTCGTTCAGACGCAATGTCACCAGATAACGTACTGTTATTGTCTTTCAAAAATTTACCGAGTTTATTATAAGCGCCTACAAACGAGGTCCCATTGTCGGAATATATTATATATGCATAGGTTTACCTCTACGAGACATAAATCGACGAAATGCTGACAAATAATTATGACTGGTTAAGTTACCAACCAACTCAATGTGAATTGCTTTCGTCGTGAAACAAACAAATAATAAAATATAAACCTTTACAAGTCAACAACCACGACCTTGACGAGAACCTGACAATATGGGGCCTTGCGTAATCAACCCCAACACAAATGAATGGATGACCACCGGACGCCAGCCGTCGTCGCTCAGGTAAGTTTCCCATAATGGAAGTAATTGGTTTGGCTGTGATGCGACTACAAACAAAACAACGATGATAACTTAATTTAGCTAGGTTACGCCCACCTATTGGCCAGTACGTAACCCTAATATGGGTCAATAATAATTACGGTCCTGCGTGCATTAAAATTTTATGTGTATATTCAAATAGTAGTTTAGAAAATCGATGAGTGGAATTTATAACTAATGGATGTTTTTTGTCACAAGAAAACGAGGAATTTTGTAAACGACCACCTACACGGATTAACTTATTTTCATCTAGAAATACATTTAGTTTATTCAGTAGACTCCCTTTTTGTAAGCACTGACTTTTAATTAATTATTCTAGTACGGGAAATGATTATATCTGAGACTGTTTCACTATTACATATAAAGCATTTTGCAATTAATTTTCACTAAGGTGTAAAGTGGTCGGTGGCTGCTTTTTACAAATATTAATAAATCGTAACATGTCTGCTACGGTACGTTTAAGTCGATAAAGGTTTGAAAAACGATGGAAATCAATTAAGAATCTTGGAGCATCAGAGGTAGTTAACAAAGAAATCTCAGTTTTAATTTCAGGTAGCACTTCTACTGTAAGTAGTAGGCTGCTAATAATTTAGTTTAAAACGGCAAATAAACTAAATGCATTTTTTTTTTTTTTCGGTGGGAAAATCATCTTATGACATCCTCCGCTCTTGGGCGGGGCGGGAGATAGTGTCAGACTTTTACTGACTAAAAACCCACTCCTGTTCCTTCGTTGCCTTTCGTACCAGGGCCGAGTCTTCCTTTCAGAATCAGACCCTTGGCCCCAGTAGGCTTCGACCCTGCTGGGCCCCTACAGTTGCTGACATCTTCTTGAGGCGCGCGTGGAACAGCACGCGCCGTTGACGACTTGGGCTTGGTCCGGACGGTTACCGGACGGTCGGACGGCAAGCCACCCATTACTCGCCGTCCGCAAAACCGCGCCTACGGTGGCCGGAAATCGGGATCGGAATCCCGGCGGCGGTTGGGGCGTGAGGACCGCTGCCTCACGCGATCGGCCGCCTCCTTTGCAAGCATTACTGCTTCGCAGAAGGAGGCGACCGCCTGCCACTCCTCCTCGCCTCGGACCATGGCCTGTACCAAGGCCCGGCGCGAGAGATCGCCGCCGCCAATTACCCCCACGAGGACACGGCGTTGCTCTGCCCAAGCGGGGCACACCTCCACCGTATGCTCCACCGTGTCCTCCGGGCGGTCCACACAGTGGCGACACCCGGGCGTCGCTTCCGCACGAATCCGGTGCAGGAACTTCCCGAACTTACCGTATCCGGTGAGAACCTGCGTCATGCGGAAGGTAATGACGCCGTGTTGCCTTTCCAGCCACTCCTCAAAGAAGGGACTTACCGCCATAATTACGGCGTGCCCAGCACTGGGTTGCGATAGTCGCTGTCGCCATTCCGCCATGAGATCCCGCCGGAAAAATAAACTAAATGCATAAGATTTTCTTTACCGAATGTCAGAAGTAGTGATTGTGACATAGGTAGTATTGAACAATGAAAAACTAGAATTTGTCGATAAAACGGTTTTCCTGAGGATTAGGCTTGACTCAAGGCTACAATAATAATAATAATAATAATAATAACGTTTATTTCGGACAAATATCCATATTTAGTTAGTATTTACAAATTACTTAAAAACCTACGTTAGTACTATCAATGAAAATATTAAATAATAATAAATACAATGGGGTCCTCATTTAATATATCTTGCAGAACGGGTTAGCTCAGCTGCATATGCTGTTAGAAAAATCCGCCAATTTACGAATGTTGATACCGCAAAACTAGTCTATTATAATTATTTTCATAGTATCATGTCATACGGTATCTTACTATGGGGACGGGCTACAGACATCGACTCAATATTTATACTACAGAAAAGAGGCATCAGAGCTATTTACAATCTTCGCCGGTGCGATCCTCTAAGATACGCTTCATACTATCTGAGGATTCTTTGTTAACCACCTCAATGGTAAATAAGGCTGCGACATGATTCTAAATGAGAAGCCGCTTATTATCAAAACTGCCCTACTACTACTACTACCCCTACTGCCTGCGCTTATTTTTTGCATATAATTTAGGTGCCTTCAAGGCTAGAGTGAATAGGCTCTTATTAAACTAGTGCGCCTCACCATCAATGATTGCATCACTGCTTACCATCAGGTGGGATCGCAGTCAAGCACTGGTTTATAGCAAATTTAAAAAAAAAAAAAAAAAAACTTTCATTTAGTAAATTTCATGAAATGGAATAATTGTTAGCAGACAATTCAATTGACTGTATAACTACGGCAGCGGCCAAGGAAGCTCGGAGGTAATGAAATTTGTTAATTTCATATATTTGGTCATTCAAATGTATTATAGGCTTGAAAACGTGTCGCGAAACTCTAACCATTTGTGATACGTTCCGTTAAATTTAGGTAGTTGGATGGTAAGTAGCTTAACCAGTTTATTATTGCTAACCCGAGACAACCTATCTTCATTGACAACATCATTTTGTTTAACAAGAAAGTTCTGCGCTTTGGCGACAAGTTTGTAATAACACGATTTAAAATCATTACGTTCTGATAACTGTAACTTAATATCATCCGCTATACATTCCAATTTTAACAGAATATCGTCGTATTGCGAATAAACAAGTTCAACATTACCTTGGCCTAACTGCAGTTCTTTAATCTAGGTTTGCGTCAAAGAATTCTTCAAGTTCTTTAAATAGTTAGAAAATACCATTAAACGACCTTTGAAACTTGCTCGTTTTTTGATGAGCTCCTTTTCCTCCTTTTCACTCATTCTTTGGGAATCAAGAACCAAACTGAAAAGTTACAAGTTCAAATTAAATAAAATATTATAAAAAAAAACTACTATAGTTACTGACAGGGTTAAATCGTACTTACTACAAAATAAGTATGATAGAAAATTTGATAAGTCAATTTGAATTGATAAATGCCAAAACAAATCACGATCAGTTATCGTTACTGGTACTACACAAATATACAAATATTAAAAGTACTAATCTGTTTTCTATAACTTCAACAATGGAAATAATTAATATGATTATCGTTATTACTATCTGCAAACTATGAACTTTATTACAGTAAACACCAAATACTTAATAGTTATTTTTGTGAAATTTCTTATCTAATGCAAGATAATAAAGGAAACTGCTTAAAATGATGGCTAACAATACCTAATAGAAAACCTAGTTTGCTACCTTTGACACAATAGATTAATTGCCAATTATAACAATAACTTGACAACTTTAATGAAATTACACATGTGCACAAGAACAAAGGAAATACTAACGGATACTAACCTTGACAATTCCATAAAATACATTAAATACTACCTAATTAAGCGTAATGAGTTCATAAATAAAAGGAAATAGTGAGCAGTGGTAGCCGAGTGGTAACGGCCCATTCCCTCTCCTAGAGAGGAGGCCTGAGACCCAACAGTGGGAACATTATAAGGCCGACTATGCTATGCTAGTGTCACTGCACTGGCCAAATGTCCTTAAAATATCCTTTTTCTTGAGTGGCGTCGCTGTGACCCTTTTGACTCTGACCGACTACTCACGGATTGGTCCAAATGGTAGTTTTTTCCAATAAGTTATATATTTCCTGGAATTATCCTTATTTGTGATTCCCTAATCCGGCTCGATTGGACCAAATTATGAATGAAATGTAGATTAGGTTCACTTTTAGGCAGGAAAATAAAAATCTAGACTGGAGCAGTAAGGCGACAGCGCATTCCGTAACAAGATAGAACATAATATATAATTTTTGAAGTTACATAAAAATTAATCGATTCGAATAGCGAACGCCTGGCAAAATGTAGATCGCAATCAATAACAGCTTGCTTGTGGTAAGCGTGAAGGTTGGTTTCTAAACAAGTAATAAGGAGCTAAACGACTTGACGAACAATACCAAGGAATGGATATTAATTGGGTAATACTCAAATTGCCAGACATACGTCAAAAAATGTAATATACCAGGCCACTCCGAAAGTTTTGCGAAAAAAAGTTTTTATGTAAAAGGCACTGGCCACTTGTAATTATTTTGAAAACTTTGGTTATTTAAAATTAAAAATACCATTTTTCGAATTTTGAATTTCCCTCCACATTTTTTCGAGAGCCAAATCAAATTATCGTGTCTGATTTAAAAATGGATCTGCATCGAGAACATTTTCGATCGACTTCAAATTGCTTTTATGGATGAAGAACCTTCAAAAGCAACCATCTACCGCTGGTATGGGGTTGAACAAAGAAGTGGTCGTCCTACGAAGACTGTCACGGAAGAAAGTGTGCTGGCAGTAAAAAAAAAAATTCAAGAAAACAGGCGAATTACATAAGAAGAGATTCAGCATACACGTAATTAACAAAGTAATGCTATGTATCTTGTACCAACTTTAAAGAAGATAGGTCAAGAAAACCAGATACAACGAAACAAAGTCAAGGTAATCTTCTGTAATTTTTTTGAAAGCCCCGTTCAAAATGTATAACTGAATATTTTTCATCCTCTTACTGAATTAGCCTCAATCTACGTCCTCGACGATGGCAAGGAAGACCAGCCACAAACTAGAACAAAACGAAGTCATCTTACTTGTAAAATAAAACGAATAATACTGTGTTACTCAGACGAGAACAAAGTTCTTTTCTTTTTTCTTGTAAATAAATGAGTAGGGTCACCAATTTTTCAGTCTTCAATTAAAAACGGCCACATTAGCTGTTCGGTCCAACAGGTGACCATTAGGTACCGGTACTCTTCAGTGCCTCCGAAAACACATGAACGCCTGGCTGTCATTGGTTCACATTTGAAAGTTGTTACGGATAGTCAGAAGCCAGTAAATAATAATGATACATGATATTTATTTTGCAAATCACACTAATGTCATGAAGTCGAAACTTTGAGGGTGACGTCGCGCGTGTGTCGTGTGCGGCGGTCTCCGTCGCGGAAACCGGATTATTACCTGCGCAGTTTCGCTAGTTCAACTTTAACTGTGTGTCGCGTCGGTGTCGAATCGTGTCGATGGAGAACTTGAGGCTGCCCGCGACGGGTGCCCGCGCGACGAGCCGCGACGTAGCACTTTTGTATGGGAACGCGCGGGCGCCCGCCTAACGCAGCGTCGGCCCTGAGAGTGAGTATTGTGTGTATGTTTGTTCCTTCTTGGGTAGACCAAGTCCTGGAATAGCACATAGGAAACTAATTATCATGGGAGTATGTTCCCTTGGGATCATACTCCCATCACCTGTGACGCTATCACTAACTCCCTTTTCTTTCATATCACTCCTCACGCAATCCATCCACCTTTTCTTTGGTGTTTCTACCCGTCTCCATCCATCCACAAGTACACTCATAACTCTTTTAGTAACATGCGTTTTATCCCTCTTCTACACATGACCATACCAAAACAAATGCGTGCGGGCGTATGGGCGTTTCGGCGAGATCAAAAGGCTGAACTGGAGAGATCACCAAAATTGCAGAACAACCAGACCAGACCTTTATAGTAGAATAGACGTTTATTTTACAACAAACTATCAACATTACTTTTACAATGATGTTCTTAATACAAACTATTCAGACAGCATTTGGATACTACAAGATTAAAATAAAAAAAATATTGTAATTATAGTTAGTTTTTTTAAATGTAAATATGATAATTTCGTTCAATATCTCGTAGAAACAAAAATAAAAAAGGTAATAATTTCATATTCATATTCATATCTTTATTTGCATACCATAATGTCATTAGAGATGTTACATTAATTGCTTAAAGCTAAGTTACAATTATGGACCCTGTAGGGTACAGCAAAAAATTAAATTTTAATGATAAAATTGCATTAAATTAAGAAAAAAAAAATATTAACAATAATGTCATTAGCTTAAATAAAAATAATAATAATAATAACAATGTCATATTATAAAATAGCTCTGTTAAATTAATCACACTAAATATTACAAATCTTTCAGGTTATGTCATTATATATATTATTGAGATCATTATCCAAACTAAATTTGGTAAAGCATGGCCGGTATTAGGGGGTCATAGAGTCAAATAAATTAAATTTATTTCCCTTTTAAATGATAATTCAAGTTGACCTTGAGGAACATTGAGTGTTACACCCTGAAGTACTTTACGTACTTATTCCAGTTTAACGCTTCTGTTAGGCGAAAGCTGTTTAGACGTTCAGACGATTTCCATTAAAATTTGTATACACGTATTATATATTGCTGGGTAGGTAAGTGTATCTTGTATTCTATCTGAATCTGTACTAATACTAACTAACTATTATCTGACTCGGCAAACGTTAAAAGGGTGTCCAGACGGTTGCAAACTAACGATCAACCAAGGTGACACCTTGATGGAGCTTGGTTGTGTGTTTGGTTTGTGTTGCGGCTACATGGATGTAAACCACGCGCCAACACGTTCGATGGTTGGGAAAACGAGTCTCCCAACCATGGGCGTTGAAGGTCATGGATTACAACTGCTGTCTACACGGATTGAAACTAGCAAGGTCACCTTGGTTGTGACTTTTATTTGCAACCATCTGGTTACCTCTTAAAGTTTGCAACCATCTAACCATCCCTTTATTCTGCCAAATATATTACCAGAGAAAAATATTGGAGGCCCACAACCTATTCTTAAACCTACCAAATATACCTAAATTTTTTGTTTATAAAAATCAGACTAGTCGTTTCGAAGGAGTTTGATAATAAACACTGCGATACGAGATTTTTAAATGTATTAGATTATAAATAGCAGTAGTGTATTTAAAATTTTCGTTTTTTTACTTGTAATGAATAACTAAACCTAAAAAACTCAAAAACCACTAGACTGATTTTAAAAATTCTTTCACAAGTAAAATGTTTTTATAACCCTAAAAAAAAATATACGTGTTTTTACCTCTAGTGTTAGTACACCCTTAACAATTTCAAAAGTGCCTAAAATAATAATGCGGAAAATAACTTTGTTTATATCTCTGTATGAATCTTACGTCACAATTAATGGGCCTTATCAGAAAGCTTAAAGTCACCCAAAGAGCAATAAAGAAGGCTATGCTCAGAGTTTTCATGAGTAAGTGAATCAGAAATGACGATATCCGCAGGAGAACCAAGGTTACCGACATAGCCTGAAGAATTGCCGCACTTAAGTGGAAGTGGCAGTTAGGAGGCCTCCCACAAGGTGGACTGAGGACCTGGTGAGGTTGTGGGAACCCGATAGATCCAAGAGGCAGAAGACCAGTTGTTATGACGCTTGGATTATGGTTATGTCCAGCAGTGGTAGTCTTTCGGCTGAAATGATAATAATGACAATTTTTTTTAGGTGGAAAATCATCCAATGACTTTGGAGGGTGTGTCAGACTTTAACTGACTAAAACCCACTCCTGTGTTCCTTCTTTGCTTTGTGTTCCAGGACCCCAGGATAACCTTAGAATGATGTATGAATATTTTATTACATTTCTTTTTCATTTGTGTTGCACCGGAAATTGCACCTGCCATGTTCGGTGTCAGCATCACTAAAGTCAAATGGTAGAAAAGCATATTTATACTGTATTTATTGCATATTTTTTAGTATATGAATAAACTACGCGCCCGACCTACGAATAGAAAAAAAGTAGCCAACTGAAAGTTGGATACAACAAATCACATAATTCAAGTGGACGCAAGCAGCCATCTAAACATAAGCATCAACAAGCCACTACATTCTGCTATTCTTGTTGAAGTGGCACTAACAACTCTCGGACAGTCTCTTCAACAACCGAACGATGGACTACCCTAGCGAAGTTTTCAGTTTGCGGCGAAGCGAACAATGCTTCAAGTACTCTTTCAAAACTCTTTTTTTAACCGGCTTCACAAAAAGGAGGAGGTTATCAATTCGGTTGTATGTTTTTATTTTTTATGCGTGTCCTCAGAACCTCAGAAGTCCGTCGTTTATGGACCGATATGCAAATTTTCTTTTTTTCAGAGGATATGCTTTCCGATTTGTCCCATTTTTTTCAGGATCCAGTTCTGATGATCAATCCATGAGGAATCGATGGAACTCCTCAAATATTATAGGAACCATATAGTGGTTTTGGTATTTTCATGAAAGTTGTGAAGTTCTGGTTGCCTATAATTGAGTGTGCTTATAGGACTAGCCCCCCTAGCTCAGTTACAATCGTTTCGTTTCTATTCTCTTTTCGTTGATCGCCTTGAGTCGGCCACGCCTCCTATTTCTTTGTTCTGATCACACTCAATTATAAGCAACCACAACTTATGGTTTATCCATGTACATTTAAAGTCCCACTCTTTCGGAAGCTCTACTGAGGTCACCGAGCATTGTACCTACTAAACTCCTCCGTAGTCTCTGCCATAACTACTATGTCGTCGGCAAACCGAAGGTGAGTGATGTACTCGCCATTGACATTAATGCCTAGCCCTCTCCATTCCAGAACCTTGAAGACATCTTCCATTGCGGCCGTGAACAGTTTCGTAGAAATGACGTCACCCTGCCTCACACCGTGCTAGAAGAGGATAAGTTTCGAGGTCTGGTCTAGATCGAAAATAAAACCGCTAAACGATGAAAATATTTTCGCATCGGTTTTAACAACAAAATATCACGCATGTGCCAAGAATTCCGAATTATTTTATTATAATTGTTGTCCAAACTAGCGATCTGACCCAGCTGTGCACGGGTGTAATCTCCGACTTTCCCGGTGGATTTTCAAAAGAAATTTCTTGTAAAAATGTTTATCATGACAATTACAAACACAATGCAAAATAATTTTAATTTTGGAAGTCTGTGTTTCGGGTACTGTTTGTTTGTTACTTACCACCGACTTCCGAAATTAAAGTTATTTTGATCGTTTTAGTGTTTTTTTTTTTTTTATAGTGAAGTCGGTTATTTTTATTTTTTGTAAAAAAAAAAATATTTCACTTTTTTTATTCGTAGTACACTTATAGACAGAGTACTTATTTCTCACTAGCTTCTGCCCGCGGCTTCACACGCGTAAAATTAGGTTTCTCCATACAAACTTTGAACCCCCGTTTCCTCCACTTAGGGGGTGAATTTTGGAAAATCCTCTCTTAGTGCTCGCCTACGTTATGAAAGGCAACCTTGCGCAAAATTTCACGCTCCTAGTCCCAGTTGTTTTGGCTGTGCGTTGATATGTCAGTCAGTCAGTTTCTCCTTTTATATATATAGGTGAAAATTCAAACTAACCAAACACTACTAGAATACATTGTTTTATTATGAAGTTCCCGTGTCTACCCTCCACCTTCTGGTAACATCATCAGACCAGTTCGATAGTACCTTATAGCCAAAGTACATCTCATAACAATTCTAATAAGCCCAATCACGACTAGAATACATTGATTAATTACGGAATTCCATTATCGTTATCTTTATCGTGATATCGATGTGAGTTTGAAGTTCCGTTGGCCATTCCTGGTCTTCTTCACCAGTTCCGCTTTATCAAATGTCACTTTTTGACTTTAAATGCTTGAGTTCTCGATGAAAATACTAAAATCACTATATAGTTGCCTATAATATTTGAGGGGTTCCCTCGATTCGTCATGGATCCCATCATCAAAAATGGATTTTGAAAAAAATGGGACCAATCTGGAAGCATATTCTATTAAGGGAAAAAAATTGCAATCCGTTCCATAAACGACGGAGTTCTGAGGTAAAACATAAAAAAAAATAATGATAAAAAAATACAACTGAACTGATAACCTCCTCCTTTTTTTGAAGTCGGTTAAAAAATCGGTCGACCCGGTTTCAAGCGATGCACCGTCGTACCTACATGTTGAAAATTGATTTTAAGACACTTCTGTAAACTGAAATGTGATCAAAAACTTATGAACTCTGTTTGTGTTCACAGTAAAAAAAAAAAGTAATAATATTCCGCAACTTATTTATAACAACCACACAACGCCATCTAGTTCCAAGCTAAGCTGAGTTTGTGCTATGTATAATAAAAAACTGATAAACATACATATATATTTCTATCGACACCATTTCAGCCGAAACACGTTCACTGTTGGACATAGGGCCTCCCCAAGTGTCGCCATAACCAACGCTCCTGTGCATCTCGCATCGACCCTCTGAGATACGAGACCAATATTATTCTAAATACATACATATTATAGATAAATTACCCTCAGACACAGAACAAATGATTTTGCTCACCACACATGAATGGGAATCGAACCGACGACCTCCGGCATAGCAGTCAGGGCCACTAGCCACTAAACCAACAGGCCAGTTAAAAGTAATAAAAGCAGAAAAAATCTGATAATATCAAAAGTTTGTATAGTAAGCAGTGTTATTCATGTGACACTATAAGATATTAGATACACTATTATTATGAAGAGGAAAAGTTTGTTTTTTTTTGTGTTTTTTTGTTTGTAGGAGGTAATCTCTGAAAGTACTGGTCCGATTGCTAAAATTTTTTCACCGATAGAAAGCTACTTTATTCCTGAGTAACATAGGCTATATTTTATGTACGTGGGCGAAACTGCGGGCAAAAGCTAGTTTATAATATAACTTTTAAGGATTAGAATGCCAAAGGATAAACCACAAGACGAACAGGCCAGTCAATAGGAGCACTTAAAAACAAAGATTAAATATTGACGACAAAAGTCGAATTGAAAATTTAGTAGGTTTATAAGTTAGTTAAATACTAATAAGTTTTTAACACAAATAAGTACCAGGGGCGCCGATTTTTAGAAAACCTCATGGGTGCTCATACTCATTTGATTGACTCGAAAAAGTCGCGAAATGTGAGAAGAGAAATACACACTGATCGACCGACAAATAAATAAATGTCCTACTTACAAACTACGTACTTAATTAAGTACTAATTATGTTTGTTAAAAATATTAAATGAAACCATTATATAAAAATTAAACTGTTTTTATTATCAAGAAATATTATAATTTATACGTAACCTAAAAGGTGATTACTGATCTGTTTCCTGATGCCTGTAATTCTCAGGGGTGCTCAGCACCCACTATTTATTTCTCATGGGTGCTCGAGCCCCCGAGCACCCACAGAGTCGGCGCCCCTAACATACCTAGGTCTTGTTTTAACGGAAATATTTTGCATAAACTATTATGTTGATGGCATAACCGGTTTCATAAGTAGACGAAACATTTTTAATATCTTAGGCTGGTCTTATAAATCTGGAATGGCTCTCACATTACACTTTTTTTTTAAGGGTGGAAATCATTCAATAACTTTTCCCGCAATGGGTGGAGCAGGAGGGCGTGTCTGACTTTTACTGACTTAAACTACACCTGTGTCCTTCAGTTGTCCTTTGCGTTCTAGGACCGCGGGGGGTTTCCTTTTCAGAAACTCCCCGCGGTCCTAGCTAGCGGGCAACGGCCCTGCTGGGGCCCTACGAACACATTTCACTTGACAACACTATTTATAGGTATTCCAAGAATAATAATACCTATACATGGGTCAACGAGGCGGTCGAACTGAGTATTATCTATCAGCATAACATTAATCGGTCAAACATCTGTGGGTGCCTTTTAATAACTAACATTATCTATACATACATACGCCGTATCATACGAATGTTTTATAAACAGCGTATATTGTAACCAAACCAGTCAGTAATAGACTAGCCCGGTGCGTCGACGCACGGCTGTCATCGACACGGCGCCATTTTGATTCCATTTTCAAATATGTTTTTGAGGTTATGTCTGTTTCTAACTTTCGCGGGCTTGGTTGCCGCTCAAGCCCCGAATCCTACCATAAGGGTGGCTCATGGCGTTCTTCAAGGTGCATGGAAAGTGTCAACGAAGGGGAGATCCTTTGCTAGTTTTGAAGGAATTCCTTATGCGCGGCCGCCGATTGGAAAGTACAGATTTAGGGTAAGTTGTTATGTGCTGGTGCTGTAGTTGTGTTGTTGTGTGATTATGACCGTGATTTAATTATGAATTACGTATTTTGTTTATCAGCTTACCATTAACTTAGATATTATTTTATCACAGTAGTTCCATGCAAAACCACATGCCGGTCGCCGGTCTGTTTTGTAAAAAAAAAATGTGCTCTTCAAAACTTTTTACTAATTTTAACCGACTTCGAAAACAGGTCGACCACATCATCGCTCAGCATCAGATGAGATGGTGGTCTAACGCGAGCCTATCATTAGTTAAAAAAAAAGGTTCTCAAATGGACCGTTCTTTCTTTAAACTTATTAAGCAATATTTTCTTCAAATGTAAATCAATTTTGATGTTGTTTTTTTATTGGACTAGAATTGCTGTCAGATCCATTAAAATTTGGATAGATCTGATTAAGAATTTCGTAGATAAACCATGCAACTCTTCAATAAATGATAGCAAGTCTTCTGGGATTGCTGCAGTCGCATGGCTGTTTATTGTTAACACCAATTCATAACATAACAACAAGCCGCCGCGCCGCGCCGGTACGCCAGATGTCTAAATTTCACACTGGTATAGGTACCCACAATTCACCAATTATGTTCAAATTCCATATTATTTGGGTTTTTTTAGGTGGAAAAATCATCAAATCTCGCTCTTGGGCGGAGCGGGAGTTAGAGTCAGACTTTTACTGACTAAAAACCCACTCTTGTTCCTTCTTTGCCTTCGTCCCAGGGCCCCGGGTTTCACTTTCACACTACCCGTGGCCCCAGTAGGCTTCGACCCTGCTGGGCCCCTACAGTTGCCGACATCTCCCTGAGGCGCGCGTGGAACAGTACGCGCCGTCGACGACTTCGGCTCGGTCCGGACGGTTGCGGACGGCGAGCCACCCATTGCTCGCTGTCTGCAAGCCCGCGCCTACGGTGGCCGAAAATATTATTAGGGTTACAAATTCAGACAACTTTTTTGTTTATAGACCGATCTTGACGATTCTTTTTGTATTGGATTAAATTATAACTCTGTGATAGTCCAATTACTTGTATTTCGTTTACCAATCCTAAAGCATAGTGTACAATGAGTAATTATGACTATTTTGTCAATCATATCTAAGATACTTTACCAAAGAACATGCTCGCCATTTAGTTTAAGTTGTGTGCAATTAGAAAGTGAAAATGTTTACAACTTTTATTTACAATAAAATACAACTGTCTTCGAAAAGACACTAGAAATTGCAAAATTTTAAACGAAATGTCGGTATCAAGATATTATGAAGAAGAAAAACCGGTTTCCAAAATCAAAGCTTTTTGCATATATTTTTTTTAAAGATGGTTGATTTTTTCATATCAATGTCCTTGCGAGCATTTAAATTTAATTAGGCATTCGTATGCATACATACTAAACTCGCTAAGAAATAAAAAGCCCGTTTTGACATTTGAGAAAACGATACTGAAGCTAGCAGCCAAACAAGTTAGGGCCGATCTAGTGTGGGTCCCTAGGCCCAGAACCCAATTGTCAATGTAAAGTTAAATTGAGCTATATGATACTGTTTCAACAGCTAAAAACAATAAATGGTAGACGCAGATGGTAAGATTCCTGTAATAAGTTCCAACCATTTTAATTGCAAATTAAATAATATTTTTAGAAATACTCCCCTGTAACTTTGGTTCTAAACACTCGAATCAGTTTAAATTTGATCCAACGTCTGCTTAGTGTCATTGAAATCTGATAATATTTTCAAGAGGGATATCCAATCCCTTCTTTTGAGAAAAACTTTAGAATGTAAATTGGAACGAAACTGAAAAAAAAAAACAATAAAAGAATAACTAGGGGTCCGATGCAGTAGTAGCCATTTTAGCTATTTTAGTAGTAGTTACACTACACCGGACAAGCCGCTAGGTAGTCAAAATGTAAATGTCAAAACGGGCTTTTTATTTTTTGACAACTTTACCTTTTTACCCGTCTGCACCTAAAAGAGAAGAAAGAAAAAACGTCTATCCGTGCCTCACACAATCGTATAAACCTTTTACTTTTACACAATGAAAAATTGGAAAGGCCGGTTCAAATTGAAAAATTATTTTAGGTTTGGATAGCCAATTTATTAAGGAAGGCTATAAGCTATTACATACTACGACCAATAAGAGCAAAGTAGTCACCAAAGACGCGAATAAAACCACAGGGTACCTATTGCTACTAAAAAAACTAAAACTTGGTTGAAGTGGCCTGTCAAGAGCCTTGTAGGTAAAATGACAGTTCAATAAAAGCTCACTTCATAAATTTTTGCGGTTACATGTACACAGAATAGGGTCATTGATACCGCGTACATCGAGGGACTGGAACAACTTGCTTGCATTTTTTTTTAGGTGGGAAAATCATCTTATGACAAATCTCGCTCCTGGGCGGGGCGAGAGATAGTGTCAGACTTTTACTGACTAAAAACCCACTCCTGTTCTTTCTTCTTTGCCTTCGTCCCAGGGCATCGGGTTTCGTTTTCACACTACTCATGGCCCCAGTAGGCTTCGACCCTACTGGGACCCTACGATTTGCTGACATCTTCCTGAGGCGCGAGTGGAACAGTACGCGCCATCGACGACTTGGGCTCGGTCCGGATGGTTACCGGACGATCGGACGGCGAGCCACCCAATGCTCGCCGTCCGCAAGCCCGCGCCTACGGTGGACAACTAGTGCGCCTCACCATCAACGATTGCATCACTACTCACCATCAAGCGGGGATAAAAAAAGAAACGGGGCACTGAGGAGAAAACATTTTGCTATAAAAAAGACTATGTAAACATTTCACCCAAAAACAACGCCTGACCAAGCTCTTGACAGGTCTAAATTTTTCTAAGTCTTGGTGTTTTTTTCTTCAGTGCCCCGTTACGTATAGAACTGCCGGTGCTACTCTGACCTCTGACCAAAAGTTCTACTGACCCCTCCCAGACAAGTGGGCGTTAAGTTCAGACCGTACCCTTCAAACTTTATAGTAACCGAGTTTAACATAATTTATAGAGGTTAAAGAGGGAAATGTCACGGTTTTCCTAAGAACTTAGCAAGTGCGAGTCGGACTCGCGCACTGTGGGTTCTGTACAAATTTACCTAGATAAATAGTTCTAATCCCGAATGGAGTTTCGAAGATTTTTCGTAATCGCAAAAAAATGTTTTATTTTTTGTGACGTACCTAACAACAAATTTGCTGTTTTAAGATTTATTCCTATACCTAAGAGATATAGAAGATATATAAGATCTTGCTTTATGCCAAATTTCGGGATGCTGGGTCAACGGAAAGTATGCTATGAATTTTGATACCCTTGAGTGTCGAAATATACGTTTCATGCGGCATAAACTTTTTTTTCGTTAACTTAGAAGTCTGATTTTTCATAGCTTCAAGGGACCCCAGACCTGAGTATATGGTTTTAATTTCAACTCGATACCTCCACGCCTTCCCGAGATAAAGGGTCTTGACAGACAGACAGACAACAAAGTGATCCTATAAAGGTTCCGATTTTTTCCTTTTGAGGTACGGAACCCTAAAAAAAATCGTTATTTATATGCCTTAGGCGGTAATAAAAAGCATTGGGTTTATGTGTGCTAAAGTTTGCCCCAAAAGATAAACCGTGGGAGAAATATATAAATAACTAACTTTTCAAGACGCTCGAACTTCGACCGCTTACGCTTTTGGCCTCCCATTGACCAGGCTGCTCAATTGTCCGAAAGATTTATATCACAGCCCTGGAACAAAGAGCAACTGGAGAAATACATGTGGGTTTTAATCAGAAATTAAAGTTATTTTGGAGCAGTGGTGGCCGAGTGTTAATGGCCCCATTATGGTGGCCGATTAGAGCAGTGGTGGTCAAGCGGTAACAGCCCCGACTTACGAGTTGTAGGTCGCGGGTTCAAACCCAGCCAGGCGCATTACTTTGTGTAATTTGTTTCATCACCACTGCTCTCAAAACGGTGAAGGAAAACATCGTGAGGAAACCGGCATGTCCTAGAACCAAAAATTCGAAGACATATGACATCCACCAACCCGCACTGGGCCTGCGTGGTGGATTACGGCCCATCCTCTCTCCTGAGTCCTAGCAGTGGGAACATCAAAAGGCTGATTATGCTATGCTATTATGCAAAAGTTATTTTGCACTTTTTGTGGTTTTCTAGTAATGAAATACAGTTCATAGTTAATAGCAAGTTCGAGTACCGACGTATAGATATTGGGAAAAGATAAATGTTCAATGCGTTTTAAATAAGAATTGGAAAGTCAATGATCTCGATCTGTAAAATTTTTATTGAAAAGTACGGTTTGCAAAGAAAACTTATTTGCGTATAAAGTTTTTTTTTTACTTGGTTTACTGAGTCTTAGTTAAATCTGGGGGAAGTAAAAACGAATCAGCTAAAAACATGGTTTACATAACTAGTTTAAAAAATTTCAATTCTCCTTCTTCTTCCATTTGCCCCTACTCAGACACTTTACACAGTGACACAGAGATAAGCAGAATTGATGAACTGGATTCTGATTAAACTTTTTTCGTACATGATTTGAAGTTTCATTGTTTTGCCCAATTTCTTCGATTTGACAGCTATGACATCACAACATGGCGCAAAAGCAATCTTATTCTTATTTTAAAAGCATTGTACTCTATTGCAAAATCTTGCGTTTATCATAGCATAGATTTATCAATTCTTATAAAATATAGTTGAGTGGCTATAGTTAATCTGATTGAAACTTTCCTATTGTGTAAACATAACAATATAGTAACTTTGTCAATAAGTATGTTTGTTTCCATTAGTAGTTATTATTATTACTAACAACCAACTTTGTATTCGTATGGTTGACCATGAAAACAAAAGCACTGTTGTTATTATTGTTTTGGGTATTATCCTTGAAAGTTCCATTAAAATCTATATTTTGTATGTAAAATAATGACGCTTTTCACGTGTCAGTTTATCCGCTAACTCCTCGTAAACCACGTAACGAATTTTGAGGCGATTTTTACTAAGAAAACGATACACTAGTAACGATTACATATTCAAATATATGTACAATGTGTAACAAAATAAACATACATCCTGAAAGACTGAAAGTAGTATGTTCAGCGCCTAACCTACTATTTTGCGTGAACTTTAGCCCTCCCATAATGTAGTCATCAACTAAAAAAGTAAAGAAAATATATTTATCGTGCACATTTAATCGCGATTCTGAATGACGAAATTGATTTCCAACAACTTTTAAGATTAAAAAAAACACTTATATAATTTATTTATTTGTCAGGAAATTATTCCCATATTAAAACATCACAGTTAATTACAATTTACACAAATATACACATACATACGCAATTATATAGATTATATTAAAATTTAGTTAATTTCCTTTCAATGTCAAAATAAAAAAAAGTATTAGGTTGGTAGGTACCTGGAACAAGTTTTGTAAAATATTCGGGTGAATGACAGAATTATCATTCGGTAATTTGGTAATTCATTTGGCATTCGCCAACAGAGCGTTCGGGCGTTATCAGTCTTTTTCCGCGTTGCCTCTTTATCATACATCGCGTTGGATTGCGTTGGATGAAACAGCAAGCTTTTAAACTACGCTCACGATGACGATATAGGAGTGGGAGGGCGCTCTTAATAAAGATTTCATCTGAAATCTACAAAAAAATAAATAAACAATATTTATTTGTTTGTAATGATTAATTTCTGAAAATATCACATTTATATAAATCGAATTAAGTTTGATATTTAAAAAAGTTCTTTTTATTTATTTATTTAATTCCAAACTCGTAAAAGTACAGAAGCGGACTTAATTACAATCGGGGTATCAGTGAAAACCCTTCCTAAATACAACACCTATTAATAGGTTAAACTATCCATTTTTTTTAGGGTCACAAGGGTCCTCAAAACAAAAGGAAAAAAACGGAACTCTTATTGGATCACTTTGTTGTCCGTCCATCTGTCTGTTTGTTTGTCTGTCTGTCTGTCAAGGCCCTTTATCTCGGGGACGCGTAGACGTATTGAGTTAAAATTAAAACCATCTACTCAAGTTTGCGGTCTCTTAAAGCAGTGAAAAAAATCAAATGACTAAGTTAATGAAAAAAAGATACGGCTGCTTATGTCAAAAAACATATATTTCGAGACTCTCGAGGAAATCAAAATTAGTAGGGTACTTCCCGTTGACCTAGAATCCTGAAATTTGGCCTCGGTCCGGGCGGTTACCGGACGGTCGGACCGCAAGCTACCCATTGCTCGCCGTCCGCAAGCCCGCGCCTACGGTGGCCGGAAATCAGGATCGGAATCCTGGTGGCTGGGGCATGAGGGCCGCGCCCTCGCGCGTGCACAGACAGTCTGCGAAGCAGTAATGCTAGCAAAGGAGGCTAGCATAACTGCTTCGCAGAAGGAGGCGACCGCCTGCCACTCCTCCACGCTTCGGACCATAGCCTGCTTGCAACTCCTGGAGTGGCCGTCTTTTACTGACTAAACCACATTGTTCTTTCAGTTGCCATGTTCCACAGCCAAGGTAACACTTTCGAATAATCCCCACACCCCGGGCTATACTCTCATTGAGTGTGTGTCTACTGTTTATCTCGAAAAAATACACGGATCCCAGGGGATATGTTGTGGAGGCGACATTGCGTGGGAAGGTAGTTTTCTATTTATTTACAACTAACAGCCTACCCTACCTTTGCACGGGTTTTTTTTTTATTATCACTTTACCAAGGCGACTTCGCTTGCGGGAAAATTATCGTAATAACTTTAATCCTCTTTAAATCGTATTTCGAAGGTAGAATTGAAAAAATAATAATGACAGTCTTAACTTAATTCTTTATTGTACACGAAAAACATACATAGTACACGGTGATACATACAGTTTATGTACAAAGGCGAGCTTAGCTCAACAATGAGTTTTCTCCCAGCAAACCTTTGAGTTACAGAGAGAGAACATATTCGAGGGTAGGATCCAGGGCACAATATAAACCTTACATCACTAAATCTAATATATAATTAACTATTCATTTTGATTAGAATTTGTGCCGAGTTTTACGTTTATTAAACCAAGGAATAAGATTCTACCTTATAAACTTTAACAGCCCCTAAATCGTTTTATAGGGGTAGTTTGGAGAAACGAATAATAAAATCTTTTATATTTACTTGTGTTATTATTTAAGCTAAGTTTCAAGTATATGGGCCCATGGAGTCAAATTTTGCAAATAAATGAATTTCCCATTTTTCACCCCCTTAAAAATCTAATTTTCAAAATCCCCTTGTAAGTGCTCACATCATCATCACCATCATTTCAGCCGAAAGACGTCCACTGTTGGACATAGGCCTCCCCCAAATATCGCCATAAATGATCGGTCCTGTGCGTCTCGCATCTATCGGATTCCCGCGACCCTCCCCAAGTCATCGGTTCATCTTGTGGGGGGACTCCTTCCAACGCTGCGTCTTCCGGTACGTGGTCGCCATTCCAGAACCTCTCGTTCCCATCGACCATCTGTTCTGCGAGCAATGTGGCCTGCCCACTGCCACTTAAGTTTGGCGATTCTTCACTTAAGTGCTCACGTACATCATAAAAGGAAGCCTTGTGCGATATTTTACATTCCTAGTTACAGTAGTTTCAACTATGCGTTGATATGTCTGTCAGTTAGTTTCTCCTTTTACATAATTATATCAGACAGGCTCGCGTTTGACCACTATGTCACCTGCCTCCCTAGTCAAGTTACAATCGTTTCGTTCGCGCCGAACGCCTCGAGTAGGCCACGCCTCCGATTCTTTTGTTCTGATCACGTGACTGAGCGTTGAGACGACTTCAAAACAAAGGAATCGAAGGCGTGGCCTACTCAACGAACGATACGATTTTAACTTGGCTAGGGGGACTGATTGCATGACATGATGTGGTCGACGATGGAGCAAGCTTGCCTAGAAGTAACCTACTAATCTATAAATACTCGACTTTTCTATATCAATGGTCATTTCATGTATTATACCTACACTTAAACCTTCCTTAAAAATAACTCGCAAAAAATCAAAACCTCACGAAAATTAGTTTTGTAGTTTTTAAATTTTTCGCAAACAGACAGACAGAAAGACATGGTAGACAACTTTGTTTTATTATGTGTAAGGAAAGAATTTACATATTCTCGTATGTAATTTACTGTTATGGAAATAACATAAATAAACAGTCATATGCTGTTGACGAAACATCCCTGAACATTAAATATTTAGAGTCGCGTCTCTTCAATGAATATTAAATGTGAGTCGTGATTTCCAACTTCTGAGAAATGTTAATGGTACAAGAATGTAACTTATTCAGAAATAGGCATGAATCTTAATGCTATTATAATTGGTTCTCTTTATCATTTTAATTACTTTTAATGACCGCACATTAGTATTTTATGGAAAAAAAGACGTCACTTTAACTATTGTTAATTAATCTATTATATACACTACACTAGCTTCGATCAGCGGCTTCGCCCGCGCGGAGTACTTAGTTTCTCTATACAAAATTTGGACCCCCTTTTCATCCCCTTGGGGGCTGAATTTTGGAAAAATCTGTCTTAGTGCTCGCCTACGTTATAAAAAGAAATCTTATGCAAAATTTCACGCTCCCAGTCCCAGTAGTTACGGCTGTGCGTTGATATGTCAGTCAGACAGTTTCTACTTTTATATATATAGGTAACAAAGTCGTGTTAGTTAAGCCATTTATAACTCAAGAATGGCTGGACTGATTTTAATGATCTTTGATTTATTAGATTTGTCTCAGCCCCGAATAGCAGAATAAGTACTAAAGTCCGCGTAAAAAGAAATTTGAAAAATATCCAACTACATCGAAAAATGACAGCAACTGTCAAATACATTCGTCTCAATAATTCAATTAATAAGTTTAGGTAAAAGGTAGATAATTACTACATTAATTGACTTTTAGGCTCACATCCATATTATAAAGAAGAAGCAAAAATAAAGCTATCAATAAATAAACCTATAATTTAAATAAACAGCCGATCATACAAAACATTTTACTATTTAGAATTTATTGGCCTGTGAAGAGAGACGTTGTCACATCAAAGGTGAGGAAAATCTAAAAACAAACGATAAGAAAAATGTTATTGGGCGATTATATTTCTCATCCATCTGGCCTTGTTTGCGTACCAATCTTTTTTTTTGTCGTAAGCCACTGGGCGCAAATGAGTGCCTTTGATACATTAAGTGATCGGGGAAAACTAATATGCAAATAAAAATATCTTAATTGTAAAGAAAAAACTAAGCCAGATGAATGAGAGAATTATCGACAAAGACACTTTAATTTAGTTATAAGGTAAAATTATCTACATATTTAAAAATACTTAACTAATAATAACAATAATATTCCACAACTTTCACACAACGCCACCTAGTCCCAAGCTAAGCCGAGCTTGTATTATGAGTACTAGATAACTGATAAACATACTTATATATTTCTAAATTACACCCAGACACAGAATAAATGATCGTGCTCATCACACAAAAATATTTGTCCTGGGTGGAAATCGGACCCACGACCTCCGGCATAGCAGTCAGGGCCACTAACCACTAAATCAAAAGGCCAGTCAACTAATTATATTACAAACAAATAAACTAATATACCTAGGTATACAGGCTGTTTGGTGCATCGTGTGCCAAATTTAAATGGTCGACTGGAGGGGTCATCTGCTATCCTTTCAGACCCCTAAAAGTGTTTATGGTTTTTTAAACCATAATTTTGAATACTAGTTTTATGTGACTCGATTCACAATTCTAGCGAATTCACAAAGTTATAAAAAAAAAAAATATGGCATGTGGCACATCACTAGCAAGAGGATAAACTAGAGAATTTTCGAGGAAGTTGTAAGAATCCAGTCGCTTCTCGTTTTTTTTTTTTTATCGCCAAGTAAATAGCTGTAACATGAATAGCTTTAAGTCCTAATTTTAAATTTAAAAGTACTCTAATACAATACACATGTAAATAAAATTAAAATTCAGAGTGCCTTATAATTTTTTTTAAATTTGTTGAATGAAAATTTTGGGCCTTATTTTCATAAAACAATAAATAGTCGATGAAAATAATCCACAAGGCATGAGAAGTGTTTAGGGGTCTGAAAGGATAGCAGATGACACCACCCGTCGGCAATTTCAATTTGACATTGGCACACGATGCACCAAACATCCTGTTACAAACTAATAATAATCATGTACTAACGCGTGTATAAGGAAATCATTGGGCATCAAATAATTCATCACATTCACATCACTGTCATTGGGATAAGTACCACTGGCAGCATCACAACAAAGACTTAAACCTCACAGGTAACTTTTACTTTGCGAACGCCAACCAGTCTGCCGAAATCTTCGATTACCCGCTCGTATTAATAACTCATTTCATTGCGGGTAGGCAGTAAAATAGTTTTCTTATTGTATTGATCTTTCGTGGTTTTGATGTAGACTTTTATGGTTCCCGATGTTATTCACCATCTTCCTGCCTTTGTCCCATATTACACGTTTCCTTCATGTATTTTCTACCCCCAAAAATGGGTTCTCCCCTTTTTTATCAAATAACTTCCGCGGTTGACGGGGATGTTATATAGAGCGTGATTCTTTTACAACCAATTTTATTCGAACCACGTGTGACAAGGTGACATAATGAGTATATGTCGTAGCCAGATCTTAGAATTGATCACTTCATGATATGGCCAAGTAAAACTGGACTTTTTTCAATGATAATAAAAAGTATAAAGAAAGTAGGCCAAACGAAGATTGAAATATCATCAAATTCTAACGTTTAAAACGATCTGGCCAGTTTTACTTGGCCATATCATGTAGTGATCAATTCTAAGATCTGGCCACGACATATGGTATATATAATTATGTTCGGCAGGTATGTAGTTTAACAACTTAGAAGTTTCAGAGTATATTGGGAATAAAAAAAAATATCGTCGCAAAGTTAATGGCATGTTTTTTAAAAAAAATATTACGACACGGCAGACTCTTGTCACGCTAAAAGTTCTAACAATAGTCATTTTTAGGAAAAAAAAACAGAACCCTTATAGGATCATTTTGTTGTCCATCTGTCTGTCTATCAAGACTCTTTATCACGAAACGCGTGGATGTATCGAGTTGAAATTAAAACCATATACTCAAGTCTGCGGTCCCTTGAAGCTGTGAAAAAATCAAACTTTTGAGTTAACGAACAAAATAGATGCGGCCGTTTGTGTTGCAAAAAACGTGTATTTCCCATTGACCTAGGATCCTGAAATTTGGCATGAAGCAAGGTCTCATAGTACAAGTATAGGAAAAAATCTGAAAACTGTAAATTTGTAATTAGGTACGTCACAAAAAAAAACTTTTTTTACGATTCGGAAAAATCTTTGTAACTCGATTCGGGAATTAAACTGTTTTCAAAGGTAAGTTTGTACGGAACCCTCAGTACGTGAGTCCGACTCGCACTTGCCCAGTTTTTTTATTAGGCCATTCTAATATTTGTTTCGTGCAGGAATCCAATTATACTATCACCGCGCCCTCCGTGACGTTACTTATTGGCAGATCATTAAGAATATATTAATATTTCGTTATTGAAAACTTACTAGAAATACAGAAAGAAAAATCAATTAGCAACTAGCTTACAAATTAAAAACATTCTATAAAAAAAATATAGATTACGTCCGCGCGAAACTACACTTATTGACAGACATAAGTGTTGCCGCACGTGGGCCACAGCCACAAAAGCCGGCCACGAGAATCTAGAAGTGGCTACAAAAGAAGCTGAAGCGCGTGACTGCCACTTGTGGCCGGTGGCTATTACTTTTTTTAACCCATTCGCGATTTAAAAATACGCGAGTGGCGTGTGACAGCGTTTTGTATCGGCTTTTAGTGTCCGGTTCGGGCCACAGGATACGAGCAGCGGCGATTGTAGCGTGTTGCGGCCACCGGCGTTAACCGTGTCCGGCAAATCCATATAAAATGTGTAAAACTTACAGGAAATATGCCCGTGGCGGCGTTTTGTGGTTGTGGCCGGTGGCCCGTGTACGGCGACCCTAATAGTAACCATAGATATTTTATTTTTAATATTTTTTAAAACAAAGACTGCTTATGGCCAGTGCTAACTAGCAATTTATATCAATATTGTCCGCCACTCGGGATACTAATTCATTGCAGTTTTCTCATACAAAAAGCTGCAATAACTTGAAACTGAAGTATTCGGTTTAAAATGACGTTGTTTTCATAATTTACTGGGCTCCCGGGAAAGATACAATGTCGGGAAAAAGCTTGAGAAAATATTGTGGAAATGTGCCTAGTTTGTTGTTCATTGTTCCATTTTGATCATCATAAATTATCAGCCTATATTTTTCACTTGAAAGAAAGATGTCTTCTAAAAGTTTGACGTCTTTTTTAGGATTCCATGCCCAAAGGGTAAAACGGGACCCTATTACTAAGACTCCGCTGTCAGTCCGTCTGTACCAGGCTGTATCTCATGAACCGTGATAGTTAGTTGAAATTTTCACAGATGATGTATTTCTGTTGCCGCTATAACAACAAATACTATAAAACAGATTAAAATAAATATTTATGGCGCCTCCCATGTAACAAACGTGATTTTTTTCCTTTTTTTTATATGATGGTACGGAACCCTTCATGCGCGAATCCGACTCGCACTTGGCACACTTGACTCTGATTGTATGTTTCGAATTTTAGTACAATATATCAAGCTTACTCTTTTTCGCAGGTAAAAAAAAACAATATAATTCACATAAACTACTAGACTTAGTAAAAATATTGGATTAAAGTGAATTTGGAAAGTTTTTGCATTATATTACGATCATATTAAAATATAGGGAAAAAAATTTGACTAACTTTTTTTTATTATTATTGATAGATGATGACTGAGCTGACTGTACCAAATTCAAGTTACTTGTATTTGTGTTCGTACATTAATATATTTTTTTAGTAAATAAACAAAAAAATAAAAATAAAAAAATATATTTTTTATTAAAAATTAATTAAATTATTTAATGAGTGGTCCGGAGACCACTCTTTTCAGAATAGAAAATAAAAATGCGTTCAAAGAAATACCAGTGGTATTAGATGTAAGTTATTAAAATGGAATAAATCATTGAATTCCTTTGCCTTGCCATCCCGGTCTGCATAGGTCCTTATAAATGGCTAAAGTCCGTTTTCTCATTACTGTGTTTTCATTTCATTGTCTTCAGAAGTTATCTTTGATAATATTTTGTTTGAGAACAATCTATCATCTACAATCCCTTCATGAAATATGCGAAGACATTTTGGTTGCTGAAAGGCCCAACTTGCTTCGGGGCATTTAATCAAAACGGCTTTGAGGAATCTGGCAAAATGTCATGGATAATGTAATTTCACGATTGTTTCCGTGACGTATTATGTCAATGATTTACTTTGTTACTTTGGTAAAGAAAAAGGAAAGTCTGCTTGACATATTTTCCCATTTTTTCATATAACGATGTTATCGTCCGTCCCATCGGTTTATGAGAGTAAAACTAGAACTACACTGCGCACACGTGTGCCACACATGTCGATCTGGGCGCGTCGGTCTCCATACATTTTATATGGAAACTAGACTTGTAGAGCTACACTTGATCCACGCCACGCGACGTCGTTCTACGTACAAATCAGGTGTGTTACACGTGTTCGTCGGTCTAATGTAGTTCGAGCTTGAGTTCTAGCTGCAGGTACCTTGTGTTTAGCGCAAACATAGGTTTGTTTGTAGTGTGCACACACACTTCTACACTATAATATAGTATCTCCTACGTACTTGGCTAATCTCTGTTGGGATTGACCACTGACCCTTAATGATTTGCATTTTTTATACAAAAATTTGTTTACTTGGCAGTTGAACCCGTGTATCGAACTAACTTCAAAACTTTGATTAAATAATGTCCTTCAAAAGTTAGTATAAACACGATAATAATTAGTGGTCATTAATTCATTAAACCCCGCTCGGTCATTGTCTTTCCATTGTGTCTCTAATTACGCTAGTCAGTAGGTTAAGCATAGACTAGACGGTTACAATCCAGCGTCTCAACAGGGGTGACCTTGCTAGTTTCAATCCGTGTAGACAGCAGTTGTAATCCATGACCTTCAACGCCCTTGGTTGGCGCGTTTTACCAACCACGCGGCCACGGTGACTGATTTGCGAACATGTCGGCGTGTGGATTCGATCCGTGCTGCCGCAACACAAACCAAGGTCCAACCACACGCGCGCCTCAAGGAGATGTCAGCATCTGTAGGGGCCCATCAGGGTCAAAGCCTACTGGGGCCAAGGGTCTGATTCTGAAAGGAAGACTCGGCCCTGGTACGAAAGTCAACGAAGGAACAGGAGTGGGTTTTTAGTCAATAAAAATCTGTCACCATCTCCCGCTCCGCTCAAGGGCGGGGGATGTCATAAGATGATTTTACCACCGATAAAAAAAGAAAAAAAAACAACGTGACCTCTGTTGGAACGCTGGATAGCAACCGTCTGGTCCACTTTCTAACCTAACTGGATTTAGTTCGAATCTATTCTAGTTTATACATGTTGTTCGAAGGTCTTGTAATAAAATGCGAAATGATTTGAAGATATTTATCTCGCTTTTTATTTAAGTAGATAATATTTTTGGGGACTTTGTTATCGTCATGTCACATCTCACTTAAAGTATTGCTTCGGTATAATACATAATACAAGTCAACCTTTTTATCTATTAGGTATGTAAAGCGACGGAGCTATAAACAAAACCATTTTGTTTTATCTATTTATTTAAACTTCATGTACAGTAGTGGTACATAGATGGACTTAATGCAACATGGTGTTCTCTACCAGTCAATCTTTGGGTTAAAAAAGACAACACAGTGGTAGGTGTGCGTAACAAATGAATAATATAGATACCTATTCAAAAATAGAATGAAATATCACTGAAAAAAGGTGAATATATATTTTTTTTTGTTAACGTTTTCGACTTGGATGCTATGTCCTTTAAGCCATGTCTTCGTAAGAATATTTAATTTGAATATGGATGTACACATTCTAAGATTTTTGAAGTATTTAGCAGCAAATGTATCAAGTCAACCTTCTCGGCAAACTTCACTGATGTTCACAACAATACAATAACATTATCAGCTCCATTTTACCGAGCTCACACCTGTTTCAACGATTCAATATATTGTCCAGTTGCACAGACACTTGAGATACAAAACTACACCAATATCACATCACAATATCCATTAGGAATCAATTTGCGAATAATTAAAACAGCCACTGAACTTCAGTCGAAGAAATCCCGCCAAAAATTCCGGCCATTACCAACATTATTATTCATCACAGACTTACAATAATTGCAGTAACAAATCAAATCACAATCACTCAACATGGCTCAACATAGAAAGCAGACATAAATGAGGAACAAAAGAGGTTCATCTCCATTACCCGTTTTATTGCCTACTTCAAAGTTTTGACGCCAAATTAGTTCTGTTGCCCCTATCCCCTCTAACTTATGTTAAGACCATTAAGTTTGACGAAACAACAGCTTGATCATAAGGAAGTTAGTTTTACTCTTCAATAATATTAAGCATCTATAACCTGCGCAGAACTTGGGCGACGCGGTCAGGCAGATAATTGAACATGATTTTGATATTCGTGCTCAATTAAGCTTAGGAATCAATTTCCTGTAATAACAGTTACTTACTGTTTATCCAGAGGGGTTGAAACTCTCGGATCGTGGGGTCCGAATGCTCACAAATTATTTTAAAAAAAACTTTCAAAACGCCTTGTTGACACTTCGTGTGACCCAAGAGCTGGCTTTTACTTCGGACAAAGGATAAGCGTTGCTATTCAGCATGGCAATGCCGCCAGTCTTTTAGGTACATTACCAGTCGACAGCGATGTGGAGGAGTTTTTCGACGCCGTACTTTAGATTGCTTTTTATTACATTAGGGCTTTTATTTTTATTTTGTAAGTTAGGTTTAATTAGGTTAAGTTAAGCATATTAATGTTGTCGGGGGACGTAGCGAGCTGTCGGTGTTTGGTGTTTATAAAGAGAAAGAAATGTTTACATTAATCACTGTTTATTACCTCTCACTTAAAATGTTCTTAAGGTTAGACTAAGCTAAAAAGTCAATGAAATGTTTAAATGTTATGAATACACCCAGCTATCGCGGTAGATGAAAGTGCACTGAATATGTTGTGAAACCCGTGTGTAAAACCTATTCAATTAGGACGGCGTATCACGCCGATATTGTTGAGTTGTTCGGTGTTTTCAAATGTATTAATTAGGTACATGATAAATAAAATTTATCCAGGGAAGTGATAGAATTACCATCATACTTATTAATACCACCGGAACCTGACTGCCCACATCATCATCATCATCACCATCATCATTTCTTTTCTTTCAGTGTTTCACATTTCATCAGTCAACTTTGTAATCTTAACATTAGATCCAACGCTAAGTAGGCAAACGGGCTTAGAGCAGTGGTGGCCTATTGGTGTCGGCCTCGACTTACCATACCAACCCAGCTAGGCCAATTACTTTATGTAATTTCATCACCACTGTTCTCGAAACCGTTATGTGTGGATTACAGCCCATTCAATCTCCTTGAGAGGGGTCCTGACTTGAGTCTCAGCAGTGGGAAATAATACTTTCATCCCGGGAATCTCGGTCTCGAAAATATCGAGAGTCTCGACGACTTGTCTGAATTTTCGAGACTCCAGACTGATTCCTGCAATCTCGGGGATAACTAGACTTTTGAGACTTGCGTAGATTTTTAAAAATCTACTAAACCAGATACTGCACACTGCACGGTACGATGCAACACTTAACAGCCGTTTTGAATTCTTGCCGGTAAAAATTAGATTTCCAGAAAAGCTCTATATGCGTATTAAAGAAAATAGGCTCACTAACGCAAGTATTTTGGTCTATAAATTTGCACAATCCTACACAATAATATTGTGAGGTGTTTGGTTACTTTTAAACACTCAATAATAACGAAATTACATAATCTTTAAAAGTAATAAAAGAATCCAAAAGCCATCTGATAGCTAACCAACTCACGGGGTTTTTTTAAATTATTGATGGGCCGTATTTGAACCTAAGCTAAATAACCTATTGTCTCTTGACATTTAACTACAAAAGAAGACTTAGAATATAAGCTTAACCGTTTATTTAGATAATAAAACCTCTGCGTTTAACTCTGAGTTACAAACTATGTTGAACGTTTTGCAGAATTTAAAATAGTAGCAGCGGGAAGCAGGAAGGTTTTTTCTGACGCAGGTTAATTTTGTAACAAAATAACAGATTCCGTTCTGAAATCACATTAGATGCCTAATGTTTTTTACGAAAACATAACACATCATTGTAATTTTACTCGGTACTCAAAACTAGTTTTAAATAAAGTTCTTTACTACAATTTTGTATTAGTTGCCTAAATGCTTAGCGATTAAATATAAAATATAAAATTGTTTTTTTAATCAGTCTGGAAAGTCTTGTTTTTCCCGGGAGTCCCAAGACTTCCAAGTCTCGATTTTTTTGTCCCGGGAATCGAAAATGTATCGAGACTGAAATCCTTAGTGGGAACAAATCAAGGCTGATGATGCAAACTCTTCAGCTTTATTATAGTATAGACGTGCTAGTTCTAATCCCTCTAGAGGGGCACAGATAAAGAAATCTCTACAGTATTAAGTACATCCACTACGTTTAAAATTATGTTTTCTTCTTAAACCTTTCTCATCTAAAGTTACCGTTTCATCAAGGAACTTCGCATTTTCTTAACAAACTTAATCTATACCACTGCAATTCCAAGGAACAGTAAATTGCAATAGTGGAATTTTCAAATGCTATTGCCACTTCAAAGTGATTCCCTAGTCAGTCCTCGCTTTCCGTGAAACCCATTTGAAGTTATCTCAACTTATAATCAGGATTCAAGAAAACAGTCAGAGCGGCGGCATTTACGAAGTAGCGATGCAAGATTTTCTAATAAATTTTATTTATTTATTTACTAAAGGGGTGACCAGACGGTTGCAAACTAGCGTTCCAACCAAGGTGACCTTGGTTTATGTGTTTGGTTTGTTTTGCGGCTAAATGGATATAAACCACGCGCCAACAACTCCCAACCAAGGAGCGTTGAAGGTCATGGATTACAACTGCTGTCTACACGGATTGAAACTAGCAAGGTCACCTTAGTTGGGACGTTGGCTTGCAACCGTTTGGTCACCCCTTTAGTCTCCTTACAACTATCATTACAGGTGTATACCAAATGCATTAGGTAGCGCGGTCTTAAAATAAACTTATTTACAATATAATAATTGGACGCGCGATGTACTACTGTAGTTATGTGGACTGTATTTTGCGAGATTTTCACTTGACACCCTGCAGTATATGAGGGATCACAGATGCCGTTTCAGGTATAGGAAAGACGGAGAAACAGTTCGAAGTGAAAGAGAATTGACACTAACCTTTGAACTCGGGGCTGGGACACCGCGTGTCAGCCAGCCGGCGATCTCTGGTTTTCCGCAACATCTGATCCAGTGGCGAAGAGATATTGTATTCTCTATACACTGCACTAATCACAAGCACAAATCGTTAGCTTTTCTATACTCCATCGGTTTAGGTAGTTAACTAAACGTAAGCAATCTAAGTCTTTTTATTTTTTTAAATCGTATAAAAGTATATATTTTTATGTAAAGATTATTTAAATTTAGTTAATTCCCAAACATCGGTATAGGTAAATAACAAATTGTAAACATTTTTAGATAAAAATTATAGACAACTTTTAGATAAAAGACATGGCAAGATTGTTTACCTTTAGTTAATTACCTAAACAGATGGAGTATAGTCTCTTTAGAGGATAAGTTCAACAATAATCAATTTTTCTTGTAAAAATGCGTGGGACGCCGTCTTCTTAGTGACGCGATTCCAAACGAATTCTTCCTGTCAAGTCTATCTGCGTTCTCTTTCTTTCGAGGTTGTGCGGGAATAGGAAGTGTTGCAAGGTGTCACACAAACAAAAACGCGGTATACAATTTATACGGCTAACTACGATACTAATTACGGAATTAAATTACTCGGCAATTACGAAACTATATCAGCGCAACCAATAATAATAAAATAACATTGTTCAGGCAGGAGTCATTTTCTCAACATAGTTCCTGGTGATCAGTCCACATAACCCTCCCAAAACAATAGCCCTATATCTTTGTTTTCCATATGTCACAATAGTTTCTCACAAACCAGGGGTTGTCCTTACGATGAACTTAAGATACACTATTATGTCAGTTGGTACCACGTTTCACGAAAAATGTCTAATGGGCCTCTGCAAGTTAGCTTCGGCCCCTCGTGCGCCTTCTAAAGGTCCAAGACCCCAAAGCCTTGGGATATACTAATTTATTTTCTCCAGAAAAGTACTTATTATACTTTGCAAATAAATACTATGAAAATTAATGTGTAGATACCTGTATTTCGGCTTTCATCGACAACCTGATCGAGTTCAGTCGATCCAAAGGTTATCTGTAAGAGGTTACCCTGTGCGATAAGATTGAATATTTATTTTTATAAATATTTATCCTAAATTATTATGACTTTTAAAATAAAGTTTATAATAAAAAGCCAAGTGAAAAAAGAAGCAACGATGAAGTAGCTTTTGATTTAAATCTAAGCAACCTTTCTACTATTCCATTCCTCAGCATCAAAGTCCCTTGACCGGAATACATCTGAGACCATATCCAGATGGCACTCATACACATTCATTACTATTTTTTCAATCTCAGGACTGTATTCATCGGTATACCAATGAGCAGTGTGATTGACCTAATATGCAGATGTGCAGTACTGAGGTCGAAAAACATCCCTGAGATGAAAATCATTTTGCATACTTCACTATATTTGTGATTGCTATCTCAATCTTACCTTGCTGTATTTTGATAAATATTTTCTTTAATAATATAAGAATGTTTTCTTTCGTTGGTGCCCTGCAATCGCACAACTGGGTCGCGGCAGACCAAGAAGGAAATAGCGAGACGACTTGGATGTCTTCCTTAGGCATTGGCAAGAAGTAGCTCAGAGCTGGGAACAATGGAAGAAATGGAGGGAGGGCTTTGCCCAGCTGTGGGATAGTATAAGCTATATAATTATTCGATGCAGGCAATACAATCTGCAACAACACAAAAACAAAATAAAAAGTACAGATTTACAATATAGTTGCGCTGAGCGTGCCCGAACCGAAAGGGTCGCCAACTCAGCTATTGCTGAGCGTCAGACACCCAGCGCTGATTTTCACGAGCTGGCACCTCGCAGTGACGCACAGATGATGGTAAATAAAATATAATATAATAATTAAACCTAAATAAATATAACCCTTACTTAAACTAGCACTCACTGCCGGAGTCTGTGTTCCCTGATAGCTACAACCTAGGGGTCTTTAAGTCAAGAGTGAATAGGTTACTTCTAGGCAAGCGTGCTCCATCTTCGGCCACATCATTGCTCACCATCAGGTGAGATAGTGGTCAAACGCGAGCCTATAAATAATAATAAAAAAAAAAATAACAAATGATATAATATTTATAATAATTTTCTTTAAGACACCAGATCATTTTACATCACATTATCACCCAGTTTTTTTGAGGTGGGTGATCCATTGACTTCTCTCGCTCTGGGGTAGAACGAGAGGGCGCCCTGTGCGTTCCAGGGCAATGGTCATTCTTTCAAACGTTCCCGCAGCCCCAACAGGCATGGGCCCGACTGGGCCCCTTTAATGCACTCACGGAATCCTGCATCGCGCAATTACATTTCTCCGCGCATTTGAATACATACTCATTTATCAGCCCGAAATCCTCTATCGGGCAGTTGCCCAAACCAGACAAAAGATCTGTCTGGTCGGAAGATCCTCCCTTTTCAACAGAGATATGTGAGACTTTACACCCTATGTATAGAGTGTAAAGTCCTATACCTCCAAAATCCCAAGGGAAAAAACTCCAGTGATGAAAAGTCCTATAGTCCAGGAAGCTTCTGCCCGTGTGTCAAATTTCATCCGAAACCGTTCAGCCGTTTGAACGCTAAAGAGTAACAAACATACACACTTTCACCTTTATAATAATACTAGCTTTTGCCCACGGCTTCGCTCTCGTCAACTGACTACTATATTCTACTCTACCCAACTCTACCCTAATCGACCCTACTCTAACCTACTCTATCCTACTCTTTCCTACTCTTCTCTTTCCTACTCTTTCCTACTCTATCCTACTCTACCCTATTCTACCCTACTCTACCTTACTCTACAGTATATTAATTTAATATACCATTAAACATATCAACTGGAAAACTTCAAAATTTCAAATTGTAAAATTTTCTACCATACTTAACCGTAAACAACATTACGTTTAACTGTCAGTTGCGTTTTGTTATTCCATGTCAGTTTGCATTTTGGTATACCATTTATATTTTTTGTCACGTTCCCAAGGAATGGGTCCTAAGTCCGTCTCCTGGTTCTAAGCTACCTTCTCACCAATTTTCAGCCAATTCGGTTCAGCCGTTCTTGAGTTATAAATAGTGTAATTAGCGTTGACGCGTGTCCTGTTGTAACTTACACGACTTTCTTTTAAATATATATATGTGATTTTTACATCAGTGGTAATGCCCATGTAGAAACAAATTTTAAAAATGCCTAACTAAAACGAAAATACACCTACATTATCTACATACCTACATTAACTTATTCACAAACCAAACAACAGATTTTTCTTACGATTACTCAGAAAAATATGTCACCACTGTACAACATTATACCGATGTAGAAATAAAACCTTGCGGTACATTTGGCAATATTAACCAATTAGTAACATCAACCGTATGTAGGTAATGGAAATTGTCCGGAACACATTTGACACTAAGCTACCACTCTAATACAATGTACAGTCGCACGTACCGCCAACGACAAAAGTCAAGTAAAACTGGCCAAGTGCGAGTCGAACTGCCATACGAAGAGTTCCTTACTACAATATTAAAATCGAGCAAAAAAAATAAACGCTAACAAAATAAGGTTACTTGTATAAAAACTCCTTTAATTTTTAACTTTATTTTAATTTTATTTGTTATTGTGCGGCCATAGAAATGCATATTCTGTAATTTAAACTCTAGCTTTTACGGTTTATGAGATACAGTCCACTGACAGACGGACGGACAGATAGTCGGTACTGCGGAGGTTTAGTATAAGAGCCTGTGCACATCACGTCGTTGACGCGCATTTGTAGCGATACAGGCGATAGGCACGCGAGTCAGACACAGCCTGTAGACCTTTTAATTTTATTAATAGGATAAAAGCGTGCCGTTGACGCACGTTTCTAAAACGCGTGTCAACCGCGCGTTTAAAAAACGTGGTGTGCACAGGCCCTTAGGATCCCGTTGACACTATTTGGGTACAAAACCCTGAAAATTAGGCTAATGTGTTATGAAATCCACGGAACAGAAAATATAGTTTCTATTTCATGATAAAATGGGATCATGCCTGATCTTTGCCAGCTATTTTATGGTCCGCCGGTCTCTTGACATCATCTCGTGCCAAGCATAGCTGCGCTTGGAGTCTCGGAAGATTTTTCGAATCGCAAAAAAAGTGATTTAACAACAAATTTTCTGTTTTCAGATTTATTCTAATATCTATACTATATGACCTTATATATAGTATATATTTATGGTCAACGAGAAGTACCTGCCCCATAAATTTTAATTTCTTTGAGTGTCGAAAGGCACGTTTTTTGCGACGACCGTATCTTTTTTTTTTCGATAATTTAGAAGTTTGATTTTTTTACAGCTTCTAGGAACCGCAGATCTTAGTGTATGGTTAATTTCAACTCGATACCTCCACGCGTTTTCAAGATAAAGGATCTTGACAGACAGACAGACAGACGGACGGATAGACTACAAAGTAATAAGGAAAGCATCCTTATTACTTTGTAGTCTATCCGTTTTAGGGTTCCGTATCTTCCTTTCGAGATACGGAACCCTAAAAATAATTCCCAAATATAGAAAAAAAAACTGATTGCTTTTGCATTTAGAACACAAATAAATATAAACCTATCAAGAAATGTAAATAATTTAATAAAAATACATAGGTCATATTTATTAATGATAGGTAATCAAAAAACGCTCACCTCTGGCAATAATTAAACCACATCTTTGAATAATTAAAACACTTATGCGATATATACTACCAATACATTCTGAACTTAACAGTAATGGTTATAAGAGCCACTTTTCTTGTTATCTTTTTTACACCACCAGCTCGATAATGCCACAAAAATTTAGGTATCTTCAAGGCTGGAGTGAATAGGCTCTTAATAAACTAGTGCGAATCACCATCAACGATTGCATCACTGCTTACCATCAGGTGGGATCACAGTCAATCACTGGTTACTTACTGGTCAGTAAAAAAAAACACATTCATAGATCTGTTCAAAGACTTTGAAATAGCCCAAACTTACCCCAAACTACTTTCTTTGTTGACTGTATCAGCTTTGAAATGAGTCTAAACGTGTTGCGGACAGAGCATCCAAAAGCAAATGGTTGCAATATATTGTGTGAAACGAGACAGCTATTTGACCTCGCTAACCCAATTATTAGGAATGGCCAGCTTTAGGGAGGCATGTCGGGTTTATTGCTGACGTGACGACTATCATGAGTATTTGGACCTTACATACTTCCTTGAAGGACCTCAGCCACCGTATTATCTATGTTTATCTAACTGTTACTAAAAGGGAATAATATATTTCATCAAACTAGTAGATAACAGAATTTAAGGTTTTGTTTCACTAGATTTACACGTTGTTAGCCCATGTAGGGCTTGCGATTGGTCGGACGGTCGGACGGCGAGTTACCCATTGCCACAAATAGCTGTCAGCAAAATTGACGAATCTCAGGAGGACCGACGTCTACTAAGGCTGCGGCCTGCAGGAATGTTCGAAAGAGTTACCGTGGTCCTGGGACGCGAGGGGCAACTGAAGGAACACTGGTGGGTTTTAGTCAATAAAAGTCTCACAGCCCTCTCGCTCTACCCATAGCGGGAGAAGTTATTTGCAGATTTCCAACCAGAAAAACGGGCCAGGCCAGCCATGTTAAATACAGGTACTGAATTGCATCTGGATAGAATGGAAACGGACTCTAACATAGTTTGGCATGAAGCTTACTGGGGGCATGGGTTCGCTTCTAAAAATTTCACGCTCATAGTCCCAGCAGTTTCGGCTGTGCGTTGATATGTCAGTCAGTTTCTCATTTTATATATATAGATTACATTTATTTTTATTCTTTTTTCTGTTGTTTTCAATTTGTACGGTCTATATTAAAAGTACATAAAGAACAATGGTCATTCTCCTAACATGCTTGGACCATATAAAATTAGTAAAACGTAACTTGATGAAACAAATATCGTTTGATTTGCCTGAATGAACATTACTAAGTACGGCATTCAATATATTTTTAAAAGTACGGGGAAACTAGTAAACAAATAAAATGTTTTTTTTTTTTTAAGGTTATGTGTTTTATTAGTAATATGTAGCATTTCAAAAAGATGTCGAAAATAGTTTTTCGTGGCATATCTTCTTGTTGGCTGTTTTAATTATTCAAAAATTTATTCCTCAGAATGTTTACATCCATACTCAAATTAACTATTCATACGAAGACATGGCTTAGGGCTTAGTATCCAAGCCTAAAATATAACATAAAAATGTAAACAATCTTGTTTGTCAAAAATAGAGTGACTCCATATTCGATCGATTTACGGCATTTTCAATTTTAAGATGCCAAATTTATTTTTTATTTTTTTATTAACTCTAAAAAAAAAAAAAACTGTTAATGTCTTATCTTAAATTAAGTTAAAAACAAAATTATAAACAGTTGAAATAACCTTGGATTTAATTTCGATTTAGAATTTAAATCGATATCGACTTTAGAAAAAGTTTGGACTTCCATAAGAACGCTAACATTACGTATGCGTTCATAAATAAGATATTATCAAGCGTTCTAATAAACAAAAATATTTTTTGTTTTAAATGATTATCTATTTTCCTCCCGCTTTTAAAACTAAACTGATGCCATCCGATAATTACATCGATTATATAATATACTATGTTATAATGATAGTCTCATTTCGGTACCAACACTTTTTTTTTTCGTGGTCCATATTGATTATCCTTCTTTGTTTTAATGTTGAGACTATGTTTTTGATTTTTACAATATCAACGATTTTGTATGTTTTTTAAAAAAAGACTAATAGAAAACTTTTACTTTTATTACTACTGTTGATTATTTTTATAGTTAATTTTTGCATTTTTTGAGACTTAAAAGTTAATAATATAATCCTATAATAAGAATTTTTGATTTATTAAATACTAGCCTTTGCCCACAACTTCGCGCGCGTACATAAAATATAGCATATGTCACTCAGAAATAAAGCAGCTTTCTATTGGTGAAACATTATTAGCAATCGGACCAGTACTTCCAGAGAACCCTATAAACAAACAAAAAAATAAAAATTAAACAAATTTTACTTCTTTATAATATTAGTGTACCTAGATGTGATGTAACGTTGAAACTATTTTTGCACGTTAAAGTTTATTTTTGAGTAATCTATTTAGTGTGGTACATTAAAAAAAAACTGGGCAAGTGCGAGTCCGACTCGCATACTGAGGGTTCCGTAAAAACTAACTTATGTAAATAGTTCAATTTCCAATTCGAGTCTCGAAGTTTTTCCGAATAGAAAAAAGTTTCTTTTTGTGACATAACTACAAATTTTCAGTTTTCTGATTTATTCCACTTGTACCTTAGACCTTGCTTCATGCCAAATTTCAGGGTTCTTAGTCCACGGAGCGAATTTCGATTTCCTTAGGAATGTCAAAATTACGACTTTTTGCGACATAAACCGCCGTATCTTTTTTTTCATTAACTTAGAAGTTTAATTTTTTCACAGCTTCAAGGGATCGCAGACCCGAGTAATACGGTTTTAACTCGATACTTCCACGCGTTCTCGAGATTATGGGTCTTGACAGACAGACAGACGGTGACAGAACAACAAAGTGATCCTATAAGGGATCCGTTTTTTCCTTTTGAGGTACGGAACTCTAAAAATACTTAAAAGAAATATTCCATGTAAAGTAGGTATTTTGATTTTCGTATCTAAAAAGGAAAGTAACTATGTATTGTAATAATAATTAGAACCTGTGATCGCTCTAGGACAGTCTATATTGTATTCTTTAATTAAAATATTTACCTTGACCTTGCAAAACTATATGTTTCCTAATTCTTAAAGTTAAGTATAATAATGTTAGTAAACTAGTAATAAAATTTTGTTTAGCATCTTCTGGTAATGGTACTTTTAAGCTAAACTGACTTTTATTTGAGGCTTTCGGGGATCGGGGCCCTCAGGGAATAACCAGAAATCAGAAACGTTTACTTCAAATAGACCAGTTCCAGGCACTTTTGAATTGTCAAAATGTCGGTCGGTCAAAAAAGTGAAGCTAAATCGCACGTTCCAAAGCGTAGATCTCTATGTAGAAGAACTTTCAAGAAACTCAATGGACACTCTTTGAAATTATATGAGTTACATAAATCTTGGATACATATTTCTTGTTGCTTCTAATAAGAGAGCACAATGTAGACAAGTAATAACATTAAAAAAAAACTAATTAAAAAATAGAAATTAAATTAAGCTACTGGCAGCTAAGAGATGACCAGTCTCAACTGACGGCATCCGTTCACGAGCAACCCCATACTTTCTCTCGCATAATATCAATGTGATGACATCACACTAATATTATATACATCATCATCATCATCTTCCTGCCCTTGTCCCGTTTTATTTGGGGTCGGCGCAACACGTTTTCTTCTTCCATTTTGTCCTGTCACTCGTCACGCTATCACTAACTCCCTTTTCTTTCATATCACTGCTCACACAATCCATCCATCTTTTCTTTGGTTTCCCTCTCCCTCTCCATCCACCCACATTTCATCTCTCCTCTTCACATGACCATACCAAGACAAACGATTCCCTTTCAACTTCTCAGTCACTGGCGCCACTTTCAAACTTCCCCTAATATACTCATTTCTCACTTTATCCATTCTCATCACGGCACACATCCATACTGATGTCTATGTAGGTGTAAATACTTCACTGCTAACCCTTCGGGTGTGTGGTGCACTTAGTTATTATGTTAGGATAGCGCAAACCCACGACTAAAGTCAAACGTTTTCATTCACAATGAAGTGGTTCATATTAAATCAACATTAGCCTATGTAAATTGGGTTAGCACATATTAGACCAGTTTACTCTCATACGATTTAGTTATTACAAACGTGGTGTAACTGTTTAATTTGTACTGAAATGGAATTAAAGTCGGCCTTAAAATAGACGAAACATTCCTGAAAAAGAAACAGAAAAAAAAATTTGATTGTTGGCTTTACTCTTAAACATTGCATGTAGCACCCACCTCTATCAAGATTGGAGACTATACTCGAAGTTGTGGACGATTACGTCTACCTTAGACACACAGTCCAGTTGGGTAGATCTAATTTCGAGAAAGAGGACAACCGTCGAATCCCGACTCGGCTGGGCAGCGTTCGGGAAGCTGTGCGGTGCGGATCTTTTCGTCCAATATACCACAGTGACTCAGATTACCTCCAACAAACAAAAAAAAAATTAAAAACCTCTTTATAATATTAGTGTAGATAAATAGGTCTAGATATGTGTATGTACTAAATGCCTAGTATAGTATGTGAAACCATATAATTTGGACCTCAAGTTTCATGTAATTTGGGACAACCCGTTTGGGTGTCACATACACAATAATTAATATTAATACACAAAGATTATACGTTCAACACGCTCACAGATTACAATTAATCAAAAATTTAGATTACTAATAACTAGGGCCCGGATTAGTACGTAAATATATATTTTTAATTTACACGATTTTCGGTCTCGAATGTGCTCTCTACATCGATTATCATAATTATATAGATTGTGAAAAACAAATTTTTATTTTACATATTTTTCCATATTTCATGGTTAAGTCCATATTTTATTAAAAAAATATCACAATCATCCATATTATCGATTCTTATATCATAGAACATGAGTTCACCAAACTTGATATAATTTTACTTATTTGCATTCTCGCCACCACATCGCCGCGCGTGTTTAATTTATCTTGCTAAATGAAAACCTGAAGATTAATTATTGAAGAAATAGAAAAAAAAGTTTCTGAAGCTATTACAACCCAGTTGCTGAAATAGCTAAACATGTTTTAAGTGTCTTGGCTTACTTAAATGGACGTGTTCAACATATAGGACGAAACGGTTAAATGGCGTCTACGACTTTTTTTACAGTGACAACAAATTGTCATGATTAGTGATGCAACGGAAGGGTCTTAACGGAAGCGGAAACGGAAACAGATGTCATAAGTAAATTTTTGCGAATGCGAAAACGGAAGCGGTAGTGTTAATACTATGAAGAAAAAGCACAATTTTATTTTTTTAAAACAACAGAAGGATTACGTCGTAACACGTCACGAGGCGCGGGGATGCGCAGAATGAACCAAAAAATATTTATACCTAATAATAAAGAAACTCGTTATGACACGCGAAAACATTTGAAAGAGTTACCGTGGCCCTAGCGGCAACTGAAGGAACATAATTAGGTTTTAGTCTGTAATAGTCTGACACGCCCTCTCGATCTACCCAAGAGCAGGAGAAATCATTTGATAATTTCCTACCATAAAAAAAGATATACAGTAGGTACTACTTTGTTGTATTGAGTAGTGATGTTTTCACATTCGTGAATACGAATGCGAATATTCAAATCCAATATTCGCGAGTGCGAAAACGACATACAAGTTTAACGTTTCATGTCACGTGGGCGAAGCGGCCCCTCGTCGCCCACGGCGTGGCACCCAAAGGGACCTCGCGCAAACGAGGGCTCTTTTTATGGGGTTTTTTTAAATTGCTAGGCTCACGTTTGACCACTTTTTCACCTGACGGAAAGCGATGATGTGGTCGAATACTAGGTCGCAACAGTCGCTGTCTCGTTTTAGAATTTATGAAAGAAAAAGGCCTCGCTGATGTGTCTTCGCCCACATCTAAATTAGTGCACGCTACGCCTCTGACTGAAACTCGTTCGTGGCTTGGAAAGTACTCGTACGCTAAGCCGTTGGTCCCGACTGTCATTTTTTTTATCTTTGACAGTTGTTACGGAAGTTTGAAGGTAGAAAATCTTACATCAGTCTTGCCAAGCTGAACTGGCTTGTGGGGATCAGATAAACAGTCGCTTCATCTTTGTATATACAATTCTTCTGTACATGTGTTTGTCACCTAAGTCTTCCTAAACGGCTTCACCGATTAGGATTAAACTTTGTGTACCTATATATTTCAGCGGATCTCCGAATGGTTTGAAATCGGATTCTCAATATTTTCTCTGACGAAATGTCAGCTTTTGGGTAGGACAACGATATGCTTGATGTAACCTGCCCCCCTAGCCAAGTTACAACCGTTTCGTTTCGATTCTCTTTTCTTTGATCGCCTCGAGTCGACCACGCCTCCTATTCCTTTGTTCTGACCACGTGACTGAGCGTTGAGATGACGTCAAAACAAAGGAATCGGAGGCGTGGCCTACTCGAAGCGATCGACGAAAACAGATTCGAAACGAAACGGTTGTAACTTGGCTAGGGGGGCTGGTTCCGGTTAGACTAGAAATTGAACACTATCTAGTTGGAAAAAAACTAGATAAATGCATTTTATAGGTAACTTACCATAAAACTAGCATACTGTAGTTTAGCTAAGAGGTACCACAAGCAAAAAGTGTAAAATTACAAAGTGAAATTACGACTACGAAATCTACGAAAATCTGTGTTAAATATCGAAGAAACACAACCAGAAACATATTGAGCGAACGTAGTACAAATATAAAAAAAAAACGTTTCTAATATTATCTAAATTAGTTTTTTGACATCTGTCAAAACGAAGCGAAGGCGCACAGAAATTAATTACTTTCCAGTTTTTCTATCACCTGGCTAAAATTACTTTTTAAATTTGCTTTTCAGCCTTTTGACAAGTTTGTAATAATTCAGAAAAATACTGTTTTTTAATCAGTCTACGCTTTTTCTACCCATTGGTATTTAGCAATTGAATGGATAACTTGTTTTCCATATTGTGCCGAAACATACACGGGCTCCAACCCTAGTTCGGCAGCACATGTTTAATTAGGCATCATTTTATTGTTGCAATATCATTAAGTACTCAAAACAATTTTCCCACCAAAAAATAAAAAGATAACCTAACCGCATACTCAAACGCATGTCCATCATGACATCATCATCATCATCAATCATAATCAATTACGTCACGCATGTCCTCGGTAAACCAGAACTTAAGCACAGGACACTAATGTACCGAAAGCAATCTACATACAAAACGCGCTGAGCAAACGCACACATAGACAACGCTCACGAACTCGATATCTCAGCTCGCTCGAACCAGTGCGAGCGCGAGTGCATCCGCTTGACACACGCATCTATGAACTTTTTTGTGCAACTTTTGGGAAAAAAAAGTTATTTTAACTGTTCATTGGACAGTTGTTTAAATTCAATATTAAATGGTGAATGATCGTTTTTTAAGCTAGTACTAGTTTTTTCAGAAAGTTATGTTGGTATTTGCTTGTAATTTGATGGTTCGTTTTAATGTAACACAGAACAGTTTGGTAGGTATGTAGGTAAGCGTTCATAAGTAAACAGTTAAGCTAGGAACTGTTCGGCAAGCCGGCTCAGCCACTCGGGCGCGCGAATCTTGCGGCAGGACGGCGACCCTAGCGCGACCGCCGAGCGTAGAAATGAAAAGTGAAGTACTACACGAGATTGATTTCTGTACCTATCTATTTTGTGATATAAGGGGTCCATTACACGGTCATGCAAGCGTCAATCAAAACCATCAATCATAAATGAAGCTTGACTGACGGAATTGTATCGCTATACATTTTTCGTCATGCAAACATCAGTCATCGCATTACACGGTAGGTTTTTCGTCACTCAAGATATTTGACTGTGGCAAAACTGACAGCAAAACCTATCGTGTGATGGACCCCTACGGGTTTTTAGACACTTAACGGGGTCGACATTATCGGTTCGGCACTATCTGTCGAACAACAAAGCCGACCCGAAGCAATTACAGCACTTGTTCGGTTTCAATCGGCTTGTGCGTACGGTAAATCATTCGGGTCGACACATCATTCGGCAGTATTTGTGGAAAAAAAAAAAGTCAATCCGTGGTCACCGCCAAATTACGTTCCGCATCATTCGGCTTTGTGTCGAACTAGCGAAAGCCGAGCGGTATTTTCCCTGAACATAAATCTGCATATACCAACTTGATTTTACCGCCCGACTGTATCAGTTAATTTCCGATTATGTTTATAACAACCCTAGGACAGAATACAGTACATTCATAACTCATCCGTCGGTTAGGCTTCCCTTTGTGATTGATCATCAAGTAATTAGAGCATGAGATACACGTGCCGCTGAAATCAGGGCGAATATGACCACATGGTAATAGTAATCCCATTATTCCCCCAAAAAATAAATAGACGGTTGTATACAAAATGTGTACTAACAATCGTGTTTTCCTACGACTTATGTATTTTTTGTAAACTCTTTTTTTTTTGTTTACGTGGAGGAACCTCGTGTCTAAGGCTGCCATCAGACGGACTGCATTGCAGCCACCGCGCGCACTGCATTTGCAGCCAGATCTGACTTTGCGCAGGTTGACGCCACGCATCTAGCCCAGGAGCTCTGTGTAAAATTTAATATTTAAGAGCCTCAAAATAAAGATGTTATTGATCGCTTATTGCCAATGTGTGTTATGCTCTTTGACTAACTGCACACTAACTGTATGTGGTTAGCGATGGATAGCGTGCGTCGACGTTACACGCCTGTAGCCGATCGCGTCAACTGGATGTCAAGACTGAATGAAGTCGAATGTACAACTGCATACAGTTGAATATATCGACTGCACACGGTTGCTGCGATGCAGTCTGTCTGATGACAGCCTAAGTAATAACATCCGCAAGGTTAGGTGTTCAAGGTTAAGCTGTGCTTGCCGAGGTCAAAACGTGAATGGGTTCCAAAAATTACCAGGTCATCGGTCCACCTTGTAGGGTGCCTTCCAACACTGTGTCTTTCGATATGCGGCCGCCACTCCAGAACCTTTCGGCCCCAACGGCCATCTGTTCTGCGAGCAATTATATCACACATTTAGTATACGAGAATACATTCATATCGATTTCCATGAAAACTTGAACTATATCCGACGACCCTCGTTACTTATGTCCTCTAAGGGGTGACCAGACGGTTGCAAACTAGCATTCCAACCAAGGTCACCTTGGTTTATGTGTTTGGTTTGTGTTGCGGCTACATGGATGTAAACCACGCTCCAACACGTTCGGTGGTTGGGAAAACGCGCCTCATAACCAAGGGCGTTGAAGGTCATGGATTACAACTGGTGTCTAAACGTATTGAAACTAGCAAGGTCTCACCCCTTTATAGACGTACCGTAAAATCCGTACCGTTATTTCTATGCTCATCAAAGTACAATACATCAGAAAACGATGGCAAAAGCCTTTCTTTTTAAAATTCATTTGTTATATACCGACCATAGAATTTCGAATTATACAGGGTAAATGACAAAAGCGATCTCAAACTCATCGTATAAACGGACTTATTGTAAACCAAGATCAATCAGGCTATAGATTTCCCCTTGCGATTCGAAATTCCGTCAATATTATAGCTTTGGGACGATCCGGCTATTCTATACGCTAATCAAAGGCTCTGCATACACAAATATATCACGTTTGTGATGTCACAGTTTATGATTGCGCACTGCTCTGTTTTCGATAACCTTGTGTTCGTGTCCAAAGTATTTTTTGATGGAATTCTTTGAAAAGGATAGGCGAGACCTGGGGACCCCCTTTTTAGAAAGAAAAGAAAGAAATAGTTCATTTTGATACAAGTGCAGAATGTTTGTCATTGCGACCGAGGCGGAATTAGCACGAGCCGAAGGTGAGTGCGTTATGGAGCCGAGAGCTGCAGTGTCAAATATGCACGTGTATCAAAATGAACTTTTTATTTATTTCTTTCTTTCTTTGTATAGCACGTTATATACATATAATTAATACTCATCAAGACCATTCCAAAAAGCTGAAACACGATAGGGTTATCTGAGTTCCTGTGGCCACCTTCCAGATCCATCATCAGATCAGCTCAATGTCATAATAATTTTGCATTGTCATCTGATTTACACATCCATGCAAAATTTCAGCTCAATCGGTAACTGGGAAGTGGATCAAATTTAATTTGCAACATTTGATTACAAGCAAACATCGGGACAGGTGAAACTAAATAAAAGCTTGTAAAAAAACACACCTTTTTGACACGACTAGATAATTAACGACCTCCACGCAAACGAAGGCGGTAGTAAAAGCTAGTATACAAATATACATCGTGGTGATGACGTCGTAGTTCATAATGATATCCCAATTGTGCAGCGCTCTGTAATTGATTGCTTTGTCTGGCTGCCGACCGTGAACAACGCATCATTGCAACCCTGTACCGAAATTATTGGACTGTTTCGTTACGTACATGTATAGCTAGGAATTCATGTTTCATGGATCTCATTTGAGCTATTGTTGAGCTAGTGGAGAATACTGGCCTAGTGGTAACAGCCATGAATAAGGAGTAGTAAAACGCGGGTTCAAAACCAGCCAGGTGCATCTATCATCATCAATAATAATAATATTTTATTAAACAAACTAAAAATCTTGACTTAGCTCGCGAGGTTGTCGACATGCGGGAAGTGGATAGAGCAATCATTGTGCCGATAGTCGTAACGGCCAATGGCTTAATAGCTAAGAGCCTCGAACAACATCTGAGGAGGCTCTCGTTAGGCAGCTGGATCAAGGGCCGGATTCAGAAAGCTCCTAGACACGGCGCACATTGTTAGGAGATTCCTCTCTCAGGAGCCCTGACCACCGGTAGCTTGGACCCTGTTCCCGATGCCGGTGGGCGACTATTTTTTTATATTTTTAAATGTTTTCTTTTTTAATATTTAAAAATGTAATCAATATATATATATAAATTTAATAAACGGAATATTTTATTAAAATCACTTAATAAGATCAAATAATTAAAAAAAAAAAAAATAACAAAATGTTTGTTAATTTATAGAAAACTGAAGAAAGTAGTCACTCGTTGACTAAACACGGAATCTCGGAAACTACTTGATCTACAAAACTGAAATATCCATCGGAGTCGCGGGACCACTCTGTGACATACTTTCTTATAGTATAAGAAGTCCCCGACTACACTAAATACATTAAACAAATATCAAACTGTTGATTACCTTGCTGGTCTAATACGTCATAATATCACCCCCTTTGTTTTCATTTTCACTCCAGTCAATCCAGGAGAGATCAAAAAGATTATCATCATCATCTTCCTGCCCTTGTCCCGTTTTATTTGGGGTCAGCGCAACACGTTTTTTTCTTCCATTCTGTCCTGTCACTCGTCACGCTATCACTGACTCCCTTTTCTTTTATATCACTTCTCACACAATCCATCCATCTTTTCTTTGGTCTCCCTCTCCCTCTCCATCCATCCACATGTAAATTCATAACTCTTTTAGCAACATGCGCTTCATCCCTCCTCTTCACATGACCAAAAAACCGAATCCAAAGCTGTGGGCAAATGGGGGTTCGTGTCGGATTTTGATCTACTTCTTCCCATTACATCTCACATCGTCAACTTTTCTCTTTAATCTGGTACTTTCCCTTCCTTGTGGCGTAAAGCCTATGGTCGATAATTACTTACCTGAAATTCCCAATCCAGAGTCTTTAGCAGATAGTTTGTGTTGAAGACACTTCATCAAGGTGCTGTGGGGCTTCCCTTATAGCGGCATTTTATCTTCTCTTTTGTTTCCTTTTTTTATTAATGTTACGATATGGCACGTATATCATATGTCCGCCGTCAATTTGCAGCTCTACTGTCAGTCAAATGTTGATATCATATCGAATATGATCGAGGAACTGAAGCGGCATTTAATTACGGTAATAATAATATTAGTTGGGGTTTCCTAACCAAATTGCAAAAGGTATTTTTTTTTATCTCGTCTGTTTTGATTAACAGTGTAACATATTTATATTTTTAGAACCTACTCGTCTTCTCCTAGACGATAATCACATGTATTAACCGACCGACCGTCCGGTAACCGTACGGACCGCGCCCAAGCCGTCGACGGCGCGTAGTGTTTCACGCGCGCCTCAAGGAGATGTCAGCAACTGTAGGGGCCCAGCAGGGTCAAAGGAAGACTCGGCCCTGGTACGAAAGGCAACGAAGGAACAGGAGTGGGTTTTTAGTCAGTAAAAGTCTGACACTATGGGGGATGTCATAAGTTGATTATACCACCGAAAAAAAAAGTGACAGACTATATTTTATGTAGGCGGGTGAAGCCACGGGCAAAAGCTAGTTCCTAATATGGGGCTAAGTTTTTGACGTGATAACGTCTTTAAAATTGCTTACCCCTACCAAGCAGGGTCGAAGCCTACTGTGGCTATGGATGATGCGAAAAAGATCCCCGGGGCCCTGGAACAATGGCAAAGAAGGAACAGGAGTGGGTTTTTAGTCAGTAAAAGTGACACGCCCTCGCGTTCCACCCAAGAACGGGGGATGTCATTAGATGATTTTCCCACACGACCTTGACAGACACAAACTAATTCATGAAGACGTTGTAAAATGCAAATCAGTTTCGTCAATTCAATGAAAACATTACTATCTTTTTAAATAAAAGGAGAAACTGACTGAGTAACATATCAAAGTACACCCAAAACTGACTGAGGCTAGGAGCGTGTAATTTTGCACAAGGCTATCTTTTAAGACGTTGGCTCTCTTAGTGCTCATTAAGAGAGGATTTTCCAAAATTCACCCCTTAAAAGGATGAAACAGGGGTTCAAAGTTTGTATGGAAAACCTACCTTTACGCTGGCGAAGCCACTGGCAGAAGCTAGTTTCCCTATAAATAAACTAAGATTGCAAGACGAGCTCGCTATCGTGGGAGTACTCACAATTGTAAACTCACATACACAAGACACCCAAGTCTTGGAACATGAACCATACAAATATTTGTTCCGAGCGAGGATCGAACCCGTGACACGCAGCGCCTGGATACTTCACTAATCTTTTAAAAATCGTCATGGGTGCTCATGCTCATTTAGTGACTCGAAAAAGTGGCGAAGTTAAGAAGAGAAATGCACACTGATCGGCCGACAAATAAATAAATGTCCTACTTACATACTGCGTACTTAATTACTAATTATGTTTGATAAAAATATAAAATGAAACCATTCATGGGCGTACTCAGGGGGGGGCAGGGGAGGGCAGCTGCCCCCCCTTGGAAATCTCGCAGAACATGTATGAAATCGTCTAACTACTAATTAAAGTGCAAACGGGGCCATATGCTTTAACTTATAAATAAACCGCGCAGTAGACACTGGTAAAATGCACGATACAATTGCTAAAAAACCGCGTGCGACGATGGTGGACGTACATTACCGAATCTAGCTGAGCGTTCGAACGCTCGGTTGTATTCGGTAATCTTCGTTAAGGAGTTGCGAGCGACTAGCATTTATTTAATTTGTCAAATTTACTTTTATTTATTTAACTAGATAAAAAGCAGGATTATTTGCCGCTGTTTGCCCTTTACACTACACTACACTACATACCTAATGTTTCATGTAGGTGTGTTTGTGTAGTGTGTATGACAAAACATCTGTCTGACCTAAAAAGTCTGACTTGCCCCCTCCTACGCCAGAAGCTAGGTACGCCTATGAAACCATTATATAAAATTAAATTAGTTTTTATTAGCAAGAAATATTATAATTTAAACATAACCTACAAGGCGATTACTGATCCTGTTTCTTAATGTCTATTCTCATGGGTGCTCGAGCCCCCGAGCACCCACGGAGTCGACGCCCCTGTGCCTAAGACCAACCGGGCAATTCGGCCAGTAGCCAGTCAGACTACTATAGACGAAAAATATTTTAATCTTTCTATTTTCTTATGATGAATTTCTTTGTTCCCAGGAACCGCAGCAGCTGAAGCCATGGGCTGGAGTGTGGGACGCCACCAGGACTCTGCCCGAATGTCTGCAGTACGATCCATTCGTTAAGCGCATTACAGGTAAGGATTATTACTACAAACAAAATCCCGCAAAACGAAAGTCATCTAACTGAAACCTTCAAACAATCACTTTTTGTAGTCCAAAAATTAGTTGTACTCACCTCTTTGAAAAACATGTCACATTGTTGGCAAGTTTGAATAAAAAAAACGGATGTTTAAAGCCTACTAGAATCTTTAGAGTTTAATTTCTCGGGAAACGCGATCTCCACCGCTTTAATACCGAACGGAATAAAGACGCGATTAAGCGGAATAAGGGCACCAAGGTTTTTGCATGAGATCTGTCTATTGGGCAGAGCTAGCTCACGAAAATGAAGACCGACGATGGCAGAGTCATATCCGCCAAATCGGAGCTTCTCGGAGAGATCGAGGCATTCTATCGACACTTGTTACATGTCAATCACTAAACCCGCAGCGAATTTAGCAAACGACCCAAGTGCTAAATTGACCTGACACTATACCGAAGATATCTCGAACGTCAGCCTGTACAAGATTAGGATGGCCCTGAAGTAGCTTAAAAATAACAAAGCGTCGGGTGAACGGCCGAACTCCTAAAACCGGGTGGAAAACCAGTCCTGAAGGCAATTCAGAGATTGTTTGATTCAGTCATACTTGATGAAAAAAGCACAGACAGGGAGCAAAAGTGTGGTGGTACTTTTCTTTAAGAAGGATGATAATGCCCTGTTTAAGAATTACAGGCCCATTTCGCTTCTGAGCCATGTCTACAAGCGGTTTTCCAGAGTCACCACGAATCGTCGAACAAGCCGGATTCCGAAAAGGCTTTAGCTCCGTAGACCACATACATACGCTCCGACAGGTTATACAGAAGACCAAGGAGTAAAATCTGCCTCTCTGCTTAGCGTTTGTGGACTACGAGAAAGCTTTGATTCCATCGAGACTTGGGCTTCGAGCAGTCTCTCCAACGGTGCTAGATTGACCATCGAAGTGCTGAAGTGTTTGTTCGAGAATGCTACAATGTTAGTGCAACTCCAGGACCGGACCTCGAAACCTATCCATCTGCAGCGGGGTGTGAGGCAGAGATATGTTATTTCTCTGAAACTGTTTACGGCTGCAGTGGAGGATGTCTTCAAAGTTCTGGAATAGAGAAGACTAAAGTCAATGGCGAGTACATCACTCACCTTTGGTTTGCCGACAACATAGTAGTCATGGCTAGAGACTACGGAGGAGCTCAGTACAATGCTCGATGACCTTAGTAGAGCTTCCGAAAGAGTGAGACTTAAAATGAACATAGACGAAACCAAAGTCATTGGTAAAGAAGCATGTAGCACCCACTTCGACCAAGATCGGAGACTCTACACGTTGTAGATGTAACGTTTACCTGGGACAGACAATCCAGTTGGGTAAGTCTAACTTTGAGAAAGAGGTCAATAGTCGAATACGACTCGGCTGGGCTGCGTACGGGAAGCTGCGAAATACGAGTATCTTCTCGTCCGACATACCACAGTGTCTCAAGATAAAAGCCTATGACTAGTGCGTGTTGCCAGTGATGATATAGGGCACTGAAACGTGGTTGCTTACAATGGGCCTCATCAGAAGGCTTAAAGTCACTCAAACTGCAATGGCTATGCTCAGAGTTTCCTTCCGTGATCGCATTAGGAATGATATGAAGGTAGGAATGGTAGAAAAGGAATGGTATGATAGAATGATATCCGCAGAAGAACCAAGGTCGCCGACATAGCCCGAAGAATCGCCAAACTTAAGTGGCAGTGGGCAGGGCACATTTCTCGTAGAATGGATGGTCGATGGGGCCAAAAGGTTTTAAAGTGCGACCGCGCACCGGAAGACGCAGCTTTGGAAGGCCTCCCACAAGGTGGACCGATGACCTGGTGACAGTCACCGGAATGCCACCAGTGTTCCTAGAGTTGCCCTTTGCGATTCAGTGCCGCGGTAGCTTTTTCAAACAATCCTGGTTGAAACTTATTAAATTTGTCTAAGCAAACTTCTAAGTTAAAGCTGTCATTTCCTCACATGACAGTCTGTTTCTCTTCAAAAACAAAGAGTAAGAAACTTTCAAACTGTTTTTGGTTAATAATTTTCACGGCTTTAGTTCTCAATGTTCAGGCCATTTGTTATAATTAGTAAATGTAGCCTCTAAATTAAGAGAGATGGCTGATTCTGCACTGAGCACAATTGCTTTAGAGAGAACTTTTACTTTTATTTTGGGTAGATCGTTAAACAAAACTTCAACGTCTTAATAGTACCTACTAGTTTGTCATCCAACTAAGAACTTGGCATCTTAATCCTTGAACGACCTACGAAGGAGGTTCCACATATCACTTTGGAAAATTCCTTATTTAACGTGGAGGCTACAATTACTTGCAACTCACTGCCAGGTGATAATATAGATTTGGGACAAACTCCGGATCATTTAAACTAATTCATAAGACAACAGAGAGTACCAGTAACACCATAGTTATACCAAACATAATCCTTGAAATATGAATCTGCAATCTTTATTCCAAATAAGAACGAATTAAATTTTTTCTTCAAACCATTTATTTAACATAAAAAAACACTTTATTAACTACAATACGTAGACTAAAACAAAAAAAATACGACACTAATTAAAACTAACTGACATATTATGGCGTCACAAAACTCCTTCACATCGCAGACAACTGGTGATGTGCCTAAAAGACATTGCCACATTGTATGGCTATACTTATCCTCTGTCCAAGGTAAAAACTATCCCTTAGGTCATGCAAACTGTAACACGGCGTTTAGATAGTTCGTATACACACAATTTGTAAGCACTCGGACCCCACGATATGAGAGTTACAACCAGCTCGAAAAAGAAAATTTTAGTTCAGTTTCCAATCTCTTTTATGCTACAGTTATTGACGAGTACTTTGGTAACATGAAAGGGGAACAACTTTATAAGTGATTCCCCTGGCTGAAAAATCACTGACAAATGTATAAATCGCACTCACAGCCGAATAACAAAAGCTGAAATTGAAGCTGCAAATAGTAATTTCCTCTTTGATTTATTAACGCGAAATGCAGTCGAATTGGCAGACGCAACTGACTAGCGATCTTTGTTACAGAGATACTAAAGTTTTATAGTAAACATGTCTAGACATTTCGATTAAATAATAACACTGTATTTGAGAAGAAAATGAAAATGTTCTTCTCATTTCTGTTTATAAAAGCTACCATAACACAGAAGTGAGAAATGAAGCGCTCTGTGGGTTTATTCGAAATAGTCACTACGGCCCTGCAATGCAAAAGGTAGAAGAAGGAACAGGGGTGGGTTTTAGTCAGTAAGTCTGACAGTCTTCCTCCCTTCACCCAGTGCGGAAGATGATTTGGATGATTACCGAAAGAAATTTTAAAAAAGATCTTTTTTTTTTCCACAACTATTACACAACGCCGTCTAGTACCCAAGCTAAGCAGAGCTTGTGTTATGGGTACTAGACAACTGATAAACATACTTATATATTTCTAAATACATACATATTATAGGTAAATTACACCCGGACACAGAACAAATGATCGTGCTCATCACACAAACATTTGTCCTAGGTGGGAATCGAACCCACGACCTCCGGCATAACAGTCCGACCAACAGGCCAGTCAAGGTCAGTCAAGTCAGTCAATCTGAGGCACTAATAAGCCAGTATTTTTGCGAGCAATTGCTTATAAGGTATCCCAAGGTAACCGGGATACAAATTCTATGTCCTTAACCAGGACATGTTTTTTCTATCCAACATGGTTAAAGTTTTATTCAAATCCGTTCAATCATTAATAATAATAATATTTAATTATAATAATAATATTTATTCAAAATTCTTTACAGGATAAAGTAATACAGTCTTAAATATAAATCTTAATTCTGAGTCTTACGTGCCTGAACTAGGAAATCCTGTGTTTCAGGCGAAAAGAGCTAAAATAATTTAAAATTAACAAATAATCAAAAGGATTTTATAGTACAATACAAACGTGTAAAAATCTGTAAAGTAGACAAGTTTTCATTGAGGCGTAATTAAATGACAAATACGAAAACAAACATGAAAGTTATATAAAATTGTAATTATTTATAAAATCCAGAACAAAAATAACAGAATAACACCTACAACAAAAAATAACAACGACAAAATGAAAAGAAACAACATGGCTACGATTTCCGCATCCACATTTTTGTTGGCCCATAGCTCCTATGCTCTACGGAATTTTGGGTTGCCCTTTTAGTAACGTCAAATCCATATTATAGTTAGCTAATTGATACACATTTCGTTCTTGTCCATTTTGGGTTTCTTGTCCATACAATTATTGACATCTCTTTTTACCAAATGTAATCCTTTGAATACAGAGCAAAATTTTTATTTGCCAGCTGTCTTGTCAGCTACTTGAAGAAATAAAACCAATTTTCCATTAACTTCTTCTTCTTTTTCATCCTCAGGAAGCGAGAACTGCCTTTACGTGAACGTGTACACTCCCAAGATGAACCCTGGCGCCAACCTGCCAGTCATGGTGTTCATTCACGGAGGAGCCTTCATGTATGGAACTGGATCCCTCTACCAAGCTAGCAACCTTATGGACTGGGACATGGTGGTGGTCACCCTGAACTATCGGCTTGGACCTCTAGGTAAGTTGATCAAAAACAGATGTGACGCTGGAATAAATATTTGTATGGCCTACTAATCGGTCAATTCCGAGTGTGTTGTGCTTGTGAGTTTAAATATTTTTAAATACACTCAAGAGTAATTCCTAAGGTGGGGTAAAGGTAAGAATTAAAAAAAGGAATGATAACAAAATCAGGGGATACAGTGTGGTATTGTAGCTAGATATCTATCCACGGGTAGTGTGAAAGTGAATCCCGGGGCCTTGGGACGAAGGCAAAGAAGGAACAGGAGTGGGTTTTTAGTTAGTAAAACTCTGACACTATCTCCCGCTCCGCCCAAGAGCGCGATTTGTCATTAGATGGACAGTGAAGCATTGCATGCGGTAGAGGGGAAAGAGCCGCCATTTTGAGGTTATTTTGCTTTTAAAACTAAACAAATATGTTTTCAATACACTTACTCGAAAACCCGTTCCTAATATCCCTACGCCTTTTAGGCACGCAATTTTCTGTTTGAAAAGTGCGCGAACTCACCTCTGCTGCAATTTATTGTATTTATCGCATAAGGCTGGGAGCCGCGCAGCCCCCATTTATTTATTTGTTCCTAAATTTATTAAAAAACGTCATTTGATACCCGTGAAAATTTATCACAGCAGCATTCGGCTCCATAACACCGTTGCCTGCGGCTCGAGGGAATTTCGCCTCGATCGCTATGACAAACTTTCTCCACTTGTATAAAAATATACTACTTCAATTTATCCAATAAGATCTGATATTGAAGTACCCTTTTGCTAGCAAGACAACAAAACTTGTCTCAAACTTGAAGCAATATTTGAAATAAATGTTTTGAGTTTGAGTCAAGTTTTAAATATGAAGCGAAATTTTTATAGCTAAAACATTTGCTGTGAAACTTCAGAACGCAAAATTGTATCTTTAGAATAGTTTTCCTCTATTTATTAACATACAACCAACTAAAGAAAAAAAATATTTTGGGCGGAATTCACCAATAAAACTAATCGCGTTTTAACGTTTGGCTCGCATAATCGCGTTTAGCCGCTGTCACTAGTGTCACTTGTCTGTATTTTTCTTATATTGTATTTTTATAAGTGACACCGGAGGTCGTGGGTTCGATTCCCACCCAGGACAAATGTTTGTGTGATGAGCATGACCATTTGTTCTGTGTCTGGGTGTAATTTATCTATAATATGTATGTATTTAGAAATATATAAGTATGTTTATCAGTTCTCTAGTACTCATAACACAAGCTCTGCTTAGCTTAAGACTAGACGGCGTTGTGTGATAGTTGTGGAATATTATATTATTATTATATTGTAGGTGTGATATTAGTCTGTAAAAGTCTGACACGCCCTCTCGCTCCACCCTAAGGTCTTTTTTACATAGCGTGGGTAGGACAACAGCCGGACGAAAATATAATTATGTATCTTTAAGATGAGACAAAAGGATAGGTTAGCTACATTGTATGAATCTGACAGCTGTCACCAGCACCATCCCATGGAGAGAAGTCATGATGATTTACCACCTGAAAAAAAACGTGTAATGATTTTGACTGGTCATTCACCATTTACTGGTTGATATGTCGTGGCCAGATCTTAGAAATTGATCACTTCATGATATGGCCAAGTAAAACTGGCCAGGACCTGTACCATGACGCTTAAAGTAAGATTGTTTCATTCTTATTTCCAGTGCGGGTAAGAGATGGCGCTAGACAACCTGTATAGCTCTGTCTCTTACCCACACTGAAATAAGAATGAAACAATCTTACTTTGAACGTCATGGTGACCCTACAGATTGTTTTAAAAGTTAAATTTTAATGATATTTCAGTCCTCGTTTGGCCTACTTTCTTTAGACCTTTTATTATCATAAAAATCCTACATCAATGATATGGCTAAACGAGGATTGACATATCACCAAATGTTAACGTTCGTTCGTTCGTTTAAACGATCTGGCCAGTTTTAGTTGGTCATATCATGAAGGGATCAAATCTAAGATCTGCCCACGACATACTCCTAATATTTCACACTTGCAGCACGATGGTGCATACGTTTAAAATTTAGATTGTCTTGAAGCAGCAACCCACCTGATCATAACATTTCTATTTATATCTATGAAGGTGTGTCCATTACACAGGATGCAATCCATAAAGAGTATTGCTATAAATGCTGGCATTCATTTATGAAAGGAGACGTGGAGCATTACAGTTTGTGGGTGGCGCAACGAGCTATAAAAATAACATACAATTATATAGCTATATTCAAATGGAACTAAAGGGGTGACCAGATGGTGGCAAACCAACGTTCCAATCCGTGTAGACAGCAGTTGTAAACCATGACCTTCAACGCCCTTGGTTGGGATGCGCGTTTTTCCAACCACCGAACGTGTTGGCGCGTGGTTTACATCCATGTAGCCGCAACACAAACCAAACACATAAACCAAGGTGACCTTGGCCCAGTTAGAACGCTAGTTTGCAACTGTCTGGTTACTCCTTTAGACTAGCGCAACATCGTGAGTTCGATTCTCGGTTGTTTATCGAGCTCTCTGCAAGCATATTCAATACTAGCTTCGGTCACGTCTGTCCTACTTTTCCCACAGCAGGGCAAAGACCTCCCCCATATCTTTCCAGCTCTCTTTGAGTCTGGTCTTTTCCGACCAATCTATCAGGGACGAAACCAGATCGTTACGTTAGTGTTTTTAGGACTAGGAGTAACAGCAGGTGGTCGCCTCCTTCTGCGAAGCAGTAATGATAGTGAAGGAGGCGGCGGTACGCGTGAGGGACTGGACTTCCTCACGCTCCAGCTGCCGCGACGGTGCGGGGTTGTAAAAGATGTCCAGCCGTCCGGTAACCGTCTGAACCGAGTTCAAATCTAAAAGTGCGTAATGTTTCACGCACTCCTCAAAGAGATGCCAGCAAACCTTAGGGCCCAGCAGGTCCGATGCCAGCTAGGGCCAAGAGGATTTTCTGAAAAGGAAACTTGTAGTCCTAGAACGCAAATGGCAGCTGAAGTACACAGGTGTGGTTGTAGTGAGTAAAAGTCTGACACGCCCTCCCGGTTCACCCTAGAGTAAGAAAAGTCATTAAATCATTTTCCACCTTAATAAAAAACCCTTGAGGGTTTCTTTGAAATTTTAGATAAACTAGTACAGTATACTTACATAAAAAGATACTGTCATAAGATGATTTTCCTACCGGAAAAAAAAAACAGTAAACTTTTTAAAGGATAAGGTAATCAACAGAAACAGCCTCACTCGTTGTTGGTTGCAGAGGTTATTTGCGTAGTTAGTAATGTTTGCCACAACAACGGCATATTATCATGTACCAACGCCACTATCTCTTCACCGTCTAATCCTTTCGCAACGAAACTTCTATAATATACAACCCTATTTTTTAAATAGTACAAAAAAATGGGGCTCTATATTCTGTACTCGTTACTGATCATATTTTTGTAGTCAAAAGTAAAAAAAAAAACGAAATCCCAAAATTGTCCACAAAAATTTGTCATAATTGGTAAATTGCTGATTTTTGCTACTAGAAAATACTACGCGCAGAGTATTTTTTTTTTTTCATTTAAAGTGGTCATTTACTCATGTGGTCATGTGAAGAGGAGGGATGAAGCGCATGTTACTAAAAGAGTTATGAGTTTACATGTGGATGGATGGAGAGGGAGAGGGAGACCAAAGAAAAGATGGATGGATTTTGTGTGAAGAGTGATATGAAAGAAAGAAGTGATAGCATGACGAATGACAGGGTAGAATGGAAGAAAAAAACATGTTGCGCCGACCCCAAATAACACGGGACAAGGGCAGGAAGATGATGTTTATTCATTCGTAATCAATAGCCAGTACAATATTGCCACCAGTCAGTACGCATTTAAGCAGAACTTGCGGCTTTATTTTCTACACAAAATGAAAGGATTTTTACCTAAATAAATAATATATATTTAAATATAGTTAGGTTTATATTATATTAAATATACATGTATGTTTATTTTATGAACATATATACATTTGTTCCCTTGTTTTCTTATTAATCTTTTCTTTTTTTATGCTTCTACCATGTTTTCTCTTTAGTACCCTTGGCGGACTTAATGTCATAGGCATTCTCGCCTAAGGCATTAAGTCCGCCTTTGTACCTTTGTGTTGCATGAATTTTTAATAAATAAATAAATATCTCCATAAAATAAGTGACATTTTGGGATATAAACAAACGCTAATAACTTTGCTGTTTATAAATATTATTTATAGAGATTTTACTTAAATAATAACAAGACCTTTTCTAATAAGCCCTTTAAGTATTTGTACTAATTAAAGAATAGTGGTGTATAAGGCTAAACCTAATTCTCTAACTGAGTCATCAAGTCCAGCCCAAACCCAGGAACATAGGATGCTGAGATTTAACACAGAGGTTCTATATATGATGTACACAAATAATAAGAAAGGATTTTTCAATACACTTACTCGAAAAACCGCTCTTATCCCTACTTTTAGGCATGCAATTTACTGTTTTTCGCACTAGAGCGGATAAATTGTGGCGGGCCGAATCAGGCTAGGCGCTAAGCGATCCCCACGAGTCACAAGTCAAACCTTTTATTTATATCTTCGTAAGTGTATTGAAAAAATATCGTTTGGTACATGTGGAAAGTCACTGCAGCACTCGGCTCCATAACTTTTCGGCTCGGTGTAATGATAAACATTCTCCACTTGTATCAAAATGTAGGTACCTACTATTTTATTTATTTACTTATATTAACCCCCTAAAGTATGGGCACGTCATAATTATGGCGGTAAGTCCCCTCTTTGAGGCGTGGTTGGAAAGACCTCACGGCGTCTTCGTGGGCCTCAAGGACATGTCAGCAAATCGTAGGGGCCCAGTAGGGTCGAAGCCTACTGGGGCCATGGGCAGTGTGAAAACGAAACCCGGGGCCCTGGGACGAAGGCAACGAAGTGGGTTTTTAGTCAGTAAAAGTCTGACACTATCTCCCACTCCGCCCAAGAGCGAGATTTGTCATAAGATGATTTTTCCCACCCAATAAAACAAACCCCTAAAGTAACAATCTACATTCTTGCGGGCAAAGCCGCGGGCAAGCTATGTAGTTACAAATTAAGACAAAACATTACCGAAGCAGGTACGTTAAACCGAACAGTACCGGTAGTCAAAACAAGACGCAATAAAGTTAGTTTAAAATACAGCCCGAAACAAACTTCACAAAACTCGTTTATATTTAATCGAAGGCAAGTTAACCACAGACTATCCATTCGCCTACTCGGACATAAAAATATTCACACTCATATCTTCACACCCTTGCATTATCATACACACTTAAACACACCATGACACACCAGAAAACACTTAAACACACCATGACACACCATAAAACACTTAAATACGCAATGACACACCATCACACACTCACGTGCACCTAAAACCTCATTACACTTTACACTAGCTTTTTAATTATTTTAGTTTTTCTTTTAGATTTTTCTTCCAGTAAATGTAAACAACTTGTAGGAACTGAATAAGTTAACTTTCGTTAGATTTTCACCATCTATACATATGATATAATGTTTTTGTTTGCTGCTTAGCATATAGAGAGGAGTCCTTGGTGTCCTAAAATACAAACAACGGCTTAATTTAGGCACCAGTCTCTCACAAATTAACATTGTTACATCACATCGATATTCTAAGTTTCAGTTTCCTGCTGTTATCGATAGGTGTGGAAGATAAATAAAATAGGTTGCAACACTAATTATCGCAACTAGTTTCAGTCAATAAAATCTGACACTCCCTCTCGCTTCACCCAGAGCAAAATAAATTATTTGATGATTTCCCACGTACAAAAAAGGAGCCTCAGTTTTTTTTTTTTTTGACCCACTGCCGTTGGTCATCTAGCTACACCACTGCACTCTTCCCTTTCAATACGATTCCGTGGTCTGTTAAGACAACTGTCCGTGTCTCGTTGGCCCAAGGCCAGAGAATAATTCACGAAGCAACCCCAATCATGTAAATAAAGCTCAGAATAAAAACAAATAATAAAAGAAACTGTTTATCTTTCTATTGTACGTTTAATCGTAATATTGGTTTTCTTTTTTCTTTTCCTGTATTTAGGTAAAAGATAATGGAAAGCGGTAATCCATTTACCGAACGTATTTACGGATAATTTTCCTTTCGATTAGTTACCTAATAGCAGATTTATAAAAAGATCACGTCACAGAAATGTTAGAGGTAAATAATGTGACGCGACGGACTATGAAATATTGCTATGATCAAAATAATAATCTCAGCTGTTGATAAGTACGGGAAGAAGCACGCGAGTGTCACCATTATGCGTGTGGCCCGGAAGACACGGTGGAACATACGGTTTTTTTTTTCGGTGGGAAAATCATCTTATGACATCCCCCGCTCTTGGGCGGAGCTAGAGATAGTGTCAGACTTTTACTGATTAAAAACCCACTCCTGTACCTTCGTTGCCTTTCGTACCAGGGCCGAGTCTTCCTTTCAGAATCAGACCCTTGGCCCTAGTTGGCTTCGACCTTGTTGGGCCCCTACAGTTGCTGACATCTCCTTGAGGCGCGCGTGAAACAGTACGCGCCACCGGTCCAGACGGTTACCGGACGGTAGCTAGCCATTGCTAACCGTCCGCAAGCCCGCGACGGTGGAGCATACGGTGGATGTCTGTCCTGCTTGGGCGGTACAATGACCGCACTTTAAGTCCTATAGTTTTCTTAAGGAAAGACAGTGTTCTCACACACATTTGGAAAGTATATCAAACCATTATTTACCTTTTTATTTTTTACCAGGTTTCCTCAGCACCGGCGACGAGATCGCCCCCGGCAACAACGGCCTCAAGGACCAGGCCTTCGCCCTCCACTGGATCAAGAACAACATCCTGATGTTTGGCGGCAACCCTGACAGCATCACACTGACCGGGTGCTCCGCTGGAGGTGCCAGCGTGCATTACCATTTCTTGTCACCGTTGTCTAGAGGTAAGAGCTTTTAGTTTTTATAAATAAATATCTTCATCGGGAAGAGTCCGGGAATATAATAATAATATTATTTTAATGCTGTGGTCACTTGTAAGTGACAAATTCACTCTAGATTTTAAGATTGATTATTATGTATAAAAAAAAAACTAACTAAGCAGAGGAGGAAGAATTTGGCCGAAATACGCACATCGCACTTTTTTTTACGAGAGAAACATATAAGATGGATAGAACCCAAACTTCAAAGGATACTTTCACGATATTTTTTTTTTTGCAGTATTTACCTTACTATATCGATTTACTAGATGACCCGGCGAACTTCGTACCGCCTAATAGTAAGGCCATCTACTGGCTTTACCAGAACAGCATAATTCATTTTATAATGACTTTTTAATTAGAGATGGCATTGTATACCGATTTTTTTTTTCGTGATTTTTGAAATTTTTCTCTCCGTTTAAACCTTTCCTGGACTATTATAAATATTTCAAGATCAAAATTAGCCAAATCGATCCAGCCGTTCTCGAGTTTTAGCGAGACTAACGAACTGCTATTCATTTTTATATATATAGATTAATGAATTGATATTTTAAACAGTGCTAAATGCTTTGTTAGAAGCCGATAATATATCTAGTATCAAAGTGACAAACCAAACCAAAGTTTTGTTACTATTCGCACCTGCGTTTCCATTCATCACGTTTTACGGTACTAATCAATGGTCATTAAATAAAGAACATCCCAACTGCAAAAAGCTTAAAATACCTCTTTCTCTAAAAAATCTGTAACACAAATCGAGAAGCAGTCATCACTTAGCGAAATAAAAACAGAAAATGGGAGCCAGTCTACCAAACAACAGTTGAACGAACCCCAGCGAGCTACAAGTTAGAAACTCGATACTGTCTCACAGTTTACAAACTCCGACCTCCCGGGACGTCGATTTGTAAATGTCACGGTAAAATTGTAAATACCGTTTCATTACAGTCTCTCCAGAGATTGTGAACTATCGAAAGATTGTGAACCTTAACAAACAGCTCACGATTTAACGCATAATTTTTCGGTAGATTGTATTAATATATCAAAATTAGGATGTTAAATTGTCAAATGGAAGAACGGAACACATCTCGCGCGCTTATTGGCTGAACGTCGTGTGCCCCGCGCCGCCATATTTGATTGTTTATTCGTTTGTTGTCGAATGTAAACAATTTTTCGATAATTCACAATCTCTCGAGATAGATTGTAATCTAACGGTATTTACAATTTTACAGTGACATAGATACAAAACCAATAGCTACCAGATTTCCCTCACGTAGATAAAGCACTACCAACTAATACAGAGATATCTTGAGATAGTTATGATCAGAGAAATCGAAAACTGTTGTAGAATCGTGAATGAAGCAGACGAACATAGGTCAGGAAATTAAACAGTTTATGACCCACGATGTTGCTGAACTTCGTATGTTGCATCATGTAATTTCCTGTCATGAGAGATTCTTAACTTTTCTTTCCATAAGTCCCTTCTATCAATTTGGGTATGATTTTCGCACTTAGTCCTATGTAGATCATTGTTCGTAGGCCATGGCGGCCATAACCTTAGGTGGGGTTATTTCAACCAGCCCATCTCTCTCCAAAAACACTCTCAGGTTTTTCAGGGCATCACTAAGGGAGTTCGGGGATCCTAAGGTACGTGTGCGTATTTCAGTGACACCTGTGCAGTCTAGGAGCACATGTCCAAAAGTCCCTTATTTCAAAACATATTTAATAACAATCATTGATTTCGATCAACGTGGATCAAATATTTACTTACACACACAACATATCTACTGGGGCCATGGGTTAAGTGAAAATGAACCCCCGGGGCCCTGGAACGCAAGGCAAAAAAGTAACAAAGTGAGTTTGGAAAAGTCAGTCCCGCTCCTTCCAAGGAGATGCCATTAGATGATTTCCCGCATAAAAAAACACAACATATAAAAACAATTCACACGCAACTTTTAAAAACAATTGGTACTCACACATAATATAAAATAAATACCTACACACACTTCACACAGCTCACACCTTGCTCACACTTACAAACTCCGACTTGCTCCGTACATGGACCATACAGCAATGGTTCAGGAGCCCAAGTCTACTATTTTTATAAATTCGTCATTCCAACACGATCCCATTGTCATTTTGCAATCGGCAATTTTGGTATCGGCATTCGAACCTATGTCCGAATGTCCTCAGGATGCCGTTGGCTATAAAACAGCACGTATTGAGCCAGCCTTCTCGGCAAGCTTAGCTGAGGTAGTCAATGCTACAATAAAATTCTTAGCTCCGGGACCTGTTGTGTAGACATTTGAGATACGAAACTACACCAATTTTACATCGCAATATCGGCTAGGAATCAATTTGCGAATATTAATTAAAACAGTCACAACTTCACTCGAAAAATCACGCCAAAACCTCAATTTCAACTCTTAATTAATGGAAGTGACACCACAACTTTGGCAATAACACGTGCGTATTTAGCGAGTATTAGCAATAAGTATGAGTGGTGGCCGAGTGGTAACGGCCCCGACTTACGAGTTGTAGGTCGCGGGTTCAAACCCAGCCAGGCGCATTACTTTGTGTAATTTATTTCATCACCACTGCTCTCAAAACGGTGAAGGAAAACATCATGAGGAAACCGGCGTGTCCTAGAAAAAAAAATTCGAAGACATGTGACATTCACCAACCCGCACTGGGCCCGCGTAGTGGATTACAGCCCATTCCTTCTCCTAGAGAGGAGACCTGAGTCCCAGCAGTGGGATCATTAAAAGGCTGATTATGGTTATGCTATTAGCAATAATTAAACCTCAATTCTATTATATTTATGTGTCATGTTCGTCTTTAATGTTTAAAAAAAAGAGGTAATTAAAAATTGGTACAGTCGTGAAACTGTAAAAAGCATAAAACCAAAATGGCTACCGAAGTCTATAAAAAACACATGAAATAAACAATTCGAAATTTAAACACAAAGTTCTGCATATAGAACAAAGTAATTGGAATCTTTTTTCCGCGTTCTTTTATCAAATTGCTAATCTTGAAAATAGAGACAGCATAGTGCGCCATTCTCCTTGACATAACTTTTTTATTACACAAATATAACCTTTCCACACGAGCTTTTGAGTAGTTTTATTGTTCACAAAACATTGTATAACATGTGTTCTAAGTGTTCTTGTTGTCTTGTTTACTATGTTGAAACATGATTGTAGGACATGTTTCTCCATATGACAAAGCTACCAAACCCTGATAGTAAGATAAAATTAGTCTAACCAGCTGGGTAGGTTATTTAGATGAAGCAACTTTCTCCCAGACCTGAACAAACCTTTGTTGAGTTATTGGAAGACCAAAATAAAACCAAAAAGCCTTAATAACACGTACGTAGTCTTATAAAGTTTTATTGATACTGTGCTAAAAGGTACGTGGATGTAATAGAGGTTAATAAGCATTTTATTCATATTATAAAAAGGCAATAGTAAACCTATATTATTATATAAGGAAGTATATAAAAATGAATGAGTTTACCTATTTCATTCATCTTTTTAGGGCTCCGTACCTCAAAAGGAAAAAACGGAACCCTAATATATAGGATCACTTTGTTGTCCATCGGTTTGTCTGTCTGTCAATACCCTTTATCTCGGGAACGCGTAAAGTTATCGAGTTGAAATTAAAACTATAAATACTCAGATCTGATCCGTGCGGAAGTAACGCCCGGGTGCCACCACAGTGTGGACCGCCTGAAGGACACGGTGGAGCACGCTTTAGATGTGTGAGAGCGCCGTGTCCTCGTGGGGGAAATCGGCGGCAACGATGTATCGCTCCGAGCCTTGGTACAGGGCATCCTTCTGCGAAGCAGTAATGCTAGCAAAGGAGGAGGCTACACGTGCACGCGTGAGGGTGTGACCCTCACGCCCCAGCCGCAGAGATCGGGATCCCGATTTCTGGCCACCGTAGGCGCGGGCTTGCGGACGGCGAGCTATGGGTAGCTCACCGTCCGACCGTCATGTAACCGTCCAGACCGAGCCCAAGTCGTCTCAAAGAGATGTCAGCAAACCGTAGGAGTCCAGCAGGATCGAAGCCTACTGGGGCCAAGGGTTTGTTTCTGAAAGGAAAACTCTGCCCTGGGACATATACGTAATCTCACTAACTTTAAACTGGAATATCTTTAATACGCTGTTTTGATTGAAAGTGGCGCCTGTGTCTGAAAAGTTGAAAGGGAATCGTTTGTCTTGTTATGGTCATGTGAAGAGGAGGGATGAAACGCATGTTACTAAAATAGTTATGAGTTTACATGTGGATGGATGGAGAGGGAGAGAGAGACCAAAGAAAAGATGGATGGATTGTGTGAAGAGTGATATGAAAGAAAAGGAAGTTAGTGATAGCAACACGAGTGACAGGACAGAATGGAAGAAAAAAACATGTTGCGCCGACCCCAAATAACACGGGATAAGGGCAGGGAGATGATGATGATCTTTAATACGTTGTTTCTATTAATAGTAATCTAATCTAAATCTAAGACATAATTGGTTAGAAATTTAATCTATATACTTTTGTATATTTTTCATCACCATACGCTAAAATATCTTTTTAGCGTATACCATGCCAACAAAATTTTGTTCGGGACTTCGCCATGATCCTAAACATCAAATATCGCTACTGGTCCAGGGGTTCTGACGCTTACCTACTAAATATTGCGCAAATGAGTTCGTGCCTTATCAATGGATTTTGTGTTAATCTTTGCCCCCCGCAGAGGAGATAAATGAAAGAATATTTTAAATTAAACAACGATGGTAAGTAAATAATTTTATAAAAAAAATCGCATTTACAAATATTTGCAGTTCTAAACGCAAATTAGCAAAAAAAATGGTATTTTATAACTAGAAATCGTTATAAAACTTTCGTAGTTTCAAACTGCATTTTGCAGTTTTAAGCTGTACTAAAATGTGGTATAATTTTCAGTTAGGGTCAATTTACACCGCGCAAGCCTCTTGGCCGATACTCATCTTTTATGGACGTAGGAAAGAAAGAAAGAAAACATTTATTTGAGACTGGTAGGCAGATAAAGTTTAAATAATTTCACTTTATAAGTGCTCGCCGTCTTGCTGCCGGCTGCTGGCATTTCAGTATGACTCGACCCTTAAAACTTCCTTAGAAAAAAATTCCCGAGAATAGAACTAACGACGTAAACTAGTGTAAATGTGAGCTTTTTACTCAACAACGAGATTCCTTTGTTCTTGCCAAGTTCATTCACTTGCTTTGTTATCACCACGTCGTTAATTTAGCAAATATTACACGCTGAGAAATTGCAGTTTCAATATTGTAACGTAAACTTTCAAACGTCTTTGTAATTACAGTTAGAGAATGATAAACAAGCTGTGTTTGTGGAGACAACAATGGCGCTTTGTAATATGTATTTATATTATATTATTAAGACTAGGACTCGCCTGCTGCATCGCATGGCTGTTACAAAACCATTTAAATGCGAGCGGTGCGCCCGCTGCACGCGCGCCTCACTCGAGCCTTGCTGGAGTGAGTTGCCCGCGCGGGAACAGTGGTGGCTGAGTGGTAACGGCCCCGACTTACGAGTTGTAGGTCGCGGGTTCAAACCAAACCAGGTGCATTAAGTACTTTGTGTAATTTATTTCATCGCCACTGCTCTCAAAACGGTGAAGGAAAACATTGTTCTAGAACCAAAAAACTCGAAGACATGTGACATCCACCAACCTGCACTGGGCCCGTGTGGTGGATTACGGCCCATTCCTTCTCCTAGAGAGGAGGCCTGAGTCCCAGCAGTGGGAACATTGGGCACGCTACAATTATGGCGGTAAGTCCCCTCTTTGAGGAGTGGCTGGAGCGACAACACGGCGTCCTCACCTTCCGCATGACGCAGGTCCTCACCGGGCATGGCCAGTTCGGGAGGTTTCTGCATCGGATTCTGGCGGAAGCAACGCCCGGGTGTCATCATTGTGCGGACCACCCAGAGGACACGGTGGAGCATACGGTGGAGGTGTGCCCCGCTTGGGCGGAGCACCGCCGTGTCCTCGTGGAGGCAATTGGTGGCAGCGACCTTTCGCGTCGGGCCCTGGTTCAGGCTATGGTCCGGAGCGAGGAGGAATGGCAGGCAGTCGCCTCCTTCTGCGAAGCAGTAATGCTAGCGAAGGAGGAGGCTGCACGGGTGAGGGAACGAAGGTCCTCACGCCCTAGCCGCCGTAATTCCGACCCCGACTACCAGCCACGGTAGACGCGGGCTTGCGGACGTTGAGCACTGGGTAGCTCGCCGTCCGGCTGTTTGGTAACTAACCGGACCGAGCCTAGTCGTCGACAGCGCGTAGTGATCCTCGCGCTCCTCAAAGAGATGTCAGCAAACCTTAGGGGCCCAACAGGGCCGATGCTCGCTAGCTAGGACCGCGGAGAATTTCTGAAAGGGAAACCCGTAGTCCTAGAACGCAAAGGGTAATTGAAGGATACAGGTGTGGTTTTAGTCAGTAAAAGTCTGACACGCCCTCCCACTCCACCCAGAGCGCGAGAAGACATTTGGATGATTTCCCACCTTAAAAAAAAAAAACAAAAAAAAGAAGTGGGAACATTAAAAGGCTGATTATGCTTATTATTATATGCACGCGCCCCGCGCCCGTGTTTGCAGTCTGGCTGAACACACAGACTGACGAGGTAGAAGACTTTGCTTTATAATAGTAAGGAAAGATGACGTAAACGTTGAGATCCATCTATCATCCTAACGTCTTATGGGGTCAGCTAACTAGTTAACCAAATGTGGAATATCACATATACCGTACATAGAGGCAGCTTGAAAGTGGTAACAGTGACTGTAATGTTGAAAGGGAATCGTTTGTTTTGACATCGTCATGTGAAGAGGAGGGATGAAACGCATATTAGGTACTAAGCGAGTTCTAAATATACATGTGGACGGATGGAGAGGGAGAAGGAGGCCAAAGAAAAGATGAATGGATAATGTGAGGAGTGATATGAAAGAAAAGGATGTTTGTGATAGCGTGACGGGTGACAGGACAGAATGGAAGAAAAAAACGTGTTGCGCCGTCCCCAATTAATAACAAGAGACAATGGTAGGAAGATGATGATACATGTAACGTATATAATTATATATGTATCGTATTCGGGTACGATTGACCTTTTGATATAGTCAATTAATATATTATACTGTCTTAAGCCCACGCTTGCTCTTATTAATCTTGAGTAAATACATGGTTATTTGTAAAACACTGGCAACCTCTATATCTACATATAATCTGCAGCCTGTACCACTAAAACGTGCACTAATATGTTTTTTTTTAAATTATATGAACTAGTGTTTGACTGCGATCCCACCTGATGGTAAGCAGTGATGCAATCGTTGATGGTGAATTGCACTAGTTTATTAAAGTTATCTGTGTTAAATTACGACATACACCATCGGAATATGGTGGACATCCTACCCATACACACAAAACGTTTTGGGAATATTTCATTGCGCATACAGCTAAGGAGTGGAATTGATAGCTACAAAATGGGCGTCTTCAAGTGTCGCTCCATCGTCGACTACATCATCGATTACCATCGGTTGGGATAGTGGTCAAGCGCAAGCCATGTTTATACATGTTTTTAGGGTTCCATACCTCAAAAGGAAAAAAAGAAACCCTTATCACTTTGTTGTCCGTCCGTCTGTCTGACTGTCAAGATCCTTTATCTCGGGAACGCGTGGAGGTATCGAGTTGAAATTAAAACTATATACTCAAGTTTGCGGTACCTTAAAGCTGTGAAAAAATCAAACAACTGAGTTCACGAGAAAAAAGATACGGCCGTTTATGTCGCAAAAAACGTGTATTTCGACACTCTCAAGGGAATCAAAATGCATAGGGTACTTCCCGTTGACCTAGAATCCTGAAATTTGGCGTAATGTAATTGTTGTTAATGTAAGTAGTAAGTATAGGAAACAATCTGAAAACTGTGAATTTGTAGTTACGTCAAAAAAAGTTCTTTCTTGCGATTCGGAAAAATCTTCGTAACTCAATTCGGAAATTGAACTGTTTTCAGTAAGTTTGTACGGAACCCTCAGAGCGCGAGTCCGTTTAACATTTGCCCAGTTTTTTTATTAAATATCATTAAGATCAGTTTAGTGGCTCATCAACCAAAAATAACAAATATAAAATTAAGTAAGACAGCAATGTAATTAAGAATTATTATTTTATTGCGTAATATGCATACTTTCGTGCGGTTTTATTTGTAATTTATATTTTTTTCAAGGCCTTTGCTTTCCGCGAAAAATCTGGTTTAGAATGAACTGAAAATAGATGAGTAGGTACTTACACAAAGAAGAAGCCAACCATTGGTTTGTCCAAAAATGTAAACTAAAAGCTGTCCCCCCGCTTTGGTTACTAATCTTTTTGGTCGTATCGTGATTTTAGCCTATATTAACCGTCTTTGATAAATAGGCTATCTAGAACTAAAATATTTTTTTCAATTCGAATCAGTAGTTCCTGAGATTAGCGTGTGAAAACAAACTTTTTTTTCAGTTTTATAAAATGAGTACAGATGCCTTAGGTATTATAAAAACACAAAATTATTTATGTATTTATAGAACGTACGGCCCATTCCGTCTCCTAAAGAGAGTAGACCTGAGTTCCAGCAGTGGGAAAATTAAAAAGGCTGATTATGCTATGCTAATCTCTGCGAGTACTAATTTACAGTATCGCTGAGTGCTAACATACTATGACAAATCCCCAAAAAAATATGAAACTCATTTAACGAGGAAATATAAAACTGTTTAACATCTACTGATTAAAAATGCTACTTCATTGTAACCCTTAACTTCCAAAATAACATATTTTACGAAACAAATTTCAACTTTTGTAACCACAAATCTGTAAATTGGAATAATTGGCCCACAACTTCCTATGTCAAACGTTCCCTAAAATGAAAACCCGCGACGAGGCAACACAGAAACAAAGCCAATTACCAGTGTTCCCTTTTTGGCAGCTACAGCTTTGTATGGCTTTGTGGCACATCGGAAAAGTCAATCGAATCTTTATGTCACACGAAAATTCGAAATGTCATCCGATTTGGTTCTTTTTTCGAACGTTAATTGTTTTCGAATTCAGTTGGTAAAAGAGTTCAAAGATTTATTCTCCATTTTTAAAGGTGCAATCTATTTATGGAATTCATTGAAAAAATATCCACTTGGTGTGGACACAGAAAAAAAAACAATTACTGTAAAATGCAGTCTAGTTTTCTGCCTTGAAGTTGTATTTTTTATTTGAATTTCACAAATGGCTAATGTAACTTGGCATGGTGTATGCTCTCCAAAGTGATCTGGCGCGATTAAATGATTATTGATTGACTAACAAATTAGATTTGAACCCTTTTAAATGCTCAATAGCCTCCTTCAGCAAAAAACGGATCCCTCGCCCTACAACTTATAAACTTAAAGGGCAGCTATGGCAGAGATGCGACGGTGTACGCAACTTAGGCGTGTTTTATGACTCAAAACTTTTATTTAATGTTTACATTGAGCAAATAATGGCCAAAGCTTCAAGATCACTGGGTTTTGTAATGAGACTCGCATGGTTTTTTAAGAATGCCAAAACTCTTAAGACCCTCTACTGTTCTTTTGTTAGAAGTCACCTCGAATATGCGTCTCAAATTTGGAACCCTTGTGGCAAATACATTGATCTTATTGAGAATGAACAAAATAGATTTATTCGTTTTCTTTGTTTTCGGCTGCGTATGGCATATCATTCTGATAATTACTTACTTCTTTGCAAGTTTCATTTACAACCACTTATAAATCGTCGTCGATTAGGAGACTGCACTTTCCTGCAAAAAAAATTATCTAATGAGATTGACTGTCCGATCTCTTACATAAATTATGCTTTAATGTCCCCCAGAGATCAGTTCGATTTAATCCGCCTATCTCTATTTCTTCTTCCTCTTCTAATTACAGGAAACTCCTGCATGGTGCGAGCGTGTAAGGAATTTAATGTTCTTTGTAAAGAGTTCTCTTTTGACCTATTTACTATTAAAACCTATTCGGCACGCACTCAGCTGAATGCGGACTTTTTCAAAAGTATAGTGATGATTGTACTTAGGGATGTTTAATTATGTTCTTTTTTTATCGTGCTTATTAGTGATCGTAAGTTTTCTATTACTTTACCTGTTTCTACCCGTGAGAACCTGTAATTGGCTCAATGTCTCATACTATTGTTGCTCTTTTTATAGCTGTTGGTTCTCATAAGATGACTATATAAATAAATAAACTTCAAGCCGAATGCTTAGACCATTCCAAAATATAAATTACTAGCTTCTATCAACAGCTTCGGCCGCGTGAACGTAAAAAATATATATGCAGCTTAAGTCACTATGTGATAAATTACAATAGAAATCTGGTGAAAGATTATTTTTAATCCGTTAGTTAGTTTTTGAATTAAGAATAAAGAGTTTACTTTTTATATTAGTACTAACGGTCCCGGCAGACGTTGTCCTGTTTGAGTCCTGTTTAAAATTACAACCCGATTGCAGCGCCAGCTACCGGCTCCAATTGTATTTTTGGACCATCCAGGAGCCCTCTCAAATGTACACACAAAATTTCATCCAAATAGGTCATGCCATTTAGGCGGAGTTAGGTGACAAAGACACGGACAGAAAAAATATTTTTAAATAGAAGTATAGATTTATACATATTCTCGCAAAATTGCAGTGAAATTCTTGCGCCGTGTTTGAGAAATTCTATAATTCACAAAACAATAGAACTCATTCGTTATTAATGTTAAGGAAATATGTAAACATGCTATTTTGACAGTCTCGTTGTGAAAATACGGAGCGTTATATGCTTGCTCCTCACTCCCATGTTACTGGCCACATCTGGCGGATGCCGCATTCGAATGTACTTACAGATAAAACAAACAGACATAGATAAAAAAACGTCCCTTGTTTGTTTTTAATTTTACCACTGAGACCAACGCAATACGGTTTTATAACAGCTGGATCATGTCACAAAATAAATAGGTACAGAAGTCAATCTACATACAAAGCGCGCACGAGCAACGCACACATAGACATCGCTCACGGACACGATATCTCGGCTCAATTCAGCTCAATGCGAGCTCGAGTGCTATCGTGAAAAATGGATCAACGACAAAAACCTTATTCTAACAGTTAAGTGGACGGTTGTTTTAATTCATCATCAAACAATGAATTGACGTTTTTAAGGCTACTAGTTTTATCAGTGAGGTAAGTAGATATTTAGTTATATTTTGATGGTTTGTTTTAACGTAACACAGAACAGGCCCCGTGCTGAGAAAGAGAAGATGATTTTGTGGCTGTAATATTTTTACAATTCAGATTAGGTAGGCATTAATCCCCGCGCCCGGTCGCACTCGGACAGTTCAACACCACACGCTGACCCTAGCACGACTGCCGAGCGTAGATATGAAAAGTGAAGTACATACATGAGACTTCTGTACCTATCTATTTGGTGATCATGTGTAAGTGAAATGTTTTGAGTCGGGTACAGACTACAGTAACGTACATGCAATAAAAAAAAATTAAGATGCAATGTAAGGATGGATAAAATGGCGACAGGTCACGGGAACCACTTGTGACCCACGGATGCCCCTCAAGTTGAAGGGTAAAATCTACAAGTCCGTGATAAGACTTGTCATACTGTATGGATCAGAATGTTGGGCTGTGAAAAAGACGGATGAAAAAAGATTGCACGTAGCGGAGATGAGAATGTTAAGATGGATGTGTGGTGTGACAAGAATGGATAAAGTGAGAAATGAGTATATTAGGGGAAGTTTGAAAGTGGCACCAGTGGCTGAAAAATTGAAAGGGAATCGTTTGTCTTGGTATGGTCATGTGAAGAGGAGGGATGAAACGCATGTTACTAAAAGAGTTATGAGTTTACATGTGGATGGATGGAGAGGGAGAGGGAGACCAAAGAAAAGATGGATGGATTGTGTGAAGAGTGATATGAAAGAAAAGGAAGTTAGTGATAGCATGACGAATGACAGGGCAGAATGGAAGAAAAAAACATGTTGCGCCGACCCCAAATAACATGGGACAAGGGCAGGAAGATGATGATGCAATGTAAAAGAATTCCCATAGTGTGGACGCCTTGCGCGGGCGAACCGAGCACACTACGCGCTCGAACAGAGCATTTTAACTTTCAACAATGTGAGTACAGTGAGTAGCGTGCTCGGTGCGTGCGCGCGCTGCGTCCGCCTCCCCTTTTACACCACTCAATATTCAGACAGTCTTAATAACTAAATAAAATAAAATAAAAAGCCTTACATTTCTTGCAACATATACACTACTTTTATATCTACCTGTATGTTAGTGTGTACTAATTCTAATTTTAAACCTAAGTACCTTACCGTATTAAAAATACTATGTATCTGCAAGAACCCCTCTACAGGTGAAGGCCTCCTCCAAAGATGTCCAGTCTTCTCTAGACTGGGCTGTTTGCATCCAGTTCATTCCGGCAATCTTTTTGATGTCGTCTTCCCATCTAGTATAGGGTCTCCCTTTCTTGCGTTTTCCTTTTCAGGCAGTCTTAGTCGATGTATCTCATCGTTCTGTTACATTCCTTTACACGACATTGGCGTAAGTTGTTCTTTTTCTTGTGTGACTCTACATAGACTGTCTGAATATCGAGTGGTGTGATAGGCCCTTTATGAACTGCTCCTTTCATGTTAGGTACCTTGCATGTTACATTACAACAGTCTGTACCCAGCTTTAGGTTAGGAATACTAGACCTTGCCCGTAATAATTTTGATACATATAAAATTAAAATATTCAAATGAATAGTCATCATCTCCCTGCCCTTGTCCCGTCTTATTTGGGGTCGTCGCAACACGTGTTTTTCTTCCATTCTAACCTGTCACCCGTCATGCTATCACTAACTTTCTTTTCTTTCATATCACTCTTCACACAATCTTCTTCAATCTTTTCTTTGGCCTCCCTCTCCCTCTCCCTCTCCACCCATCCACCTGTATACTTATAACTCTTTTAGTAACATGCGTTTCATCCCTCCTCTTTAAATGAACATGCGAAAACAAACGATTCCCTTTCAACTTTTCAGTCACTGGCGCCACTTTCAAACTTCCCCTAATATACTCATTTCTCACTTTATCCATTCTCGTCACACCACACATGTATCTCAACATTCTCATCTCCGCTACATGCAATAGTAATTAATCATAGTAATAATAATTAATCAATTCAATGTAGTACCTAACTGTCTATCCTGAATAGGCTAGACAGTTAATTACAGTAATTATGCAATCACGAGTAATAAAAACCAGTCAATCAACCCGAAGGTTATCATTTTCGATAACTCTTGGAGAGATAAGTCGCTAATTAGACTGTTGAGGTTATAGCTCGATGAAAATTCTGTTTGTTTACAAACAAGTCCGCGATATTATATATGTCTATCTCTTAGGGATAACTCACAATAACTATTTTTTAACCTTTACCTTTAACGAGAAATAATGGTTTATTTACGAAGTGATTTTAAGCAATACAGCATTAATCCTTATCCAATTAAGTGCCTTAAATACATTGTGTATTTAATATAGATCAATATGACCCTTTACAGCATGCAATTTAACTGAATATTTTTGAAGATATTACAGATTTTAATTGCAGGGACATAGAGGTTGCGGTGGTATCAGCATTTTACCCGTGTGAAGCCGAGGCGGGTCGCTAGTATAAATAAATAAATTATCGTAACCATCACACAAACATTTGTCCTGGGTGGGAATCAAACCCACGACCTCCGGCATAGCAGACCGGGCCACTAACCAACAGGCCAGTCAAAGGACTAATATTACAACTATGACACTGATTTAAAACCTTTAAAGGTTTCTGTGACAAAGTGAAAAAAGCAAGCTCGCTCACAACATATTACTACCCACCCTCTTAAATCTTAAGATTTCACCAGTACCTATAGTAATATTTTTAAGATCAATTTACATTTTTATATGTACTGGTGACAATATTTGAGATACTTGATTTGTTTCTGTCTCATCACTAGCCACCATTATTATTACCATAATAAAATATATAGAAAATATTTCTTACCTAAGAAAAAAAGATATTAGATACGTATTACATGCTGATTTACGAGAGATTCACACGTCGGAGACAATTTACGATATCTGTGCTATGGGCCTATTACACTCGATATTCAGGCAGTCTTAGTGTCTAAACACACTATGCCGAAACAATGCGACCGAAGTTCGGCATTTTAACGCCTGCAATGCTATTTGTATTACTTACGAAACATTATGCCGAAATTATTGCGTTTTGGCATACAGCCAAATTTCGGTCCGGTGTAAGGTCATCGGCAATTCGCCGGAAAAGTATTCTGTAGAGCACACATTGCACGTGACCGAAGTTCGTTTCAATTGTCGACTGATTTAAACTTTTTGCTACATTAACTCTATGATTAATATGTTTCTTTAAATTGATTGTCAAATATTAATTCGCAACTGAATTTTAGCCGCGTAAGTTCGGCACTTATGATGTGTCTTGTTAGCCGAATACGTTGGAACGTAAAATGAGCCGCGGAACTTCTGTCGCGTACCTTCGGCATAGTGTATTTAGACACTAAGGCGATGTCGCGTAGTGTAAAAAGGGTTAGACCGGTCTTACTCGGAACAAAAAATAAAGGCAGTCTGAATATCATGTGCTGAATATTGCGTAGTGTAATAGGCCCTCTACATGGTGTTACTAGTATTGCGACGACGACGAAAAAGGCGTAGAAAGGATTTTTTTGGTCATTCTGCGCATCACCGCAACGTAAGCGCGTAAATCTTCTGTTGATTTTTTCTTATGTTTGTTTTGTTCTTCTGTTGCCAATAGTTCGCCAATACTTATTTTTTTTACAATTTCGATTCCTCATTTTTATAAAAGAATGATTTCAATAATTAATTAATTAATTTCATGCAATAAAATATAATATTATTCAATTAAATATTTACATTAAATTATTCAGTCTTTAATTATAATTAATAATACAAATATTAAACGTTTTCAGTAAAAATATTTTTAAAGTAAAACATTCTATTAGAGTCTATTTTTATTATAAAGTACACGTTATGAATAAATGATCATACTTCCTCCGCAATTAAGTACCTTCTTTGTTTTAAGACTTTCACGGGCCTTACCATGATGTGTTCAAATGTAAAGCGATCGAGAAGAAGATGGACCTATACACATTATACGAAACCCGAAACACATGTCTAGTGTTTTTATAAAAAATTTCATCTGTACGATGAAAAATCACGAAGTTATTAGCTTGTTATGTTGGTTCTCTATTGTGTCACCTAAATTTTTTATCCATAATTTAAAGTGCCATAACTTTTTTTGTCCTAATCATCATTTGTCCGAATGATAACTTACCCGAATTTAAAATCACATAATATAACATGCCATAAAATTGAAATCCCTAAATATAATATGTCCTAAATCCATTTGTCATAAATATTACAATCAATATATACAAAAGACATGAAACCGTTTTCAATAAAAGTTATAAGTCCTAAATTCAAATTACATAATGTTTATTTATAATAATATTCTTAGAACAAATTATACATAAATAAATATATTATACATGTACTCAATAAAGTAGTTGATTGTGAACGTAGTTTTTGTAAGCAAGCAAGCATGCAGCATGCAAGCAAGCGTGCAGCATGCAAGCAAGCATGCAGCATGCAAGAAATCATGCAGCATACAAGCAAGCATGCAGCAGGCATGGTTTCTGTCACGGCTCCGGCGCTGTGGTGCTCCGGCGATCCCATGCGAGTTTATCGTCGCAGATGGGTTTAACGCTCACCACCGCAGCTTCGGCTTGCTTCGCCGGCCAGCCTCAGCCACGGCGGCGAGTGTTACAACCACCTGCTCCTCAGCTCGCGGGCCGCCTCGCCCCTCCGCGCCTACGCGATTTTAAATTACACTCTAGGGGTGGGGCAGACAAGACTGCGTGGAGTCGGATTTATAGCGATTCGTTTCTGTCACTAAAATCAAATTTTTAGCAAATGTTTTAGGACTAAAAAAATATTATAAATGAACATTCGAAATAACACACATTATTTAACACAAAACTTAGGACATATGACTTTAGGTCATGTAAAATAAGGAGATTCAATTATTATAGTACTCAATATTATGACTTTTAGAAATTATTACCGGGCCACCCGGGTGACTGAGAGGTTATTTTACTGCCGTATCCAGTTGTGCGCTCTCTAATGCCCGCTATAACCTGCCGTCACCTGTGCTGTACTTAGTGTCGGTGGTGTCCAACTTGTGACCTTCTTCAAATAATTTTTTTTAAAAAAATTAACATTATGTAAAAAATATTGGAATCGATTCAGTTACTGATTCTGAACAAAATATATTCAGGTTTCGCTTATACTAAAAATAATGTCGTATAGCATATCCCTTCAACAGTACAGTTTAGGTCGTAAACTGGATCGCTTGAAGAGCTCATAGTAGGGGCCCCTCTGAGATTTCTTCTAGTTATTATGTATTCAAAATTCCGGCCTAATGTCTAGACTGAGTTTTTAAATATTTAATGCCTATACTAATGTAGGTTTTACGTTAAGTAACTGCTTAGATATACATACACTTTTATTGTGACGATAAGGTCGCTATACATAATAAAAATAACAACATGACATTTCACTTTAGTGTATTTGCTAAAGTGATTGGTAGAACAGATGTGGGCTGAGGGATCAACTTCAATATCTTTATTGTAGATCATAGGTTTATCTATATATATAAAAAGAGAAACTGACGGATTGACATATCAACGCACAGCCTAAACTACTGGGATTAGGAGCGTGAAATTTTGCGCAAAGTTTTCTTTTATGTCGTACGCGAGCACTAAGAGAGGATTTTCCAAAATTTACCCTCCAAGGGGATGAGTTGGGGTTGCAAAGTTTGTATGGAGAAACCGACTATGATGTGGGTGAAGCCGCTGGCACAAGCTAGTACCTACATAATATAGGTCTTAAATAATTCAATTAAGATTAGCTACGTCCCGCCCTTAGGGCATTCCATAAAATTATAATACACATGGGAAATCACATTATTTTTACAAATTAAGTTTTCACATAAAATACGGGAAGGCCAAATTCGCTTTTTTTCTAGCGTAGCTAGGCGTGGGCGAATCGCCACTCGCCAACGGCCTAGCACCCAAAGGAACCTCGCACAAGCGAGGGCTCTTTAAGGCCCTAACTCCCGAGCTCGGTAACGGCTAAGTCAATGGATTTGAAAAAAAAATGTATAATATAGACTCATATTTAACATTATCAACATATGTTTTCTTTCGTATGACTAAAAATTTGCAAAAAAAAAAATATGATATTTTTTTTTGCTTGTTTTCCCTTCCTTTCATATTCACCTACATATTTATCATTCACCTACGTCATAAAAGGAAGCCTTGTATAAAATTTCATTTTCCTAGTCCCAGTAGTTTCGGCAGTGCGTTGATATGTCAGTCAGTCATAGATTCATATAGCTTAGCATTGATGGAAACTTGTTAAACTAAGAGTGTTCTTGGAGTTTCTTGCTCGTTGTTCTCTATAAAGATGACCCTGACCATTCAAAAATGCCTGTAAATGGTTTATTTGAAATAGATACTTAGAGTTTTTTAAATGCTTCGGTCTCTTAATAGGTGCTGATGATAGAGGCTCTACGGTTCTTACTATTAGCCATGAGCCACCTATTAGCCATGAGCCAACTATTAGCCATGAGCCACCTATTAGCCATGAGCCACCTATTCTTCAGTCTGGAGCCTTACCATGCCTTATTAAAATGGCAGACGTTCCAGCTGTACACCATATACACCACTAATTTTAATTAGTACAAATACTTAAAGGGCTTATTAGAAAAGGTCTTGTTATTATTTAAGTAAAGTCTCAATAAATAATATTCATAAACAGCAAAGTTATTAGCGTTGGTTTATATCCCAAAATGTCACTCAATTTATGGAAATATTGTACATGCTATTGATTTATTAATGAATAAATGACGATCCAAATGGAAAAACACTGCGCGTAGTATTTTCTAGTAGCAATTGTTATGAATGATCATGACAAATGTTCGTGAACTATTTTGGAGATTTAGTTTTTTTTTACTTTTGACGTAGGGATAGAGCCCCATTATTTTTGAACGAATTAAAAAATAGGGGTGTATAGCTCCATCCCATTAACAATTCAGTTTAGTTCGTAAAATGGATCGTCATCAGACTAACTGCACAACCTTCTTTCCAGGCACATTCGCCCGAGGCATAGCGTTCAGTGGCTCCGCCCTCGCCGAGTGGACGCACTCCATCAAGCCGGCTGAGAAGGCGAAGGCCCTGGCCACCATCGTGGGATGCCCTACCACCACCAACAAGGAAATGGTGGACTGCCTCAAGTACAGACCTGCCGAAGTCGTCGTCAATGCGCAGATTGAGATGTTTGTAAGTATTTTGCCACATATATGTCATCATCATCATCATTTCAACCGATAGACGTCCATTGCTGGACATAGGCTTCCTCCAAATGTCGCCACAATGAACGGTCCTGTGCGTCTTGCATCCATCGGATTCCCGCTGCCTTCTCCAGGTCATCGGTCCACCTTGTAGGGGGCTTTCCAACACTGCGTCTTCCGGTACGTGGTCGCCACTCCAGAACCTTTCGGCTCCAACGGCCATCTGTTCTGCGAGCAATGTGCCCTGCCCATTACTAATTAAGCCTTCGTGCTATGTCGGCACATATTTGTATGTGTAGGTAATCTTATTTTTTTTTCACTACAGTTAGAGAAGTGCCAATTATGGCTACTAAGACTATGAGATCTATTTTTAGAGTAATAAATAATTAAGAATTATTTTATGTTAAAAAAATTACCTCTTTTGATAAATACTTAATTGATTATGTCACTACTTCACGAGTGTGTTTGTGTGTGCGGGCGTAGAGGCTAGTGCATCGATTCCCATATTATTTGCCTACAATTAAGATAACTATTATCTTAAAACCCTACATATGTGCAGTAGTATTTGAATGAGGGTCTGCATTATTCCAGTATTATGTACTATGTACTATGTACCAATGTCTGCAATGGTACAAGCATACAATTTAAACACTGACGGGAAATAAGTGGGAGAGAACACAGACGGTATCAGAGGTTTCACGAAACTGAGATTTTGAGAAAAATCCTACGATAGATAAGTACATTGTACAATAAATTAACGATTTAATAAATACGCAAGAATTGACTCCACTGATAATACTATCGTTCCAATTAACTTCGTTACGAACTTTACCACAAGTAATTATACCCAACGTCGATGGCACGTAGTGTTCCATGGGCGCTCAAAGAGACGTCCGCAAAATCGTAGAGGCCCAGCAGGATCGAAGCCTACTAGAGCCATGAGTCAACTTCTGAAAGGGTTACCCGTGCTCCTGGGGCGCAAAGGGCAACTGAAGGAACATAGGTGTGGTTTTAGTCAGTAAAAGGTTGACACGCCTTCGCGCTCCGTTCTAGAGCGCGAAAAGTCATTTGAAAATTTAATTTAATTCAATCAAAAATATTTAGCCAAATAAATACTTTTGATTTTGATTGAACAGCCACTTCGCTGGATGAATTCCAATTTTCGTTTAGTTATTAAGCACATTGAGAAAATATGGCCGTATAAATTTACGCCTCAATCAGCCGCAGTATGTTTTAAATATTGGCATTCGGCCAGGGTGCTGTTCTCTGGGGCTTTACAACTTAATTGTGAGCCATCAGAACCAGTTAACGGTAATAAATAATAAATGTTCGATATCAGAAGTATTAATAAAAAGCTTTGCATCACTCATAGAAACACCTTAATAAAAGATAAAGCAATGATGAAATAACATCTCGGAAACCTTCATTGTTTCTCTAAACTCTAACAAACTTGTTTGTTTTCTGAATTATATTTACTCAATAGACGTACGGCGTTGCGCCATAGTTAGTAGACAAAGTGAATAGAATAGAATAGAATAGAATAGAATAGAATAGAATAGAATAGAATAGAATAGAATAGAATAGAATAGAATAGAATAGAATAGAATAGAATAGAATAGAATAGAATAGAATAGAATAGAATAGAATAGAATAGAATAGAATAGAATAGAATAGAATAGAATAGAATTACTTTTAACACAAACTAAAAAAGAACAAAGTGACGCCTGTGTGTGCCCGCAGTGACGAAGTGGGTCTCCTACTCATAGGCAAAACGTCTTGGGAACACATTCACAGTAAGTACAGCTAAGGAGTGGAATTTGCTACCGAGTCTGTATGTCATGATAACTACAACCTTAGAGTCTTTAAGTCTTGAGTGAATAAGTGACTTCTAGGCAAGCGTGTGCGATGGACCACATCTTTGCTTACCATCAGGCGAGATAGTGGTCAAACGCGAGGCTATCAATAATAAATAAATATCAATAATAAAAACAGACAAGAATGAGGAAACAGGAAACTAAATACCAAGGTGAAACTTGTTTCTGAAAAAATCTGTTTCAGTGAAAAGATAAAAAATAAAAAAGGATAATGGAAATTTTTTCAAGGAAAGTTTTTTCATCATCTCCTTAGCCCTTTCCCAACTAGCTTGGGGCTGCCTTCTAGTCTTACTGGATGCGTCTGACTGCCTGTATTTTACATGAAGTGACTGCCTATCAGATCTCGACAAACCAGTTACTGGGCAACATGATACTCCTTGGATAGGCTGATTGATGGTCTGACTTTCTAGCGTCTAACTACCTATAAAGACTGTCAAAAATCAACGAATAAGTTGTACGGATGATTTTTGCACTGGAATCCTTAAATACTATGTTTAATAGGTTTTAAGTGCGAACCTATATTACAGTTCTAAAAATCTATCGTTGACCACATGGTCACTTTCCATCAAATGCCAAGTGAGATCCTAATAATAATAAAAAAGCAATACAATTCATCATCATGAAGAAACTTACTGCCTGTCAAACAGTAGGTCAAAGTAAGGTCCTATTCTGTCCATATTTAAAGTTCTTGCAACTGAAAAACCACATCTTTTTCCTCACTTATCTCGATGATGTTTAAGTTACATCATATATACCTGCTTTAAAAAAAAATTAAGCCCATGTCAAAGTCAAAGTCAAAGTCAAAAATTTTTATTTCACATAGGCCTACATGGGCACTTATAAAACGTCAGAAGCTAGTACACTGTTCCAAATTGGTCGTTTCCTATGGAGAAGAACCGGCAAGAAACTCCATGGTTACTCTTTTAAAAAAATGATTGTTTACAATATTTTCATATTACCGTATTAATAGACATTATGTAAGAACAGTGTAGACCAGTCGATATTGTACCCAAAAGCACAATAAAAATAATCATATTAAAAAAAAAAAAAGTGAGTCGTAATAGGAAGTAGCCTAAGAATTCGCGAAGTCCACGGTGTTCTCACATTCACGTTAAAAAAAAAAAGAAGCTATATAAAAAAAACAAGAACAATAAGTAATTACAATTATCAATAAAAGACATGTCAACAAAAAAAAAAATGCTAATGGCATCTAATTATCTAAACCCACGTTCAGTCTGAAACCTGCTATAATGAAATATTTTTCCATCTTCAGGAATGGAAGGTGCACATGTTCACGCCGTTCACGCCTGTGGTGGAGGCGCCAGGAGTGCGCGAGCCGTTCCTGCAGCAGTATCCGTACCACGCCACCAGGTCAGGCAGCATGATGAACCTACCGTTCATCACTACTGTAACATCTGAGGAGGGACTGTACCCGGGTGCTGGTAAGTAATATCTTATTTTAAATCTGCTAGGACTGACCCAGTAAGGTGCAATAAATTTTCATTTCATTTTTTATTTTATTATTATTATAGCTAGCCCGTATTGTCTCACTGCTGGGCAAAGGCCTCCCTCCATTCTTTCCAACGATCAAGATTCATGGCTTTCTCTTTCCAATTCTTAAGGAAGACATCCACATCGCACCACCATCCCCTTCATGGTCTGCAGCGGCCTCGTGTCGCTGTGTCCGGGCACCAAGCACCAAAATGTTTTACGAGCTCACAGACCGTTAGACATACAGCAGACATGTTTTGCCCTGAATTGCGTTAAATAATTTTAAGTTTTTCAGTAGCAATTCGAAAGTCTTCCTAATCACACCTCCTTACAAACCTTCTCTTAGACCATAACTTTACATCCTCTTCTTTTTCAGCCTACCAGGAGACGCCCGACCTGCTCCCAGATCTGGAAGCTAACTGGAACCAGCTGGCCGCCAACATCTTCGAGTACAACGACACTCTTCCTCTGAATCTTCGCAATGACGTCGCGATGAAGATCAAGCAACACTACCTGGGAGGCAAGCCGGTCAGCCAGGAGACCTACCCGCAACTTATTCAGGTATAAAATTTTTCTCTTTATTGGGTTTCTGCTTTGGACGGCGAGCAATGGGTGGCTCGCCATCCTACGGCGCGTTTTGTTCCACCTGCTTCAAAGAAATGTCAGCAAAATTATCGAGGCCAGTTAGGGATTATACAAAAGAGTTACCGTGGCCCTCGCAAAGGGCAACGTAAGGATCACTATAGGTTTTAGTCAGGAAAAACATGATACTATCTCGCTCCACCCAGAGCGAAAGAAATCATTTGTTGAATTGCCACGTAAACAAATAACTCTTCCTGCTTTCGACGGTAAAAGGTACAAAAATAACATTTATTAATCTTGTGAGCGTGATTTAATGTACTCTGTCTGTGTAAGTACTATTGACGAAAATCTCTTTGATATAAGCCATAATGTTTGCAATAAAATTATTTTAAGAGCCTTTTAACATTTAGAACATTATCTAACTTCATGTTATTTAAATAACTTTGAGTTATTTCTCAGAGAAATTGAGTCTTCGACGACTTTGGCTTACTCAATGATAGAAAATAGATGTCAATGACATTATACACCACTAGATTTTAATTAGTACAAATACTTAAAGGGCTTATTAGAAATGATCTTGTTATTATTTAAGTAAAGTCTCAATAAATAATATTCATAAACAGCAGTTATTGGCGTTTGTTTATATCCCAAAATGTCACTCAATTTATGGAAATATTGTACAGGCTATGAATGAAATACAATGGAAAAACACTGCGCTTAGTATTTTCTAGTAGCATTTGTTATAAATAATTGATTCAACTATAAATTTACCAATTATGACAAATTTTCGTGGACAATTTTCGGATTTCGTTTTTTTTTACTTTTGACTTCATAAATATGATCAGTAACGGGTACAGATAGAGCCCATTTTTTTTTGTACTATTTAAAAAATAGAGGTGTATAATCAAAATGGTTAATATAGTTCATAGCGGCCTCGGCTCTCACAATTTTATGATTTTTTTTTGTATTATATGAACCCAAAATTCCGAAGTAAGTTTTTCGAGCTTGAGGATTAAACTACTATTGTATGTACTAAGTAAACGGAATGAATTACTAAAAATGCTCAATATTTACTGTACATTTTTCCCTACTTCATTAATTCATCTTGATTTTTCATTACTTTTCTTGACACATGTAATCTTTATATGTATAATTCTTCTGTATGTGTGTTTGTCATCTAACTCCTCTTAAATAGTTTGACCGATTTGGATGAAACTTTATCTGTATATTTGTGTGGGTACTTGCAGGCTTTTAAAATCCAATTGTACCCGGTAGATGGCGCTGCAATCGGGTTCTCAGTTTTTCTAAAATAAATCCAACAAAAGTAATTACAACAGCATAAATGCTACATTATGCGGTGTTTCGGCCGTTCCAATTTCGAATGTACGCATGTACCTGCGAAAGAACGCAATTTTGTGCTAACACCATCTTAAGGGGCTTCCAGAATTGACGGGGCCCGCTAATGATGCTATGGATGCCTACCAGGGCTGCGGCATTGTTCGAAAGGATCAGCCCTGGAACGCAAAGGGCAACTGAAAGAACATGGTTGGGTTTTAAATCAGTAAAAGTCTGACACAACACACATGTATATACGTGGAAAGTCCTGACAGTGGACGTAGGTATAAGGTACGGGGAAGTTACTTGATAACTACCTAACTAACCTCAAAAAACCGGGCAAGTGCGAGTCGGACTCACGCACTGAGGGTTCCGTACAAACTTACCTTTGAAAACAGTTCAATACCCGAATTGAGTTACGAAGATTTTTCCGAATCACAAAAAGTTTTTTTGTAACGTAACTAAAAATTTATAGCTTTCAGATGTTTTCCTATACTTGAGCTATGAAACTTGCCATATTCTATGCCAAATTTCAGGATTCTAGGTTAACGGGAAGTACTCTATGAATTTTGATTCCCTTGAGAGCACCTTGAGAGTGTCGAAAACTCCGGATAAAGCCGGACACGGTCAATTTAAACAGATTTTATGAATTAAAGTCATGCAAGAATTTAAAAAAAATGTCGGTTTCTTTGACCAAATGTCCAGCTAAATAGGATAGTCTGTCCGGCTTTTCGGTTTCAAGACCTAGCAACCCTACTCACATGTGCTCACTTGACAATACTGCAGTAGTACCACGAGCACTTAACGCGATCCATTTTACGACCTAAACTGAACTGTTAAAGGGATGGAGCTATATAGGGTGTATGGCAACACCCCTCTGTCTCACTCGCATGACTGATATATTAACACGTCCATGGTAAGGCCTGATCCATTGAATTAATACCTATTGATCTACGGCCATCATGTAATCAACTTGCTAGCTATCCACTTACGATTCTATCTTTATGTTTCCGCTCAAAGTCCGTCACGAAGACAACACTTTTGTTTTTGGTTTCGTAGATAAATACAAAAAGATATTTTTGTTATGATTGATTTTGGCACTTAGCGAGTAATATAATAATAACATATTTGGGCTTTTTGGTGATTACACAGAAAACTAGCCAAGTGTGAGCCGGATTTGTACACGAAGGGTACCGTGATACAATATTAAAATCGAGCAAAAAAAAAAAACACCAATATAACGTTTTTTGTACCTTTAAGTCTATTGTAGTTATATGACAATTTGATAACTTTGCGCGTCATGTCAGGGGCTACGGGACATCTCGCCAAAGCAAAAACTGGCCTACGGGCTAAATGTCAACTTTTTAAAATATGCATCGGTAGTTTCGCCCGGACCAGTTTAGTAGAACGGGCCAGATGTCTCCTATTAAAAATTATTGGGATATTTCGGCAAAATCGTATATTTATTAATTACATAGCAGATAAATCTGTAAATCATAGCATCAAAAGACAGTTATTTGAACAAAGATAGCACAAAGCAAAGGAACCATATATTAAACTTACTAATATGTAACTAACTAGTTTCATACAATTTCTTGGTACAAAAATTTATGTAGTTCGCGTAAATGATTAGATCTCACATTAAACGTTGTGTGGCAATATGCCACCGTCCTAAGGATATGGTAACGGATGGCTGGTTGTACATTAAGGATGAGAATGCATAAATCGTGTGTATTTCTTATATATATATCTAAAGTGGCGAGAGATGTCGAGGGATCGGTACTAGGACCTTACTACGTGCTACGCGGCGACCTCCCTGACGGGGTCAGCGTAGTCTGCTACGCAGACGACACGCTGGTCCTGGCGCAGGGAGAGTCATACCAGGCCGCGGTCGAACTAGCGACACGCGCGGTTGCGACAGTCGTGGAGAGGATCCAGCATTTGGGACTCGAGGTGGCACTGCACAAGTGTGAGGCCATGTGCTTTCACGGCCCTCGGAACGCGCCACCTCTGGGTTTCCAAATAACGGTAGAAGGAGTTCACATCGGCGTCGAGTCGACGATGATGGACTGGATCGGACTGGGGCTGCCTTCAAGCGGCTCCTGCCGAACCTAGGGGTCCAGACGCCTCCTGCCGGAGGTTCTACGCAGGAATAGTTCGGTCTATGGCCCTTTATGGAGCGCTGGCATGGGCGCCGTCGCTACGAAAGCGACCGGCGGTCAAGCTGAACGCAAGCCGCAAGCCAAGAGGGTCATGGCCATCGGGACGGTGTGGGGATACCGTACGGATTCCCGCAAAGCAGCGAGCCTTTTTGCTGGTCTACCACCGCGGGATTTGTAGGCAACAGTCCTTGCACGCATGCACGATCTGCGCGTGGAGATGCAACGCCGGGGTGAAACTCCGGTGCCGCGCCAAGCCGCGGCATGGCGGACAGAGTTCCGGGGGGATCTCATGGTGGAATGGCAACAGTGACTTTCGCAACCCAGTGCTGGGCACGCCATAATTTTGGCGGTAAGTCCCCTCTTTGAGGAGTGGCTGGAAAGGCAACACGGCGTCTTTACGCATGACACTAGTCCTCACTGGACATGGTAAGTTCGGGAGGTTTCTGCACCGGATTCGTGCAGAAGAAACGCCCGGGTGTCACCATTTGGACCGCTCGGAGGACACGGTGGAGCATACGGTAGAGGTGTGCCCCACCTAGGCAGAGCAATATTCTAGCAATGTGTGGAATTTGCGTAAAATCTAAAGGAATGTGCTTTTATAAAACTATAATCATTTAAAAAACTTAGTAAGCCGCCAGCCTGATATTTAATGACGGGTGTATTTTTGATCTAAGCAAATTACTTACTATCTAAGTATGAAAACACTAGTGCAGCAATGATCCGGCCATGTGCTTGAACGTACCAAAATCAGAATCAGATGTGGCAAAAGGTTAAAAGTAATTTTGAAAATATTATAAAAGCTATATTTAAACGCCTGTTTATTTTATACTAGCAATAACGACGAAACGTTTACAGGCACATTTATAGCACAGGCGTTTCCTGCAGTGCCTAAAAGTTAAAGATTGATGTTCAAAACTGCCGTTGGATAGCTAATTAGTACTTAGTAGCATTCATAAACAACAAATATTTTGTGAAGTAGCTGTCCCTGCGGTTTCACTGCGTCTTTCGTTACTGCTATACTTCCGCTTCTTGGTACGTAGCGTGAGGTTTTCTGCACACACGGCCTTCTTCAAATTATGGGCTATTTCCTGAGCTTATAGCGTTAAACCAAACAAAAAGCTCAACAACAAGTCAACAATAGCCAATTTCTAATAAATCTATACATTTATTAGGCTTATCTATAATTATTTATAAATAAACATTCAATTTAAAGAATTATGATTTATTTATACAAAAAAGATCATAAACTCAAATACTATAATTTATTACTTAATGACATGACTACAACGGATATGAGAGCAGTGGTGGCCGAGTGGTAACGGCAGCGACTTATGAGTTGTAGGTCGCGGGTTCAAACCCAGCCAGGCGCATTACTTTGTGTAATTTATTTCTTCACCACTGCTCTCAAAACGGTGAAGGAAAACAACGTGAGGAAACCGGCATGTTCTAGAACCAAAAAATCGAAAACATGTGACATCCACCAACCCGCATTCCCTCTCCTAGAGAGGAGGCCTGAATCCCAACAGTGGGAACATTATAAGGCCGACTATGCTATGCTACAACGGATATCTAAAGTTCGTGTAACCACTAGCACTATCTATCGCTTATAGATAGAAGTCGGACGATTTATGAATATTTTCTTTAAAAATCATTACAATAGGTAGGCTTTTTTCTTCATAAACGAAATTGTAAAGACATATTACTGAAACCGCCTACGGGCGTTTCTTAAGCTTTCATCAACGGCTCAATTATCTTGACCCAAATTGTACTTCTTGAAAGAAGATTTATATCGAAATAATTTAAGTATTTTTTTACGTCTAATTATATTGAGCGCCGGTAATACGCGCCTACGAAGTTCAAGAGCAGAGAGGCAAATACAAATCACATAATTCTGGGGCCTTACCTGTCCGCGTGCGAGCGAGAAAGAGAGTTGATAGAGTTATACACCCTTACATTTATAGATAGCACAGATAGCGACAGGCCTGTTGGTCTAGTGGTCAGTGGCCCTGACTGCTATGTTGTGGGTTTATTCCCACCCAGGACAAATGCCACGGGTAGTGTGAAAATAAAACCCGGGGCCCTGGGACGAAGGCAAAAAAGGAACAGGAGTGGGTTTTTAGTCAGTAAAAGTCTGACACTATCTTTCGCTCCGCCCAAGAGCGAGATTTGTCATAGTATGATTTTCTAACCTAAAAAAAAAACCCAGGAGAAATGTTTGTGTGATGAGCACGAGCATTTGTTCTGTGTCGGAGTGTAATTTATCTATTTAGCTTTTGCCCGCGGCTTCACCTGTGTACATAAAATACAGCCTATGTCACTCAGGAATAAAGCAGCTTTCAATCGGTGAAAAAATTTTAGCAATCGGACCAGTACTTTCAGAGATTACCTCCTACAAACAAAAAACCTCAAAAAACCAAACTTTACCTCTGTATTATATTAGTGTAGATGTATATAAGCATGTATTTAAAAATATATAAGTATGTTTATCAGTTGTCATACTAAAAACAAAACTCTCCGTACGTCGGGTTGTCCGATGGTAGAAAGGAATCAAGTCATGCACTTCCCGCGCACACTCTCCAAAATGCAACCTGTAAAATACCGATAGGCTGGCTACCCTGCGCCTGTGCTTATTAGATTGGACTTAACCAAATCTGGATCCCCAATTAGCCTCTTCGCACGCCTTTCCACTGAGTCCAAAGCTGCTAGAAGGCATTTTGCAGCACCAGCCTTTAAGTTACTGTTTCTTCTATCCCACAGGCTCTAGGCGACCGTCTATTCGTTGTAGACGTGGGCAAGACAGCGCAGCTCCACGCAGCCAAGTCCGGTCAGCCTACCTACGTATACCGGTATGCTTTCCGCGGTGACACCAGCCTGTCCACCTTGATGGCGCATAATAACGCTAACTACGGTAAGCCAACATTACAGGCACTGGAAATTTCCAAGTACATTAAATTAATAATACTATTCAAGTACTGCAACACTTAGAGACAATCACTACATTAACATATATAACATTTGATTTAGAAACACATAATATTTGTTTGTTAATTAATTTCATCGGATAAAACGTCAAAGAAGAAAAAATAATAATTAGAATTATGTCTATGTCTTATGACAGTACAAAAAAAAAACGTTAGAGGAAGTAGACTACTAATATGGTGAGTGTCCTAACCACAAACGACAAGCTGATCGTAACTACTAGTCCGCCAGTTCAAGAACTAGGCCGTTTTTTCCATTATACACTGTGGGGCGGTGCTCAGGTCAGAGACGTAGCGTGGACTAATTTAGACGTGGGCGAAGGCACATCAGCAAAGCCTTTTTCTTTTATAAATTCGAAAACTACACAGTGACTATCGCAACCCAGTGTTCGACCACATCGTCGCTTACTATCAGGTAAAATTGTGGTCAAACGCCAGCATAACAATTATAAAAAACCCTCGTTCTTCAAAGATCCCTCGCTTGTGCGAGGTCCCTTTGGGTGCGAGGCCGTGGGCAAGAACCCACTTCACCCACGCCTAAATAACCTTTTTTACTGTCCTTTTAACCGATTGTTACTTTTATTGCGATATTGGCATGATAAATGGCGACTGCAGTAAATAATTGCTATTGTAACCACTTTTTTGCTTTTAATGCCAATAACGCAATAAAAGTAACTATGAGCATCCTTAAGCCTACGGAATAGAAGTCAAAATCGGTTGAACGGACAGTTAAATAGGTTTGTTTATGTGTCTAATCTTAACGCGAATAGAGTATATAAGTTCTGCGCAGCGTCTCGTGGAGTGTTCCGAGCCGCAATTAACATTGTTTCTTCCTATACTAACGTTTGCGTTCGTTATTCTGTTTCCAGGAGTGAGCCACGCCGACGATGTGCTACATATCTTCAATTTCCCAGGCCTGGCATCCAGCAACCCTGAGGACATTGCGATGGTTGACGCACTCATCAACATGATTTACACCTTCTCTACTACTGGGTAAGAGTTACAGGTTCCTTTCATTCCTACCAGCCGCCCTAGCCAAGTTACAACCGTTTCGTTTCGGTTCTCTTGTCGTTGATCGCCTCGAGTAGGCCACGCCTCCTATTCCTCTGTTCTGACCACGTGACTGAGCGTTGAGATGACGTCAGAACAAAGGCATCGGAGGCGTGGCCGACTTGGGGCAGGGCCATGCAAGCAAGCATGCAACATGCAAGCAGGCATGCAACATGAAAGCAGGCATGCAGCATGATAGCAGGCATGCAACATGCAGCAAGCATTGTTTCTGTCACGGCTCTGGCGCTGCGGGGTTTGGGCGGCCCCACGCGGGATTAGTTTAAGCTAGTTTTGAATAAATAAATTAATAAAAAGTTCAACATTTTGACAAGCAAAATGTCGCTAAATAAATAAGTAAATACTTGTATTAGATTAATTAAGTATTTTAAGTACCTAGCATAACAATAATAAAAAATAATGTAGATGCCTAAATAGGTACGGTCAGCGACAAAATTCGATTAACACTGCAAGATATAGATATATGACAAAAAAAATTGGTAAAAAAAAATGGCTCAATCTGGCGCAAACGACTGTAATAAAAAGTTCTTTTATTTCATGCATCATTACAGTATTATCTAATTTCTAGTAAGTATATTGGTTTGTGAGTAAACCAAGATTAATTGTTAGATAGTTTATTCTTATTTCTCTATTTTATATAATAAATAGGACCCCAGATTGTGTGAAGGCCTCCTCCAAAGATGGCCATTTGTCTCCGTCTTGTGCTAGCTAATCGTTCCCAGTTTGGGTCGACTGCTCTTTTATTAGGATTTTATGACCTGGTAACTCTCAGTTAAGTCAAGAATAGGCCACTTTATTTTTATTAATACAGTTACTTTGTTTATCATTAGAATACAGATGTAACACGTTTTAAAGTTTTTTGTAGTATTTGGCAACAAATATATCGAGTCTGCCTTCTTGGCAAGCTTCAATGAGGTTGAAAAAAATCTCAGCTCCATTTTACTGAGATCACGCCTGTTTCAATGATTCCACATATTGTCCAGTTGTGCAGACACTTGAGATACAAAACTACATAACAAGATCCACTAAGATCTTTTTGACATAACTTTGGTAGGATGACAGCAGGACGAAAATATGCATCTTTAAGATGAAAGAAAAGGATAGGTAGCTACATTGTATGAATCCGACAGCTGCCACCCACACCATCAATATGCGAATAATTAAATCAGCCACTGAACTCCCGTGTTTCTAACCGCTCTTTTAATCTCGTCTTCCAATTGTGTCAGTCAGGGGCGTCGGCTTCTAAAAAACCTCATGGGTGCTCATGCTCATTTGATGAATCGAAAAAGTGGCGAAGTGTGAGAAGAGAAACGCACAGTGTTCGACCGGTAATAAATAAATGTTCTACTTACACACTGTGGAACAACGAAGGTACACAAAACACCCAGACCCAATACAAATATCTGTTTCATCAACAAACATTTGTGTTGGTGCGAAAATCAAACCCGCGACCCTTGCGTTTCAAATGGTGCTATAAACCGCTGCGCTAAACGGATCTTCGGGTAATGAAAAAACGCCCATCCCTAAAAGGCGATTACTGATCTGTTTCTTGATGTCTATTCTCAGGGGTGCTCGACACCCACTGTTTATTTCTCATGCACCCACGGAGTCCGCGGCCCCTAGTGTCAGTGGTATCCCTCTATCGCTTCTACCAACATTTCTACCTCTAGTCTTTGCTCGTCCAGTTTTATTTCCCAAATTGCGTCACTTCTTCTTTTTCTTTTCGTTCACTCAAACTAGATTTTTTCTGACCAGTATATGGCAACCTGTACAGGTCTATTATTGACCTTGTATAGATCCTGAAAAGTGCAGGTGTTTTTTATAACTATTATTGCTTTACACCACTTTTGTCGCTGACTGTACCTACTACTTGTTAAATCAAATCAAACATCGATACTACACGATATTTGAGCTTACATTCAAAGATTATGTTTATGTCTGTGATATAACAAATATTCGTATCAGTACCCCGAGTGTGAGTTTGTTGTCGCTTCTCGCAATACATGACGAACACGTTAATCGAGCTAACTAACTTACGAGAGTATTTAAAAACAGTCTGAGTGTGAGTTGCAATACTGTATACGAACGGTTTCGCGTATCGTCACTTGCCCGAAAGTATTTAGAACGTTTTGTTATTTTTTTAATGTTGCCCATATGGAACTTATGCAACTAAATTAAAATCTTGCCGATGCCATATTATCAAGCGTTACGCGTATCCTACATAATTTAGACGTATATATATTTTGTATGAATGAGATATTCCCATTTCGTTTTAACGTGCAGTGAGTAAGGGAGATGTGAAATAAGTTATGAGTGGCGTCAAATATCAAATTCAAGTGACCAGCGTCTGGCTCGCACTACTTAAAATTCCATAGGCCTTCAAAAGTTCAAAGTTTCTCGCACTTTTGTGTTTCGTGTGTGCTTCATTTCGATTATTTAATTTTTTTTTTATAATGAAGACCAGTCCATCACAGTTTGTTATGCTATATAATAACTTCATGGAAGAGTAAGTACAAACTTTGTAATTCTAAACACAGCTTTTAAAATTGTGCTATGTACCTAGTTCTTTTGAAAATAAAATACTTTTTTTCTAAATTTTCAGACACGAATAAACAAATTATATAAAAAAGCAAGAGGTAGAATTCACTCGATCCAGGATTGGGGACGCCTAACTTTGTCAAATAGTGATCCCACTGGCGAAACCAAGAACACCGAGAAATGAAAGAGGGTATGTACCTAGCTCATTATAAAATCCTGTTGTGTACATACAATTTTGGTTAATATCATATTTTCATATTTGCCCGTACTTACCTTGACAATACTAAAATGGTAATGTTGTCTTTCAGAAGTTTGGAGTGATTTAAAAAATAACACTAAGAAAAAGGCAGCCAGAATAAATAGGGCTGCTTGTGGTACTGGTGAAGAGGCTGCACTTAATTTACAGCTGACTGACTTAGAACAACGGTTCCTTACCTCAAGCTGGCACAGGCTTACCAGGTGTAAGGAATGCAGACTTTTCTGATGTTTGTGGTGATATTATCATATTATTTTTTAATAACTAATAATGATAAAATATTTTTTCTGGTTTTTCACCAGACTTAAAACTTTTAAAACATTTCAGAACCAAACTGACAGTTCCAACCGAACTGTAATTGTGTCATCAACACCACCTGTACCGGCTGCCAGTCATAAGGTTACTGAAGAAAGTAAAGTTGTTGAAGAAAGTACTGTTACTAATTTATGTAAGTATTGCCTCAGGTACACTATTGAGACCTGTGACTTGGTAGCCCAACAGTCATAAGCCCTACCCTTGCCGAATTTTTGTTTATTTATTCCTTTCTATTCTAGTGGATTTTGCTGCATGGGCTGAAGCTGGATCATATCACATCACATCACCCGTACCACAACCATCATCAACCACAAATACCCACCATGAAGAAGTGGAAGTTGTCTTGGACAGTCCATCTCCAGCAGGCCCTCTTAGACCACAGTATGCGGGACACACTCCACAACGTCGACAACATGGAATTACTTCATGTCAAACAATATCTCCACGACACCGGGTTATCAGACAACCCAATCAGATTGAACGTGCAACAGAGCAATTTCTGAATTGTGACGAGCAATGGAGGGGTTTTTTAGAAAAAAAAAAATATGCAGATAATTTAGAGAGGGGAAGGGAGCTTGAATTGGAAACTCAAAAGAAATGGCAAGAAGTTCATTGATTACCGTGGATGCACAGCAGCATCTTGTATGTTGTTTTGTTATTTCGCATAGGCCTACATGGGCACTTATTAGATGTCTGAAGCTAGTGCACAGTTGAAATTGGTTGTTTCCAATGTAGAAAAGAATAACCGGCAAGAAAGTCCCATGGTTACTTTTTTAAAATAATGGTTTTACAGTATTTCTACATTACAATATCAATGAGTATTATATTATTTATTAAGTGAGTGCTTGTGTTAATTTATTAATAAAATAAATGTTGTGTGTATAACAAAGAATGTTTTATTTACTAAATAACAATTTTATTTGTTAGAAGTGTTTAATTATTGTAGTAGTTAATATTTTAATTTAAAATAATAATATAAAAATACTCCAAAAAAAGGTATAATTCGGTAAAAAATGTTTTATTTCACATAGGCCTATAGTAGGGCCCTTCCCTTATAAAACGTTAGAAGCAAGTGCACGGTTTGTGCCATGCTTGGACAGAGCACCGCCGTATCCTGGTGGGGACGATCAGTGGCAATGATCTCTCGCGCCGGGCCTTAGTAAAGCTCTTTCTGCGAAGCAGTAATGTTAGCAAAGGAGGAGGCCGCAAATACACGTGCGAGGGAGCGGCCCTCACGCCCCAGCCGCCGGGATCCCAATCCCGATTTCCGGCCACCGCAGGTTCGGGCTTGCGGGTGATGAGCAATAGGTAGCTCTGTCCAAAAGCGGGAGATGTCAATGGATGATTATCCCATCAACAAAAAGAAAGTGCATGGTTTGAATTGGTCGTTTCCTATGAAAAAAAAACCGACAAGAAACTCCATGGTTACTCTTTTTAAAAAACTATTTTACAATATTTTCATATTACAATATAGGACAGTTTATGTATACTAGTCAACATAGTACCAAATAAGTAAAATATTAAAAAAGTGGATTTAAACAGAAAATAATCTACAAGTCTGTGAAGTCTAGTGTTCTCACATTTACTCACAGAAATGAGCCTTAACTTATTAATGAATGACGTAATTACATAAAAAAAAGAATCAGTAATGAAATTACAGCAGTCATTTTAATTTTCCACGGGTATTTTTTTTTCGCAATACAATTTACCATAAAAATACACCCAAATATTACGAAAGTAACTAATATAAACAACAATTCACCTCGCACATACCAAGTGAGTAACTTTACTACAACGTTTACGTTTACAAACGCATGGACGTCGGTTCAAGACGTCAAATTTTAACTCACACTCGCAATAACTCGCAAAATGTTCTCCGAAACGCTACTATGAACGTCACGTTTAAAAACGTAACTGTTTTAGTACCGTAAAAAAATCTTACACTCGCTGTTTCGGTTTACAGTACTTTCCGCCAGGGGCGCTTTTTGCGTTTTCATACATTTAACACTCGATACGGAAACGCGTTAGTAGCGTTTTCTATGTGACAAAACTCACACTCGAGGTACAGTACCCCGAGTGTGAGTTTGTTGTCGCTTCTCGCAATACGTGACGAACACGTTAATCGAGCTAACTAACTTACGAGAGTATTTAAAAACAGTCTGAGTGTGAGTTGCAATACTGTATACGAACGGTTTCGCGTATCGTCACTTGCCCGAAAGTATTTAGAACGTTTTGTTATTTTTTTAATGTTGCCCACATGGAACTTATGCGACTAAATTAAAATCTTGCCGATGCCATATTATCAAGCGTTACGCGTATCCTACATAATTTAGACGTATATATATTTTGTATGAATGAGATATTCCCATTTCGTTTTAACGTGGGTTGAGTAAGGGAGATGTGAAATAAGTTATCAGTGGCGTCAAATATCAAATTCAAGTGACCAGCGTCTGGCTCGCACTACTTAAAATTCCATAGGCCTTCAAAAGTTCAAAGTTTCTCGCACTTTTGTGTTTCGTGTGTGCTTTATTTCGATTATTTAATTTTTTTTATAATGAAGACCAGTCCATCACAGTTTGTTATGCTATATAATAATTTAATTTTCATGGAACAGTAAGTACAAACTTTGTAATTCTAAACACAGCTTTTAAAATTGTGCTATGTACCTAGTTCTTTTGAAAATAAAATACTTTTTTTCTAAATTTTCAGACACGAATAAACAAATTATATAAAAAAGCAAGAGGTAGAATTCAGTCGATCCAGGATTGGGGACGCCTAACTTTGTCAAATAGTGATCCCACTGGCGAAACCAAGAACACCGAGAAATGAAAGAGGGTATGTACCTAGCTCATTATAAAATCCTGTTGTTTACATACAATTTTGGTTAATATCATATTTTCATATTTGCCCGTACTTACCTTGACAATACTAAAATGGTAATGTTGTCTTTCAGAAGTTTGGAGTGATTTAAAAAATAACACTAAGAAAAAGGCAGCAGGAATAAATAGGGCTGCTTGTGGTACTGGTGAAGAGGCTGCACTTAATTTACAGCTGACTGACTTAGAACAACGGTTCCTTACCTCAAGTTGGCACAGGCTTACCAGGTGTAAGGAATGCAGACTTTTCTGATGTTTGTGGTGATGCTATCATATTATTTTTTAATAACTAATAATGATAAAATATTTTTTCTGGTTTTTCACCAGACTTAAAACTTTTAAAACATTTCAGAACCAAACTGACAGTTCCAACCGAACTGTTGTGTCATCAACACCACCTGTACCGGCTGCCAGTCATAAGGTTACTGAAGAAAGTAAAGTTGTTGAAGAAAGTACTGTTACTAATTTATGTAAGTATTGCCTCAGGTACACTATTGAGACCTGTGACTTGGTAGCCCAACAGTCATAAGCCCTACCCTTGCCGAATTTTTGTTTATTTATTCCTTTCTGTTCTAGTGGATTTTGCTGCATGGGCTGAAGCTGGATCATATCACATCACATCACCCGCACCACAACCATCATCAACCACAAATACCCACCATGAAGAAGTGGAAGTTGTCTTGGACAGTTCATCTCCAGCAGGCCCTCTTAGACCACAGTATGCGGGACACACTCCACAACGTCGACAACATGGAATTACTTCATGTCAAACAATATCTCCACGACGCCGGGTTATCAGACAACCCAATCAGGTTGAACGTGCAACAGAGCAGTTTCTGAATTGTGACGAGCAATGGAGGGGTTTTTTAGAAAAAAAAATATGCAGATGACTTTAATTTAGAGAGGGGAAGGGAGCTTGAATTGGAAACTCAAAAGAAATGGCAAGATGTTCATTGATTACCGTGGATGCAATACTTATGGTGATTCTTATATTACATTGTGCACAACAGCATCTTGTATGTTGTTTTGTTATTTCGCATAGGCCTACATGGGCACTTATTAGATGTCTGAAGCTAGTGCACAGTTGAAATTGGTTGTTTCCAATGTAGAAAAGAATAACCGGCAAGAAAGTCCCATGGTTACTTTTTAAATGTTACTGTTAAATAATGGTTTTACAGTATTTCTACATTACAATATCAATGAGTATTATATTATTTATTAAGTGAGTGCTTGTGTTAATTTATTAATAAAATAAATGTTGTGTGTATAACAAAGAATGTTTTTTTTACTAAATAACAATTTTATTTGTTAGAAGTGTTTAATTATTGTAGTAGTTAATATTTTAATTTAGAATAATAATATAAAAATACTCCAAAAAAAAGGTATAATTCGGTAAAAAATGTTTTATTTCACATAGGCCTATAGTAGGGCCCTTCCCTTATAAAACGTTAGAAGCAAGTGCACGGTTTGTGCCATGCTTAGACAGAGCTCCGCCGTATCCTGGTGGGGACGATCGGTGGACGTTCTGCGAAGCAGTAATGTTAGCAAAGGAGGAGGCCGCAAATACACGTGCGAGGGAGCGGCCCTCACGCCCCAGCCGCCGGGATCCCAATCCCGATTTCCGGCCACCGCAGGCTCGGGCTTGTGGGTGATGATCAATGGGTAGCTCTGTCCAAAAGCGGGAGATGTCAATGGATGATTATCCCATCAACAAAAAGAAAGTGCATGGTTTGAATTGGTCGTTTCCTATGAAGAAAAACCGACAAGAAACTCCATGGTTACCTTTTTAAAAAACTATTTTACAATATTTTCATATTACAATATTAATAGGACAGTTTATGTATACTAGTCAACATAGTACCAAATAAGTAAAATATTAAAAAAGTGGATTTAAACAGAAAATAATCTACAAATCTGTGGAGTCTAGTGTTCTCACATTTACTCACAGAAATGAGCCTTAACTTATTAATTAATGACGTAATTACATAAAAAAAAGAATCAGTAATGAAATTACAGCAGTCATTTTAATTTTCCACGCGTATTTTTTTTTCGCAATACAATTTACCATAAAAATACACCCAAATATTACGAAAGTAACTAATATAAACAACAATTCACCTCGCACATACCAAGTGAGTAACTTTACTACAACGTTTACGTTTACAAACGCATGGACGTCGGTTCAAGACGTCAAATTTTAACTCACACTCGCAATAACTCGCAAAATGTTCTCCGAAACGCTACTATGAACGTCACGTTTAAAAACGTAACTGTTCTAGTACCGTAAAAAAATCTTACACTCGCTGTTTCGGTTTACAGTACTTTCCGCCAGGGGCGCTTTTTGCGTTTTCATACATTTAACACTCGATACGGAAACGCGTTAGTAGCGTTTTCTATGTGACAAAACTCACACTCGTGGTACAGATGTAGACACGTTTCGATAAGATACCTACCGTTACAACATTAATATCGCATTTTTTAATGCCAGTAAGATTATGATTTCACTGTTTAAGATAATGTAATATATTAATGAATAAGCGAAGGTTAAAGGTCAATCAAATATACTTATATTTTGGTACTCAGAATAAACTTGCAACAGTTTAACAATATCAACCTCGTTTTTTTTTGTGTTGGTTAATCATTAATTATCCTCCTCCGGCTTTGGGTGGAGTGAGAACGAGTGTCAGACTTTTACTGACTAAAACCACCTGTGTTCCTTCAGTTGCCCTTTGCGTTCCATGGTCGCGGTAACTAATGATAATAAGTTTATTTCAATAAATTTCTCACAAAGGTTCAGTAACGGGATATAATAAAGTTTACATGAAGTATTATCTCCTGGTCCCCAAACTAGGTTAAAAGCCTGTGACTTAAAATCTTTCGAACATCCTCACTTCCCTGATAGACATCGGCCCTTAAGATATGTCGTAGCCAGATCTTAGAAATTGATCACTTCATGAAATGGCCACCTGCAACTGGCCAGGGGCCCAAGTCTGCTATTTTTATAAATTTCTCAATCTAACACGATCCCATTGTCATTTTGCTAAAAGTTCTTAATCTGCTAATTCATAATGATCGATCATTGATCGGTCAGTGGTCTCGTAATAGAGTTAGTGGTAGAATGACAATATCGAGCGTATCAAAAGCAATGACTGCACAATGATGTTCTAATGGTAAGTTTAAAATTTTGACAGTTCCTTTGATCAGTGATCAAAGGAACTGTCAAAATTTTATCAGATTACCGTATACGTCAGCCAGTCATTTGTCAATATGTACGTGGTTACCATTCTATGCCACTTCTTTCAATGGAGTATCAGTGGTTGACCTTTGGAAAGTCATAATGACGCCATTATATTAGTAGATTACCAAACTTGTCAAAATCAATAATTATGAAATCAATGATAGATCATTCTGACACTATTGTAATAGCAGACTTGAGGCCCAGATCGTTTAAACCTTAACATTTGACGATATGTCAATCCTCATAATTATGTCAATCTTCAAAGTTAACCAGAACTATTGTTTTTTTTTTCAACTTCTCCGTTATCTACTAGTAAAAAAACAAACTGTCTGCAGTTAGAGTTTTTAAACGGTTATTGTAAATAAGCTTTACCAAGGTAACAAAGGACATAATATCACCTTTATCAGACGAAATATGAAGACACTAGACCCTACCCCTTTAGATAAATATAAAACGATGTGTTATGTAACCTAAGTAATTTTTGATTTCAGAGTCCCCAAACTGGTTAACAATGGACCAGCATGGGATCCAGTGAAGCCAGGAGCTCCTGAACTAAACTATTTAGACATCCAATCACCCACTAAGATGGAAATGAAATCAACTAACGATTTTGGTCAGAAATCCTTCTGGGACAGTCTAGGTTTCAACGAGAATGAAAACTACCGTTCCTACCTGAAGGATGAACTTTAAAATTTATTCTTTTTCTCTTTTTCAAATATTTTACTAAGTATATTGCTTTTTTTTCTACTTTTATTATGTTTTACATTCTCCATGTGTATGAGAACAAACTAAAAATAAAGACTTAATTATATGTATAGAATCGTTGGTTTTCTTTTTTCAATTTCTGTTATAGGTAAGTCAATACAATAATTCTTACTTAATTTTCACGTTCGCAATTATTTAAGTAATTAAACATTAATAAATATAACTCCAACTTCGTTAAGTACCGAATTCGTACAATTAACAAACCCAATTAAAATATTTTCTTTCACTAAGCTGATTACTGATTGAGACGCGCCGCTTGGTCAATATTTTTTTATTTACGTAACATTGAGCGAAGGTAAACATCGATTCTGCCGGAGCTCAGCTGTCATAGATAATAATATTTACGCGGGAATCGCGACATGAAATGCTTCCGAAATGTTTATAAAGTTCGATTTGATCTATCGACACTTTGACCAAACAGTGTTTATGGTAGAATCCAAGCTATTTTTAATTTATATTGGAAAATTGGTTTTCAATGTTTTTTTGCTAGAGGTAATTAAAATGGTGGTCCCGAGAACAGGGTAGGTACCGACTTACAGATTTTCTCGGTAGGTTAACATTGTTTGATAAAATTGAATTGAACCCTTGTTACAAAATTTCGATTTTATTTTGGCGAGAATGTAATTATTCAACTGTCCAATTTGATATCGGAATTCCAAAGCCTTCGGAGTTTGATCTGATGTGGGTTCGAAATTAGTATCTAGTTACGTAATTCATAGTGCCTTAAATATCATTAGACGGTTGGTAGGTGTTACTTACTTTCTGACGTCACTCGTCACCAGTATGGCCTCAAGTAATTTCCAGTCGTAAACTGGAAATTACTTGAGGCCTTGTTCTTTAGAAAAGTTACCATTCACTAATATAATTTATGCCGGAACCGTACCGTGGAATCGTTTTATTTTTTTTTTCGTTCGAGAAGTGATACCGTAACACTAAGCTCAGAGAATTTCCAATTAACTAGTTCGCTAGTTCGCTAAGTATTTACATAATTAGTCTAACTTACGTCCAACAGCGGACGTCTTTCGGATTAAATGATATGGATTATATATACTTAACTGCCAGCTTTGCACGACGCTAGTAAAATAAAGAACTTGTTTACTCATTAAACATTCTGTAGGTACCATGTGTAGTTTTTCGTTCATACCATTTTTTCTTTTATACTCCCACACTAGGAATTACTTATGTATCGTAGGTGCGTTCAAAAACATGTAAACTGACATACACAAGACACCCAGACCCGGAAAAGCTATCTATAAGCTTTACAAATATTTTTTCCGTGCGGGAATAGAACCCGTTACACGCAGCGCTACAGCCGATCGCTCAACCACTGCGCCGTCAAATTGGCCTTTAGGGATAATTTATTAGCCCCAAACTGATCATGTATATTAATATTGATAAACCTACTTTCTCGTGACCACACTTAACCGGGAATTACTTTAGACCACGTGAAAGAACACGTGGGTCACGCCTGATTTGTACGAAGAGTCGAGTCGCGTGGCGTGGATCTATGTAGCTCTACACGTCTAGTTGCCATATAAAATGTATGGAGACCGACGCGCCCAGCCTAGATCGGCTTACGTGGCACACGTGTGCGCAGTGTAGTTCTATCTTCACTCTTACTTACTTACTGAATTTCTGAGTTGATCGAAACGTTAACCACGTTCGGCTCCCTGATTGGTTAAGAGCTTGGTGCAGGCTAATTGGAGCGTCATAAACGTGTTTTTCTTTTTATAATGGTTTATTCAAGAAAATTTACATAAATATTTTCATATATATTCTTCTGCCAAACTGCAGCACAGATTGTCGGCAGTGTTCTCGTGGATAGTCTTCTTGAGTAACTAACTATCGCTTCCATCGGACTTCCGCAACCGTTACCAAGTCATCGGTCCACCTTGAAGGAGGCCTTCCAACGTTACGTCTTCCGGTACGTAGTCGCCATTCCAGAACCTTTTGGCCCCAACGGCCATCCGTTTTGAGAGCAATGTGCCCTGCCCATTGCCACTTAAATTTGGCGATTCTTCGTGCTATGTCGGTGACCTTGGTTCTCCTGCGGATATCCTCATTACTGATAGGAATGATTATACAACATAATAAATGTAGTGAAAAGTAAATTTTTTTGGGCACTCGTGTAGATCACATTAACAAACAATACAAACTAACACTAGGTTCTCTGCTCTATCTACGTATTTTTGGTCTTTACCTGAGGTAGAACTGAATAATTGACTCGAACAGACCACGGTTGACCTCCGGACTAACCATAATTTTTAGTGTAAGTAGGTACCTGCTGCCTAATGTTACATTAAATAATGGCACACTACTTAGTTAACATGTACATAGTTAACGTACCTACCTACTAGGCCAGTCATTCAAAACTTCTAAAGTCGCAAAAAGCTGATAGAGCCCGAGAGGTTTTTTGGACAGATACCTACTAGTAGTGCGATGGGCACGCCACAATTATGGCGGTAAGTCCCCTCTTTGAGGCGTGGTTGGAAAGACCTCACGGCATCCTCACCTACCGTATGACGCAGGTTCTCACCGAACACGGTAAGTTCGGGAAGTTCCTGCACCGGATTCGTGCGGAAGCGACGTCCGGGTGTCGCCACTGTGTGGACCGCCCGGAGGACACGGTGGAGCATACGGTGGAGGTGTGCCCCGCTTGGGCAGAGCAACGCCGTGTCCTCGTGGGGGCGATCGGCGGCGGCGATCTCTCGCGTCGGGCCTTGGTACAGGCCATGGTCCGTAGCGAGGAGGAGTGGCAGACGGTCGCTTCCTTCTGCGAAGCAGTAATGCTAGCAAAGGAGGCGGCCGAACGCGTGAGGCAACGGTCCTCACGCCCAAATCGCCGCCGGGATTCCGATCCCGATTTCCGGCCACCGTAGGCACGGGCTTGCGGACGGCGAGCAATGGGTAGCCCGCCGTCCAACCGTCCGGTAACCGTCCGGACCGAGTCCAAGTCGTCGACGGCGCGTATGTGTGTATATAGTGTTCCACGCGCGCCTCAGGGAGATGTCAGCAAATCGTAGGGGCCCAGCAGGGTCGAAGCCTACTGGGGCCATGGGTAGTGTGAAAACGAAACCCGGGGTCCTGGGACGAAGGCAACGAAGGAACAGGAGTGGGCTTTTAGTCAGTAAAAGTCTGACACTATCTCCCGGCCTACCCAAGGGCGGGGGATGTCATAAGATGATTATCCGCCCGAAAAAAAAAAAAAAAACTAGTAGTGCGATTGATTCAGTATTTTTTCAGGTTTCAGCTTGGCATAGCATAGCAAATCAGCTATAAATGTTCCCACTGCTGGGAGTCAGGCCTCCTCTTTAAGAGAGGGTGTAGTATACAGCGAAAAGTGGGGGGCATTCTGCACCCAACGGTCATAGCGTGCGGTCGCGTTTACGCCGGTTGTGTATACGTAGTGATAGCAGTGAGTGTATTATCGAGCATTCTACAAGTGGCGACGAGGAAAAATGTAAGTCCTAATGCACAAATACTTTGTTAAAAAGAAAGAGAATAAGGACAGTTAAAGTAATGGCATAATGTGGTTGGGGGTAAACAAAAAAAAAAAATGACAAATCTAATTGGTAAATTAGTTGTTATCAATATTACTTGTTAACGTAAATAAGATGACAATCTTTCTTATCTCTTTAGTAATTACGTGCGGTGACCTACTGGTCGACCGCGCTGAGTCATGTTGTTTACCAAATTGCATTGTGCATTCCTAATGAGGTTAACTAATATTATAATGACAAGTTTGAATAAATGAATGAATGCGTAAATTGAAGAACGTATTCGATAGAAAATATAATGTATCCAATTTTATCTATCCTATACAAACGAATTGTTATGATTTATTATAATAAAATCTAACCTTATCTGGAAGTTGTGTGTACATGCTGAATACATCTATTTCGATTATATATGTACATTAAAAGTGTTAGTGTATTTGATAAGTATATTTGCAGCGATTTAGATGCAATAAATATCGTTATCACAATTATGCATTAGGCACGAATGTAAACACGTAGGTATATGAGGAAATATCAAAATAAAAGGAAAGATAGGTACCTACATGTTTTTTTTGAAAGACCAATATGACAGGTCACTAGCAAATATAAGTGTTATGAAAGTCGATAAATGACTGTGATTGTGAGGTCAATATGAGAAAGGCCCTGTGTGAAAGAAAGTCAATAAGACAGAATTGCAACGAAGCGTTAAAAGAAGTCTCCGTAGAAAGATTATTGGTGAAAGGTCAATATGAGAGACATTGTGGTGAATAAATAGTCAATAAGAAAGGCTATGATATTGTATTATTGGAGGATCTTTAAAAGATCGTTATGGTTAATATAGTCAAATATGAGAGACTAAGACGGTCAATAAGAAAGACAGTACTGGTTGAGCGGAAAGGTTGTATGGTTGGGTTATGTGAGCCTTAATGTAACTAACCAAACAAGTTGTAAGCAGTTATGCGATTGTTACAGATCGCCCCATTATGGCTCAGATAACATCAGCGCTTCCAGGTCTTGAGCACTTCGATTGCGAAGGTGACCCAGTTTCAGTAGGAGTCAGATGGAAAAAATGGAAAAGGGCCCTCGAGATATATTTCCTAGCGGCTAACATTGACACAGGTGGGAAAAAGAGAGCAACCCTCTTGCATATTGGTGGCCTTGCCCTCCAAGAAGTATACTACAATCTTCCCGGAGCTCATGTAGATGAAATTGATAACGTAGATGTTTATAAAGTTGCAACAGAGAAATTGGACCAATACTTCTCTCCTAAACAAAGCCGATATTTTGAAAGATATATGTTTCGACTAATGAAGCAGGAGGAAGGGGAAAGATTTGAAGCATTTTTATTAAGACTGCGAAACCAAGCTGATAAATGCCAATATGCTGATAAAGATGAAAATCTAATAGATCAAATCGTCGAAAAAAGCCGGAGTGCAGAACTAAGGAAGAAAATTTTATCAGCGGGCGACAGTGTAACTCTTCAGCAGGTTATTACGATCGCTATTACGCTTGAAACCGTCAACAGGCAACTTGACACATTTGACAAACCAGGTTCAAGTAAAACAAGTGACACAAGTAAATCAGATATTAATAAATTGGACACTCGGAAACCTACCCCTACAAACCAGAGTTTTTCAAAGACTTGCTACAGGTGTGGCAGTAGTAAACACTTGTCCTTTGACGACAAGTGTCCAGCAAGAGAGAAGAAATGCGCAAGATGTGGAATTATCGGACATTATAAAGATTACTGTAGGACTAAATTACAGAAAAGGAAAATACAATCAAAGAACGATGAGAAGACGGATAGAACAAAGAGACAAAGAATTGACAAATCACATAAAAATACAGAGGGAGTGGATTACATATTTCATTTAGATGAGGATGAAACTATTAACTGCAAAGTCGGTGGTGTTGTTATTGAAATGTTGATTGACTCGGGCAGTAAATGTAACATTATCACAGATAGGACGTGGGAATATCTAAAAAATCATAAAGTTAAGGTCACTAATCAAATAAAGAATCCTGATAAAATATTATTGCCTTACGGGAGCCAAAAGCCCTTGGATATTTTAGGTGCATTTGACGCCAATATAACTATTAATGATGTAATTATTAAAACTGCAACTTTTTATGTAATTCGAAATGGTACCCGTAATCTTCTAGGTAAAGTCAGTGCGATACAACTTAATGCGCTTAGAATTGGTATCCCCGTCAATAATATCAGCACTTTCCCGAAATTTAAAGATGTCACTATTCAGATTCCTATTAACAAAGAAGTACAACCAGTTATCCAGCCATACAGGAGAATACCGATTCCCTTAGAAGAAAAAGTAAATAGAAAGCTGGTCGAACTTAAAGAAGCTGACATTATTGAAGAGGTTAAAGGACCATCACCATGGGTATCTCCAATGGTACCAGTGTTAAAAGATATTGGTGAGATTCGGATTTGTATCGACATGAGACGAGCAAATGAGGCAATAATTAGGGAGATCATCTTTGGACCCCGATCTAAGCCTTGTGCGCGAATTGAGCGCTGGGTACTTCGGATGCAGGCTTATAAGTACAAAGTTGTCTATCGCCCAGGTAAAGATAATATCGCAGACTCAATTTCTCGGCTTTGCCAGTCAAATCAACCGGTACCATTTGACAGTGAAAACTATATAAACTCAATGATTGAATATAGCAGGCCAGTTGCAGTACCCCTGAATGAGATCGATTCAGCCAGTGCACTAGACGTTGAGATTACAGCATTAAAAAACGGAGTTTTTGATGATAAGTGGGACGAATCTGTCAAGGCTTATAAACCCTTTCAAACAGAGATTTGTTTCCAAGGCAATATAGCATTGAGGGGTAATAAGCTTATTGTCCCGGAAAAACTTCGTGCTCGAGTTCTCGAAGCTGCTCATCAAGGACATCCCGGCATAGTGGCGATGAAGACACGCCTTAGAACTAAAGTATGGTGGCCAAAGATTGACAGGGATGCTGAAAATAGGGTTAAAGCTTGCAAAGGGTGTACACTTGTTTCGGCACCAAATCCACCTCATCCCATTAAAAGAAGAGCTCTCCCAGCTGAGCCTTGGATTGACGTGGCGATCGATTTCTTAGGACCCTTGCCCTCAAATGATTATTTACTTGTCATTGTAGATTACTTTAGTCGATATAAGGAGATAAAAATCATGAAGAATATTACAGCCACAGGAACGATTAACGTACTTAAAGAAATATTTTCTCGTCTTGGATACCCCACGACACTGACATGTGACAACGGGAACCAATTCACTAGTGAGAGTTTTAAGGAATTTTGTAAGGAATGTGGTATTACAATAAATAATACCATACCCTATTTTCCACAAATGGATGGTGAAGTCGAACGCCAGAATAGGGATATACTTAAGCGATTAAGAATAAGCCAGCTAGAAAAGAAAGATTGGAAAGAAGAACTATTAGAATATATGATTATGTACAATAGTACACCGCATACTACAACTGGAAAAACACCAGCAGAATTATTCTTCCGCCGACAATTTCGTGATAAAATACCAGGAGCAGCTGATATTGAACATAAAATAGCAGATTCAGAAGTAAGAGATAGAGATAAAGAGAAGAAAGACAAAGGAAAGGAATATGCAAATATGAAAAGGAAAGTAGTGGACAGCAACTTAGAAATCGGTGAAAAGGTTTATATAAAAAACATGACCAAGGAAAATAAACTTACTCCAAACTTTAACCCAGAAGCGCATACGGTAACTGATGTATATGGTGGAGACGTAAGAGTGAGGAACGATCTAACGGGGAAAGAATATCGTAGAAATATTATTCATTTAAAAAGGGTAGAAAATAATAATTGGAAAGTTGTTAATAATCAAGATGAGAATAGTGAAACAAATCCTGAAGTTGAAGATTGATTGTTCCTTGGTACTGGCATGAAAATAATTGTTTGATTATAATTACAATTTGATTATTTACAATTAGTTGTTTTCTTAAAACAAGGAAGGGATGTAGTATACAGCGAAAAGTGGGGGGCATTCTGCACCCAACGGTCATAGCGTGCGGTCGCGTTTACGCCGGTTGTGTATACGTAGTGATAGCAGTGAGTGTATTATCGAGCATTCTACAGAGGGAAAGGGCCGTATCCCACCCAGTGCGGTTACTAAACCGTTTTTTTTTTTCATTTGAAGACATGCTACAACCACTATACCCTATTAATCTGGGCTTGAGACAAAATGTAAACAAAGAAAACAATGTAGGTACCTTCGACCAAGTTTCTTCGACGTATTTGAATGCATTAATAACAGTCTCCTTTTCTGTTGAATGCATTGGCGTTTTCTTTGCACGCTTTTTTGTCAGCGAATAACAAGTATTCAACGAAAATATCTCGTATCAATAAGTTGATCGATAGTAAAAAGATAGCGGATTATAACCCGCCCAATGACAAAACGTCACATTTTTTATGCAAAATGTTTGCAGTATCTGTGGTCTACAATTTAATAGTATTATAAATGGTTTGTTTACCTTTTATCACACGGCTCCCTGAATATGGTATAGGTACTAGGTTCTAACTTGTCTTGTCGAATGTTTGGTTCTAGGACATGACAGTTTCCTCACGATGTCTTGAGAGCAATGACGATGAAATAAATTCCACAAAGTAATGCGTCTGGCTGGGTTTGGACTCGCGACCTACAACTCGTAAGTCGGGGTCGTTACCACTGGGCAAGCGTTGCTCTCCGGTTTCAACTTATCCTACAGAAAACTAGTAATCAATCCACTGTTCAAATAGACTAAAATTTTGCTTCTATTTGAGTGAAACCTTAGTCTAAACTCAATAGGACTCGAGATTGGCCATTTTTCCCATAATTATGTTCAAAATTGTATTTTAAGCCTCATCTATACATAGGTATAATAAATCTGTAGAAGTTTTTAGTTGTGCGCGCATCACGTAAAATGTACGAAATCGATGTAGATAACTTTACTATATTATAATTGTGTTTAACTTGATATATTACTTAGGCTTTGTTTCATCGCAATCGGTTGACTATATCGAAAGATATACTACATTCATTGACTGTTAGGCGGTACGAAGTTCGCCGGGTCAGCTAGTGTTATTTAAGTATTCTAACAATACCCCAAAAAAATAGTACAGTGTAACTATTTGCGTTTCATCCATCTACAGTAACTGTTTAGGTCACTAGGTAGGTACATAATTATTATCCAATCGTGTTACCTCGAGTCCACTAGTGAATGATTTTGTACGGGTTCAGCAAAAACTGATTAATATGCTAGCCGACGAATTTACAGTTCACCTCAGATATGGGAAAGACGGTCGGCCTTTGTACTCGTAGCTTGGACTACGACCGCTTATCGATAGGTTCAACGTTTAATTATTGTTTGAGCACTTTTTATCGGCATAATTTGGTAAAGTAAACATCGAAATGTGATCGACGCCATAAGTAGTTAAAACCGAACTTGCTGTTTTCACCTAGAGCTCTCTTGGTAAATAAGGTGCCATAGACACAAACAGTGCCGTTACTAGCCTCTTCTGCGCCCGGTGCCAGTTTCTGTATTTACGCTTTTAAAAACGGGTGTTTACTGTAAGACAACTTTTTGTTTTTCATTTAGTAACAAAACAGCACGTACGCACCCCGTATGATCGTAATAAGCTTCGAAACAAACGTACAATCCCAAATGTTTTGGAATCGGTCAAATGTCGTACGGCTTTTGCAAGAAGACAAAACGCATTCCTTTCTGTACATATCTACAATAAAATGAATAGGATCCTCAATCTTTACCCGTTGTCGCTACGCGATTGTAAATTAAAAGTAAAAAACTGGCTCCTTTCTCTTGATTACGATACTGTAGAGAAAATAATTTGTAATTAATTTAAATATAAATTTTTGCAAAAATGATCACGAAAGAAGATCATTTTTGCAAAAAGGACAATTATATTTGTGGACGTACATAAACTCATTCATAAACACGCACACATACACAACACTACACAATTACACATACAGCACGATTTTAGTTGATTTAAATGGTTAATTTTAATTATATTATTATTATTTCAATTTTAATTATTTTTATTTTTATTATGTTATTATTATTTCAATTTTGATTACGTTATTATTATTTTAATTTTTAATTAATTATTATTTTCATATACTTTTTTAAAAAACTTACCTAACTTTAAAAAAAAAAAAAAAAATTGTTTTCAATAAATTTGGGAGGGCGCTGACTCCTGAAATACAGGCCCGCCTAGTTCGGGAGTCAGAGGCTTCATAAATCATCCCATCATATTTATGTCAATAAAGAATTATTATTATTATTATTATATCGTTTATTCATTTGTTTATGTACATATAAATTATATTTTTAAATATTTCAATAAAAAATAAAAAAAACATTTAAAAATATAAATATATTATTATTATTATTATTATAAAAACAGCCCGAGCTGGATAAGTTTAATCCACATGACGCAGCTTCTCACCGAATATTAATGTTTCGGGAAGTAGGTACCTATTTTGGATCTGGCGGGAAGAAACACTCGGGTGTAAGGGTGTCAACAGTGTGCGGATCGTCTGGAGCACATAGTGAAGCATATGGTGTGGAAGTTGACACTTAGGCGGAGCCCCACTGTGTCCTCGTGGGGGCGATCGATGGTGGCGACCCGAGCGCCCGATCCTAGTCCTAGCCATGGTACGAAGCAAAGGGAATGAGAAACAGTAACCTCCTTCTGATGAAATAATTTTTAAGTTTGATCATGTGCCAAGGCACCACTGTTGTTGTGGAGCGTGACTCATACAATATATCTACTAGGCCACCCAACCCCAAGAAGAATTTCTTAACAAAAGACCACGTATGCGTTTACGGTTTCACAACGCAACAACTATGTGTCGTCATCTCGCTAGTTATCTAAAACCAGTTATGATTCTCGAATGAATCACATCGAGTGAAGTTTTTTCTAAAATAGATCGGTACTGACGCTTTGGCAGACGACCGCGTCTGACCAGCCGACCAGTCGCATCATTATATCATTGATTATTAGTGATTTACTGTGCCTGGAGTTTGCATAGAAGGCCAGGTAGGTTTTCGAAAAAGTTTTTCACGTCAGCTATAGGTTAGATACGTACATTAGGTCGGGATGGGTTATCCCATATCCCACAAATATGGAAATAGAACATGTGAGGGTTTGAGTTAGAAATAAAAGATAGGATTGAAAATACAAATTTATTTCGAAGCAACACTGAAAATAGTTTTATTAGAGTACATACAAATCACAAATGAAACCCACTTTTACTAAACTACCCTTAACAACCCATTCATAATATCAAAACCATACATTTACTAAGGAAAACACACTTTATCAGGAACACGGAGTAGGAAACAAACTCTACAATAACACACACAAAAGAGGGTAGATTGATAAGACTGACACCTGTCAAAAGTTCATCGAACTATCGCAAAAAGGTTACCCTGCAACAAAGTTCGCGCGCGTAAATTTATTGTGGCCGTTTACTACTCCGTGTTTGTGGTAAAATACAAAAAGCTTCAAAACAAACAATCCAAATGCAACATGGACAAGTACACTTACTACTGACCGCAATACTTGTATTAGATGAAAAGTTCAATATTATTGTAAATAAATAGAAGCCTCAAAACATATTCAGCATTATGTCACATTATCTTACAGGGACAACAGCCAATTACTGCTGTCATTTCTTTTAGAAACCTTGCCAAGTTTTCTGATAGTGAAATGATGAAATTTAGTGTGATAATGTTGTTATTCACATAATGTGCAAAACACTACATGACTCATCATTTATATTTGTAAATTCAACAGGTATTACATATAAGGTGTACTTTGAACTTTGAACAAACCTGTTATACTGTCCAACATAGCTAAGATTTACCTACATAAAACCTCAAATTCAAAAACTCAAATAAGTGTTTAGGAGGGTATTGATGAAAAAAAAAAACATTTTCTTTATGATTTCTATTGACAATCACCTGCAAACTGGTTTATATTACAATATGCAATGCTTGTCTATTTTTTAAATAAAAATATAACTATATTAACAATTCAGACTTTCTTTTACACAAACCAACCTAGATTTTATGTTCATACAAAAATACTTTTCAGGAAGTATTGTGTGCACAAGAATTGCCTCAGAAAAGCAGTAAAAAATATAATCCTGCTATAACTCTCAACAATTATATAAATATTATTATTATTATCTAAAGATCATCTGATTTGCACATGTTATTTAATTCTTAATGGAATCAAATTTTTCTTTAGATGTATTCAAATAGATACAAGACTTGTTAAGAAACAGATAATATTGACTACTCTCATTTCACCATTATTACAATTATTAAGTATGTGGTTACCACAAAAATAAATGCAAATCTTTACTCATATGAATGCCTTATTAGAACCTAATTAATTATTTAATAATTATGTGGACACTACAATTCCAAATTGATTATTTTAATGATAAATATTAAATGTAAACATTTTCAGATGATAATTTAATTACCTTATAAAAAAAAGGAAAGGCAATTTATTCATAGATAGATCTAGAAATTACTGGAATCACAGTTTCATCATTGCATAATATATTATATAGAAAGATAGCAAAGATGTTTATGAGTTGTTCATTAAGCATTAAATTGTAATGTGAAGACTTAATACAAGATCAATGGCCTTTTTTGGATCTATTCATCCTTCTTGTCCCCAACATCCCCTCCGCTGGCCACTGTCAGCTTCTTCTGCAGTTTGCTGTGCTCCTCAGCTAGCCTGTCATACTCCTTAGAAAGGCTCTCAGCCTGGGACTTCACTGCCTCTTTGTCCTTCTTCTCCTTTGATAAGTCTTTCTCAAGTGTGTTGATTTGGGTCTGGAGCTCCTCAAGTTCCTTCTTGGTCTTCTCGTCGCCAGCGCCCGCTTGGTCGAGCAGCGTCCTAGCGGTCACTGTTGCGCTCTGCGCTTGACGGAAGTTAGCCTCAGACTGCGCCAACAAAGTCGCCAACTGCGAAATCAGCTGCACCAACCGGCGAATTACGACCAGTAAAAATAGCGCGAAACCAGAGATGTAGAAGTTTCTTTGGGCACGGAACAACCTCATATTACCTTGCATCTCCGCATCCAAATGCTGGTGATCCGTAGTCTCGATATTTGAGTACTTCTGCATCTCTCGGATGGCATCGAGGAGGCATAATACCAGCACGCCGATCAGAATTAAGAAGTAAATAGAAGCTTGACCACTTATGTAAGCGAGGAATTTTGACTTGAAAAATCTCTGCCATTTTGATGGACTTGCGACCGGCAATGTCAAGAGGAGCACGATGGCTATTTCGGCGTACAAGAATGTCGCGATAATTGTCCACTGTAAACTCATTGTGGCACTTTAAAAACTTTACTCTTAACAAAACAAATAACAGCTGCTATACTAACAGCAGCACAACACAATAAAGAATCAAGGAAATCAAAACTCACGGAGCTTTTTATGTTAAAAATAATCGGTGACTAACGAAAACCACAGACACAGACAGGGATAAAACGAAAATGACAATGACAAATCACAAATGACGTTAAAATAATGACGTGTCTCTCTACCCTGTGTTCCGAATTGCGATAAAAGTGATTATACCGCGAATCCGACCAAATTTAATACTCACAAAATAAAAGGGCTATTGAGTAATAATTGTGACGTAGCGTTTTATTCGGATTCGCGATATTATCGCTTTTGACGCAAATCGGAACGCAGGGCTAGTCGCTACAATCCCAGCGTTCCGAATGCGATAAAAGTGATTATATCCCAAATCCGATTAAATTTAGTAGTCACAATTTAAAAGGGCTATTGAGCGATAGTTGTGACGTTGCGCGTTGGTTGGATTCGCGATATTATCGCTATTATCGCTTTTGTCGCAACTTGGAACGCAGGGCCTTTCTTACAAAGTCTAACCTTTGGTCTAACCAAGCTAAAGCGGGCCACACACTTGACACACTTTGATAGTCAATATTAAATTCGTTTAGTAGGAGCGACAAAAGCTACTGTTTCTTGAAAATATTTTTCTAGTTTACTATTTATTAAATCACTATTTTTACTTGCATCATGGCACGCGTTGTATAAATTAATTAATTTTTTTTTTCGTCTTCAACAATAATTCTTGATTCGAGCTAAATGAAAATGATGGTGAAACACGCATTAGTTGAATTACAGCAGCTTAGTTTACAGCAGGTAAGTTTCCGAACAAAAGTATTGTAGTGCCCTAATTTTATTTATAGTATAGATAGGCTCGCGTGCGTTTGATCTAGACGGATATTTTGAAGCGGTGTAGCTCTATATAAAAACACTTGAGTAACACCTGGAAACTTAAACAATTAAACAACGTTTGAGCGTCATGGAGCGCAGGCAGCACATGTTCAGCAGCACAACAGACTATGCAAAAGCCCATGTTCGAAACACAAGTGCGCTCCAAAACGCAAATCATTGATGTGGCTCAAAAGGGTGTCCAACTTAAATGGGACTGGGAACTTGGGCAGAACATGTCTGCCGCATGTCTAACGAGCTGTGAGCTGGTTGGTGCCCGAACAGCGACCTGGATGTCTTCCATAAGAATTGGGATGAGAAACCGAGGACCATCTTCTTTCCATCGTCAACCACATCGTCGCTTTGCATTAGGTGAGATAGCGGTCAAGCGCGAACCTATCAAGAATCAAATAAAAAAAGGAACCGTGATCGTTCGAATCGTCGAAAGAATGGAGGGAGGCCTTTACCCAGCAGTGGGACAATACAAGCTAGCGACAATAATAAAATTATTCAATATACAAAAAATATAGAAAAGCGAAGAACAGACCTTTTTTTTGTTTATAGTTTGACATTCTGCACAAACAATGAAACGAAACGCTTCTGTCAGAAATGACTGCTCATCCCGTTGTCGAGTGACGTCATTTTATGTAAAAATTAAATATTCAATAATTAACGTAGTGAAAATTAACTAAACAATATAATAGGCCACTATTACTATGGCTGATCCTAAATACGAAAATCTTCCGGGCATAGTGAGTATACCATGTCCAGACTTCGAAAATTATTGATTTTGCTTTGTGGACGTTGTGTTGCTCAATTTTCTATTTTTCTCAGGCGTACGATCAACCTGATGTGTATGAAACCGGCGATTTGCCAGAGGCCGACCAACCCGATCCTTCCGAAGAGGAAGAAAACGAATGCATTGAACAATTACACTTATCAGTGAAAGATTCTTTCAACAAATTCAAAGGAAGATTTTTAACTGGTGCTGTGGACTTTTCTGATAGACTGAGCAGAAAATCTAGAATTGGGTACAGGTATTTAGTTAATTTCGTATTATGTTAAATAAAACATCTTTCTATGGTTTGTAATTTTTTTCATAAGTTTCAAACAAAGTGGCAATGCAAATACAAACTAATACAGCCTCTATAAAATAACTCACGAACAGTTTTCACTAATAGTATCATGTAAAATAGGGCTGGTGAGTGGGAGTTAGCAGCTGAAGGTGAACCGGAGACACCCCTGGAGCGGTACAACAGGCTCCGCTGTGAATTCTCAGAGTTACTTGAACAAGTTACAGAACAACAAAATAAAGCCACTGAGAGTGAAAAGGTAATTATGTCATTACTGAACTTCATTTTAATTCATTAAACTCCAAGCAAATGCTGACGTTCACTCTCTCATTGTCTTTCTATTGTGTCACTAATTATGGTATTTGAAGGGTTAAAACATTCACTATATAAATAATAATGCTCAGACCAATAAAAAAGTATAGACAGAACATTGCTCTCCTAAAAGTGTGGCACGTAATATGAAGCCGATCAGCAATATAAAGCCGGCCGCTCGGTAGTCTACCGCTAGCAAGCGAGTGCTCGTGACATTGTTTTGTTGAGATAATAATTACGAAATTATGCCGTCCTGTGTCATAAACTGCTGCAAGAACAATTCCTTTTTCCAAAAAAAGGCTTCTGGGATTGCTTTTCACAAGTACGCTGCTGTGGTACGTTTTTGCTGTATAAATTAAATAAAATCATAAAAATATCTGAAATCATTTCTCGAAACACGCCATTGTGTCGGTGTTGCAAGTTAAGAACATTATTTTTTCCCAAAAATAAAGGAAGTCGTAATTTTTTAAGGACACTACAACAAAGTGTTTTTTTATTTACAAGTACGGCGTCATCCAACATACGGTAACGCTGAATGACCCGCACCTAATCCGATAGTCGTTGGATATATATTATTATTATATGTAAGTTTTGTGTGTTTTTAAAAGGAATAATTTCACTTAATGTAACTTAATAAATTAAATGAAATTATCTTTCATTTCATACAACCAAGATAAACACTATACTACCTACACAATAATAAAACTTAACCAAAGTATATCTCTCGCACTTGGGAGTCGCAGCGCAATGCTTGCACATTTTTTCTCTAGCAGACATGTGCAAATCTACAATGTCATACACCAAGTTAAGCACACAAAGCCAAAACTAGTCCTCACCTAAGGGCCTATTACACTACTGGATATTCAGACAGTCTTAATCGAAGTAGCGTAGTGTAATAAGGGTTAGACCGGTCTTACTCGGTACAAAAAATAAGACAGATAGAGTCTAAATATCGCGTAGTGTATTAGGCCCATTATTTCGTCGCTTTTGTTTACGACGACTCCGTCTATACTTTTTTATTAGTCTGAGTAATAGTGATGCAATTTTTCTTATACTTGCTAAAATTGTTTTAGTAAGTATAAGAAGAATTGCATCATTAGTTTAAAGATAGTTGCACTTACAGTATTCCGTTGATTACATGCCTCATTGTTATTTGGTAGATATTATTCAATTCAATTTATTTCAAATCACATGTGTTTTTTAAAGGTCTTCACAAGTTACACTATCTTTTATATTTTGATATGTGTTTTAAGAAATATTTAAAAATATATAAAATATGTATAAAAAATAAATAAAGGAGATAATAATAAACAAAATGTCAAATAAATTAATAATACAAATCAAATGAAATAAAAATACAAGGATCAAAAATAGAATAAGTAATTACGTGTAAAAAAACCCGTAAACTAGCAAACTCTTTAAAACAGTGTATTTGTTATTAACAATCATAATTGCATCAGACATATCAATATGACTCATCATCAATTTAAATAAATATAAAGCATATTTGATGGCAAGAGTCTTCACGAAGTAGGTGCCTGAGGATGGACAACAATGACGTTGCCGCAACCAACCTGGTAAGAGGAGACGATATGATCTAGATGCCTACCTCTATGGCTAGTTCATGGTGGCTGGAAAAAACAATACCTGGAAAAAGTTTGGGCGGGCCTTTGCCCAGATGTGGGAGAGTAGCTCAATTTAAAAAAAAATGTATTTGAAAGAATACTCTACAGAATACTTTCAGTTGTTCAGCATAAATTCAGCTGCATATGGTTAAACTGAAAACCAACCAAGCAGGAAAACGAAGATGATTTATTTAATGGATATTTTGTTGAACTAAATAAATAATAAATGATCTCTGGGTGGTGCAATAGAGTGACTCAGATTGCACTGACTGAAACTCACATGTGTTCATTCAGTTGCCCTTTGCGTTCCAGGACCATGGTAACTCTCAAACATTCCAGATGATATAGATTCAAACATTTACTTTCAGGATGAGTACACAAAACTGGCAGTTCAAATCAACTCAACTAAGAAATTATTGGAAGAATTAAAACTGGAGGAGGGCGAACAAATTGATCCTAAGGCTGAGAAATTAAAGTAAGATCTGTTTAAAGTGAATATTATGGTAACACACAAAATTCAACTTTTCGAAAGTTCAAAACGGAACTTAATGTTTTCTGGTAATTACAAAAAACTGGTCAAGTGCGAGTCAGACTCGCGCACTGAGGTTCCGTACAAACATATACATATAAGTAATCAGTTCAATTCCTGAATGGAGTTACAACAATTTTTTCGAATCACAATTTTTTTTTAACAGTTAGCAAATTTACTGTTTTCAGATTTATTCCTATATCTGTACTAGAAGCCCTTGCTTTATGCCAAATTTCAGGATTCTGGGTCAACGGGAACTACCCTATGAATTTTGATTTCCTTGAGATTGTCGAAATATAGGTTTTTTGCGACATAAACGGCCGTATCTTATTTTTTCTTTAATTTAGAGGTTTGATTTTTTTCTCAGCATCAAAGATTGCAAACTTGACTATAGGGTTTTCATTTTAACTCGATACCTCTCCACGCGTTCCCGAGATAAAGGGTCAGTCTTGACAGCCAGACAAACAGACAGACACACGGACGGACAACAAAGTGATCTTATAAGGGTTCCGTTTTTTCCTTTTGAGGTACGGAACCCTAAAAACAACGAATGTCGAAAAATAAGAATTCTCAGACTACCTTTGAGAATTCGCCTTAAGTTATTATTAGCCTATAAAAATACAGACAAATATCGATAAATAACCTATTAAGGTAGGTCTACACTAAAGGAGCAGACACGGCACGAGCGGAGCACGAGCCGAGCTCAAATTCGCGTAGTATCGCGCGTGCTCGACCCCTTTAGAGTTACTCTACACTACACGAATTTTAGATCTGCGGGATATCATGACGTTCAAAATAAGATTGCTTCATTCTTATTTCAGTGTGGGTAAGAGACAGAGCTATACAGGTTGTCTAGCGCCATCTTTTACCGACACAGGAAATAAGAATGAAACAACCTTACTTTGAACATCATGGTACAGGGCCTGGTCAGCCCCTCTAGCTTAGACCTTTCAGTTGGTCAAATAGACCAAATGTGTTGAATTTTGCAAGTCATCGCATAGTAAAAATGTTCCCAAATATTCTCTCTTATTACAAAAGATTTCACATATTTTTCAATATGTTATAGTCATTTAACATGTTTGTCTGTGTGACAACAATGTTTTGAGGCTTCCATACCCAAGGGGTAAAAACGGGACCCTATATCTCAGACTCCACTGTCCATCTGTCTGTCACCAGGCTGTATCTCATGAACCGTGATAGCTAGACAGTTGAAATTTTCACAGTTGTATCTCTGTCGCTGTAACAATATTAATCGCTCGATATTAATAATAGTTATAGTGACTAAATGATACAGAACCCTTCGTGCGCGAGTTCAACTCACATTTGGCCAGTTTTTTTTTTTTTTTAAATAGGCTACATAATAGTGTTGCACAGAAAAACTGTTATGTAGTAGTAGTAGTATGCAACAGATCTCTGCTTCCGCTTCTGCAGAAGTACCGCAAGCTTTTTCTCTTCCGTTTCCGCTTCTGCTTCCGCAAAATTTATAACAGAACTCTAAACGGAAGAATACAGCGAGGAGCGCGGGGGTGGGGGGCGCGTGAACGACTGGACACATCGGAAGAGGCGCGGGGGGGGAGGCGGTACACAAACATGTCGCAACGAGTTTATTATTATATTTTTTTATTCATTCTGCGCATCACCGCGCCTCGTGACGTGTTTACGACGTAAAGCTTCTGTTGTTTTTAAGAAATAAAATTGTGCTTTTTCTTCATAGTATTAACACTTTGTTTCCACATCCGCAAAGATTTACTTTTGACATCTGTTTCCGTTTCCACTTCCGTTAAGACACTTCTGTTGCATCACCACTACATTTTTATGTTGTTGTGGTTTCTATAAAAGTGTCCTATTACAATTTTTTCCAGGGAATACTTGTCTAGTACCAATAAGAAGAAGCAAGGGGAGGTGATGACGGCTCACTTGAAGCTAAAACCTGAAGTGAATCTTGCTTACACCACTCGAATAGCACAACTTGAACACAGGTACTGTATTATTTAGCATAGTCGGCCTTTTTAATGTTCCCACTGTTGGGACTCAGGCCTCCTCTCTAGGAGAGGGAATGGGCCGTAATCCACCACGCGGGCCCAGTGCGGGTTGGTGGATGTCACATGTCTTTGAATTTTTGGTTCTAGGACATGCCGGTTTCCTCACGATGTTTTCCTTCACCGTTTTGAGAGCAGTGGTGATGAAATAAATTACACAAAGTAATGCGCCTGGCTGGGTTTGAACCCGCGACCTACAACTCGTAAGTCGGGGCCGTTACCACTCGGCTACTACTGCCCTCTCCCTGTATTATTTATGTTATCGTAATTCTAATATAAAAATAATATTCTACAACTTTCACACAATAGTAAGATCCCAGAGCGATCTGACATAAGGGGCATTTTACGTGAAGCAGACGACTAAAAAAATTCAATGTTTCCGATTTTAGTAATATTTGAGTATTTTATATATATCTATGTTCTCGATATACGTACATAATATTTTTATCGTATTTCGTATGATTTACGAGTTATGAGGCTTTGAAGATTTGACAAATTCTCAAGTATGCGCTACTTCGAATGCCATTATCCTGCTTAAGGAAGCTGAAATTAAATAAATGAAGTAATGGATTTTATCCTTTATTTAATGAGGTTTTTAACTAAATTTCTGATAAAGAAAAAAACAGTTTATTTTTTATTTTTTTTAATTGTCTCAAACTTGGACAATTTTTTTTTTATAGTGTGTGATGTTTGGCTTCTTTCTTTTTTTTTTGGCCCATAGATCCTTGACCTTACAGACTAACATATATAAAGTAAATTAAATACAATTTATCGTTAATAAGACTTATGACTAATTACGTAAAAATTACATGTATATTTTTATTGTTTTTTTTTTTTTTTTATTCCCAACAGATATTGTTACAGACTAGTTCAAATCGATATTGAGATTTCTTATTCCTAACTTACAAACTAGATTCTATACCAAATTTTAAAAAGTGCTGTCTTAGTGAATTCACTCGGAGCACAATAAAATACACGTCGTCAGCTATGAGGTTAAGCGAATTGTTACAAAGTTATATTTTATTAGACGGACAAATTGTAGTGCTCAAACGCATGCGTGCTCTCACGCTCATACTCTCGGCAGAATAATATTTGTGTTTAGGGTGAATTAAATACATGAAATCTTTACCAGCCTTAGCCTGTTTTTTTTTTTCATGTATTTAATTCAAATTCTTAAATCTTTGTATTTTTTATACTCTACCTATCCCCATCACATTGATTTCTATTCATTACATTGGAAGTGTATTTTTCGTAATCATACCACATAAAAAAAAACACATACTTAGAAGGATTTTGGAACACGGTTTTGCACTGGGTATTTAGTGACACCGATACCATGAAGGGCTGGTACTAAGATTGGTAAGTGTGTCTCATGTCTATCAGTAATCCAGTATGACTGATGATGTGGTTCTAGGTTACACAGACTGGAGCAGGCAGCTGGTGTGAGAGATGAGGAGGCTTTCAGGAGATTACAGGCAGCTACAGGACAGGTTTGTTTGTTGTACCTATTTAATCATTTATTTAAATACTAGCTTTTGCCCGCGGCTTCGCTCCCGTCAACTGGCTACTCTATTCTGCTCTAACACAACTCTACCCTACTCCACCATACTCTACCCTACTCTACTCTACCCTATTCTACCCTACTACCAATTTTTTTAATATATTTTTTTTATAAGATCCTTTTCCTGGCAATAACACACACAACAAAAAATAATCGGTCCAGCCGTTCACGCGTGATAACCTGACCAAGGGACAATAGGGATTCATTTTTATATATATAGATATTGTTAGACTAAAAAGTCGATGCATGAGCGCATCCCTACTGTCGTCGCGTATTATCGCCCCCGCACTAGCAAATTTGACAGTCGAACAGAGAATTACGCGCCCTTGTCACGGTGTTGTTATATTATAGTTGTATTTTGAATAGTTTTTAAGTTTTAATTAAATGTTTTATGTGTTAAAACTGCGTTTAATAGTATTTTAATTAAAGCCGGGTACAAACTGCTCCAACGTAACATGCAATGTAACACGCATTGAAAAAATGTTTTGTCCACATTGTCGCAATGTATCGTGCAATGTAACAGAATTCCCATAGTGTAGACGCCTTGCGCACGCGGACCGTACTCACTGCGCGCGCGAACAGAGCATTACAACTATGTGAATGGCAGTATAGCAGTCTGTACCCGGCTTAATACTTTATGCACAGAATTATTGAGGCGGATTTAATGCTATATGGTCGTTTCATTTAGGCGTTTCAACGCGATCGCAAGGCGACGCGTTGCGAGTGTAACAAAAATTAACACTATTGCGGTGGCCTACGTGACGCGGTATTTTGCTATTGATATTTTCACGTGAACTCTTGCGGTGCGGTAACTTGAAACGAAAAGCGGCGATTTCGCGCGCATGTAGGACATAGCTGCCGCATCGCGTATGATTCGCGTAAACCGCATCGGATCGCTTCGCAAAAGCGGTCGCGTTTACTCACCCACGTAGGACGCCGCGATAGGAATTTTTTACCAGTCAACCTTCGGGTGATGTAGCGAAAAATAGTAGTATACTATATTAGAATATTACTAATAATTTAGTAGTATACTCCATTCGCGTTAAGATTAGACTTTTACACAATTAATGGAGTAAGTATACCGGAAGACCTAGTGAGGGTTTCGGGAATCTGATTAATACGAGACGCTCAGACCCGGTCATAATGGCGACACCTGGGGGAGGCCTATGTGTAACAGTGGAAGTCTTTCGGCTGAAATCATGATGATGACGATAAAGATCTAAATGTCAAATGTTAGTATTTGACATTTAGATCTTTCTCGTCATCATCATAAACAGACTCGCTTAACTGCAGATTCTCAAATATATTCAACTACTATAATATTAGTGATTAATATCGAATTTGTATCCCAGGCAACACTATGCGGTGCGGCGGCGTCGCTCGCGGCCCAAACGTCACTCCTACGGCCCGGAGAGCTAGCTGCTGCCGAGGCCAGGGTCACCTCGCTGTTGTCCAACGTTGAGGCGTTGAAAGCTGCCGTCAAACCGGCGGACCCTGAGCTGGACGCTAAGGTACGTCAGACTTGTTCCTCAAGCGACACAATGTAGGATAAAAAGAAGTATCCTATGTAAGAAAGAAAGAAAGAAAAACAGTTTATTTACGCGAAATGACGCAATCTTGAAAACTAGCTAACAAACATAATCAACAGATAGGGAAGATATGCGTCAAATCCGCGCAACGGCCAAACGCTCAGAATAAAGCTATGGTCTCACAAATGAAGCGATGAGCACACGGCGCTGGTTTTCAGCGTAGGCCGCGGGCGGTGTCGTGCGTTGTGTGTGTCAATCTAGGACATAGTCTACCAGAGTGTGAAAAAGTAACAAACATACACTCAGAAACATCCAATTTATAATATTAGTGTGATTTCAGGTGAACGAGCTATACAAACTGCTGAAGCAAATAGATGGTATATCACATTCCGAGATACTGGAGCGCATGGAGGCGCTGGAGGCTTTACACAATCAGGGTGAGTGCAAAACAAATCAAACGAGGCAGCCCTATTCCTACTGCTAAAGAAATATCAACATTGTTTGGTGTTGAAATAAAGTCCAAAATGTTTAATCACTAAAGTGACACTTATGCAAAAAACTACAACAACAGCTGTCGGATTCATACAACCGATAGCATAGCATAGCATAGCATAGTCGGCCTTATAATGTTCCTACTGTTGGGACTCAGGCCTCCTCTCTGGGAGAGGGGATGGGCCGTAATCCACCACGCGGGCCCAGTGCGGGTTGGTGGATGCCACATGTCTTCGAATTTTTGGTTCTAGGACATGCCGGTTTCCTCACGATGTTTTCCTTCACCGTTTTGAGAGCAGTAGTGATGAAATAAATTACACAAAGTAATGCGCCTGACTGGGTTTGAACCCGCGACCTACAACTCGTAAGTCGGGGCTGTTACCACTCGGCCACCACTGCTCTCGATATATATACAATAAACGATATAGATACAACCGATACCTTTTCTCAAATCATAAAGATGCATATTTTCGTCCTGCTGTCATCCTACCCATGCTATGTAAAAAATATCTCAGGATCGCCGCATACGGGCCACCGGCCACAACCACAAAACGCCGTCACCGGCATATATCTTATAGGTCTCATACATTTTATATGGATTCGCCGCACACGGTTGACGCCGGTGGCGGCCACACGCTACAAATCGCCGCTGCTCGCTTCTTGTGGCCCGCACTGGCCACTAAACGCCGATACAAAACGCCGTCACACGCCACTCGCGCATTTAAACCTTCTTCGTCAGAGTCCATTATGATACTGCGCGTATAGATTAAAAATACTTTTTTTAATCTATACGCGCAGCCACCGGCCACAAGTGGCTTTCACGCTCTTGAGCTTCCTTTGTGGCAGCTTCTGGCTTCTTGTGGCAGCGTTTATGGCTGTCGCGTATGGTCCGTATGCGGCGACACATAATAGATTTATCAAAATAAAAAATGTATACATTGTTTTCTATTTTGATATATAGATAAATGGAAATCAAATTGACTTGTTATAAAAATATGTGAATTTAAGTCAAATATTATAAATGTCAAACAGATATTTAAAAATAGGTTATACATAAAAAAAAATATAAATAGGGTAGGGTAGGGTGATATAAATAATTAATTTAAATTTACTTTTTTCTCCTACAGCAAGCAACTTCGGCAAATCCTTGACAGAACTCGAAACCCTTCAGAACACGATAGCCAGTGGGGTCCAAAACAACAAGGAATTACTACAGGGTGTTCAGGAAGTGTTCGCACACAACGTGGAGAGTGTCCACAAGGAAATCAAGAAGCTAGATGAGAGGATCGGGAAGTTAGCGGCTGCGTGATGAGAGGGTCAAGTAGTGTTGTTAGCACATCAGTGGCTTGTCGATAAAAATGGAATATCGATACTTAAATCGCCTGTTGCATGGAATTCTTCCGCTTGATTGGTTCGATTATTGATTGTCTATAGTTCAATGTTTATTCTGATCAGATAGTATATGTTTTGGTATGAAAACAAATGAAACATTTTTATATTATTCTGATTAGTTCTTTAAGTTGCTTTGGAAATTGGCATTTCTAGCTTTTGTCTTTTTCTTTCTGTTTGTACATGAAATTCTTTGAAAATACAAGCTAAATTGTAAGTTGATTTTGCATAATTTTAGACTATTCAATAAAAAAAAACCACACGACACAAGTGGAAACTTCATCAAGGCGAGGTTCCTAATACAAAATCGTTCGTTTAGGGTCGGTCAACTCGAGCCGACGAGCGTTTTATTCAATACCTACAAAATGAAATGATGAACGCGTCTAAAGAAGTAGTCACTTCAATAGTGTGAATAGTTTACTTCTAGGCAAGCGTGCTCCATCGTCGACAACATCATCGCTTACTATCAGGTGAGATAGTGGTCAGGCATGAGCCTATCAAAAATAAAAAAAACTAACTCACATTTTAAATATTTTTATTCAAATCATTCCAAAACGTCGACAAAGTTATCGATATTCTAACAACACTCGATAAAAAATCTAATTGGACAGTGAACATCAATGCTCTCGAATTATTCAACGATAAAATGCAATTATTTGAGATTCAAGTCAACACCATTACGTATTATTTGCTCATTAAAACGTGCTATATTGCTGTTACCGCTAATACTAAAAAATACTCTATACTGAATGTATTGACTACAACCAACGATCTTTTAACCCTTCAAGCGCCTATCTCCATAAAACACTAAACGCAAAAAAGACAAGGTATTTTGAACCTACTGCTTATAAACTTACGGTGTTATTCTTATGACCGTAAGCAGTAGGCAGCAGTCCATTACTGGGAATGAACCAACTCTACCTAATAATACTTACCTACGTAAATTTTACAAGTTACTAAACAAATTGCAATTGAAATTTAATATGTACAAAGTCAAATTAAAACCTTAAAAATCGTAGTAGTTATTACTTTATAGTAATAACCACTACGATTCATTAAAAAAGAAAAAAATACAGATTTTTAAAACAATATTTCAACTATCTTCACTACCCCTCCTGCTCCATGTGGGGTTGGTGTGAGCAGTGTGTCATCTTTGTGATTGCAACATTTGCATCTGAATCACTGAAATGTTCCGGAACAGTGATATGTATCATTTGGAACACCGCCTCAAAAGATACAAACGGAACATTTGAAACATCGGCTCACAAGATACAAACGGAACATTTGAAACATCGGCTCACAAGATACAAACGGAACATTTGGAACATCGACTCAAGAGGTACAAACGGAACATTTGAAACATCGGCTCACAAGATACAAACGGAACATTTGGAACAACGGCTCAAAAGATACAAACAGACACTGACTGTTATGAATCGTGATCTATTACTTTGCGCCATATACACCATTCTTAATTAAATTTTGATTTGAGAATAATTTAAAGCAGATGTTTTTAGTTCAGTTCATTAAAATTTACACTATTTACGTTTTAATTTGAATTTTAAAAAGACTGCAGGTCACTTAAAGTAAAGAGTGTGTCAGTGTTCCAATTGTTCCAAATGATGCATTTAAAATGTTACTGCTGTTCCAATCTTTCGGAACACTAAAATGTTTCGGAATAGTGAGTCGGTTCAGTAAAGAGTTTACACACGCCTAATGTGGAGTTACTGACTAAAACCCACCTTTTATTCCTTCAGTTGCTTTTTGTATTTCAGAGGCCCGGAGTCTTTCAGACCACCCCGTACGTAACCCTGGATCAGCACTACCTACAGTTGGATCTCGTAGTTTATTGAAAATCTGTTTTCTTTTCTGTTATTGTGTTTGCATATCGACACGCACATACCATGTCAGAAGTTTCGCTAGCTTATTTCATTATAAAAAAACTTCAGCGACGTTTATGAAGCCACATAGGAACTTAAACTTAAAAAAAATTTTGCATCGCGGTATCAAAGTTCTCCGCGCGATTAGAACATTACAACAGCCCAAAATAAAATTTATCGGGCAGTTGCCCTGACCAGACGTAACATCCGTCTGGTCAGAGGATCCTCAATTTTCAATGGAGGTTTGCGGTATTTTACAATCTGTTCCGCATACCTAGTGAACCTTTTGTGCCTATGGTCCAAATTCTAGATGCGTGGTTCTTATGGTATTACAAAAACCACATTCTTATAAGTAAAATTGTTCTTTGCAATATGCAATAGTTACAGAGCTTTTAACTACAAAGTACTAGTGACCCGCCTCGGCTTTGCTCGGGTGCAAATTATTATACACGAAAACCTTCCTCGCAGGTATATTGCTTTCTAATAGTGCAAAAATATCAAATCTTTTGTGAGCGGATAAATAGACGGACGCAAAAAGCGACCTTGTTTCATACCACGTAAAGACTATTGTAGTCCAATTAATATCTAAGTAGAGAATATCAAGAGACCTTACTCAAAAAGAGTGTAAGTATTTGAATCTGAAAACATATGTTTCAAACATAAGGTTCAATTTTCAAATACCCTCTTTTTTGACTTACGTCTTTTTTTAAATAAGTCGATGCGATCTGTTCACCAGTAAATCTTATTTTGCAGTTATATAAAAGCAAAATTCAGCATTTATATTAATTTATCTACAATTATTTTATTTCCAATGTTCAACGTTCATCATAATAACTAACTCTTGTATCTTACGTTATCTATAAGAATAGACTGCTTAAGAGAATATAATTTATTTAAATAAATCGATTATGTAGCTACTTGTTCTTTCATTCAATATTTCATGTACTTACACCAGTTTTGTGGAAAAGGGTGTTTTTGACCCCTGTCGTACAGAGGACGAAAGCTGCATTCGAAAGGCATTGACGTCAATGGTGAGTACATCCCTCGCCTCCGACGTTATACTAGTCATGACTGAGACTATAGAAGAGCTCATTAGATTATAATGCTCGACTTCCGAAAGAGAACATGGACAAAGCCAGTCATGGTAAACAACCATGCATGTAGCGCCCACTCCTAACAAGATCAGAGACTCCAAATCGTCCAAGACTTGAAAGTTTTGGACGATAATGTTCACCTGGGATAGACGGTCCGGTTAAGCAAGTCTAACTTCAGAAAAAGAGGCCAATGGTCGAACCCAATTCGACTGGGTAGCGGTATCGTTCAGTAAGCTACGTAGTATTTTCTCTTTCGACATATCAGTGTCTCAAGACGAAAGTCTTCAAACTTTATGACCAGTGCGTATTTCCAGTGATGACATAATGGCTCTTCAACATAGTCGCTCACAGTAAGCCTCATCAGAAGACAAAGGGCTATGCTGCGTAATCGAATCAAGAATGAAGATTCGCATTAGTATCTGCCAAAGTCACCGATACCTATAGCCCAAAGAAACGCCAAACTGGCAATGGGCAGGGCACATTGCTCGCAGAACAAATAGTCCATGGGACGAAAGGTTTTGGAGTGGCGACCACGTACCTACTGGAAATCGCAGCGTTGAAAAGACTTCCAAAATGTAGATCGATGACCAGGTGAGAGTCGCAGGAATCCAATAGAAGCGACACGCACAGGACCAGTCGTTGTGGAAGTATTTGGGGGAGGCCTACATCTACCCTGTCCAACAGCTGACGTCTTTTGGTTGAAATGATGAATGGTGACGCTGGACAAAGGCTTCCCCTAAATTCTTCCAGATATTCCTTTCTCGAGCCACCTCGAACCAGCCCTTGCAGTAGACGTCTAGGTCCTCCCGCCAACTATTCCCAAGTTGGCCTCGACGGCGTCGTCCTACCTCAGGCACCCATTTTGTGGAGAGTCTTGGTCAATGTGTATGTAGCTGACGTGTCCCACCCAATCACATATCCAGGCAGCCTTTTTTCTTACGTCTATGATCATGACCGTTTTTGTGCTGAGTGGCGTTTCTTATTCGGTCGGCACTTTTTAAACAAAGAATGCTGCGCTCCATTGCTCTTGGGCAAGTCCGGGGCAAAACTATTGCAACTCTGTGAGCGACCAGGTCTGAACGCTTTAGGTTTGGTCTATCGATCAGTCATCAGTACCTCAGAAAGATCGGTAAATCTTTCTTCATTATCGTCTTCATGGACCAGTAGCTATCCCACGAGTTTCCGAAACGATTTTTTTTTTGTGTCACTATTAGGTATCTATACTATTTTTAAGATTCCGTACCTACCTACCTCAAAAGGAAAAAACGGATTCCTTATAGGATTACTGTTGTCCGTCTGGCTGTATGTCTGTCAAGACCCTTTATCTCGGGAACGCGTGGAAGTATCGAGTTGAAATTAAAACCATTAATTACTCAGGTCTGCGGTCCATTGAAGCTGTGAAAAAATCAAACTTATGAGTTAACGAAAAAAAAAAGATACGGCCGTATATATGTCGCAAAAAATGTGTATTTCGACACTCAAGGGAATCAAAATTCATAGGGTACCTACTTACCGTTGACCTAGAACATGCAAGGTCTCGTAGCACAAGTATAGGAAACAATCTGAAAACTTGTTTTGTAGTTACGTTAAAAACTTTTTTGCGATTCGGAAAATCTTTTTAACCCAATTTAGGACCTGAATTATTTTCTTAAGTAAGTTTGTACTGTTTGACATATCTGTAGTAAGCCCCAACTAAAGAAACTTCGAGAGTTTCGGCCACGCACTACATACTCGAGCAGTTTCAGTATATTACAAAGTACTCTGTGGTTGTGGTGGCACGCTTATACCTTCTTAGATGGATTCATAACATGCTAAAAAACCGCGCAATTTACTATAAATATTATACGCTCAAAGACCAAAATCGGCAACCTATAATTGTAATCATTGTCGGCATGGATAGCTGCTGCGTTGTGTCACGGTTTCGATTACCGCACGAAACACCCATTTGTACGAGTTATGACCTACCTACTTACTGGGTAAATTCGAGTACATAGTTATGGATGTTGGGCTACTAATTCGGAATTCTATAATGGACGCCAAAATACAGATACACAAAAATACATATATAATACATATTACACAAAAACCAGGTGTGTTAGGGACCGGGACCCCCTGAAAAATAATCCTAGATACGCCAATGCCGGAGCCCCACGTACGACATACCAAATGGAAGCCATGTAAATAACAGTATCTCTGCTCTGTGTAAAATACTTTAGGATAAAGACCTCCCTATTGCTCATGTTCCATCATGCAATGGGGATCTAAAGCATCAATATCTATACAAACAAACTAGCAGCTTATTGCACGAAATAAAACAACAAAATGCATTACAACGTAATGTTTTATTTTTTAAAATTACTTAGAACCTAAGCTTCTGGAAGAACCACTTGTTCTTTCCGCTCTTGTATCTCTCCTCAAAGCGCACTCTTGTGTTGAAACGGAGCTTCTTGCGCTTTGCGGGGTCTTTCAGGTCCTTTGCGCTGAACTTCTCGAAGCTGAAGTCAACGGAGTAGCGAGTGGGCATCAAGTGATTGTAGTTGACAACCTGGAAAGAGGAGAATAGAACTAGAGTGAGTAACATTGACAAATGTATTGTCTGCAGGGAATGGAAATATAATAACTTCTGTAATTACTGTGTCTCTCTATCACTCTCATAGGTAGAACTTTGTGATCTCTCTCTACTCTGAAATAAATTCATCATTACTTGAATTCAATTTATCACTGTATTTAGTTGGACCAAAGTCTTGAAAATTTAATCATCGAATCAGGCAATCCTATAAAATAAAATAAAAATTGTTTATTGTCTCATTAATTTTTTTTACGAACGTAGATGAAGCCCTGAACCCCACACTAGGATTCCCTGTTGTATGACTTTTTTAGTGTATAAGCATTTGTGTCCAGCCTTATTATCTATTCAAAAATTATTATTATAAGCCTATTATGTCCCACTGAAGGGCAAAGGCCTCCCTTCTGTTATTTCACTCTTTTCTATCCTTAAAATTCCTAATTAATTCATTAAACCTCAAGCGAATTCGCTCATTCACTCTCTTATTGTCTTTCGATTGTGTCTCTAATTACAGTACTCGAAAGGTTAATTCTAGACTTAAAGTAAGATATTATTACAAATATCCTTACTTGATCTCATAAGTAACAACAAAGCAACTGACCAGAACAAATGGATGATGAAGAAATATTGTAGAAGAGTTGTGTTAGTTTTAGCAGAAAATATTCTGTTAATAGCTGCTGTCAATGGCTTCCACCATGTGATCATAGAAAATTATCCCAAGGAAACATACTCTTGGGGATAATAACCCTTCTTGCAGTCAGGTAAAAAGTACCTATGTGCTATTCCAGGCCATGGTCTACCCATTTACAAAGTTTCATCAAAATCCGTTTAGCTGTTTGAGTGTGAGGAAGTAGTAAACATACACACTCACAAACTTTTGCCTATAAAATAATATTAGTGTAATTTATCTAAGGTAGCTTTTAATCACAGAGTAATATAATAAAAGCTACTGTTCTGTGCTGTACAGTTTAGCACATGCCTGTATTCCTCAAGTTAATAACACAGAATATTTGGGTATATAGAATGACTTCAGAAATATCACAAGTTCATTCTGTCAGGTAGTTTTTCCAGATAATTTGAATTCATTAGGTGTATGAGAATACAGAGTTCTGTTTCTTTAGGTTTTAGGAATCTCAATAAATATAAACAATGCATCTAACCATAACCACATGTGTTGTTACTGGGTTACATGTCATTAGTTTCCAATGCCAAAACATTTAGCAGGTAGGTTACAAATTAAAAACCACTCTGATGACTCTCTGCCACCGCCTTTGGGATTAAGTTAAAATACAATGTTTGATGTCTGGTGATGAATGATCTGCTTATGTCAAGAAGTGACTAAAACAACAATAAAATAAGAGGTTGTAGTTTAGGAAAAGTACAACTCACCTTCACGAAGGGCTTTACTTTAGAGCGCTTGTGGATTTTGTTTTTGCCCATCCTCTTGTGCACTTTACGGGGATACCTGTCGATGCCGGCGACGAAAGCGTGTCCATAGGGCTTGTCCGAGGTACCTTCGTCGTAGTTCTTCACCACGATCGCCTTGCGGCCCGCGTACCGGCCACTGAGGACCAGCACCACTTTCCCTGGTTTCATAATCTTACCCATTTTGGGTGGATCTGGAAACAATAAAACTAACCTTCAAAACCTGTGTTTTTGTGTATTTTTCTGTTATTAGCAGCAAGAATGCCTATCAACAGAGACGTGTATCGCTAATATCACTCAATATGAAGAGGCAGTGTGAGTATTCACTAAAGAATATGCACAAATAACATGATAACCACCACAAACTCTGCGTACAACACGAACTTAAGTTTTCTATATTTACGATAAATTATAAGTATTATCTAAAAATAAAGACACTATTATGTCGTGGGGATCACTATTTCGATATACATAAAGTATTTCGTTTGATTTATTCCATCATTTCACAGATTTTTATGGATATTTTTATAAAAGTTTCTAAAACTCACATTCCCTTTACCCGTCGACTGAAAAAGAAACTGTGTTGCTATAGTAAAAAATCTTTAAGATTTGACAGTGACATTTGCGAATTTTAAGGTCGCGTTCATTTCATTTATGAACATTTTAACCATTAATACCACATCAGTAATTTTCTCAGCTCAATTCCAGAAAACATAAAAATAAAATTTACGAACTGGCCAATAAAACTAAGCTCAAGATATTTTTTTTCACTTGATAAAATTACGATTTTTTAAACACTACCAAAGTACCGGTTTTTGAACTCTGTTTTTTAATAATGCCGCCAAGGATCATGTATACTCTACAAAAATTCATGAATGGCGCTAATTTCAAAATTTAGTTTCTCTCGGAAGCTTGTTATAACTGAAACCATAAGAGTTTCAAAAGTTGTTCACCGTGCATTTGAAGCTTTTATGGTTTTAGTTGTAACAAGCGTCCGAGATACCTATAACACGCGCACTGATGTACTCAGTACGCTAAATTTTAACTTTTAAGCACGCGTTGGACGCTCGTCAAGCGCATTAAGATATCCAAATTCCTGTAATTTTTGAACCCTCAATGTAACTGTTTAACTAGTTTCTTTTAATTAAGTTTGCTAGTTATGTTGAAAAATCCGTACAGGTTAAACGCCGAGATTTAGTATGAAAAAATAATAAAGGCTAATTTCTGTTCAAACACATGCAACTCCTAGTAGAATGTTCTAAATAATTAATACCATAATAGTTTTTGAGATACCATTTTTTAATTTTTGAAAAAATTTCAGTTTCCGACAGGAAGATTTTGAAATGATAATTTAAAACCGCGACAACCGCTAGCCCGCTAGTAATTTTGTATTGCGGTAGATTGCGGTGTACATACTAATTTTCCGTTTAAGTTTAAAGTAGGCGACTAGCTCTCCTCAGACTTGGAATCGACCGATTTTTCAAAGGTCCCGCGATCCGCGTACGCAGAAGAATTACATACGAAGTCGATTTTTTCACTAGCTAGTAAAATACTTACTAAGTATTCTACTTGTTTCGGGCGCTAATTAGTATCAATTGATTACTAAATTTAGAAATGATTGAGCCACGGACATAATAATATATTGAACTATGTAAAGACGGGTACAGACTGATGTAACGTAACATGCAATGTAACTCGCAATTAAAGAATTTGCCGTCCACATTGTCGCAATGTAACATAATTTCCAGTGTGGACGCCTTGCGCGCACGAACCGTGCACACCACGCGCACGAACGAGCATTACAACTCGTGCGCGCCGCTATCCGCTTTTTTTTTTGGTGTTTTTGAACACAATGTGCACGGAGCGCCAGTGTGGAAGGATTGTGTATTTCTGTACTGCGGAACGCAGCCGCGAATAGGTACATGCTCGGTTCATGCGCGCACTGCGTCCATACTTATGAATGTTACATAACATGTTGCATTATAACTAGCCCTTTAAGTGTCCACCTCTGAAAATGATATCGGTTGCATTTGCATGTGCTTGTGAACAGAGCTATTCCCTAAAAATAAGTCTGGCTGTCTTCACAAGATTAAATGCTAGTAAAAAGAAATTAAAACAAGTAAGTTGATTAATTGAGTTTAATATCAATAAAATAAGAAAATTATTTACACAAATTTTATCAAAATACAAAAATAAAACACTGTCACATACATATAGGTAATAACGTTTGAGGAGATACTATTATAATTACACATTAGTCTTAGGTATGTTGCAGCGCAGCTGTATTTCAAACCTATCATATCCTCAAAATACACATTTTCGGACGTAGGGAAAAGTCGGCAAAAAAAAAAACAATTATTTGTACATTTTGTACACTTACATCGTATGGTATTTTGATATAAAAGCACCTTCACTTTTGTACACAAAATAAATTTGTGCACTTACTTAAACAAAATAAAGTCTATCGAAATTAATTGTATATTAATTACAAAGATATTTATTGTAGCACGAATAACCTTCGACGTTATGTATCGTAATAATATTTTTATAAATTGTCTACCTACTTTGTTTTATTTTCTTCATATAGAACAAAGCATTAATGCACATTTCGATTACACTAAAATGTACTTACGTATAAAATATCCCTGTTATGGGTACATTTCTCATAGTTATTTCAAAACAACTTGCTTTTATACCTGAATACCATACAATTTTTATTCAAAAAATTACTTCTAACTAGTCTTTCTAAGATATTTATGGACATAATGGGCCTTATTTATGAAAAAAAAACATATGATTAATTTCAATACTGATTAACAGGTTCTTAGTTCAAAATGTAGAATCCGTCTGCCAGTATTTAAATTAAGAATATGGTTAGCGAGTTTTATAAATAAGGCTGATAATCTGGACTTTAGTCAACTCATGTTTCAATCAACAACATTACAATGATCATGTGCATCGTCTTCATTCAACTGTGATAATATAGCACAAACTGTGACAATTTAAGTACGCACAATCAAACTAATGTGATAACGTAACTACATTAAAATAAATATGAGAGACGGAATGTGCAGTGATGAGAGGCAGATGAATGAATGAAAAGAACTAATACGTTCAGTAGGCCGTTCAACAAAACCATTGCTACGTATTAAAAAAAAAAAAATACGCTGCTGATATGTCTCTATGTAGTTTAAAAAAATATTGTTTTTACTGGCACTGGAACTAAACGTGTTGTTATTACATACGCAACTCTGTAACATTCACAACAAATACTTTTACACAAGTTCTATACAAAATTGTCCTTAGATATTTCTTTTACATATTTCTCATGAATATTTACATACTTAACCATTAATAAATAAAAGACAGTTATTGTATTTTTCTTTTCTATACATTTCAAAACGTATCACTCGCAAACCACTTGGTAAACAGTGTTCGCGAACCAAACGTATATCAAAAACTAGTGATACGCTTTATATATTTTGATATTTATAATATTATATATAATAGATATTTATATTTATTTATGTACATATTGTAATCTCAACTGACTCACTTCTTCATTTTATCGTGTTCAGTACATCTCGTGTAATTTAGAATAATATACTTAATCTTTTTTTTTACATTACAAATATTATAAGTACAGTTTATCCAGGGCAAAATAGGAATTCGGAGAGTTGAGATCCGTTTTTACATTGAAGAAAAAAGAAATAGCGAAACTTAATGTAATTCCGCTTTTTGAAAATATTTACCGAATTGCAATTTAATGTGGAAACGCAAGGGTAGCCCGCAAAATTCAAATTTTCTTATATTTTTGCATTTTGCAAGCTAATGCTAAATTGTATATCTATTACAATAAGAATAGCGGTCGAATCATAATTATCAAAATCATCACTACAATCCTATCAGTTCGTCATCAACATAATACTAGACATTGCCCTCTAAAATGCAAAAAAAAAACTTAAAAATATTTGAATTTCGCAGGCTAATTTGGAGCATCCCATAATGCTATACCACAGACAAAGTCAATGTACAGATAGGGACTGTCGCATTACACCTTTCGATTGTGTAGCGTTTTCTAGGCTTAAAAGTTTCGATATACGCAGACTACTGAAGAACTTCTTATTTACGTTCTTGGATAAATACCCTACAAATAGAACGCTCATTATTTTATAATGGCGCGAAATTACGCGCGAATGCCGGGCGTCCGCTTCGTATTTGACTGATTCAAAATTGGAACAGAAGTTTTATTCTAATTAATTTGGATTTTTTTATTTGCTGGTAACGGCCTGATTTTATCACTCATCTGTAAGAATGGTTCTCCGATAAAAAGCAACCGATATTTTTTTTCTGCGCTTGCGCATTTTCATTCGTTTTCTATACTAAGGCTTCACCACGAGCTCAGAACGCGATCCATTTGACGACCTAAACTGAACTGTTAAAGGGATGGAGCTATATAGGGTGTTCAGCTCCATCCATTTTTCTCGCTCGCATGCTTGGCATTTTACCATGTCATGGTAAGGCCCCTGATATTTGAAACCACCAACATAAACAGACTAGAACAGTTAGTATCGGTTATATATTTTGTTTGACTGATTTTATTGCCCGAATTTTGTCAGAGAAAAGACGAAACTGGTATTTATCATGAGGTCATGGAACAGGTTATTTTATAATATAAGGGTTATAGTTTTACTAGTAAAATGCTGTTTTCAAGAGCAAAAATATTACACAGAATTTATCTGAAGTATAGCATAACTTCTGTAAGAATTATAACTAACAAAAAAAGGAGTTCGTGTGCTTAAAGCCTCAGATGCACTAGGGGTCAAAATGTCCGTCAACATGACGCGGAACACTCAATCTACGTGACCCTGCAACGTTGCCCCGTGTCCCCCAAAACTTTACAATGCACCTACGTGACGCGGGACAATTTGACAGCGTTGCGCGTCATGTTGGGGGACATTTTGTCCCCTAATGTACTAAGACTATTCGTTCACACTGGATCTGCGGTGATGGTCATACGATCAAATTAATACAAGGTGTCTCAAAAGTAAGTTCACATTTGCTTATCTTATTACGCGAAAGCAACTATTCTGAGGGGCGCGGGGGGTATGTCAGTCGGTAGTCTGGCTCTTGGGAATTTAGTCGCTATGGAGCGTTTCTCTGGTGCGGACCGTGCGTTGTGCGTACGTGAGTTTTACAAAAACGGTAATTCGGCGACTGTAGCGCGTAGAAAATTCTGCAGTATTCGACATATTCGTCACTTAAATGATGCGCCTAGCACTCGTCTCATTGCAAAATGGGTTGAGAAGTTTGAAGAGACTGGGTCAACTCTGGAGAAACCAAAATCTGGGCGACCAAGAACATCAAGAACAGCCGAAAACGTGGACAGTGTTACTCAGTCTATTCGAGATGATCCAAACCTCTCGATTCGGAAGCGTGCTGTTGCTTTAAATGTGCACAGATCTTCATTATGCCGCATTTTACACAAAGATTTAAAGCTGCACCCGTACAAAATTCAGTTAGTGCAAGAACTGAAGCCTCAAGATGCTGGTCAGAGGCTTGCCTTTGTAAATCAGATGATTGAGCGCTTTCCAACGTTCACCAACATCTTGTTTTCCGATGAAGCCCATTTTCACCTGAATGGGCATGTAAACAAGCAAAATTGTCGTTACTGGAGTGCAACCAACCCAAAACAAAAACATCAGAAACCGCTACATTCACCCAAAGTCACCGTATGGGCAGCGATGTCGGCGCGAGGAATTATCGGCCCTTACTTTTTTGAAGATGGAAGGGGACGCACACTCACAGTGAATTCAGAGCGTTATGTGGAGATGTTAGACGAGTTTTTCGTACCCCAACTGCAAAACTTTCCTGGTTACAACCAAAGAACATGGTTCCAGCAGGATGGAGCAACTTCACACACGTCCAACAGATCTCTGCCTCGAGTTCGAGAAATTTTTCCGAACAAATTAATCTCCAGGCGAGGTGACATAAATTGGCCTCCACGGAGTCCCGATTTAACGCCTATGGATTTTTTCCTGTGGGGTTATGTCAAATCAAAAGTTTACGCTAATAAACCGACTTCCCTGGCACAATTAAAAGAAAATATCCGTCATGAAATGGCAGCCATCACGGAGACTACCTGCCGAGCTGTCATAGGCAATTTTAGTGCCCGACTAAATGAATGCCGAGAGCGCAACGGTTTACATTTGGACGATGTTATTTTTAAAAAATAAATTCCCAAACAGTGTACTTCAATATAAAATAAACATTTTTTCAATAAAGCTAAGACTTTTCTTTTAAAAAAAGATTTAAATGTGAACTTTCTTTTGAGACACCTTGTATTTGCAAACTCAAGCAACTGACTGCCATCTAGTGAGTCAATTTAGAACTAACATGTCAAGTTATACAGAATAAATTATTTTCAGCTGCCATGATAATACTATCATTCTGTCGTCTGCAGTTGCTTGAGATTACGACGTTTTAGTTATTTTATATTTAATCATAAGTAGTTTTAGTGCGATGTAATCCCAACTAGCAAAATAGCCATACGAATAATCTGTAATAAGAGCTTAGACCTTATAAAAGGTTTATATCTGTCTTGGCAAAGATTGTGTAACTTATAAAGGCACCTTATAAGACGTATTGTGCTAAAAGACACTTGTAAGTATATTTGTTCTTACAAAAGCATTATCAAGATTAATGTAAGATGAAACAGCAATTAATGAAACCATCATATAATTACTATAAGGACAAATAATCTTACAAGGTGCGCCAAATTCCATACTTACAGACGTTTAGAAGTGTGTTATAAGAGACATTTTGCTAGTTGGGATTTGTCAACAATCAATCCATATTTCCAAACACGCAAATATGACAATAACGTAAACATTTTAGGTTACACACGCAGGTAATTTTAGACATAAGAATTTATCACCATTTTGCTTTTCGCAAGCAGGCACGAAGTCGCGACACTTCCTGCTTCGTGCCAATAGCATAACGTTTCACATCATATTCTAATAATTTGTCACTAATCATAAAATAGGAAAGTATTATTATCACTAGATTACAAGAATTAATAGACTTGACGTTTTTAATTAAGTCAAAATAGCGCAAAAAAGATAATAGCATAGTTCAACACAAACATGGTCGTATCACAAAAAAAAATCAGGAAGAATCGAAGATCAAAATCAATGAACGAGACGCGTGTTCTAATCTACCTGCGACTACAGAATATTTGGCACATAATTATCTCACGCGTCGTGCATTTTTTACTTTGAAAAAATCGTCATTGTTTAATTTTGTCAAATCATTTCACCTTTTACTTAGGGAGAAGATTTATTCGTAAGATACACACCTGCGTCCAAATGTACTGAGGTCACAATAATACTTTTTGTATAAAAACGTCAAGTAAAAAACGCACGCTGCGACATTTTGTAAACCTCGCTGCGCCCGCAGAAAGTTTCAACTAAAAAAATTGAGGCAGATTAACGAATCAGTCAATTCCGTAACCTCCGACTACCTGACACGTCGACTTTAACCTAAAGGAAAAACATACAACAGCTCCTTGAAAAACAATTTTTATAAATATATTTTTTATACACAATAATTGAGACACTCGGGTGCTGATACATTTACTCTTTTATATACTTCTATATAATTATTATGTCATCTCGGAATCACAACACTGGGGGGACTATGTACACTCTCTCAAGAAATTCACAATTAAATATAGGTCAACGTTACAGATTACTCACAAATATACATACATATAAAACTCTAGTCACAGGCCACTCTCCGTGGGCTCACACGGAGATCTCGTAGTTGCAGTCGTACACGGAGGCGCGGTCGGGAGGGTCGGGCGGCGGCGCGCGCGCCTCCAGCTGGTCCTGCACCTCCAGCGCGCGCACGAAGGACAGCGGCCGCGCCGGCGCCCCCGCCGCGCGCCGCCGCGCCAGCGGGGACCCCGCCGCGCCCGGCGGGAACACGGCCACGCCGCCGCGCGCCGCCAGCGGGTGCGCGTGCACGTGCGGCAAGTGCGGCGGCCGCTCCGCCCACAGGTAGTTGCCGCGCTGCGGCGACGCCGCCAGCTCGCGGATGTCGTCGGCCGTGGGGCGGTGCGGCGCGGGCGGCTCGGGGCGCAGCAGCTCGCCCTCGGACAGGAAGCGGCGCTGCGGGCTGGCGCGCCCGCCCACGCCGATGAAGTCGGGGCGGCGCGGCTGCGTCGGCGTGCCCGGGTTGGACCTGTCAGGCGCGGCGCTCACGTCAGGGGTTTAATCGCGCGAGCTCGTCCGAGCCCTCGCTATCGTTATCGTACGGCCTACGGACAGAAGGAGAAGGGAGCTGCGGGGCGAAGCGTTTGCACGTGCGATCGCGCGACCGAGCCGCCGCCCTGGGACTGTCACGCTCAGAACGTCACGCAGCGCCCGCGTTGCCGGCCGCACTCTCCGAGAGCGAGCGAGAGGCGGACGATACACCGCGGGCGTGCGCTTCAAAGTATCGGTCGGTTATTTACATCAATTATGACAAGACCGTACCGCAATCCCGACTACGTTCCAAATGTCACAATTATATATAAAAACTAATCTACGTATAACCATGAGCATATAACACGTGTTTGGGATCAGAGTAGAGTCATCGTTAGAGGAGATGACCGGGTTCTGAACGCGTAGAACTTTGGGTCCGGAGGCGGCGACCCGCCTGCTACGGTTGCGGGGAGCATGCCAACGCCACATGCCACAACTATGTTACACTATTATATCATACACACTACTACTACAGTAACTACTGCATGCTTTTCCTGGTGAAATAAAAAATTATAGCAATCTTTATGTATCACCTATGAAAACATTATATTTTTAAAATTATCTATTTGAAAAAAAAATTAAAGAACATACTAATTTCATCAGGATAAAACAAAAAAACACCGGCAAGCAACGACACAACATATACAATGGCTCTGTACATTATGAACATAGACAATTTTATCTTGAAATGAGAAGTGAAATTCAAGCTTAGGTGCTTGTTTAGTCAAATGTTTGAAAACGAAGGATTCATAATAAATTCCATACAAAAATACCAACAATTGGGATACAAATTAATATAAAATAGCAAAAATAGTACGGAAATATAAAGAAAAAATGCTAGCTTATGACGTAAGAGCGGTGTGTACAAAATATAAAAAAGTAAGTTTAAAAGTGAACTCGACTAGCAATCGTTGGTTTACCATGGGTCATAACGTGTCTGTGATCATAAGTCGACCATAGACAGGCGTTGGTAGCCGTTATCAGCCATTGTATAATGTGTCGGGCTACGCCTGCGTCCCGTGTCACAACAGCTTGCAAATAAAAAAATGATGTATATATTTTCGTGGTATACATAATTTTTGAGCGAATTCTGTCCTACTGTTGATATTTGATAGACATAATTAAAACAGATGTAAATTTATTTTTAATATATATATTGATCTGTCAGACAGAATTCCCATTATAACTTAGTTACACCATCTTTTAAGTATCACAAATGCTAATAAAAACATGTGCATCAAAAAAAAAACATCATTTGGTCCCCCCCTTCCCACCATTTTCTCTTAAAAAAAGTATAGAATAAGGAAAAATCTGCAGGTTATTTATACTATACTCCACGTGTTGCCAAAATACTAAAAAAATATAAGTATAATAAAGTAGGGTCATAATGGTGAAAATCAAACATGCAAATTATTTAAAATACGGTGTAACTGATTATTGAATTAATACTAAAAATAATTGAATATACAGAAAATCATGCTAAAGAAAAACTGGTTTGTGCTCGAAAATACAATATAATATTATACAAAGCAAAAACAATGTTTTCGGCATTATTTACAATATTATTACGACGCATCAAAAGTCCAAAAGTACGCCACTAAAAATACTTACTACCTAGTCAAAAATAGAAAAAACTCCAATAAGGGGCAAAACCAGAAAAAAAACCTATCGATTAGGTATTTTAAATTATTTTATTTTAGCAAAAACAAAACCGAAAAGTGCAGAGCCATGTCAAAAAATTATATACAAAAGTAAGTTCATGAATTAGTGGATATTTTTATTATAGCTCTAAATCGAAGATTTAACAAAACTTACATTTGGGAATCTGAAATCTAGAAGAAGAAACAGTTAGAAAGAATGCTTGATACTACGTGATGTGTTTTTATTTTTAAATATAATTTCTAAGGAAGGTAGAAAATGATAGTCTCAGAAACTATATAAAATGGAACTGATTATGAATTAAAAAGGTTTTTCTTCAATCAAAGGTATTGGTTGAGGTTTAAAAACTAAGAAAAAAATGCATCTAACAGTGCGAGAAGCCTTTTAAAAATACCCACAAATTCGTTGTAAAGAAAAACGGCATAAACACACAAACACACACGAGAGTAAACAACGACAGTTAACGAATTACCGTTGACACGTCGGCTCTATGCGTTAGGTCCACCTGCCGCGGTAAGCGGTAAATCACAAAGTTTATATTTCGTGTCGTACAAGCTATGAGACCACAAATGTTTTGTTTTACTTGTAGATTTAGTTTATTTGAAATTGTAACTAAAATGATCGCTTTTTTATCACACTCATTATGATAATGTGCAACAAATACTCGCGATCGATTCAGCATAGTCTTTCTCCCAAATGAAAAAAAAACTTCAGTTACAAATAAATTATAATGTGAGAGAGACAGATATACAAGACTATGGGGAGAGTTTTGTCCAGAATTGGGACAATGTCGGTTAAGAAAAAAAATGATGTGTCCATCTGGAGTTGAAAATTAAACGAAATAAAACCATGTAAGAAGTCAGGAAAAATTTATGATGAATGATTAATGGATGAGTCACACATAAATAAGGTAAGTAAACCCACTTTATCGTATTTTTGTTTTATTTGTTTGTGGTCTCACTGCATTTCTTTTTTTATTTACAATGTTTACAATCCCAGTTAAAATACGGAATACATATTCACTATGGACAAAAAAAATAAAGTTAAATTATATTATATTGTGGTACAATAGGAGGGTAGACTGAGATGTTTTTTAGTCAGTTAACTTTTTTTTTGTTTAATATTTATCATTATGATCTACTTTAGAATAGTCGGCATAACTGGATATGAGTGTGTACTATTTGAACTAATAAGAATGTAGATAAGAATTGAAAAGTCAATCATCAATAAGAATTTAAAAAATAATTAAAGATACTCAAAACCTTCACGAATTTCTGTTATAATTATTTTTTCGTGAAAAAAGACAACAATCCCAGACTACCCACAACTAAGCCACATTTAAATATATTAGTAAGCAACCCTCACATCTTACAAAGCTAAATATACACCAATGACAATAAATATCGACAGTTAATAGTGTTCCCAAACTCAGTTACCTCTAATACGTGAATGCAAAACATGTTACATGCAAATAAACACTGAATCAAATCAAAAACGTATAAGCACAATACAGACTACCTACAGAAGCAGAACTTTGAGCGATATAAATTTTAAGGATAGATTAACGGTTTTACTGTTTTCGGTAGTTAACGTTTTTTCACCTGTCTGATTCAAAGTTATACTTCTGTTTTGAGCCGTACCGTGGTTTTAAGCGATGCATTCCCGGTTTTAGGTAGAAGGGGATCAAAATCATTTCTGTTAATGATGGGAACAGGCCATGATACAATGGGAAATAATATAAATACCTATTTAATCATTATGGGAACATTTGCTCTTCTTTAAATCAGCCAATTAGATAATCCTTTATCGAAATTTTGATCTAGTAACATTTAAGTAAAGTATTACAGTGGTAAATTCAATTAGACGACCTTGAATTCGAGGGTAATTGTAGATTTTTTGATAATTAAATTGCGGAAACTGAAAGGACATTCTGAGAACTATATATATTATATAATTCATCGATCAAATCTTTTCGTAATTTTCTGGTGTTTTTAGTATTAATCAGATTTGCTTACGCAAGCGGGATTCGCCTGCGACACATTAAACTTTCGACATGGAAAAAGCACTTAGCCTGTGTGCACGAAACGAACGATAAAAAGCGATGGCCATGAAGGGCGAAGGCAATGGTACTAAATTGTTCTGTCGCCATTTTTTCACGTGACCACTACTTTTGAAGCTTAACTGAGGTCATTTCTTATTTAACTGTGTGTTGCTCACTGATGGGTATCAACACCCCTCGTGTTGACACCCATCAGCGGGCGAATGACTGATGCATCATCACTGCAACGCGCAGCTAACTTAGGCCTACTGTCCACGGACGCATAGCTTCATAGGGGCGTATTCGTCATTATACGCTTGGCGTACGCCTGCATGAAGCTTACATACAAAACTGTGGCCTACTGTCCACGGACGCATAGCTTCATGGACACGTATTCGTCATTATACGCTTGGAGTACGCCTGCATGAAGCTTACATACAAAACTGTGGCCTACTGTCGACGGACGCATAGCTTCATAGGGGCGTATTCGTCATTATACGCTTGGCGTACGCCTGCATGAAGCTTACATACAAAACTGTGGCCTACTGTCCACGGACGCATAGCTTCATCGGCGCTTATTCGTCATTATACGCTTGGAGTACGCCTGCATGAAGCTTACATATAAAACTGTGGCCTACTGTCCACGGACGCATAGCTTCATAGACACGTATTCGTCATTATACGCTTGGCGTACGCCTGCATGAAGCTTACATACAAAACTGTGGCCTACTGTCCACGGACGCATAGCTTCATGGACACGTATTCGTCATTATACGCTTGGCGTACGCCTGCATGAAGCTTACATACAAAACTGTGGCCTACTGTCCACGGACGCATAGCTTCATAGACACGTATTCGTCATTATACGCTTGGCGTACGCCTGCATGAAGCTTACAAACAAAACTGTGGCCTACTGTCCACGGACGCATAGCTTCATAGGCGCTTATTCGTCATTATACGCTTGGCGTACGCCTGCATGAAGCTTACATACAAAACTGTGGCGCCTACTGTCCACGGACAAGTAGCTTCATAGACGCGACACGATGACACGACGCTGCCGCTTCGTCGACAGAGTTTCATAGTTTCGTATGTTTTACGCAGGTGTACACCAAGCGTATAATGACGAATACGCGTCCATGAACCTACGCTTCCAAAGACAGTAGGCCTTAGGGACGCTCTCAGTTAGCCGTTAGGACTACAATCGCTCATTTCGTGACACCAGGCTTACTGTGGCTACTGCAACCACATTCAAACTGCCACATAGTTTTGACACTTCAAAAGTATATTCACAAATGACATCAATTTCATGTCACCATTTATCTTTCAGTCTCCGCTGCTCCGGCTATACTTTAGGGTACGTACCTTCTGACCGGACTGCTGACTGCGAGCGGCGTAGGGACCCCTAAGGCCTTGATTCGCTGCTGCATGGTGGGCGAAGGCCTAGCGCCTCCGTTGGAGCCCGCGTCGTATCGAACTGGCTCCATTACCACCCGGTAGCCTGACGTCGTGGTGCCACCGTGGCTGGAACATTGATTTTAACAACTGTATGTTTATTTTGTCTTTTAAATCTATTACGCTTTGACTAATGATACGCAGTTAGTTTTTTTTTTGGCGGGTTATCTTCGAGTGAAGTTCAGTGGCTGTTTTAATTAATTATTATTAGCAAAATGTGGATATTCTGATATAAAAGTGTAGTTTTGTATCTCAAGGATCTGCGCAAATGGATAGTATGTGGAAACTTTGAAACGTGCGCGATCTCGGTAAAATGGAACTGAGAATTTTATTGTTATATTGACTACCTCAGTGAAGTTTGCCGAGAAAGTTGACTTGATACATTTGCCGCCTAATACTACAAAAACATTAGAATGTGTACAAATTAATTGTTCATATGCAGACATGGCTTAAAGGATTAAGTATCCAAGCCAAAAACAACAATAAAAAAAATACCCAATTATAACCGCGGATCCAAGTAGCCTTTAGTATATATATTTTATTGTATACCTACCAAGATAATAAATAACATAATGGGAACCTTAAAGTAAAAGACATACAATTGGACTGATTGGATTGGAGTCCTAATCGCATACCGCGATCTCTTCCAAGTAACCTGGAATGGACAGAGATCGCCTGGACACAAAATGGGATAGGGGTTGTTGTTTAGAAGGAATGTCTGTTTGCATTGTTGATACAATAATATCAATTCTTCTTCCTTAGACAGCATTACCAATTTAAAAAAAAAATAGTTTATTCTAAATATACGATCCAAAACACTATAATTATTCTTCCTTAGACAGCATTACCAATTAAAAAAAAAATTGTTTATTCTAAGCATACGATCCAAATCACTATTAATGCTCACCTGGTATTTCTCGAAAGTGGGCTGAGTCGTGGATAATGGTGCGGCCTCGGCGGCAGATGATGGTGCTGTTCAGGCGGGAACAAGTTCGCGGCGGAGCCCCGTCGCTGCATGGAGGGGGGCGTAGGCTCGCAGTCGGCCGACTGCGAAGCCCCTGGCCCGTCCAGCTCGCCCTCCGCCTCCTCGCGCCCCGGAGACAGCTGCGAGGGCGCCGCCCACACCAACTTTACACTCTAGCTCTTACTCACTCTCCGTGAGAGGGTTTATGGGGGGTACTAACACTCGATGTGAGAAAGGGTAGGACAGTTTGTCATCAAAAAAAATTATGTCATTATATTTTTTGAGACCTTAGTTAAAAACTTTTTAATAAATGGTAAATTTGAATAAACTTAAAGGAAATTGGCTACTTCTCTCCAATTCATTGCAAGACATAGTAAAAAGTAATGTATACCAGAGAGTAACATTAAGTACAGAATGATTTAGAAAAAGATTTATAATAAAATCTATGGATACAAAAAGACACCACCACATTGAACATTCATTCAACAAAAAGATATTAATATTAGTTAAACAGCGCCATTGCATTATGCATTAGTTTCAATAAGCGTGTGAATGTGAGACATTGACTTTATGACACACTTAAAAACATTTATTAGTGAGATATTAAAGACAATAAGAAATATGTGACATTATATAATACATACATAATTATATTTAACTTAGAAATAAGTAAGTATTTATGGGGTTAGTGTTTAAATAGTTGGAAAAGTCGGAACTATTTTTTTAAGTTCTAAAAGTAAGATTACTCTAAATATCTTAACTTGGCTTGTTTTTGTTGCAGTTAATTTATCTATACTAGGAAACAAATCTAGTCTAAAATTCTAAGCTATAATTTATTCCGACTTCAACCAATATGATTTACTTTTACAGTGCACAAATAACAAAACACATTTTAAAAAAACTATGGTCGTTCTAAATCACGAGTGCGCTTAATGTCAGTTTTATAACATTGACATAGTGGGTTACCATGACGTTCAAAGTAAGATTGTTTCATTCTTATTTCAGTGTGGGTAAGAGACAGAGCTATACAGGTTGTCTAGCGCCATCTCTTACCCACAATGGAATAAGTAAAAACAATCTTACTTTAAACGTCATGGTAACCCAGACAAGGTTTAAACTATAACCTCAAGCGCATTTGAGAAATACAAGTGTCGTTCTAATAGAAACGAATCACTGCGTGAATATTCGTTCAATAGTTCGTCAAGCGCGAACGCATCATCGCGTCGATAGAGGGCGCTTTTCGAGCATATGAACGCGACGGTCGCATTTTTGTCTAACACAGAATGCCAAGAATTTCAAGAAAAAAAAACATCTTGTTGCTGGCATCTTTATTAAAGTTAACTAACAGTGCTTATATACGAGATATATCGTATACGAGATATCCGCCAACAATATTAATACTTTTATTAGAGGCCATCTACTGCTATAGAGGTCCTACAACAAATGTCGTACGTGACATCTGAGAAGAAATCATCTACGAGATATTTCGTAGTTGGCATTCAATGTGTTAAAAATGCAGTTTAAAAAAATCTGTGAAATTAAAGTGCAGAAAAAAAAATACACAGAAATCTACAGAAACGATTAACATTGTGCATTATAAAAGTGAAACCAAATAACATGAGAGAAATCCACGGCTTGTGTAAGTTGTTAAACCGTAGATTTTCAGTACAGTACCATCACCATGACATTACCTTGAAAGTTTCAGAAACATTAGTAGAGAGCCAGACATATCATGTCTTCAATTCACGTAAACAAGTTTTTAACAAAAAAAATGTGCAAGTGCTAATTTCGACCTTATGTCTGTGAATTGAAGGTATGTAATTCGCTCTACAAGCATGATAACTAGATGATGCTACTGCTTTACTTGGATGAAACAAGCTGTTTTGTGGTTTAGTGAAGCTAATGTTGATATAAAGGCACGCAGTAGTACACATGCCTGTAACTTGGAAGTAGCTTGCTTGAAATTATGATCAATAGGAAATTAGCTGGTTTATAAATATACCTTGATGGTAGTTATATTTTCGAACCCCAAAGGTTGAAACACTCGGATCGTGAGGTCCAAAAATTGTTTAAAGACCTTTCCAAACGCCTTGTTAACACTTTGCGTGGGCCAAGGGCTGGTTTTACCTTTGCCAGAGGATAAGTATTGCCATACAGCGTGGCAATGCCGCCAGCCTTTTGGGCACATTACCAGTCGAAAGCGATGCGGAGGAGTTTTTAGACGCCATACTTTAGATTAATTTTACTTAGTTCTTTAGGATTTTTTTTATTTAGTGTATAATTAATTATAATGATAGATCAGTGTTTTTTTTTATGTTTATCAATAAATATACAAAAAAGAATACTAATTGAATAAACAATATCAAAATTGGTAGGAAGGCAAACGAGATATGTATAACAATTTTAAACAACTATCTCTCTCGCCAAGATGTCGTTTTCTATGGTGGCTCTAACGTCTAAGAACTGGTCAGAAAATAATTGCAAGTATATGGGAAAGTTGTTTGATGATTTCCTATCGAAAAAAAAAGAACTTGTTACGACGCAATGGCATGCAAGCTACTTGCAGACTTGTGTGCGAGTTACAGGCATGTGAATTTAAGGCTTTAGTTTACTCGTACAATGGCAAGAAAATGAGAAATGAAAATTATTTAGGTCATGTTTTATTCAAAATGTAATGGAAGTCTACAGATTAAGTTAGTCTACTGTCTATAAGATAAAAAAAAAAACATGTTTGTATCCTATCCTACCCTCTTTTACTATTATGAGATGATGTGACGATAAGAAATATATAAAATATCATAATATAATCAACATTAAAATAAATTAAGACACCCGAGTTTTCATTGATCATCTCAAAGCTGAGATTTTTAATAACCTGACCGAGCGTAAAAGTGTAGGTCTCCATAAAGCCTTCCCCGTTTTTCAGGGTATTTTGGACACCAAACTGAATGTTTGGAACTCCGAGGGCCCCGAATTTAAAAAGTATTGACAAGATTAAACATTTTTAAAATTATCATTTTCATGAATTTCATTAAACCCTTGGTAAAGGTAGGTCCACATTTGTGTTATTTCACGCAACCATCTTGTTAGATACATGTGGCAAGAATCAGTAACAATACCATCAAAAATGCCATTAGAAAATAGTCCATCGGGGATTCCGGGATTCGGTAGAAGTTACCATGGGCCTGGGTCGCTACAGGCAACTAAACACGATGGGTTTTACTTACCCAGGTGGGTTTAAGTTTGACACACCCTCCCGCTGCGCCCAGAGCGGGAAGAGTGATTTGTTGATTACTCGCGAAAAAAACTGGACAAGTGAGAATCTGACTCGCGCGCTGAGGGTTCCATACAAACTTACCTAGTTCAATTCCCAAAGGGAGGTCTCGAAGATTTCACATCACAAAAAAGTTTTTGTGACGTAACAACAATTTTATAAATATACGTTTTTTTTCTCATTAACTTACAAGCTTGATTTTTTTCACATCTTCAAGGGGCCGCAGACCTGAGTATATGGTTTTAATCTCAACTCAATACATCCACGCGTTCCCGAGATAAAGGGTCTAACCGACAGAGAGACGGTCGGACGGAAAACAAAGTGATCCTATAAGGGTTCCGTTTTTTCCTTTTGAGGTACGGTACCTTAAAAAGTGATGTGTTCTGGCAAACATTGTTACTAGCCACTTGGGAAGTTGCAACAAAACAACACTCTGCGAACATCAAAATTTTACGGGAATCAGTTCGACGCGATTTTTGCTGCGATCCTTGTTCCACATTGGTTCCAGTGTACACTGGGCTTGACTGTTTTTCCAAGGGGAATGGGAAGTGTTATCCGATCACTGGGTTGTGGAAGTCAAATAGGCAGTCGCTCCATGTAAAACATTGGTATTTATCTGCATCCAGTTACAATAAAAGACCGCGACTTATGTATACTCCATTCTAAATAACATTAGACTTTTAAACAAACCCTTTTCCCGTCAATTTTGACTTTTTTTTAATTGATATAAACCAGTGCTTGACTGCGATCCCACCTGATGGTAAGCAGTGATGCAATCTTTGATGGTGAGGCACACGTGTAAAACACCGAATGGCTAGCTACCCTGCGCATGTGCTCGAGGCTTTAATAATAATATTCCACAACTATCACACAACGCCGTCTAGTCCCAAGCTAAGCAGAGCTTGTGTTATGGGTACTAGACAACTGATAAACATACTTATATATTTCTAAATACATACATATATAGATAAATTACACCCAGACACAGAACAAATGATCGTGCTCATCACACAAACATTTGTCCTGGGTGGGAATCGAACCCACGACCTCCGGCATAGCAGTCAGGCCCACCAACCACTAGACCAACAGGCTAGTCAATATATCCATCAGTCAGATTTGTAGATTGGACTTTAATTGCGTTAGTGGCATGATAAATAGCGACTGCAGTAAATAGTTGTAATTGTAATCACTTTTATACTTTTAATGCCATCCTTATGCCTACGGAACAGAAGTCAAAATCGATTGAATGGACGTAAATAAGGTTTGTATAAATGTATCATCTTATTCCGAATGAAGTACAGATAAAAAAGTCTGGACAGATTGATTTATGATGCTTGATATGTTTTGCCACACACGGTGTCGGTTCCGTTTTATTGACACAAATGTGGAGCTATCTTTAAGTTGTCACCCACCAGTCAGTTCATAGCTTAGTTTAGCTTAGCAATGACAGCAAAGCGTCTGGCTCTCACCTTGTTATAGTGTGCGTGCGGTCCCGCGGGCCGGTGCGCGGTGCCGTTGTCCGCCGTGTACGTCTTTACCTGGTGCTGCGTGTCGGTCGCTATGGTTGATATCGCCGACGCAGAGTGCGTGCCTCCCGGCATCGCTTCCCGTCGCTTTTTACCACCTTTGTAGATGTATTTTGACGGTCGGACTAGACTGTAAACGATATGACGTCTTAGAAAATCGAATTGTATTAACCGTCCGACAAGTGTTTTGTGTCCTATTTGCCAGGGTCGTGTGTTTGCAACTGGGTACTCCATCTCGTTTAGCTTGCAATCCCCATAGGTGACAGAAGAGCTGACGAGATGGAGTATTTGGTTGTGGATGTGCGACCCTGGCGGGATAAACGCGAGTGTGTGTCGGATATTGACGTAGGCGGTCAAAGGGGAGTTATTATATTTTAAAAGAAGACGAGGACCGATTTGCAGTTTCATCTTTATCCGTATAACGTGGATCAGTTACAAGAATTAAACACGAGAACAAAAACGTGTTGCATGCCTGAAAAATTCTCGCTTCATTCCTCAGTCGGCTGGCTTGCTTAGCGCCTAGACACATGGGGTGTAGCAAATTGAAACTAACTTTCTAAAGTTTTCGTAACCGGTCGTACTGATAGACCTTTGAGCTCATACATACGAGCAGCGTGTTGCCAACAGCAGAGGTATGTCAACTTTGAAGATCAGCGGCAGCCGTTGTGTATGTCAAGTGTCACTATAGGTCGACGGCTGCTGTTACCTCTGCCGTTGGCAACATGCCGCTCTTGTGTGCTCATGAGAGCTCTTACAGCCTGATCACGACTTCGGTCTCAGCGGCACGCGACGCAGCGAGCGGGGCGGCGATGGTAAGCGCGCGCGTTTTTGATATGAACGGCGTCTCGTGGCATGCTTCAAACGTTTTCATACTTTTGATCTTACCGCTCACCACCCCGCGCTTAGCTACCGGTCACAGCGGCATGAACGGGCCATTAGGCGCTAAGCAAGCCGCCTTTCAACACACTTTCGATCTTTCTAATATAGAAAAAGTAGCTAAATACACGACTCTATGTATTATCCTAAGCTACCAAAATGATTGATTCCTACCTAAATGTTACAACAAAGCAGGATTTGCATCTTCTTATCCTGTTGATTAGTACAAATCGGTGTGTTTATATTTTCGTTATTATTTGATTCTTTTGGTATTTTGAATCTGGAAATAGGTATCAGTAGAGATGACTGAAATCTAATTACTGTATGTGGGAACGACGAATTAATCGACTCGATAGAACTTACATGAGATGATTTCACTAGATACATTATCTATGGTAAGCGCCAGATAATTTTTCAATAGTCTGCGCAACTGGACAATATGAGGAATCATTGAAACTGGCGCGATCTCGGTAATAATGGAGCTGAGAATTTTATTGTGCTGTTAACTACCACAGCGAAGTTTACCGAGAAGGTTGACTTAATACATCTGCTGCCAAATACTACAAAAACAATAGATTATGTTCATCCTCTAATGGTAAACAAATTAACGATTAATACGAAGACATGACTTAAAGGACTTAGTATCCAAACCAAAAACATTAACAAAAAAAAAAACCGTACATGAAACTTTTCTTAATATAACTACGTAGATACACGATTAAAACACTGTTTTTCGTTAATAGGTGAAATGTAGACAATCACGATAGATACCGATTCAAGACAGCTTTATATCTTTATTTTCCGCAAGAGGGTCAATAACCGCTATTGCAAATTTATCTGGCTCCTACCATAATTAACTCGAGTCGATCAGAACCTAAAGTTCATGTTATACTTATCTGAAGTTAAGTAAAGCAAACCTCAGAAGGCGCGACAGTCAATTGAGTGGTTCTTTTTTCTCAGAAACGTCTTTGGCTTGAGATATTTCCTTTACAAGTTCGTGCCTGAGAAGAAAAGCTTATAATTCGCTTTTATTTATTTATTTATTTTTATTTCGCTTTGAACGCCAACAACGCTTACAAGCGACAAACGTTTTTGGCCGCTAGAAAGCCAATGACGAGTTTAAACGACAAGTTTGAATTAATCTGTTGGATAATACTTTTCCGGGTTAAGTGCGACAGTCTTTAAGGTCTTTTTACATAGCATGGGTAGGATGACAGCAGGACGAAAATGATGCATCTTTAAAATGAGAGAAAAGGATAGGTAGCTACATTGTATGAATCTGACAGCTGTCACCCGTACCAACCTATAGCAATTGTAGTGTAATTAAATTGAACCAAAATTAAGCTTGATCTATGTCACTAGCATTTTATAGGTGTTTGGCGTTCAAAGGGTTAATACTATTGTACTGGATTGGCTGGGTATAGTGGATTGACTGACACACCATCTGATATTGTGATCTGGTTTTTCTTCATTCAATTTTTGGATGAGGAGATTTGGAGGTTACAGATAGTAAAAAGAGTCGGTTTGAGTGGTGGACAGAACCAATCCGCATTATCACAGGCGAGGCCTGTGTCCTAGCAATATGACGTAATACGCAAAAGTTTATTACCAATTTTATGTTATCATAACCAATATATCAGTAGTCTAAGTTGGAACAAAGACACATAGCTTCCCAAGCAGCACATTAGCGGAAATTACATCCATAAACAAGCTATATTATAGCTAAAGGCCGTTATGTAGTTTTGGTAACGGATAAGACGATTCTTGAGACTGTATAACAGGTGATCTCTACACTGTTATACAGCACAGCTGACTAATGGCTGTACAATGGTAAAAAATAAATCAAAATGGATTTTAATACAACTTGAAAGTCCAGCCTTTGGATACGTACAGATACCGTCACGGATCATGAATGCCGACTTGTAGTTGCACAGAAGTGAAATATCGGGTCTCTTTAGTGGTATGAAATGAGACGCGGGGGCGGGGAGTGCGATCCTTGTACAGTGATTGGCTCGCCGATGTGTACGATGCGCAAAGCGATCCCCGCTCTTTCGCCGAGCGCTCAAAATTCGTATCGGTATCTGTATAATGCTAGTGAAGAAGACAAAAGCTGGAAAAAGGCTGATTAACGCGATAAAGTCTGCTGCTATGAATGCTGCTTGGGTTTTAACACAATTTCATATATTCCTCGTTTCGTCTATCAGGTTCATACCTAGCTTAATAAAAAGTGCCCACTTACCTAGGATACTGCGGTCCAAACTGTGTATAACAGCAGTTGTACCAGCATCCCTTCGAGAAGGGGTTGTAGCCACCGGTGAACTTCCCCGTCACCTGTTCGTTCGTCGTTCGGCCTCGGGACACGAGTACCATATGGAACCCCGTCAGGCCAAATATAGGTATCGCTAGTAGTGCGATTATGCCCATTATAACCATTCTGAGATGATTTAGTTAAGGATTTGTAGATTGTTGAAGTATTTTTGTACTGGAATTAGTTTAAAAGTTACATTGAATTTAAGAGTTAATTAACAGTACCACAGGCAACAAATAGTTCTAGCATTTAAGACACTAAATTATAAGAACCATTTTACAATATCATAAAGAGAGCTTTGCGATTCTCTTGGTAAACGCATAGCCTAATGAGTGGATCATGCGAAGCCAGTATTAAAGATAAGGCAGCAAGCAATATTCTGGCTTGGCGCATACAATAATATTAGTTCTGTGTACGAGGTGAAACACATCGAAACACAAATATGATTACAATCACACCTCTGCTTAACCCTTCCGGAAATAGAGGCTTGATGTTATGTATCTACACTAATATTATAAATAGGTAAATTTTGTGAGTTTGTAGTAATCCCTGAAGCTACTGAACCGTTTTCGAAAATTCTTACATCAATTGAAAGTTACATATCGACGGCGAAGTGACAAGAACTCTTAAATAACTTAAATAAGCAGACTATATGCAAAGGATACGACACAATAGGCTCGACCTGCGTCAAATTTTTGTTATTATTCATGATATAATATAAACTGAGGCCGAATATGCTCAGCATGTGTATGGATAATGATATTAAAAAGAAAAAGAAGAATCTGTAGTTGCGCCGTCCGATGCAGTTGTTCACCCACGGGCAGTGGTGGTCAAATGTCTGGAAACGAGAAACGAACAAATTAAAAAAGTAAGTAAATACTTGTTTTTTTTTTAATGGGAAGTCTTAAGGCGGCTATCCCACTGGCGTTTTACAAGCGTTGGCGCTTCTCTAACGTCTGCGTAGCGCTAACGTTGCGTAGACGCGACGTTTACGTCGCGAGTTTCTAGTAGTAAAATGTTGAGCAAAAACGACGTTAACGTTGCAAGTTTCTTGCGTACATCTCAAACGCACCGTAAACGTCGTGTCTACATAACGTTGGCACTGGCAAGACGTTGGAAAAGCGCTCGTAAAACGCTAATGGGAAAGCGGCCTTAGAGTTCCCACAAAAAATGAATTGCTATAATGCGATTTCATGCGGCAATACACCGGTTCAGATGACCATATAGTGTGCGATGCAAATCAATAAATAAGTTCTTGCGAGGCGTTGTGCGAGCTCGCAACTTTATGCGAATCAAATGAGAATATGATCGACTTAGCGCCATGTTGTGACGTCATAGCTGTCAAATCTAATCAGTTTGGTAGGGTGAGAAAAACAAGATATTTTTTTAATAAAATTTATTTAAGGCCGCTATCGTAACGTTGAGCAGACGTGACGTTAACGTCGCGGTTTGAGGTGTACGCAAGAAACTTGCCTTCACGTCTGCGCAACGTTGGCGCTCTACAACTAGAAACTCGAGACGTTAACGTTGCGTCTGCGCAACGCTGGCGCTGTGCAGACGTTGGAGAAGCGCCAACGCTCGTAAAACGCCAGTAGAATAGCGGCTTAAAAAGTTTAATCAGAAAGTAGTCCTTTCAATTCCGTTCATTTCTGCATCACTGTGTGAAGTGTCTGAGTAGTGGTGAATGGAAGAAACAGACGAATTGTTGCCAACGACAAAAATAAGAAAGAAAACAGATTTTGTTTTTAAACTAATTATGACTTAAATAATATATTTAGGTAATTTAGATAAGCAATAATTTTTCTTCACTTAGATTTAAGTAAGACTCGGCTAAACAAAGTAAAAAAAAAACCGTTATTGATACGCAAATAAGTTTTCTTTGCAAACCGTACTTTTCAAGTAACATTTGACAGATAGAGGTCAAAGACTTTCCTATTTTTATTTGAATCGCCTTAAACGATGTGACGTCGCAATGCAGTCTTGTGTGTTAGGCCCTAAGGGCGGGTTTCTGAATTGAGTATTTTGAGTTAAGAATTTCTCAAACCATACTTAAATGTCAAATTTTGACAGGTTTTCAGACTAAAGTACAGTTTGAGTAATACTCAACTTCAAATGCTTTAAATCAGAAATCGGAGGTAAGGCTATTAGAACAAAGAGAAGGATAGTAGAAGCTCTGACGTGACATACTCACTTCTATGCAATGATTGCAGACCGAACAATGCGAACACCGCGGCGGTCGGTAGAACTTGCACGTGACGCACCATTTCATCCGTACAGTAATACCGTTGATCTCCACGCTGCGATACAGAGGCGCTCGAAAGTCATCCTCACGATCCTCGTCAGGTGGAGCTGAGAAACACAAAGAAACATGACATGAGTAGTTGTTCTAACTGACTAAGTGCCGAAACTGCATTAAGTGAACGCCCGTCGCGTGACGTCGCGCGTGTGTCGTTTGCAACGGTCTCCATCGCGGAAACCGGATTATCACCTACGCAGTCTCGCTAGTTTAACTTTAACGGTGTGCATGTAGTCGTGTCGATGGAGATTAAATACGTAGCAAAAAGGCGGCGCGGGGCCTAGCTTCCCGCGACGGATGCCTGCGTCCCCGCAGCGGAGCACTTTTTTATGGGACCGCGCGGTCGCCCACTTTATGCATTTTCGGCCCTAAGAACCTGTCTTGTTTGTGGAGCGATCGTTTTTACAGAAAATACCCTACAGACATAAACAATGACCACGAGAATCAACTCTTGTTCAAGACCAACCCATTATCATCATTTCTGCCGAAAAACGTCCACTATTGGACATAGGCCTCCCCCAACTGTTACAACGACCGGTCCTGACTGGACCTTGTCATTACATTTAATACATAATTACTTTTGGCTTACCTCTTTTTTTGAGGTGAGAAATCATGAAATAATTTCTCCAGTTTTGGGTGGAGCGAGAGGGACTGTCAAACTATAACTGACTAAAACGCCCCTATGTTCCTTTAGGTGCCCCCCTTTGCGAGGTAACTGTTTCGAATAACCCCGAAGCCCTGGCAGGCATCAGCACTAACGGGCCCGTCAATCTTGCTGACATCTCCTTGAGGCGCGCACAGAATAAAACGCGCCGTCAACCCGGGTATAGTCCTTAACGGACGGTGAGCTATCCATTGCTCGCCGACCGCAAGACCGCGCTAACGGTGGCTGGGAATCTCCGGTAGAAACATTCGTAGCCTTTTTTTTATTATTTACTAGCTTTTGCCCGCAGCGTCGCCCGCGTACATAAAATATAGCCAATGTCACTCAGAAATAAAGCAGCTTTCTATTGGTGAAAAATTTTTAGCAATCGGACCAATACTTTCAAAGATTATCTCCTACAAACAAAAAAGAACAAACTACCTCTTTATAATATTAGTGTAGACTGCTAATGGTAAGGAGGACACCTAATGGTAAGGTGATGAGGTGGTAACCCATGCAATCGTTGATGGATTACTATCGTTGATGCGTACTAGTTTATTAAGAGCCTATTCACTTTAGTCTCTAAACTATCATCGGACCTATGTTTTAAATAAAAAAAAACATTTACAAAAAAAAAAAAAAATACACCCGACTTCAAAGTAAAAATTTTTTTTTACTTTGAAGTCGGTTGTATTTTTTAACACTGAAAAGTGCCAAATAACTTTAATTTCGGAAGTCGGTGTTTCTATAATAGTTTTGCCTCTTCGTTATTTAACACCGACTTCCGCAATTAAAGTTATTTGGCACTTTTCAGTGTTTTTTTTTTACTTTAGTTATGGTACCACGACTAAAAAGTACCCGTTAGCCAAACTTAAATACCTTATAGGTGCATCTCATGACAATTCTGATAATCCCAAACACGGTTAGATTACATTAATTTATTACAGAGTTCCGGTGCCTAACTTCAGGCTTCATCATCAGATCAGTTCGATATATTGCCCCTCTTCTTTCAGTCAGTCATCGACTACACGTATAAACAAAGCAATTTTACATGTTACGACGGTTCTGCTGTGATCCTATGAGGAGTTCTGTTACATATCTTCGAAGTTCATGATCAGATCATAACAATATTTCTATGGGACCAACTCGGAAGCATAACCATTCAATCAAAAAAATAAAATCCAAAATCGGTTCACAATTGACCGAGAAATCGGTGAACATACATAAAAAAAATACATTCAGCCCAACATAGAACCTCCTCCTTTTTCAAGTCAGTTAAAAAGAGTGAGGACGTAAATGTTTTCAAATAATAAGGATCATTCGTTAATTAGATGAATTTTCGGTAGACGAAGACAGGTACAGTTTCCAGTTGCCTGAATTTATGAGAGCTATTTTTAAGAAGAGGGTCTCTTTTGACGTAGGTAAGGTACCTATTAATTAACGTCTAATTTATTTATTTTATATTCTAGAAAGCGTTAAAAGGACACCAATTTGTAGCAAAAAAGTTTTTCGTGAATCAATTAAAATCATCAACATCGTCATTTCAGCCGAAAGGCGTCCACTGTTGGACATAGGCCTCCCCAAGTGTCGCCACATGAACGGGACTGTGCGTCTCGCATTCATCGGATTCCCGCATCCCTAACCAGGTCTTCGGTCCACCTTGTATGAGGCCTTCCGACGCAGCGTCAACTCCAGAACCGTCATCATCTGTTATGCGAGCAATGTGCCTTGCTCACTGCCTTACCTTTGGCGATTCTTCGGGCCATGTCGGTAACCTTGGTTCTCCTGCGGATTGATGATCGAATCAGGAATGAAGATATCTTCATTCCTGATTCGATCACACAAGGAAACTCCGAAACAAAACTATACTCGATATGATTAAAAGTCGAAAAGGTAAGTTCGCCAACTTCCTTAACCTTACATATTTTTTATTCTTACTTATTTATAAAATAAGTGGAGCTTTATTACAGTATTCTGTCTGTCAGCATGTTCGTGATAAACGCAAAAACGACTGAATAGATTTTCATGCGGTTTTCACCAACCGACATGGTGATTCATGAGGAAGGTTTAAAGGAAGGAAAAACCGAAAATTTCAAATATTTCTAACAACATCTGCCAATCTAGGGCAGACCGCTAATTATAGTATGACAATTGGTCTGAATTGAAATAGCTAGGTCATATTTTCTTGTAACAGATAGTATCAAGCGAATATGTTATAAAATAGATGACTAACAATATTAAAAGGTCATTAATAAACCATTACTGAGAATCTGAGTCACGATTGTAATTCTTGTTTATGGCAAGACCCGTTTTTAAATGTAAATATTTTTCATGTAATATCTACCTAAACCTAGATAATTCGAGTATCAAGTTGCTATATAATTTTATGCGTATCGACTTTTTTTTTAAGGTTGGATATCATCCAATGACTTCTCGCACTCTAGGGTGCAGTGGAAGGTCGTGTCAGATTTTACAGACTAAAACCACACCTGTGTCCTTCAGTTGCCTTTTGCGTGCTAGAAGCACGGGTTTCCTTTGCAGAAATTCTCCGTACCCTAGCGAGCATCGGCCCTGCCGAGCCAAGACAGTTTTGGTGACCTCTCTTTGAAACGCGTGTGTAACACTACGCGTCGTCGACGAATCGGACTCGGTTCGGACGGTTACCAGACGGCGAGCTACCCATTGCTCGTCGTCCGCAAGCCGGAGCCTGGCGATGATGGCCTAAACGATGGCCGGGGATGGCCCTGCGACTCCCGACGCGCGACGCCCCGGCCCGGGGTGTCTCTTGTCACGGCGGCTTTAGCGTGAAGATATTCATTTCCTTACGCCTACGGCCGACTCTTTCGCTAGCATTACTGCTTCACAGCCCCTTAGCCAAATTAAGTTGGCTAGGGGGGCTGAAGAAGGCAACCGACCGCGAACGTATACGGATAAATACAGTATCTGTGTACCTAATACAGTATTTATTTGTATATACGCTCGCGTTTCGTAGTCGCTTGCGGTCGACCCGCATTGTTCTTACAACCACCTAACTCGAATCGATTTTTGCAATTTCGTCATTCACGCTGAAGGTATAGTCTTCAGCGTATATCCCTTTAAACCGCATTGATATAAAATCACGTCACAAGGGCATTCACATTGTAGGCACAGATAAGATAGTGTTTCAAGCCATGAGCAAATCAGCACAGACAAACATGTGTGCTATAAAAACCTCATTTGGTCTACTAAGCCTCGATTCGCTTGTTTTGTGTAAACAAGTTCCTAACTAGAATAATATTTGTCTGTGACTATGGTTAGTTTATATAGACGCTTTTGCCTTTTTTTTGGAGTTGGGAAATCTTCAAATAATTTTCCCCACTCGGTGTGAGCGTGTCAGACTTTTACTGACTAAAACCCTTTGCGTGGTAACTCTTTCGAACCTCTGCTCTGCCTTTAAAAATAACCAGAGTAGAGTTGCTACTCCAACTGCTCAAAAATGCTTCGAGTTGCAACCCAGGGTCGAGCTTTTATTACTCGAGTAGCTACCCTAGAGTTAACCCAACTGACTCTAACTTGCTTGACATTGACAGTAAAGTCTACTTTCATGTTCAAAAATGCGACCATAGAGTATCTACCCTGATGACGTCAGTAGAGTTAACTCTAACCTCACTTTTGAACGCAGGGCAACCCAGACGCTCTCGTCTTGCGAAGGGGAAGAAGAAACTATTAAGTAGGTACTTTGTATAGCGGAACCAAAGTGGGCGTATCATACGCCTCTTAAGCGAGTATTTTGCTAGACACTAATATTATATTGAATATCATTTTCCAATACACTTACTCGAAAACCCGCTTTTATCCCTACCGCTTTTTGACACGCTACTTATTGTTTTCCACACTAGTGCAGAAAAATGCGCGAGCTCATCCCCGCCAAAATTGATTACATTTATCGTATCAGGTTGGACGCTAAGCAACCCAATCCCACGCGCGTCAACCGCCGTTTATTTTTTGAAAAAAAAAAACGTCTTTTTATACACTTGGAAACTTGTCACTGCAGCATTTGGCTCCATCACACCCTCGCCTACGGCTCGGGCGAATCCTGCCAACCGAGGCAGGATGTAGTAATGACAAACTCTCCCCACTTATATCAAAATCTACTATTATCATTTGATATTGGCCTTGTAGTTAATCTGATTAAAAATCATTTCCATCCACAAATATTATTTATTATTTTATAACGATACCCATCGTAATGAATAAAAAATGGGATTAAAATGTAGGGCTTGTCAATATTATCAAATTAGTCAATGCACCGAACCATTATCAGAAGATAAACTGAAATTACTTCCAACTAGCTTACAAAATATAGATAGTGTAACGAAGGAAGATAGTAACTACATTCATATTTTAAAGTAGGAAAACGTGGAAATAGCAACTGTAGTAAACAGCAGTTGCAATTATCCATCCTAACAGGCCCGCGTGGTTCCCCCATCGGAGCACTTTTGTATCGAACCGCGAGGGCGGCCGCTTCACACGGCTCCAGACAGAAGACGACCACCGTAGCCGCGAGCTTGCGGATAGCAAGTTCAATGAGTTCCAAATAAGAATAGGATCGATTGCCATGTTGTGACGTCACTTCATACTGTCAAATCGCAAGATATTGGGCAAAATTGAAGAACTCAGAGATGAGCAAAATTGAAGAACTGGATTCTGATTAAACTTTTTTCGTTCACAGTTCGTAAATAAATAAAATTTTAAAAATTTCTGGTTTTGCTCACCATAATAATTCTTCGATTTGACAGTATGAACGTGACATCACAACATGGGAATCGATCCTATTCTTATTTGGAACGCATTGTAATGGGTAGGTCGCCATCCTATAAGGGCTATGCCCGGTTCGATGGCGCGTCGTGCTCCACGCACTCCCTAAAGAGTTGTCATCAAACGGACGGGGCCAACTAATAGGGCCGATACCTGATAGGGCTGCGGTATTTTGTTCCGTAGAGATACTGCGGCCCTCTATCGCAAAGGGAAGTAGTAAGAACACGGGTGGGTTTTTAGTCAGTAAGTCTGACACTCCCCGTTGCTTCACCCAGAGAGGGAGGAGTTAAGCTCTTAACCAATCGCTCATCCACAATAACACACATTTATAATATTAGTTGTGACATATCTAAGAAAGAAAAGACTCACCTTTTGGTATAACTCCCGGGTCCATGAAAGTGGCCAGGGTAAAATTGGCCAAAACAAAAAACGTTATGAAGCCTTGGTACGCGGGAACCCATGGGTGCTTGTGAAGGTAATATTGACACCTGAAATAGACATACAGAATCTTATTAATACATATATTTGAGACACTCGCGAAAGTTCGCGGTCGCTTGTCAACAAGGGGCAAAAAATAATTATTTTTTAATTTTATAGAAATAACTTCTGTATCAGGGGCGCGGGGCGCGGGTTGCGTGATTGCTCGAAAGAGTTACCGCGGCCCTGGAAACTAAAGGGAACACGGATCAGTTTTAGTCAGCAAAAGTCTGACACATATTTCGTCCACCCAAAAGTCTGACACTTGTATATCTCGTCCACCCAAAGTGAAAGTTATTTGATGGCTTCATACTTAAAAAAAAAAAAAATGAGCGTTTGTTCACGAACATAACCCTGCAGGTAGGTTATGTTTGTGAACGAACGCTCTTTTTTTAATTTTTTCACCCCACAAAGATCCGGAACAACTATCCGTTGGCCATACAAACATTTGTCCCGTGAAGGAATCGAACCCGCGACACGCATCGCAGCAGCTACTGCTCAACCACTGAGCCAAAACCATTAGATTTGAGATTGAATTTGGCATTTGATTATCAATGCCCAGACAGAAAATGATTATATTTTTATTATGAATCTTAACAATTGTTACAATTTTATTAGTTTCTGATTCAAAATATTGACAAGAAGTGGCCAAGAGCTAAGAACAATGTAAGGAATAGAGATACCTCTCTCCAGCAGTGACAAAATAGATAAAGGTAGTAATTTAGGTGTCTTCAAGGCTAAAGTGAATAGCCTCTTAATAAACTAGTGTGCGTCACCATCAACGATTGCATCACTGCTTACCATCAGGTGGGATCACAGTCAAGCACTAGTTTATATCACTTAAAAAAAATATCCTGACGCGATTTTTCTCATTAACATTGCAATAAAAACGGACCTACAATCTAATAAAATAATGGACTAAAAATATGCTGATTCACATTAATTCATTGAGGAAAAACTATGATTCATTGAAGGTCTGCGAATTAATGACAGAAATAGACAGTGGGCGACTAGGTGAACAATTTTTTGTAAGGACAAGTCATACAGCCGTGATTGTCGAAGAACTTTGCTACTAAAGGCACAAGAAAACATGCTATCTTGGACTTTTTCCAACTGTGTTTGGCTTGGCTTCCAGTCTTTCTGGATGTAGCTGGATAACAGTATTTTTGATGGAGCGACTGGACTATCTCACCTTCAAAACCCTTGAGCAACATGATACCTTGGCAAGACTGGTGTTAGATTTCCTGTATTCCGACCATGTGTAAGGACTGTCAAAAATCTCCAAATAACAGCCGGGATTACTAAAGAGTCTTAATGGGAAGACGCCCATCCAATAACCGCACTGGGAAAACGTAGCTTAACCTTGGTAATTGGACTCAAGCGATTGACAGTACTAAGCCACGAGCTCAGCTATATCATGATAAAAAACACAAATGGTAAGTACCTACTGGTACAAGTCTGGTTCGTCCGAAATGGAAAAAGAAAGCACAAGCCCAGGAGAGAAACAGGCTAATGAAAAAAGAAATGGTTACGACAATTTCTATACGATCTTGATATTGCCGTGCATTGGTCGATGTGGTTAAGACGGACAGGACATTTACCCACAATTGCCAAGATTTGAATAATTCATTGATAGTATAAGAAAATCTTACGACTTGATTTCACTTATTTGAGGCGCCTATAACAGCAGATATTGATACTACAAAAGGCGATAATAAACAGAACATAATCTTCAATATTTTACACACACTGGTGATAATGAAAATTCAAAACAAACAGTTAAATCATAGATGTTGTTGAGATAAAAGATTTTCTACTTGAGAGGGATAAATATTGTAGATTTATCCACTTATATATTCTCGATGAGACCATTTTTTTTAAATCTGTATAAATTATGTTGGGCTGTGAAAAAGACGGATGAAAAAAGATTGCACGTAGCGGAGATGAAAATGTTAAGATGGATGTGTGGTGTGACGAGAATGGATAAAGTGAGAAATTGGTATATTAGGGGAAGTTTGAAAGTGGCGCCAGTGACTGAAAAGTTGAAAGGGAATCGTTTGTCTTGGTAGTCATGTGAAGAGGAGGGATGAAGCGCATGTTACTAAAAGAGTTATGAGTTTATATGTGGATGGATGGAGAGGGAGACCAAAGAAAAGATGGATGGATTGTGTGAAGAGTGATATGAAAGAAAAGGAAGTTAGTGATAGTATGACGAGTGATAGGGCAGAATGGAAGAAGAAAACGTGTTGCGCCGACCCCAAATAACACGGGACAAGGGTAGGAAGATGATGATAAACTAGTGCTTGACTGCGATCCCACCTAATGGTAAGCAGTAATGCAATTGTTTTTGGTGAGGCGCACTAAGTTTATTAAGAGCCTTTTCACTCTAGCCTTGAAGACACCTAAATTATAATAGAAAGACCGCAGCAGGCAAATCCTTCGATACATCAAAGGACTAGAACAATTTGCCTATAAACCACGGAAACGCGGTAGAAACGACGCGGTGAAACGCTTATTTTTAATTCACAGTATCAAATATTTTCCAATGGGAGTCCCATAAGGAAAGAATTCACAATAATGTGAATTTGAGATGTTAATTAATATAATAAATACGTACATTAGTCAAAACGTTATATTATTCACACAGATATCCAAGTAATTTAACACCGAGTTTATCAACAAATACAACCATTGTTTGAATTTCCTATTGTTGTAATAAGGACCATACAGTTACAGCTTTTAGGTGCAGTTTCCTGTGAAGATGACCATAGAGGTTAAAACTTATATTATCTTATTAAATAATTTTCCACCATATTAATAAATTGGGAAAGCCAGACCAAGGCGAAGATGGCGGAACGAACTCGACTCCTGCTGCAAGGACTTCCTAGGGAAAGACAGAATTGTCTAGAAAAGGGAGAGCTGTGTGGAGGGTAAGCTGTATACTGGGCAAAGGGCCCCTTGCCCAGCAGTGGAAAAAATAAACTAGATAGGTAGATAATATTAATAATTACAACTTGTCTTGACCTTTGATCTTGATGTGTTATGTGATTATACTGATTATGTTTGTTTACACTGGTATATTTGTTGTTAGCAATCCAATTTACAAGTCTTACATGTTCGAGTATTTATTTGAGGTTTAAAGATTCAAGAGGTATGTAGAACAGTATGTAAAGTCTCCCGAACCTCCGTTGAAACGGGTGAATTTTTCTACCAGACCGGAGTTGTGTCTGGTCCGGGCAACTGCTCAATGTAGGGTTGCCAACTTTTATTAGAAGAAATAGAGTATATCACATTTCAAAGGGGGTAAGTAAAGAGTACGGAAATTTTTACTTACTTTTGGCAGTACATAACAATTTTTCATTGTTTTTAAAATAATTGTATGACTCCAAATAAAAAAGTTTATATAGATCTTAGCTCCACAAATACCACCATCTTTTTTTCAAAACTGAATCAAAATTGCAACGACACATCATTGAAGGACCAGTTGTATCAATGAGTACCTAGTACTAATATCAGAGGGAATTAATATGGATATTAATTTAGTTAATATTTATGTTAATTCCCTCTGATACGCAAGTTTAGTATGAAACTGAAAAACACAATCACAACCTGGCAAAAAGTTAGATTATAGATCCCTCCAACAAGTGCCCAGTGTCTTTACATCTGCACTTTGGAATGCAGGACCTTAAAAACGCCACTGACGCCGGTTATAAACGTGGCCACTCATTGGTCCCTAATACTGTGAGGAATAAAAAACGACTGTTTCAAAAAGAAAGAAGAAACTATTTATGTAAACCAGTTGCCAGAAGTCGGGATTTTGAAACTTTTTATTACAAAAAGCGGGATTCTTTCGTCTATAGCGGGAAAATGTAAAAAAAAAACATCACAATTCAGAAGTTTTAAAAAATTTACCTTATTATCTGAGTTTTAAATTACGTGGAAGTCGGTACGTGATAATAGATAACAAAAATAGCCATAGAAAATGTATTTTAATACAAATATGATATTTTAAATCGTCTACACTTTTTGTGCCACCCGGCCGTACTTCCTCAGCACGCTGCATGCACGATCGAGTTATCCCCGAAAAGCGGGACTGAGCCTGTCCCGCGCGGGATATTTAATTTGGTTTTTAAAATCGGTATGTCCCGCCAAAATCACCACGTCTGGCAACGCTGATGTAAACACAAGAAAGAAGAATAAATCTGAATGTATAAAGAACTTCAGACTTTTATTTAAATGTATGTCATGACTGAGTCAGACAGATTACAAACATTCTCACACTATAATTAAGAAACTGTTAAACTAATGCATACATTAGTTTAACAAACAACATAACATTATGTTTACCCACCGGAAATACTTGAACCAAACTAAGGTAAACAGAGTACAAAAATAAATCTGCAATCAATATGTTTGTGTTAACTGGTTACACACATACTACATATACAGTTAACATATATTTGAAATTGAAGACTTATTTAAAAAGGTTTCTATGAGTACCTAACTACAAATATGTAATATAGATACCGGCACGGATCTTGAGCGCTGACTTCTACAGTTCTACTTGCGCAGAAGCACGCAGAAGTGAAATATCGGGTGTCTTTAGTGGTAGTGTTTCTTTAGATGGACTGCAATCCTTGTACAGTGATTGGCTCGCCGAAAGCGATCCCCGCTCTTTCGCCGAGCGCTCAAGATTCAAGCCGCTATCTATACATAGCATAACATCAGCCTTACAATGTTCCCACTACTGGAACTCAATCAAACTCAAGGGAATCCACCGTGCAGGACCAGGGTTGCTGGATTTCTTCGAATTTTTGGTTCTAGGTCATGCTGGTTTCCTCACAATGTTTTCCTTTACTGTTTTGAGAGCAGTGGTAATGAGATGAATTACACAAATGTCTAGGGTGCCTCAAAATTAACGCAACATTTGAATTAAATAGAAAACACAGTTTTTAATTAGTTCAGATTGTGATTTTTTTACTAAAGCGTGTCCAAAAAATTAACGCAAGATTTGTATTTGCCGCCATTTGTGCAGTAGATAAGTGTTGACAACCCCACAAAAAAAAACTGTGTTTTCTATTTATTTCAAATCTAGCGTTAATTTTAGGACACTTTTTTAATACTCGAGAATAATAGAATATTATACTCGTGTATGATTAATGTATAGCTGGCAGTAATGGTTAGTGATTTGTGACAAAGGGCTCTCCAAATGTTAAAAGAAATTTCAATTCAATCATTGTTTTTGGATTAAAGCAAAATGTGTATCACCATCATTCATATTGAGTAGAGTTTAATATGGGCATTTATTGCAGAGCAAGAGAATTTGACGAAGCAAAAATTGGAAGAATTCCAAAGGAATTTACTACCTTTAGCAGTATAAAAGTATCTTATGTCTTAACCTAGGTCATGGTCTACCCATATGCTAAGTTTGAACCAAAACTGTAGAAGAACAACTCAATTTTAAATCAAATCAATCAATTTTACAATATTTTTTTATATTAATAGGATGAAAAATTGTTTTTTTTTTTTTAAATCATATAAATCAGTGCTTGACTGCGATCCCACCTGATGGTAAACAGAGATGCAATCATTGATGGTGAGGCGCACTAGTTTATTAAGAGCCTATTCACTCTAGCCTTGAAGAAACCTAAATTATAGTTGGACGGGAAGACCGCAGCAGGAAAATTGTTCCAGTCGAACCGATTTAATTAATTTCTGCATTTTCTCTAAATATTTCCACCATAGGGGTCCAGTACACGGTCATGCAAGCGTCAGTCAAAACCATCAATCATGAATGAAACTTGACTGATAATGAATGAACTTCTCACTATCAGTCAAGTTTCATTCATGATTGACGGTTTTGACTGACGCTTGCATGACCGTGTACTGGACGCCTTACCATCAAAACCATAGGCATAATAAGTTGAACTTCTATACCAAGTTCTATAAAGTGATACAAGCAGGTCCAGATAGTAGTTTTTTGTTGATTTCACTACTTATCTTTAAGGTTTCATACCAAAAGGGTAAAAACGGTACCCTATTGCTAAGACTCCACTGTCCGTCCGTCTCTCACAAGGCTATATCTTTTTTTAAAATTATTATTGATAGGGTCGCATTTGATTATTATCTCACCTGGTACGCAATGATGTGGTGGATTCACTCTTGAATTAAAGACCTATGTATCTCATGAACCGCGATAGCTAGACAGTTGAAATTTACACAACTGATGTATTACTGTTGGCGCTATAACAACAAATACTAAACAACAGGATAAAATAAATATTTAAGGGGCCTCCTATACATGAAACATGATTTATTTGCCGTTTTTTGCTTTAGATGATACGGTACCCTTAGTGCGCGAGTCCGACTCGTACATGGCCGTTTTTTTTTTTTTAATTAACCTAGATGCTGTTCCTCTGGTGGGCAAATGTTTCCCTCATAGGCTTCCAACACTCTTTGTATTTTGCTTTGTGTGTGTTAATATGTACTAGTCTAGCGTACTTTAGGCCAGCAGCAGCTATTACAATATTTAATTTAAGAAAAATTTTCATTACTTATGTAAAAAAATATTTTATTTATTTATTTATTAAATATACACACACTATCTTTACAGGCTGAACCTAATACAATATTATATTATTTTTTTTTTATATTATATTTATAATTCTTTTTAGCCTGTAAGCTTTCTTTAAAAATAAATAAAAAATTATTACTCACATCAGCAACTGTATTGGTGTTATACCAACTTAATATAAACATAACCCAGTTTTTTGCACTGCTGTGAAGTAAAAAACAAAGTCATGGACAGCTAAAATTAACAGTGGTAATTTTACAGGTTTTACAAGTTTTGTTACGTAGGTCAGGGCTTACTGCATAATTTGTAGTTATGACATTATTACATAAATACTGTACATTATATCATCTCGAATTCCAGATATTAAGAATGTTATGCATATGTAGTGGCCAGATCTTAGTATTGATCACTTCATGATATGGCCAACTAAAACTGGCCACATTGTTTAAACAAACATTTGGTGATATGTCAATCCTTGATTGGCCATATCATTGATGTAGGATTTCTATGATAATAAAAGGTATGAAGATTAAAATATCATCAAACTTTAACGTTTACTGCCAGTTACACTAGTCTGGCCAGTTTTACTTGGCCATATCATGAAGTGATCAATTTCTAAGATCTGGCCATGGCACATACATAATCTCATATATTTTCCCCTTGAGGGTAGATCCTATGTACTATAACTTTAGACCATATAGTGCCAAGTGCTATGGTCCTGATACACGTTGCTGTTGCATTGTTAAGATTTATAAATCTGGTCAGACACATACTGTTCTAAGTGCTATACGTCTAACCTTTTTAGATGAATATCACCAGGTAGTTCAGTGTAAAGAAGTAGGGCATCCCGTCTCAATCTTTCTGCTCATAATCATATTACTGTTTATCAAAAAGGTGCATTAACAGCAAAGCTATACAAATATGCTAACAAAAAAAAAAGAAAAATTATGATGACTTGAGAACCTCCTCCTTTTGAAAAGAAGGAAGTTGGTTAATGACATATCTTATTACTTTTCTTGAATTTGTTTCTTTTTGTCTAAATTTGGTACCTGTGATTCATTAAACCCCAAGCGAATGCCGGTGTTCACTCTCTCATTGTCTTTCTATTGTGTCTCTAATTACGGTATTTAAAAGTTTAACTCCAGTTTTAACTAATGGTTACCATTAAGAAATCAAAGTAGCTCCAGATCATCACGCTGCGTAAGGGCAAAAAGAAGACTATTTTGTGACTAATCAATTTTGAATTATTTATTAATTTCAGTGTAATAGCTATAATTAGCCTAAACAATTAAGTAACCAATTCTAAACTGTTCCAACAAACCACAAGTATGCTTAGAGATTGGATGGCTCCAAATTGTGTCAGTAAACACATAAAACACACAAGATAGTGTATTTATAACAAAACAAATAAATTTAATGTTCGAGAGAACAGAATTATTACAAATTTTACCTATGAGATTATTATTTCCTAAAGAAATTAATAATCTAATTTGGTATACACCTGTATGTTTTTTTTAAATGTATGGCTTCCATTTCATTAGCTGTACTTATAGAATCTGATTCAATTTACTAACCTACTATCCCATATACATGAAAAGAAAATTAAAGCTCCACATTTAAGTAACTTTGAAAGTAAAAAGGGCACTTTTTGTTAGATTTAAGGTAAACAAACCATAAAAAGTTCTGTGTTATTGTATAAAGTTCTTATAAAAGTTAAGGTACACAGTATAATTGTTCTTTTTCTGATAAGAACAGACAAGATTATAAAGGTAACTTTGATGTATCTTACATATTAAGTATAAGTAAAAAAACTTTACCTATAGTACATCTTATGTGTCATTAAAGTAACCTATTCGCTTTTGAGGTCATATTACATGAACTCTAAAAAAAACAGATGTCTACTATCACAGATAGAATTACCGATAAAATATATTTTCTGTGTGAACCACAACTACCTATAAATATAGTTTTGATGCTTCACAGCACATTTTAAATAATAGAAGTTAAGTAATCATCATCTTGTAATATTTACAAAAAGATAACATCAATGAAACATGTAAGTCTAGTTACAACCTGTCTCTTGGAATCTTTTACTTACATATCTATGTAAACAACAGGAAAATTGACTGCAAAAGTTAGCAAGAAACCGATACAGGCACCGGGAAACAAATGTAAGGTTGACTGACTCACATCTATCACATCATGAGACATCTTTTGTTTATACAAATTTGGAAACCACACAGGAAGTAACTGGCCATTGACACGACAACACCACTGCTTACGCACTTCGAGAAACACTAATTACGAGATGGATATAATGTTAATGTAAATAAGATATATAATTACCTGGAACATGGCTCCTACTATACCATCTTTATGGATCTGATAAAAATACTCTTACCGATACCGCCACAGGCATAGAAGGGGCACAATCCACACACAGTCACACAGGGCTACTTCACAGCCCCAAGGTATTAATAGAAACAATTCAACAATCTCATGTGAAAGTTGTCAAACCGAAAATGAGAATTTACAGACGATCGACGACATTGTATACTTACGGGAAATAAAAGAACAGGGATGTTGTGCCCAACAAGAGAGTCCAGGCGAACGTCGCGGGGATGTATCTCGTTTTGAGGTCGCATTTGGGCATATTGTGTCAATTTTATTTCCCTAAAAGAAAATTAACTCAGTTTTATTCACTACAGATCAACATGGCCGCACCTATTAATCTGACAGAAACAGTGTGGCAATAGTGAATTTTAGAGATGTGTTTAATAGTAATTTAATAACCGTAAAAAAATTCCATCGGGTATATCGATTTTAGAAACAAGAGTTAAAAAAGCCTGTAACTTAAAAACACAGCAAGATGAGAATTTTCTCGATGTCACCTCGATGTTTGTTTTAAGAATTCAGTAGATGTAAATAGTGCAGTAAGCTCATTACAATGCGTTCCAAATAAGAATAGGATCGATTGCCATGTTGTGACGTCACGTCATACTGTCAAATCGAAAGAAATTGGGTAAAATTGAAGAACTCAGAGATGAGCAAAATTGAAGAACTAGGATTCTGATTAAACTATTTTCGTTCACAGTTCGTAAATAAATTAAATTTTTAAAATTTCTTGTTTTGTTCACCATAATAATTCTTCGATTTGACAGTATGACGTGACGTTACTACCTGGCAATCGATCCTATTCTTATTTGGAACGCATTGTAGACTCTATGCTATAACATTAAGGTTTTTATTAGTGGTGGTTCGTTGTCTAATTTTAGACGGACGAGACGTAACCGTTTTGGCGACGACGAAAACGGTTGCAGAAAACGGTCGTCGTCGCACCTGCCCCCCTAGCCAAGTTTCTGACGTTCTGACTCTGATTTCTTTTTTCTGACGTCATCTCAACACTTAGTCACGTGGTCAGAACTAAGGAATTGGTGGCGTGGCCTGCTCGAGGCGTTCGACGCAAACGAAACGATTGTAACTTCGCTAGGGGGGCTGGTTTGAAGATCATCCATCTTTTCTTTGGCCTACCCATAGATATACCTCTCCCTCTTCATCCATCTACATGTATACTCAGAACTTTTTTATTAACATCCGTTTCATCTCTCCTCTTCACATGTCCATACCAAGACAAACAATTGCCTTTCAACTTTTCCGTCACTGGTGCCACTTTCAAACTTCCTCTAATATACTAATTTCTCATTTTATCTATTCTCGTCACATTTCACATCCATCTCAATATTCTCATCTCCGCTACATGCAATCTTTTTTCATCCATCTTTTTTCAGCCCGACATTCTGATTCATACAGTATGACAGATCTTATCACGGACTTAGGATCTAACATAGTTTCAAAATATCAAGATGTAACAGTCGCACTATGATGACGTTACAATATTGTCAACCTAAAAAAAACGGTATTTATTTAAAGCAGCGCCCTCAAATCTTACGACTATTTACTTTCCGCACAGACTACCTTATTTTGCTAAGCCATTTGTAAGGTACTTAGTGCCGCCCATGAGAGTGATGTGGTGGTGTTCTTCTATTCTAGAGTAAATCTAGAAAACACGGTAATTTTGAACATCATTGCTTACTTATCCATCTACCAATAGCATAAAGCAATCAGCCTTATAATGTTCCCACAGGTGGGACTCTTCTTTAGGAGAGGGAATTGGGCGTAATCCACCATGTGGGCTCACTTCGGGTTGGTGGATGTCACATATCTTCGAATTGTTATTCCTAGGACATACCACTTTCCTCAAGCAAGTTACACAAAGTAAAGTGGCTGCCTGGGTTTGAACCCACGACCTACAACTTAGAGGTTGGGGTCGTGAGAGCAGTGGTGTCTGAGTGGTAATGCTCTGACTTACGAGTTGTAGGTCAAGGGTTCAAACCCAGCCAGGTGCACTAAATAATATTATTATATTATTCAGTGTAATTTCTAGTTACGCAGTTTGAAAGCAATTGGTTACTATTATACCATAGAGTAGTATTGTCGCAACTTTATTCTATATTATTGCGGTGTAGTACCATTTCATTGCGTTGTAATAAGTTGTACAAAATATTTAAAGCTTAAGGAGCGTGTCGACAAAAAAGATTTCAATAATTTCTATAAGACCTTAAAACCGTATTGCTTCAAATACATTCAAACTCGATTTTTTCAGTATAGCTACATTTTTTTCTTTAACTTTATGTTCGATACCGTCATTAAAAATTGAAAAATAGGTGTCATTTGTTGAAATTATTTTTACTTCGCGGTAATTGGTTAACAAACATTTTGACAGTTACTGACATTGGATTTGATTGGCCCGATAAATCCAATTGCATACTCGCGGATAAAAATGGCGTAGTGTTGTCTTGACGTGCTTCTGTGGTGTGATACTTTGTCGTTAATCTTTTTCTAGATTTTTTATCAAAGAACATAAAAGATTTTATTTCACAAAAGTGTTGACTAACTGATCGATTAAGTGTGACAATGTCTAATGGTACAAGTCCGAGTGTGATAAGTTTTTTGAGACAGTACAGGTTCCAGAGGAAACCGAACGATCCTGCTGGACCCAGCAGTCCAGTGACAGTGACATCGGCTCCTTCAGGTTCTCGTGAGTAAAAAGGTTCTATTCGTAGGACAAGGTCACGGCGACGGTAACACGTGCTTGTAACTTTTCACCACGAGGATTTGTTACCACGTTCAGTGACCCGTGTTTCCAAATTTTTAATTTTTTACCGGTTATTTGTCTAAATAATAATCCTGGCTCCACCGGGATACAGAGAGTTTATATCTTTATTTAGGTGCACCTTTTGCAGATATAAATATTTTTTTCTATACCTTTTAACGTTTTTTTTTGTACTGTATCAAGCTTTTTTTCGTTACATTATATCATCACGCTATTATCAAAGGGAACAGGACTGACCTTTAACTAATTATCAAGTCAGAATGCTTATGAGTTAACTTTTTCACAACATTGATTTGCACCTGTCTTTCTGTTCGACCAGTATTGAGCTTAACAAGTTATGCCAGGGTCTACAAAGCTGTATATTAAATTTTAATATTTTAAATAAAAATTGTACTGGCATTTGGGCGAAAAACAACTTACATTGAGCTATTTTATTGATTAAGGTACAATATGTTTTGCCTTCTAAAAATTTACCTGCTTACAGACTCACATGCAACATGCTATCTTCCAAACTCATTTTCATCAGCTGAATAAAAATATATATAAAAAGATTTAACTACTTTTACTATTTTTTTTTTATTTAATGATATAAACTAGTGCTTGACTACAATCCCACCTGATGGTAAGCAGTAATGCAATTGTTGATGGTAAATTACATTAGTTTATTAAGTCATAACCCATAACTGACCCTATTGCAAGGGTGCTAAGTTCTAATATAATTTTTTTTGCTTAATTTTATGGTCTTAAAACACAAATGTGGTTCTTGCATTTTTATGCATTAACTTTTATTGTTATGCAATAAAGAAAGCATAGATTGATTGCAAATGCATTATCTTATATGTTACACTCAGTTAAAACAGATCGAAAAAGTATTGTGGATTGGTTTCGAAAGTATTGTGGTGGTTGAAGTATTGTGGATGCATGTTCTGTGGGTTTAATAAAGTATTTAAAAATTTTAAACAAATAGGTAATTATTTTGATTAGTTTTATGTATATTATAGTTTAGGAATTATTTCAATTCCTCAAGCACCCAGCATAATATAGTTGTTGTATAATATGGCAAGCAGTTTGGAATTTGCTAGTCAGGTCCTGGGCATGAACACAAGTCAGCAATAATAATGACACAGGAGGCTGGTTTTGAACACACAAACAAACTATTGTATATTCTTGGAACTGAAAGTGTTTGTATAGTTTTTAATTTTGATAAGTAACTAAACTTCAACTTATATTGAAACCATAGCTGAATAAAGGTTTGCTATTATTTCTTCAGGCTGGCCATATGCATGGCTTATATAATAAAATCCTAGCTGTAAATAATAATAATAACGGTAACGGTTTTATCGATAAGACCGCCCATTGTGACACTATATTAATATTAAGTTCCTAATGTAATTTGTATTTTTGGTGTACAATAAAGAATATATCTATCTATCTATCTAATATATGATACATGGTTCTTCATGTAGTTGTGACCATGGCATGCTGGACACATCTTGCTTTTTCATGTATATGTTACCGGCAATTTGTATAATCCGGTATTCTATATGATAGGCAATCTATAAAATACCTAAAATGTGTAGGTAATTTATGAAACATCATTCATTTTGTCAGTAAATTTGTAGCTGTAGTATGTCACAAAAAAAAAAACTGATCCGGACAAATCTTCTTAACTCAATTTAGGAATTGAACTGTTTTCATAGGTAAGTTTGTACGGAACCCTGAGCGCGCGAATCTGACTCGCACTTGCCCGGTTTTTTTTTTTCTTATGACAACCTTCAAGTTGAACCTGGCATTGTAAACAGTCAAACATCTTGTCTCTTCCTCAAACCTTCACCATGATGATTGAAGAAGCTTGTAATGTAATCTGGCTAATTCCTTGTTTTTGGATCTAAACTGATACACTCCCTGTTACAAAAGTTATCTTAATCAGCACTTTTTGTAAATGTATTTTTGCTTTCCAATAATTCTAATGTGCCAAGATTTTTTTCAGATATTAATCAAAATCAGAATAACAAAATTAGGATGGCAGCTCCACACACGGTAGTAATGAATAAAACGAATGGGCCCGTAGTCTACAAAAGGATCCGGGTGCAAAGCTCAGATTCTGATGATTCAGCTTCTCCCGCTAAGAAGCCAGCCCCTACCGTTGAACTCACAACTGCTGTCAAAGAGAGAAGATTTAGAAATATGTTACAAATGTTTCCTGATATATCTCCAATGGTGAGTAGTTAGTTTAATTATTTTTTAAATTTAAAAATATGTTGAAATGAAATTGATTGCTGGTTGATTGTTGATTGATGATCAATGCCTCAGCCCAAAGTGCTCAGGCAACAAGTCAAACCACTGAAATCCTCGATAGACCGCCAAAATCGTGTTTTTAAATATCCTGTCGGTAATTATTCCTACTTTATTTTCCGCAGTTCGTAAAAAACACACTAGTAAAGCACGGCTGGAATGAGGAGCGTTCCAGAGACGAACTGCTGATGCATGATCCAGAGACAAATGACAAAGGTTCCACCTCCACATTTTTCGGCGCCAAGGCCGGTGCGTCAGGATCTCAGAGCATACAGCGCCCGTACACCAACATGGGTATTGTCAGGGTGACCAGTGGACCTAAGACTGTGGTGGTGCGGAAACCTATAGAGGCTAAGGGCGGCAGAGCGAGAAGAGGCAGTAGTGGCAGCGAGGATGATGATTATGGTGTCAAAAAAGGGAAAGATGATAGGGTGTATGACAGGTATGTGTATTAATATTTATTAGTTAATAATAAAATAGCATAGCATAGCATAGTCGGCCTTATAATGTTCCCACTGTTGGGACTCAAGCCTCCTCTCTAGGAGAGGGAATGGGCTGTAATCCACCACGCGGGCCCAGTGCGGGTTGGTGGATGTCACATGTCTTCGAATTTTTGGTTCTAGGACATGCCGGTTTCCTCACGATGTTTTCCTTCACCGTTTTGAGAGCAGTGGTGATGAAATAAATTCCACAAAGTAATGCGCCTGGCTGGGTTTGAACCCGCGACCTACAACTTCGTAAGTCGGGGCCATTACCACTCGGCCACCACTGTTCTAATAATAAAATGCCATACAACAATCCTCCCGACGAAATTTCGATCACAGTGGCCAATCTTAACAGAGATTAGCCAAGTATGCAGATGATATAATAATAATATGTTTATTTACCAAAAAGTACAGATACATAAAGAAACAAACAGTAGGTTGAGAAGTTATACAGATCAAGAGCCAATCACTGACACTCCCCGCCCCCGCGTCTCACTTCATACCACCAAAGAGACCTGATCTTTAACTTCTGCGCAAGTAAACGTTAGCGCTCGAGATCCGTGCATCCGTCCGTGCGTGTGTGTGTTGCTTTCACGGAGATCATTCTGCAAGCGTCTCTGCTGATTTCAATATTGTAAACACCATTGTTTAAGCGCTCTACGACATATGACTTGGCTAGTTTCTGCTGATTAGTGCTGGCGTGGAAAATCTTCTAATAATGGGAGATTGCCATCCAATCGAATGAAGTTTCTCCTCTGGCGGTTTAGTTTTTCATTTCGACATATTCATACAGCAGATTAGGAGTGTTCATATTCAGGTTAATTATATTCAAAATGTCAACTGCATGCCTATTATCTCCATAAACGGGAAGGCTTGCAGCGATTTTATAATTACCAAACATGTGAGTCAGGGCGAGGACACGATTTATGTATTTTTGACGTAGAAGCTTGAAGCATTGCTTTATTTTGCCGTTCATAGCCTCCACTTCACATCGACATTGGCTATTAAACGAGACTCATTTGGCTGTTCGGTTGTCAATAGTGTTTCATTCCTGTCTTTGGTTGTCTTGCATGCGCACAAGGACTGCTGCCTCCAGATCTCATGGTGGCAGATTATAATCAATTTATGATACTGAAAAAACATAACGAAGAAAATTAACAAGTATTCAATGACTGAACCGCGACACCGGTGCGCGGTGAGGAGGCTACGCCATGAGAGGCGGCTTGCGCGCAGAGAAGTGGGGGTGAACTTGAGCAAACGAACTTTTTTTTACAACGTGACAGATGTAGTCAAATCTTCAGTATTTATACAGAAAAATGTATTTTTTTCAATTGGCCCTATCTCTGTTCTCCGGCGAATTTGCTAATAGCTGCTATGGTATGAAATAGAGTAGTAATTATAAGCTTTAATTTGAGATATGTATATTTCAATTCTGTTGGACTTTTGACCATCATTAAAAAAAAAAAAAATTGTAAGTAACTAAGTAGTAAGTAGTCCCTATTAATTTTAAGTTCCTATTATAATTTTCCTTTTGTTGTACAATAAAGAGCATATATATATATATATATATCTACTAGAGCAGTAGTGGCCGAGTGGTAACGGCCCCGACATACGAGTTGTAGGTTGCGGTTTCAAACCCAATCAGGCGCATTACTTTGTGTAATTTATTTCATCACGCTCTCAAAACGGTGAAGAAAAACATCGTGAGGAAACCGGCATGTCCTAGAACCAAAAATTCGAAGACATGTGACATTCACCAACCCGCACTGGGCCCGCGTGGTGGATTACGGCCCATTCCCTCTCCTAGAGAGGAGGCCTGAGTCCCAACAGTGGGAACATTATAAGGCCGTATATACTATATCTACTACGTATTTACGCAAAATCTGTGAATGATGTGCACGCCTGTAATTGGTTTCTTCTGAAAGTTTAATGGAAAAACATCTGTAAACAAATTGTTGGTGTGTCTTTAATAAAATAAAATGTAGTCGAGTCAATAACTGCCATGCTACTAGAGGCCATCTCCCTCCCAACCCCTTGTAAGAAAAAATAAGATATGGTCAACGCCCCTCCCCCCCTAAATCGTCTTATGTAATCAATGGATGGACCCTACGTAAAAGCTATAATTAATTTCCTTTCAACATATAACATTTTTTCTGACCTTATATATTCCAGTGACGACTCAGACAACGAGATCACAGATGATCTGATAGGAGACAAGAAGAAAGTCTTCGAGTTCCTCAACACTAGTAGTATGAACGAGCTGTCTCTGCTCAGTGGATGCTCACAGAAGAAGGCTGATGCTATCATGTCGCTGAGGCCCTTCAAAGGCTGGTTAGATATGGTAAGTAATTAAAGAATTATTCTTTAACAAAAGACGAATTCTAAATTGTTGTTTGGGTCATTGATATTCTCATGTGTATCAAAGGATGATGCCAGGGTTTCTATGATTCCTGATCCCACCTTCCAATAGGTATTTTTATTATATCGTTGGATAGGTAATTTAAACATAGACCTTCTTGCAGTCGGGTAAAAATAGACTAAGATTTGGAACATTGCGCCATAGTAACTTTTATCTAGCTCAAAAATATCTATCCAACAATACAACACACATAGCTTTTGGAAAGTGGGCCCAGGAAAGCATCCTCTTTAAAACTCAATCAGTTCAGTAAATTGAGAGTAAATTGCCTGAGACAAACAGACAGACATGCAAGTGAACCTATAAGGATTCCGTGCTTTTTATTCGGGCTTAAAAAAAACTAAAAAATTTCTTGCTTATTTTTTTCTAGGTAGAAAAATTCAATAGCAACAAGACATTAAGCACAGAACTCCTGAACGCTACACAGGAGTTGTTGACCACCAGGAACAATATCCAAAGACTGATGAAGAAGTGTATTGGATTAGCTACACAGTTGGAGTCCGCTGTGGCTGCGGGCGCGGGCAGGCTCAAACAACCTGCCATCTTGGATCCTAGGTATGAAATGAGCTGCTTTCATGATACATTCTGAACTGTGCTTATCCTTATAAAGATCACTAACAGCTCTGTTCATGGATGTGGTAAGTTAGAGTTTTTGTTGAATGTCAATTTCCAATTTAGACATATCTAGCATAAAACAGTCCTGATCACACTAAATACACATTAAAACCTTTCTATAATATCAATTTTATCTTAATTTCGTCTTTGCTTAATTTCGTCATCTAATACTTCTATTTTACTAACACCGCTTACTATTTTACTAAAACATCAACTATGTAGTTTTGGACTTCTAGTATTTTCCAAGTTCATTGTAATTATATTGGCCTGGCGACAACGTGGTAGAGCCATTAGTGTTGAGCCCACAGAAAAAAATTCTTTATTCCGTGGTTCAGCCAGACAGAGAGCGGTGCGGGGCGGGCGCGGCGCGGCAATCTCAAAAATAAGATCTTAATTTTAGTGTCCATAGTGGGCACGCGGGCGCGGGGAGTGGCGCGGTTGGCTCAATGCGGGAAACGCGCGAGCAACTCACGCTATAGGTCGTTCATACAAGTGGCCACAGGGAGGGCGCGGGCGGCGAGCGGAAACCCTGTTCTTGCATCCGCGCCGCTCCCCGCACCGCGCTGCCAGTCTGGCCAAGCAACACACGCGCTTTTCCACACCTGCACCGCTCCCCGCACCGTGCCAGTGTAGCCGAGCATTAAGTCTAGATGCTGATCTAGCTGCATTTTCAATCAAGTGTATGTGACGGGATGTGCGGCGCCCCCGCTGTTAGGTGACATGTCAGCTTATGTATATGTTTTTAGAAAAGCGATGTATTAGAATTAAGATAGGCTAAGTTAGTCTTACTCGGGTCGTAATAATAAACTTATTTCGATTTTCACTCAAACTCCATTTAGTATGTTAGTTTGTTTATAATTTTTTTTTAAACAAACAAACTTACAAGTTTACCTCTTTCCTATAATAGTTAAAAAATAAAAAAACATTTTCTTTCTAGCTTAACCCTCGCCCCATACCAGCTAGTAGGTCTGAACTGGCTGGCCGTGCTCCACAAGCAAGGCGTTTCCGGGATCCTCGCCGACGAGATGGGGCTCGGTAAGACGGTGCAGGTCATCGCTTTCCTGGCGCATCTGAAGGAGACCGGACAAGCCAGGGGCACGCATTTGGTGGTGGTGCCTGCTTCTACGCTTGGTAAGTACTTTGAATACCTACATCTTTTATCTATATATATAAAAGGAGAAACTGACTTGACTGACATATCAACATACAGCCGAAACTACTGAGACTAGCGCCCTGAATTTTTGCACAACGTTTCCTTTCACGACGTAGGTGAGCACTAAGAGAGGATTTTTCAAAATTCACCCCCTAAGGGGATGAAACGGGGGTCCAAAGTTTGTATGGAGAAATCTACTTTCACGCGGGCGAAGCCGCTGGCAGAAGCTAGTTATATATAAAGTAAAAATTATATCTAAAACACATACAATGGGCGGCCTTATTACATACCGCGATCTCTTCCAGACAACGTGAAATTGACAGTAGTTTTCTGAATATTATATGGGGCTGTCGTTAGTTTGACAATAAGCATCATTATTTATTATTACAATATAATATATACACAGATACATACTTATATATATATATACTATTACCTGATAAATTTTATACATACATAACTTATCTTGTTTTTTTTAAAAAAAACGTTATCTAATTCACAAATATTTGTTCCGTGTGGAACACACAGCGCCAATCAATCACCCACTTCGCGTCAACCGTATCCTCTAAACTTGACGAATCTAAGCTTGACGCAAAATTTTCTGTTTTTTGGTCTATAGCTTTTGCCCGCAGCGTCGCCCGCGTACTTAAAATATATCCTATGTCACTCAGGAATAAAGCAGCTTTCTATCGGTGAAAAAATTTTAGCATTCGGACTAGTACTTTCAGAGATTATCTCTTAAAAACAAAAAAAAAAACAACCATCTTCGCATTACGGCCATAGTAATGAAACCAATTTGTGTCATATCGGTTGGATGGTTTCAAAGTCTGTAATAGACATAGGTAGAAACAATTTTTGTAGTTTTATATATTTTAAAGATTAAAAAGCTTAAAAGAGTTTGTCGTTATATAATACGTGTTTAAAAAGAATCTATCATAGGTGACTATATAATTTTAATATATTGTTCTAGATAACTGGAGCAGCGAGCTAGCGCGCTGGTGTCCGTCGCTGAACGTCAGCAAGTACTACGGACATCCGGAGGATCGTCGCCAACTGCGCATACAGTACGCGAGAGGATTGAACGATGTTGATGTCGTGCTAACCACGTGAGTACTACAGATCAATTTATAGTACAAATATTGTGCAACTAGCTGACCCGAGTAGTAAATTATATAATATAATAGTAGTGTAAATTTCATTTTCGTTTTCTTAATTTCTCTGCGTCATGTATCAACCTATTATACGTACATAAAACCGCCAAATAACCTCTCCCTCTCTGGATGGAATGACAGGGAGTCAGACTTACTGACTAAACCCACCTGTATTCCTTCAGGCGCCCTATGCCTTACAGGGCCTCGGTAACTCTTTCGAACAATCCGACAGCCCAGGATATACATGCTCACTGTGTTCTCAATATTTCCAGCTACACAATGGTGAACAGTTGTCCGGAGGAGCGCAAGATGTTCCGCATCACGCCGATGCACTACGTCATCTACGACGAGGCGCACATGCTGAAGAATATGTCCACGCAGAGATACGACAACCTGCTTAAAATTAAGGTTATTAACCATTCATCAATCTGCTGTTTCTGAATGTAACGTGGCGTCGGGTGTTTCAACGCGATTGCGGTTCCGAAGCAATCCGATGTGGTTCACGCGAAATCAACGCTATGCGGTGGCTGTGTCCTAAGTGCGCGCGCAATCGCCAATTTTTACAACAGCTCACCGCACCGCAAGAGTTCGCGTGAAAATATCAAACCAACTAATAGCGACCGCTTCGCTTTGCTTTTTGCTGCACCGCACCCACGTGCGGTTGATCACGTAGCTTACCGCAATATAGTATCAATTTGTTTGTTTCAATGGCACTGCGTCGCTTCTTGATCGCGATCGCTACGAAACGTTTATGGGGACACCGCCGTAGGACACCGCGTAAGACTCATAAGTCACTATAAGACCCTGTCGATATTTCGGTCCGTCTATAGCTTTCTACTCTTGATTGTAGCACATAAAGCTGTGTTAAGTTGCTTTCTCTCCGCTGGCGCATACTGCAATGAACAAAAGACAATTCGAGACGTTTTTATACAATTAGGAAGAAAGAAAAATAGTTTATTTGTTCCTCACACAATCATATAAAATCTAAAAATACATTTAAAAAAAGCTTATAATCATAATATAAGCGAGGCCAAAAAGGCGCTTAACTCAGTTTATATACGATATTTAAAACGATAAATAATGCAGCGTTGATTTATGTGGCACTGCACACCACACAAGTAAAAAATTGAGTGGCAAGGTTTGAGCTCAACATACATAGTTGCAAGTTAATTAACAGCTTGTAAAATAGTCTTTACTGTTATTTGAATAAAGTTATATTTCCATTACAGTCTAAACACCGACTCCTTCTGACGGGCACACCTCTTCAGAACAACCTTCTAGAATTGATGTCTCTGCTATGCTTCGTGATGCCGCACATGTTCTCCGGTAAGACTGACGACCTCAAGAGCTTGTTCCAGAAGAATGTCGTAAGTTAACAATTCATAACATCACTCAAGTTTTCTATATACATATTATAGGAGAAACTAACTGACAAATCAACGCACAGCCGAAACTATTTTTTATTTTATTTATTGAGGGATAATAAACAGCTACAAAATATAAAGCTCATGCATATAAATAACACTATATATGTGATAATGTTGCAGCCAACTGCATTATCCACAGATTAAACATAGTGGTAATAGGCATATTGTTTGCCACCAGATGGACATTATGTACAATATATATATTAAACATATATATATATATATGTTTAATATATTTATTGTGGAACATTTTCATATAAATAACTGAAATCAACAAGAATAAATATATACCTATAATATCAATGACTCAGTTGCAATTGAGAAACTTTTTCATAATATTTGTTTTAAACTTAAATTTAGAACATGCAAATATATCAATGTCAATAAAATTCAAGTTATAAGATTCCGAAATTCTATGGATCGGGCAGCGTAAGCCAGAAATTGTTCGGCATGCATTTAGCGCGAACAAGGTTCCTGCACGAACTTTGCGCACGTTAACAGTTTGGGGCAACTAGTGGGCCGAAGCACGTGAAATTTTTCACAAGTCTTCCTTTTATGATGTAGGCGAGCACTAAGAGGGTTTCTGAAAATTCCAACTTTGAGAAAGTAAAAATGATGGACTTTATTAGTTTTTCAAAACCACCCTCAAATTCACGCGAACGTAGTCGGAAAAACTGCTGGTCGTGAGTATGCAGAAATTATTGTACAGTAAAGTCGGTATTATTTTGGCTCTGGGTTATAACTTTGGCCCAATTACTTATTATCTAAGACAAAGCACGTAAAGCCGTTGGTCCCGTTGTCATTCGTAGATTTTTGACAGTCGTTACAGGTAGTCAGACGCCAGAAAGTCTGACCATCAGTCTATTTATGGAGTATTGTGTTGCCCAGTAACTGTGTTGTTGAGGTGTGATAGGCAAAACAAGGGTATTCAGTCGCGTCAGATTGGCCTGGAAGCCGACCCAATTTTATTTTCGTATGAATAGTCTAATATTTTTGTTGTAGTTGGTAGCAAATGTATTAAGTCAACCTTCTCGGCAAACTTCGCTGAGGTAGTCAACGCTACAATAAAATTCTCAGCTGCATTTTACGGAGATCGCACCTGTTTCAATGATTCCATATATTGTCCAATTGCGCAGAGACTTGAGGTATAAAACTACACCAATTTTACATCACAATATCTACTAGGAATCATTTTGCGAATAATTAAAACAGCCACTGAATTCATGAAGAAATCCCGCCACAAACCCACGTCAAGGGAGATGATGATGCTATTTAACAGAGGTGAATCTAGAATTTTACAAAATCGTTATTTGAGATTTTTGTCTCCTAACTAAACTGAGAACCAGCTGCTAATAATTCATTTTTACACCATCAAATATTAAACTTATCTACCTTGAAGGCATGATCAAGGCCCACTTACTACTTGCAACATTCTATGCTTTGATTGTGGCTAATCATTTGGCAATAACGATTTTTTATTTGACTCAATCATCATCTTACTGCTCTCGTCCCATGTCACTTGGGTCAGCGCAACACGTTTTTTTTTCTTTCATTCTGTCCTAGCATCCGTCACGCTATCACAAACTCCCTTTTCTTTCATATATCCTTCTCACACAATCTACTCAACTTTTCTTTGGTCTCCCTCTCCATTCATCAATTTGTATACTGATAACTTTTAGTGTGTTGCGTTTTATCCCTCTTCTCATGTTATTTTATTTGATTAAAGCTTCTTTATGAGATTATTCTTTTTTATGAGATTATTTTTAGGGTTCCGTATCCAAAGGCTAAAATGAGACCCTATTACTAAGACTCCGCTGTCCGTCTGTCTGTCACCAGGCTGGATCTCATGAATCGTGTTAGTTAGACAGTTGAAATTTTCACAGACGATGTATTTCGGTTGCCGCCATAACAACAAATACTATAAAACTTGGCCGCTTTTTTATTATTATCATGTAATGTAAAACACAATATTAATTGTTTTAGAATTAAATTAAATGTAAATGTTTGTTACATCTAGGAATATTTTTCTTACAGCAAAGTTGATGCAATTTTGCTCAAGGTCATTGCCTAAGACATTATTAATTTACCCTGTGTCTAGGTGTAATTTATCAATAATATTTATGTATTTAGATTTTTTATAGCCTATACTGTCCCACTAATGGGCAAAGGCCTCCCCCAACTTCTTCCAGGTGTTCTTTTCTTGTGCCACCTCGAACTATTTAAGGATCAGTTGTCTAGTACTCATAACACAAGCTCTGCTTAGCCTGGGGCTAGACGGCATTGTGTGATAGTAGTGTAAATATATATATATAGAGTGTGAATACCCTATCATGTATGGGGAATATGCGTGCATTTCATTTGCTAAATTAAATCAGAAGAATTAAATCCAGATCAGCACCGCTCTTGACTCCACGGTATACAAGGCCCTTCCGCCTTCACACCGCCAGAAACAGGAATAGATGGAGAAAAATGAAATTGATGAAGCAGGGAGGCCACGATCCTCAGCATTGAGAAATACGACGCAAGGAAGGATATTAAATCATTTTTAGCTCTAGTAAACCATAACATAATTTTTAAAATATCTTCATCAATAACGAAGTTAGTTATAAAGCTTTAAAGCTGCTAATTAGAGAGCGAAGTCCGACATGGATTTTGACGTCAAAGTCTAGCACGCCGGCCGCCATAAACGGCGTCTTGGCGAGAGAGACTGATATATATTTTTTAATTATTACTTTCCGCAGTTACTATTCTATTTTTTAGGGTTCTGTACCTCAAAAAGAAAAATCAGTACCCCTAAGGATCACTTTGTTGCCCGTCTGTCTGTCTGTCAAGACCGTTTATCTCTGGAACGCGTGGAGCCGTGGAGGTATCGAGTTGAAATTAAAACCATATTCTCAGGTCTACAGTTCCTTGCAGCTATGAAAAAAAGAAACTTCTGAGTTAACGGCATGAAGCAAGGTCTCATAGCATAAGTATAGGAAAAAAATCTATAAACTGTAATGTTGTGGTTACTTCACAATTATATTTTTTTTTGTAATTTGGAAAAATCTTCGTAACTCAATTCGGGAGTTGAACTGTTTTCGTAGGTAAGTTTGTACGGAACCCTCAGTGCGCGAGCCCAACTCGCTCTTGCCAGGTTTTTTTAAATATTTATTGATAAACTGTTTTTTATTTCTTGCAAATTCCCTTTATTCCATTACCATAAAAAACTCTTCTAACACCATAATTAATAAATTTCAGAAATCAAAAACAACAAAGAAAGCGGAGGGCAATGCAAAAGAAGATGACGCACTTCCGTTCGAGCAGAGTCAAATAGTCCAAGCTAAGCGCATCATGAAGCCGTTCGTTCTTCGGAGGCTGAAGAGGGATGTGCTACAGGACCTGCCTACGAAGACCAACCATAGGGAGCTGTGTCCCATGTCGGAGAGGCAGGGATTATTGTATAAGAACCTTATTGCCAGCTTTTCGGCGACGGATGGTTCGGTTAGTAAGATTTTTTTTTAATATGGAGTAGGAGATTATTGAATAAAAGATATGTGCAGGAGAACCTAGGTTACCAACATAGCCCGAAGAACCGCCAAACTAATGTGGCGGTGGGCAGGCCATATTACTCGCAGACGCAGTGTTGGTAGGCTCCTTGGTCTACCAACAGTCGCGGGAATCCGATGGATGCGAGACGCACAGGTGCAGCCATTGTGGCGATACTTGGGGAGGCCGCCGTCCAACTGTGGACGTCGTCAGTGTTACGCCACTTCTTTACAGCTAAAACACTGGACGCAATATAGTGACGTGAGGTCGTTTTGACGTTCAAAATGTCGAGCTTTTTTTAGCAAACTATTTGATATTAATATTGTAAATAATAAGAATGGGTATGCAGTCCTAATCGTCATGATTCTGGTTCCAGATCCACGCGACAACAGAACAGAGCGGCATGGCGATGATGATGGACATGCGCAAGCTCGCCAACCACCCCTGTCTCCTGCGCTACCATTATCAAGACCAGCAGGTTCACTTCTAACTTATATTATCTTTAAATACTATGAAACGAAGTCACTGTATGCTTCTCTCAGTTTCTTTCTTCTAAACCACGCCAAACATTTTGATTAGGATTTTCACATATATTTGTGATAATCACATATAAGTGGGCAACAGCTGATGGTCGCAGGCGCGCGCACGTGAATTTCAAACAGCTGTTTTGTTATTGTCATAAAACTAATGAGTATATAAAAAAGTTTCTTTGGGAAAATTGTTTGTAATCATGAGGACTATCATGTGTTTAAGTATCGGTCACTAATTACCAGTCACCCTATATATAAAATTAACAGATGTTTCTTTTTTTCATGTTCGAATATTTTGACAGTATTTTTAGGCCTCAAAATATCGTTTTTTTTTAATTTGTCCATCCCTACTAAGGCTAATAAATAATATTGCCTTCTAGGTCCGCAAGATAGCGGCGCGCCTGGCGAGGGACCCTGGCTACAAGGAGAACAACGAGCAGTACGCCTGGGAGGACCTCATGTGTCTGTCCGACTTCCAGATACATCAGCTTACTTTGACCCACCCTGTGAGTTTTTTAACAGAACTTAAATGTGTTTTTTTTTTTTTTACAAAATTGACAGTGTAATGCCAGCTGAAACTTTCACTGAAAGGTGCTCTGCTCCGTCAACTTTTTTTTTTGTTATTGATAGGCTTGCGTTTGACACTGGAAAGGGGAATGAACCTTTTCACATACATTGCTAACATGTATTTTTTATTCTTTTCGCCATAAGTGAAACCTAGGCCATATGTTAAAGGACTGTATGATAAATCAATAGCAAAAAGAATTATGTCCACCAGCCGTAACCAAACGAAGTTAGAGACTATTTAGCATATTGCTATAGTTTGTTATCAGGTGTTATTTTTCTTAAATAAAAATATCGTATGTCTGATATTTTTCATTTACCATTGTTAAATATAGTTTTAGTTTCGGTTTTTGTGGTGAATACGTATTAAATAGTGTCAATCACTATCACAACACTAACGCGTATCTTTTCGATTCGTTTATCACTAATTTTTTTACTAGTTTAAGTGATGAAAAACTGCGAGTGTGGAAAAAATATAGCAGTAATAACCAATTTTACCTATTTTATCAATGGAAACCTTAAAAATATTACGAATTATATTTCTATTTCATTCTATTATAACGAAAATAGGGAACGCTTGATAAAAAAAATATACTAATTGCTAGTATATTTTTGCTTCTATACGCATCTTCGTTCGGTTACGGTTTAAAGACCTGGTTCTTTTTGCTATTGATTCCTCGTATTGGCCTCTATTATATGTTAGAGGCCTAGGTTTCATATCTGGCGAAAAGAAAAAAGTAAAACATGCCAATAGTTTGCATTGGCCTTTACCTAAAGAATAAATAAGTTTAATAAAACTTAGAGACCAAATGAGAGCAATTGTAGCCCAACAGAAACAACCCAGACTTGCAAAACAGGCGCATTACTTGTTATTTATTTCATCACCACTGCTCTCAAAACTGTGAAGGAACAAATCGTAAAGAAACCGGCATGTCTTAGAAACAAAAATTCAAAGACATGTGACATCTACAAATTCGCACTGGGTTCGCGTGGTGGATTAGGGCTCATTCCTTCTCCTACACAGGAGGCCTGAGTCCCAGCAGTAGGAACAGTATAAGGCTGAAATTGCTATACTAGAGACCAAACAGTCCCTCAATAATTTAATTTCTTAATTCCAGAGTATCCGCTCCTACGGTCTCCCAGAGCACCTGATCCTTGACTCCGGCAAATTCCAAAAGCTAGACGAGATGCTTCCGCGGCTGAAAATGGACGACCACCGCGTGTTGATCTTCAGCCAGTTCACCATGATGCTGGACATTCTGGAACCCTACCTCACCATCCGCGGCTACCGGTACATAAGGCTCGACGGCAGCACCAATGTTACAGATAGGTATGTATAATGTTTGGGAACACTTTATAAGATGTACAAAGTCCTACAATAATTTGATTGACTTTTCTGAACTTGTCTTATTCACTACTAAGCTGCGTGTATTTAATCGAACACTTTCCAAACATTGGCTCGATAGCTGTTTTATTTTGCACAGCAAGACGTAATACCATGATTGTGTCGTATTGTTAAAGTGCATACCATCATTGTAATTAACTTTTTTATTCTTTATCAAGCATGCTCTTCATAGCGAGTTAAATCATCGAAAACATGTCATTGGTTTATAGTTGCATAATTTGTTGTTTTTATCAGTTGTTAATACTGTTTGTTTTCCGATTACAATAAAATAAAAATAAATAAAACAAGAAAAAGCACCCGGTTCGTAACAAGATTTATGTGCAAAGTGACACCAAAAGTCAATCCTACTACAGATAATTAATTACTCCAGTACTAAGTAGGGACTACACTACAGTATGATGTTTTTTGTTTCTCTTGAATATTTTGGGTAGGCTTCTAGGATAACTAAATTTTGGGCTGCGGGAATGTTCAAAGAGTTACCGTGGCCCTAGGACGCAAAACTGAAGGAACACAGGAGGGGTTGTTTGTTGAACGGGAGGAGTTGTTCCTACCGAAAAAAGAACTTGTTACGACACAATGGCATGCAAGCCATTGTGTCGTAACAAGTTCTTTTTAAGAATTCAAATTCTAATCAAAATGGATAATAAAGACTGACATTATTCGTTTCTCATAACTATTCTCAAAAGTTTTTATAAAAACATTCACGTGACATCGCTGGCAAATTACTAGTTAATGTATAAATATCGTATTTACGCTTGATAGTTTTATTTTTTTTTATTTCAAGTTTAATAGTAAAATACATACATAAATATTATTATTCAAGAGTCTTAAATTGGTTAGCAATATATTTTTCTAATAAGCCTGAACGAATTACATCTCCGTCACACATTTTTGTACTGATCTATTGTATTATCGGTAATAAAGAAAGAATTTTTCACATTTCTATTCCAGTATAATTATTTCGAGTCTAAAAAATATGTCTATTTAATGTTCCAGACAAGACTTAATAGACCAATACAACAACTCGGACATCTTCGTGTTCCTGCTGTCCACGAAGGCGGGCGGGCTCGGCATCAACCTGACGGCCGCCGACACCGTCATCATACACGACATCGACTTCAATCCCTACAACGACAAACAGGCTGAGGACAGGTAATGAATAACAACACAACCGTCATTATCATCTTTTCAGCCGAAGCCAAGCTGACAACTCGGTCTTGAGACATCTTGGCAACTTTACCGCAGCAGACGGAGTACTTAACCAACGTCGAAATATGAATAATTGTCCTCACTGGGGGACACGCTCCATCTGTACCAATCTCTCACAAAACTGATTGCAGTTAAGCTCAGAAAAAGAAAAAAGATCAGCCTAAAGACGTCCACTGTTGAACACAGCCCCAATACAAACAATAAAAAAAAACATAAGTAAAGAACACAATTGAACACACGACACGAATCGCAGTAGCCAATCGCTAAATGTGTTCTATTTAATTTCAGATGTCATAGAATGGGCCAGACGCGGCCGGTGACTATATACCGGCTATTAAGTATAGGCACCATCGAGGAGGGAATCTATCAAGTCGCGCAGGAGAAGCTCAACCTAGAGAAACATGTCACTGGAGCAGATGGTATGTGTTTCCCATGATTAATTTATTTATTTATTTTATCATTTTTGTACACACATTATATTGGAAGAAGAAACAGAAATAAAAACAACATGTACAAAGGTACTGCCTATTTCTAAAAGAAATTTCTTCCAGCAGACCTGCCAAAGGAGAGATATAAAGAAATGTAGACAATAGTGTGTAGAAATAAGAAAAAAGAGTTTGTGAAATCTTAAACTATTAAATTCTTATATAACTATATATACCTTATACTATAAATAGACAAATAATATATATATATATATACAATAGTTTAATTATACAAGTTAAGGTGAAAGTGGCAGGGTAGCCCATGAAATGAAAGTTTTCTTAATTTGTTTGCATTTTGCAGGTCATTGTCAAGTTGCATGACCGTAACACGTATTTATTTACAAAGTAATAATAATTAAAATCGTAATTAAAACCTAGCTAATCCAAATAACGTTGAAAATAAGTTTCCATTACTATAAGACAGCTTACAGACAATACAGACAGCTTTATGTTTTTTTAAGACACAATACATACTAATATTACAAATGTGAAAGTAACTCGCGTCTACCTGTCTATCTGTAACGCTTTCACGATTAAACTACTGAACCGATTTTGATGAAATTTGGTACGGCGGAAGCTTAAACTTCAAGGATGGACTTAGGGTACTTTTTATCCGTTTTAGACTCGATTTCGCGTCTGCAATAACCAACATTCATACGGACAAAGCCGCTGGCAGAATCTAGTATTGATATAATTTTAATTAGGAGGAGAAAACAACTTTGCACATTGTTGCCAGACCTAAAAATATGTAAACCATTTTATTTCACATGCAGCCTCTTTATAAAAGCCGATACTTCTTTATTTAATTTCAGACATTAAGCCACTGTTGCATTTTAAATAATAATAATATTTCACAACTTTCACACAATGCTATCTAGTCCCAAACTAAGCAGAGCTTGTGGTATGAGTACTAGACAAGTGATTAACATACTTTATATATTTCTAAATACATACATATTATAGATATACTAGCTTTTGCCCGTGGCTTCGCTTTCGTCAACTGACCACCTACCCTACCTACTTTACCATACTCTACCCTACTCTATCAATTTGACAGCAAAATCCCCATTAACAAAATGATCCGCCATTTATTGAATTCATTTGTTACAAAAAATGTGATAAATGAAGAACCGCTCGACCGATCGATTCGATCGTATATAGATAATACCCAGACACAGAAAAAATGATCAAACTCATCACACAAATATTTGTCTTGGGTGGGAATGGAACCGATGACTTCTGCATAGCAGTCAGGATCGCTAAACACTAGACCATCAGGTCAAACTCTTGTTGCTGAAACTGTATAATAATTTTTTTACGAAATTACCTTTTATCTTACAGAAAACGACAAGACAGAACAAAAGAACGTGGTGCGGTTATTATCAGCCGCCCTCGGCCTCACGTCGCCGGCCAAATGATCAACAGATGACTCCATAGTCCTGGACTAGACACTGACCAATCAGGGCAAACAATAGTGATACCACCAACATTGGCGACCAATGTTCCTGGAGTATGTGGGAGTGCGTGCTGTGAATATATCCTGTAGTGTTAATTGTGAAACAAGTGATTATTGGTGAATTTATAAGTGATTTTTTCAAGCTTTCATAGATATGAACATATTTTGTATACATGAATTCTATTTCTTGTCTAATTTATTTCGCCAACAAATAAATACTCAAATGCTATTTAATTTTAAAACTGTCAGGGACCAGATTCTAATTTCAGTATTCAGTATTAAGAAAGTGTCAAGAAGCTACTTTAATGCCAAAGTTTGTCACTTTTTTGGGCTAATTCTGAAATTGGGGGTGAGTCATGAGACTTATCAGCATTAGAAAGAGCTTTTCTACCCCTTTGAGGCATAATCTAGTGACAGAAATACATTATTTTAACGTTGGATTGGTCCTACAAATGTTTTCGTGTCCCCATTCGCCACGGTCGTGTGTTTGCGACTGCGTACTTCATCTCGAAAAGGTTAAGAATGTCTTAAAGTTAAATAGCATTTGAGCATTTCGAGAAATGAAAAATAAAAAAAACCAGTGTGATCTTGTCATTGTATTGCCACCCACTGCCTTATAGATATGTCAATAAACCTCTTCTATTTAATGTTAAACGAATGTAACCATAGACGCTAGCTGTAGATTCAGCTCTAAATGACCCTATGCTCATGATTTTTTATTGAAAGGTCTGTTTAGATTTAACCATATATGAAAATGGTCACACACCTAGGTTAGTTCTGGAACGGTGATCGCGTACCAGTAGATATAGCGCTGCCGCGGCCTCCCACAAGCTAGAGCTATGTGAAGGCCGCGAGCGTCCGCTCAATGTGAGACGCACAGGATCTCGAGATGAGACCCCGCACGCGGCCAGACCTATGTCCAGCAGTGGACATCTGCAGACTGAAACAAACAAATATTGGCTAAATCTAAATAGGTTCACATTCAAAAGATCGTATTTCGCAAATAAATTTGCTAATATAAAAGCTGATTTAATTTAAAAAATCATCTTCATTAGTACCTAGAGAGGCATCTTGAGTATAGGGTCAGATATGAATATATATTTACATACTTTAAAATAAATTATTATTGATCATTTTATCATTATTACATTAATTATTTATTAAATAACTGTAACTTATGAATTGGTATATTATAGCATTTTTATATTCTTGTATGTATCCGTAGTCATGTGTGGCTAAAATGTGCGCATTGAAGATGTACATTAATCCCAAAATGTATGTTATAGTCTCGTTTTCGTTTTTGTCGTTCGTGACCGCGGCTTTGCGAGCGAGACACAATTTTTTTTTTTAAAGTGACTGCCTTTTCTGGATATTATTCTAGTATCATGAGTGCATTCACGAAGATGTAGACATGCATACACGAGACACCCAGACCCCCCGGAATAAACTATCTGTAGGCCATAGAAATATTTGTTGTTCCCTTCGGGAATCAAACTCGTGGAAATACTAATGAGATTAGTTTTTCGATGCGCATACTTTAGTAGCCTGAAGCAAAATATATACAACATTTTATAAATTATTATTTATTTTAAAATAACACAAAATATACTGTGAGATTGCTCTGTGAAAACTTGTGTGGAGGAAATGTATGTAAAAGTATCATAACATTGGCATAGATCAAAAACGCACTGAGATCACTTTGTATGTCTTTATGTGAAAGAGTGAAATAAACTGTATGTGTAACTCAAGTTAAACGTATTATTTATGTGTACGATAAATCGCCTACCGTGTATGTTGCAGTATTTAAACATAAGCCCTCAGATCGTTTATATTGAGATGCTGACAAAATGGCTAACAAACTTTGGAGTATCAAATAATGTTTTATTTGAAATATCGTATCCACTGACCTCTACTATTTACCTCGCTGGACTGGCGGCCGTCAAAGTGATTTTGTGCCCGTTTGATATTCGCCATTTTAGCGCTGTCGGTCGTAGCGTGTGCCTGCGGTACTAAAATTAGTAATGTTGCGCCGCTTACAATATACACATGCCCTCATTTTTCATAGGTTTTATATAAATCCTGAAGCAGGAATAACACAGAATTCGAACGGAAATACTAAAATACTTCAGAGTACTGTACACTTCTCTGCAGTCATTTGCATTATACGTCAAAATTAATTCTCTAGACGCTCGCAAGTGGCGCTTCAAATAGGCACAAAAAATGAGCTGTCAAACATATGGAACAGCCTGTCCATTGGTATTTATTAGAGGTCAAAGATCATGTCTCAACAAATCGGCTCAATACTTCTGTCACTATAATTGAGCTCAGATTACCTAGTGCTACTTTGTTTACGTTAACACGATCGACACGTTTATGACTAACGGCACGGTGGCGCTCCGATTGGCCCGCTCCAAGTTCTTAACCAGTCACAGAGCCAAACGTGGTAAACCTTTCGTTCGCGTAAAAACAAGTCCCACTAAGGCCTCAGATAGATTGATGAGCAGATCATGCACATTTCGAGCACAAAACCCCTATAAAAAAAAAGTTGAAAATATATTTTAAGACGAAACCCAACCGTCATTGTCGATTCGGATTTAATTAGGATTCGTTAACCATTTGACTGCCACAGTCAGTATATGTCGCAGACGTATTATGTAATACGCCGTATTACAAGTTGGCGCGCCGGATTGAAAAACGTCGCTATAATATGATACGGCAACCTGACGTTCAGCCTGATTGTGTCGGCGTACAACGTTTAGCTGTATTGTCAGTGTAGGATAACTATAAATTGTGAAGAACCAATCCAAAAAAGGTATTTCTGTCTGCGAGGTTTAACGTTAACGTTAGAGTTAGCGAGCGAACAAATACAAAAACGCAAAATTAGCAAACACATGCTCACGAATAGTGAAAAATCACGACGTGTATACCAACACAGAGGTTTAACTGTCACTAAAATATTAAAGTTTATCATGATTTAGTAAAAAACGATTTGTTGATGTGCAAAACATGCCGTTATAGAAGTGCGTGTTGCTTTCGCTATCGAGATTCATGAGGTTTTGTTTTGACCACAGATTAACCATTCTTCAAACATCCTACGGACCAACGTTAGATTGTTTCATAATAACTTTAGTATTAGAAGCTATAGAAAACCCAACAGATCGAAACAATTGCACAATATATGTTATCGGTCAAAAAACGAGTGTCAGGAGTTTTTGGAATGCGTGATTACTACTAAGGCTATTAGAAACCAGGACGATTTTTTTTGTTCGTTTTAACGCGCTAATCTCTGGAACTACTAGTCGGATTAACAAAAAAATATTTCTGTCTATGGTAACCAGATTCTTGATGAATAATATAGGCTATATACGATCCACAGAGGCGGAGTGGTAACCAAATACGCGGGTAAAAGCTAAGGGACAGCCATATCAATATAAACGGTCATAAAATAATATCGAAACGCCCACAGACTAGTATATGAATAGGACTTACTGAATACAATGTGGCTTATTGCTTTGTTCTACTGAGATATATTAGATATTTAGTTTAGAAAATATGACAGCGTAACTAAAATATAACTTGTGTAAAGCTGGTTTTGGTGTCTTGTGTATCATTATTTTGTGCGAGAATAAAACATTATTAAGTTGTATAATAGCAGCTTACTGTCTACTGTTGGGCAAAGGCCTGATAGTAACTTGTGAACTTTATAAACCATTTAAAATACATAATATTTTTTTGTTGTATAATCTAAAAACATAATAATTTTTTATGTACATTAATCGTTTTATATTACAGTTCATAAAAATGTTTATTTACAATACTTTTATGTAATACAATTCATGTATTTTCACCAACATGACTGATACAGAGACACTGGAAGCAACCAAAAAATTGTAAAAAAGTATACGCGAATTATTAATGTACCTATTAGTTTAATAAACAAATTAAATAGTGTTATCTCGTAATTATTAAGAACTTTGTAAGATAAATAAAAATTAAAAAATATGTTATATTTGGTAAGCTTAGCAATTAAAATTTGAACGAACTTACAAGTGTGAAAACTTTTGTACTTCTCATTTAGGCCCTATTATATTGTATAGCTATGGCTTGGTTCAGAGTGCTTATAATAATAATAAGTTTATTACGAGTTTGTTTTACGTCAATACTGTCGATGTTGCATGTCGTGGCCAGATCTTAGAATTGATCACTTCATGGTATGGCCAACAAACTGGCCAGATCGTTTAAACGTTAACATTTGATGATATATCAACCCTCTTTTGGCTATAACATTATTTTTTTTTTTTATTTATTATTGATAGGCTCGCGTTTGACCACTATCTCACCTGATGGTAAGCGATGATGTGGCCGACGATGGAGCACGCTTGCCTAGAAGTAACCTATTCACTCTTGACTTAAAGACCCCTAGGTTGTAGTTTTCAGGGAACACAGACTCCGGCAGGGAATTCCACTCCTTAGCTGTATGCATTATGAATGTGTTCCCAAAACGTAGGATGTAGGATTAATTAATGTAGGATTTCAATGATAATAAAAGGTCTAATAAAGAAACTAGACCAAACGAAGATTGAAACATCAACAAACTTTAACGTTTAAAACGATCGACGATTTGTTTGGCCATTTCATGAAGTGATCAATTTCTAAGATCTGGTCACGACATTGACACGATTATAACGTTCGGCGCTCCGATTGGTCCGTTCTGACCAATCAGAGAGCCAAACACGAAGCGTAAAAGAACTCGCACTAGGTATCCAGATATCTAGTTTTAGACACGGGTTTACAACAGAAGGCAAATTCTCGTACTTGATAAACGTCCAAACTCAATAAGCAATCTCATTATGGCGAAAATCAACGTCGGAACTTGCCAATATATATTTTAAAAAAACTAGCACTTTGCCAACGAGTTCGTTCGCGTGAATGTTTTCATCAAAATTTTAACACCCCTTAAACCATATTTTGAGGGGAGTTTTGAAAAACGAATAGTGAAAACCTTTTTAATTTACTTGCTTTACTATTTATATGCTAAGTGTCTATGGCACCAAGGAATTAAATTTTCAATACAAATGAATGTCCCCGTTGTCACCCTCTTAATAGTTGGATTTTGAAATACCCATTCTTAGTGCTCGCCTACATCATAAAAGGAAGCCTTGTGCAAAATTCCACGCTCCTAGTCCCAGTAGTTACGACTGTGCGATGATATGTCAGTCTGGGAATTAGTTTTCGAACAAAATAATTTAAAATTATACTGATAAAGTTTGAAATATTTCAACTTTTTGTTAAATATTTAAAATTTCGCGGTTTATGACTTCCCACCCCTTGTATCACAATGTCATACTTTACGTGTTACATTATTTATGGTTAGCCCCCCCCCCCCCCCTTCTTATCGAAAAGACACACGCAGGGCAATAAGTCTCTATATTGAAGGTGTGCTGAAAATATAAAATGCTGGATATTGTTATGACGGTCCCACGAATATTTAATATGTAGAAAGAAAATCTATGAAAAAATACTTGTCATAATATTCTTTTCACACTGATTTTGATACTTCTGTTTTTATATTTTTGTATTTAATTCAGCATATATCATATCTGATTTTACAGCCAATACTTGAGTTTCCTAAAGCCAAAGTATATTTGTACTCATTTGATTTAAAATTAATAACTTGAGTAATGTTTTTTTTTGTCACATCACAGCACTATGAGCTGTGTTCATAAAGTTTTGCATTTAAAATTCAGTGTTATCGTCTTTGTCATAAGTGCTAATTTTCAACACGAATACCAATGACAAAAAAGTTTAACATTATTCAACATTGCGATCTTATGAGTTAGTTTTATATTAATTAGTTATTTATTTAGTTGTTTTAGATCAATTTTTCGGGTTAAGTAGTAAGTTTTTAGTTTAATTTTTAGTGTAGCACATTCCTTAGTAAATATATTAGTTGACTTTATTTTTCTTATTTTATTTCAGTATCTTGCATGTTTTCCACATTCCCGGTTCCCTTAGCATCCCTAAACAATAATAGTAATATTGTAAGGTTTTTTTTCACAAATCCCGCACTTGGGCGGAGCGGAAGATAGTGTCAGACTTGCTAGACGTGGCCTCGCGCGGTTGGCCTCCTCCTTTGCTAGCATTACTGCTTCGCAGAAGGAGGCGACCGCCTGCCACTCCTCCTCGCTCCGGTCCATGGCCTGTACCAGGGCCCGACGCGAGAGATCGCCCCCACGAAGACACGGCGGTGCTCTGCCCAAGCGGGGCACACCTCTACCGCGTGCTCCACCGTATCCTCCGGGCGGTCCACACAGTGGCGACACCCGGACGTCGCTTCCGCTCGAATCCGGTACAGGAACTTCCCGAACTTACCGTGTTCGGTGAGAACCTGCGTCATGCGGAAGGTGAGGACTGTCGGCAAATGCAGGGTTATGTTCTTAGGCACATTAAACTTGCTTCTTATTTTAAATATTTAGGAAACTGTAAATATAATTTTACGATCTTTTCTTAGCCATGATTTTACTTGTAATATTGCAGTGTAGCTTTACACTATTCATACTGCTTTCATAATTTTCTTTACTTTTTTAGGCCGTTTAGGCTCACGAATATGAATAGTCTCCGTATGTATGGAGAATTAACCATTTCATTTCAAATACCTATACCACGGAAAAGTTCAGTTCAGATATCTAGTTCGTGTCTACCGCTCGTAGGAACGACCCTTCATAGGGTAGGTAACATATGAAGGGTACCCATACAGGCAAAGGCACCCCATGACAGTCTCCTGAAGCTCGATTGTATTATTTAGGCCAGTATCTCACACTAGGACACCAGCGGTGAAGCAACTACGTAAAGCGGACATCCGCGCGGCCCCTTACAAAAGTGCTCCATTGCGGTTCTCAGGGAGCCGGGTCCCGCGCCCCTTTTGCTACGTATTAAATAGTTCTCCATCGACACGACTACATACACCGTTAAAGTTAAACTAGCAATATTGCGTAGGTAATAATATGTTTCCGCGACGGGAACCGTCCGCGTGAACACGCGCTTTGTCACGCAACGGCGACGGGTGCCCGGCGCGGCGTCCCGGGCGTTTGATTTCAGCCCTAATATGTATTCAGCTCTATGGAGTACCCCTCACCTAGTCCGCTTGGTTTGTAACAGAATATATTTGGCAGCAAGCCTACATAGGCTGTTCCACCTCTGGCGTCGTAGTAAATCAAAAGGCAAGTATACTTTTAAAATTTTATTTGTGTAATTTGTGCAGTTTCGTACATATGTCTGTAGTATAAAATGTGTAATGGCAAAACATTACGTTTATTATTAGTTGCTCATCCCATTGTGTCCCATTGCCTTGATTTAACATTAGTTTCAAGCATTAGTTCATATGAAACAATTTCAAAGGTTCGAGGCCTCTAAAACACTTCATTGATTTTTAGGACTCGAAATCTCCACTTCGCATCAGTGGAAACTGAAATCAATGTCAATGGAGTGGAGTGGAGCTAAGCAGAATGTCAAATAAAACAAATGAACACGTAGCCCGAAGGCGGATAGAACGGAGTGAAGCAGAGAGCACCAAGCTGAGGGTAGCTCAACTTCACTCCGCTTCACTTCAATGGAAACACTTGCCACTTTTTACTGCTCTTCTCCACTCCACTCCGCCTAGCTCCGTTAAAGAAGTAGAAACTAACCTTAGAGGGCCTTTTTCACTCGTCTATCGTCAACATCGAGCATGTTTTAAAAGCTTGTTACTTCATCTAAAGCAATCCAACGCGTTTGACAATAAAAAACTTTTCAAAAAAAAAAATATAACAGACTTCAAAGTAAAAAAAAACACTGAAAAGTGCAAAATAACTTTCAATTTCGGAAGTCGGTGTTTCTATAATAGTTTTGTTTCTTCGTTATTTAACACCGACTTCCTTCCTTTTCTTCCTTCTTTACTTTGAATTTGGTTATATTTTTTTTAAGAGTTTTTGACGTGACAACGTCTTATAAATTGGTTTGCCGGGTGACACTTCAAGAAACTGCGTTACGCTCCGCTCACGTTATGCGCTCACAATGAGAGCGAGTGAGAGGCACGCGTCCCTTCCACTCACACGATTTTACCACTCAAAGTCGTTGTCACGTAAAACTTTCGCCCGTATACCGACTTTACAGGCAACCAATTTTTTTTTTTTACACTTTTTAGTTATGATACCACCACTAAAAAGTACCCCTCAGCCAAATTTGAATACCTTATAGCCAGTGACGGATTAAGACTATACTTAATACCCTAAGCTTCTTTAAAAAAAAACATTTAACAAAAAATTAAATAACCGATTACACTAAAAAAAACCACTAAAAGAATACTGGCTGGTGTTTGCTGGCCTGTTGGTCTAGTGGTTAGTGGTCCTGACTGCTATGCCGGAGGTCGTGGGTTCGATTCTCACCCAGGACAAATGTTTGTGTGATGAGGACGATCACACCATATCATTAGCTGTGAAAAGTGGATTCTTTACGATAACCGTAAGCGAAAAATGCAATGGCTGACCCCAGGTCAAACGCCGCAACAGTGTCCAAAAGCAAAACTTACGAATAAAAAAGTAATGGTAACTGTTTAGTGGTCTCAGCATGGTGTTATTCACTATAGCTTTCTCCGATCTAGTCAAGCAATAACGGCAGATGTCTACTGTGCTGAACTCCGAACAATGATAGCAAAACTAGCAGTGAAACAGCCCCGACTCATGAATCAATGTGACCATTTTTGTCGTGATTTGGATAATTTTCTACTTGATAAAAAGTTTTCTTCTCAGGAGGCAATACAAATTGCTTTCACACAGTTTGTCGAATCTAGATCTCCAGAGTTCTACCTTCCTATTAGGTGGCAGCAATGTATAGATAATAATGGTAATTATTTTGATTAAACTTCGGAGAGTGTGCGTTGGAATTGCACAATTTAATTCCACCTGGTCCGTTCTATCATCGAACCGATAGCGTTGCGCCATCGGTACATGGTGGACATCCCACTCATACGTACAAAGCGTTTTGGGAACACATTCATAATGCGTACAGCCAAGGAGTGGAATTCCCTGCCGGAGTCTGTGTTCCCTGATAGGTACAACCTAGGGGTCTTTAAGTCAACAGTGAATAGGTTACTTCTAGACAAGCGTGCTCCATCGTCGGCCACATCATCGCTTACCATCAGGTGAGACAGTGGTCAAACGCGAGCCTATCAATAATAAATAAATAAAAAATGTTAAATGAAAAAAAAAAACTAATTTCAATTTTTCAGTACAAATTGTCAATTTCATACTTTAACCCCCAAAAAATAAATTATGCTTTGTTTTATATTGTTGTCGCACCTACTCCACTTCTAAGGTACGTTACATCTCATCACCCTATTTTACAAAAAACGAATGTTTAAGGCGGTAAAGGTTTAAAGTCCGATTCTAGTTGACATACGGATAGGGGGGCCCATTGCTTAGGGCATCAAGTAGTCTTAATCCGTCACTGGCAACACTGATATTGCGAGCTGTTTTTGCCGCGTTAGTTCCGTGTCAGAACTCGTATTCAAAAATCACTCGAATTTTCGAAGTATCCATCTTTCTTGTCTAAGCTGAATAAAAAACAACTGAATGTCGATAATCGAATGTTGCACATTTTTAACCGACTACCAAAAAAGGAGGAGGTTATCAATTTGGTTGTATTTTTTTTTTAAATTAAGTTTGTTACCTCAGAACTCCGTCGTTTATGGACCGATCGGCAATTTTTTTCCCTTCGAGGTTATGCTTCCAGATTGGTTCTATTTTTTTCAAAATCCAGTTTTCACGACGAATCCATGAGGAATCGAGGGAACTCCTCAAATATTATAGGCAACCGTATAGTTATTTTGGTATTTTCATCGAGGACTTAAGCATTTACAGTCAAATAGTAACATTTGATGTTCCACTTAACTGATGAAGAAGACCAGAAATGGCCAACGGAACTTCATACTCAAGTAGATAGTTAAGCGACTATGGCAATACAAACAAATAAATGGTTCTGAATAGTTATGTTGAAAATGATGATGATGGAGCCGGAAGGTAGGCACTGGATGGAACTCCGTAATTAATCAATGTAATCTCGCCGTGTTTAGGCTTATTGGAATTGTCATGAGATGCACTTTGGCTATAAGGTACTATTGAACTGATCTGATGATGGAGCCGGAAGGTAGGCACAGGAACTCTGTAATTAATCAATGTATCCTAGCTGTGTTTGGACTTATTAGAAATGCCATGAGATGCACTTTGGCTATAAGATACTATCGAACTGAGCTGATGATGAAGCCGGAAGGTAGAAGGTAGACACAGGAACTTCATAATAAAACAATGTAACCTAGCAGTGTTTGGGTTAATTGGAATTGTCATGAGAATAGACAATCTGGTTATAAGTGTATCGCAACTTAAAAGTGTGAAATAATAAAAATAAAAAAAGAATAGTTTTGGAAGTCGGTGTTACATAAAAAACAAAAAATACCGAGAAACACAGACTTCCGAAATTAAAGTTATTTTGATTATATAATAATAATATAATATTCCACTCTATTCTGTTCCGTATGGTGTTCGGACGTAAAGAATAACACCATCCCATTTCTTCCCGTGGGTGTCGTAAGAGGCGACTAAGGGACATACCAGAGAATGGGCAGCAGCATTCTTTGTGAATTCCAACAACTAAACTGCGATCGCCAACCCGCATGCCAAGCGTGGCGATTATGGCAAATCCCCCCAATGATGATAAGCACAACCAAAAAATGGCCCCTAGTGCCCGGCAGCCCGTCTACCCTTGACTCCGGTAGCGGTCAAGGTTACGGCGAGGCAAGGGGTGCGAAGAATCTCCGGATGGGATCCGGCTACCCCTTTAGACAACGACGACTGACTGGACCTGGCAACATATAACACGCGTACACTCCGGTCCGACGAGAAGATCACCGAACTTGAGGAAGAATTGAGCAGGTTACGATGGAGTATTGTGGGATTATCTGAAGTCCGAAGACAGGGGGAGGACACGATAATTCTCAAATCCGGTAACCTGCTTTATTTCCGGGAGGGTGACCAGCAATCCCAGGGTGGTGTCGGGTTTATCGTCCACAGGTCCCTTGTGAACAATGTGGTGAGGATCGAGAGTGTGTCGACCAGGGTAGCGTATCTTATACTCAGAATATCATCAAGATATTCGCTGAAGGTCATACAGGTTTACGCCCCGACCTCGACACACCCCGACGACGAAGTAGAGTCCATGTATGAGGATATATCCAGAGCCATGCATGGTTCTAAGACTCACTTCACCGTGGTCATGGGGGACTTTAACGCGAAACTGGGTAAACGAGACGGTGATGAGCTGCGAGTGGGGCAATTTGGATTTGGACATCGGAACCGCCGGGGACACCTATTGGCTAGTTTTATGGAGAGGGAGGGCCTCTATATGATGAACTCCTTCTTCAGAAAACGTGACCGTAGGAAGTGGACCTGGCAAAGCCCTGATGGTGCGACCAGAAATGAGATTGACTTCATCATGTCGACGAAGAAGCAAATATTCAATGATGTCTCTGTGATCAACGCGGTGAAAACTGGAAGTGATCACCGCATGGTAAGAGGCACATTGAATATCAATATCAAGCTTGAAAGATCTCGACTGATGAAGTCTACGCTCCGTCCAGCACAGATCCAGATTCAAAACTCCGAGAGCTTTCAGCTCGAACTTCACAATCGTTTCGAGTGCCTAGGTGGCTCTGTGGACGAATACAACGATGGGTTCGTGGAAACTGTCCATACGGTCGGGTCTAAGTTTTTTAAGACTCGTCGTACAAGGAAGAAAAGGCTCTCTGATCAAACTCTCGAACTCATGAAAGAGAGGCGTGAGATGATTCTGCAGTCTTCAGACGATGCGTGCATCTACCGGCAGCTCAATAGACGGATCTCAAAGTCCTTAAAACGCGATCTCCGCCTCTTTAATACCGAAAGGATTAAGGATGCGATTGAGCGGAATAAGGGCTCCAAGGTTTTTGCAAGGGATCTGTCTATAGGGCAGAGCCAGCTCACGAAACTGAAGACCGACGATGGCAGAGTCATATCCGCCAAATCGGAGCTTCTGGGAGAGATCGAGGCATTCTATGGACAGCTGTACACATCTATCACAAAACCCACAACGAATCTAGCAAACGACCCAAGAGCTAGATTAACCCGGCACTATACCGAAGATATCCCGGACGTCAGCCTGTACGAGATTGGGGTGGCTCTGAAGCAGCTTAAAAACAACAAGGCGTCGGGTGACGACGGAATTACAGCCGAACTCCTGAAGGCGGGTGGAAAACCGGTCCTAAGGGCCCTTCAGAGGTTGTTCGATTCCGTCATACTTGAGGGAAAGACGCCACAGGCATGGAGCAGAGGTGTGGTGGTACTTTTCTTTAAGAAGGGCGACAATGCCCTGCTTAAGAATTACAGGCCCATCTCTCTTCTGAGCCATGTCTACAAGCTGTTTTCCAGAGTCATCACGAATCGTCTCGCGCGCAGGTTCGACGACTTCCAGCCTCCCGAACAAGCCGGTTTCCGAAAAGGTTTCAGCACCGTAGACCACATACATACGCTCCGGCAGGTTATACAGAAGACAGAGGAGTATAACTTGCCTCTATGCTTAGCGTTCGTGGACTACGAAAAAGCTTTTGATTCGATCGAGACTTGGGCTGTACTGCAGTCTCTCCAACGGTGCCAGATTGACTATCGGTACATCGAAGTGCTGAAGTGTTTGTACGAAAACGCCACAATGTCAGTCCGACTTCAGGACCAGACCTCGAAACCTATCCTTCTGCAGCGGGGCGTGAGGCAGGGAGATGTCATCTCTCCGAAACTGTTCACGGCTGCAATGGAGGATGTCTTCAAGGTTCTGGACTGGAGTGGACTAGGCATTAATGTCAATGGCGAGTACATCACCCACCTTCGGTTTGCCGATGATATAGTAGTCATGGCTGAAACTACGGTGGAGCTCAGTACAATGCTCGATGACCTTAGTAGAGCTTCCGAAAGAGTGGGTCTTAAAATGAACATGGATAAAACCAAAGTCATGGTAAATAACCATGTAGCACCCACTCCGATCAAGATCGGAGACTCTGCACTCGAAGTTGTAGACGATTACGTTTACCTGGGACAGACAATCCAGTTGGGTAGGTCTAACTTTGAGAAAGAGGTCAATCGTCGAATCCGACTCGGCTGGGCAGCGTTCGGGAAGCTGCGCGGTATCTTCTCGTCCAACATACCACAGTGTCTCAAGACGAAAGTCTATGACCAGTGCGTGTTGCCAGTGATGACATATGGCTCTGAAACATGGTCGCTTACAATGGGCCTCATCAGAAGGCTTACAGTCACCCAAAGAGCAATGGAAAGGGCTATGCTCGGAGTTTCCTTGCGTGATCGCATAAAGAATGAAGATATCCGCAGGAGAACCAAGGTCGCCGACATAGCCCGAAGAATCGCCAAACTTAAGTGGCAGTGGGCAGGGCACATTGCTCGTAGAACGGATGGCCGATGGGGCCGAAAGGTTCTAGAGTGGCGACCGCGCACCGGAAGACGCAGCGTTGGAAGGCCTCCTACAAGGTGGACCGACGACCTGGTGAGGGTCGCGGGAGTGCGGTGGATGCGAGAAGCACAGGATCGGTCATTGTGGCGACGCTTGGGGGAGGCCTATGTCCAGCAGTGGACGTCTTTCGGCTGAAATGATGATGATGAATGATGAATATTCCACAACTATCACACAACGCCGTCTAGTCTCAAGCTAATGATATGGTGTGACCGTGCTCATCACACAAACATTTGTCCTGGGTGGGAATCGAACCCACGATCTCCGGCATAGCAGTCAGGGCCACTAACCACTAGACCAACAGGCCAGTAAACACCAGCCAGTATTCTTTTAGTGTTTTTTTTTAGTGTAATCGGTTATTTTATTTTTTGTAAAATGTTTTTTTTAAAGAAGATCTTCGTAGGTACCTACTATGTGAAAAAAGTTTCACTCAAAAATCTCAATCCATGAAGGTTTTATGTCAATTCGAAGTACCTATTACAATAAAACGGCAATTTCATACTTTAATCCCTATTATTACGTATGCATAGAAGCCGGCTGGCACAATTATTTAAAAAAACAAAACATTTGATTGAAACAAATTTGCGGGGGGGCCGCGGGGTAGGGGTGGTTTGTGATTGGCTGATCGCAATTCCGGTGCATTTGAATTGCCGAATGCACTAGCGGCCAGCGAGTGGGCAAGCGGGAGCGGAGTTATGACTCTAGGTCGGACTTTATGTCAACTTAAAACTCCTAGAAACTTTTTTTGATGTGGTTTTTGTTGACATGAGAGTGATACGTGATGCTCTAAGGACGGATTTTTTTGTGCTCCTTCTGGTGCCCCCCCAGACATGATGCCCTAGGCAATTGCTTAATTTGATTAAGGGTTAATCCGTCACTGCTTATAGCCAGAGTGCATCTCATGACAATTCTAATAATCCCAAACACGGTTAGATTACATTAATTTATTACAGAGTTCCGGTGCCTAACTTCAGGCTTCATCATCAGATCAGTTCGATATATTCCTCCTCTACTTTCAGTCAGTCATCGACTACACGTATAAACAAAGCAATTTTACTTGTTACGACGGTTCTGCTGTAATCCTATGAGGAGTTCTGTTCCATATCTTCGAAGTTCATGATCAGATCATAACAATATTTTTATGGGACCAACCCGGAAGCATAACCTTTCAATCGAAAAAAAATTTTTAAATCGGTCCTCAATTGACCGAGAAATCGGTAAACATACATAAAAAATAAAAATAAACAACATACATTCAACCGAACATATAACCTCCTCCTTTTTGAAGTCGGTTAAAAAGGCAACGCGAAATAAGAGAGATAACGCCTGAAAACTCTGTTAGCATTCTGTAATTCCGTGATTTACTCGAATATTTTACAAAATTTGTTCCAGCAAATATGTGTTTTTTTTTTAAACCCTTAAAAGCTTTTGAAAAAAATTGTCGTCATTCAGAATCTTGATTAAATTTGCAAGGCTTCTATTGTTGAACTTTTTAGAATTTTTAAATTTTAGAGTAAATCATGAAGTGTCAAAGTTCATCCAAAATAGCAGACTTTCAGAGGTCTTTACTGGATTAGTTTTACACAAATTAATAAATTGATTTCAATAGAAGCCTAGATAATATCCACAAGATACTGTGTTTCCAAAATATCTAATGAAAAATGTGTAATAACGTCATAATCGCGTAAGAGCGGTTGTATGAAAAAACAGTGACAATGTATGTCGAGTTGCATCCCCCTAGGCCTTCTGTCCACAGACGCGTAACTTCATAGGCGCGAATTCGTTATTCTACTCTTGGTGTTAGCCTGCTAACAGCTTACATACAAAACGATGAAACTCTATCGCCGAAGCGGCAACGTTGTGCTGTCGTATCGTTGCAGCTTCGTCGACAGAGTTTCGTAATTATACGTACCTACGCCAAGCGTATAATAACAAACACGCGTCTATGAAGCTAGGCGTTCGTGGAAGTATCGCTAACAAATCGTCTCATTGGTTGGTCTGTCCTTAAATAAATGTCCTACCAGCGCGTCTCCTACCCACGCATATTAACATCCATAAAACCAAGCTGTAAATACCCCTTGTTAAATCCAAATGACGCCATTATTCTGAATTGTACAGTCACCTTAACATTTGTGAATTTATTAATGTAGGTAAATGATCCTGAGTAGGTACCCAAGGCCCCACGACCTGAAGTGAATTGTTAAAGGGATGGAGCTATAATTAGGGTTTTAGCTCCATAACTTTAAAAAACCTTTTATCCGTTCAGTTTAGGTGAGCTTGTGGTAGGGCCGCTGGTCTATAGAATTTATTGTAAATGATCACATACTCAATGGTATGGGCAACTGTAAGGTTGCTGATGTATCCCATATATTTATTTTCTTATGGTAAATGAGATAACACATGTTGAGTGAGAAACTGGAGTTTTATTTTAGCACCTCATCATCTTCCTGCCCTTGTCCCGTGTTATTTGGGGTCGGCGCAACATGTTTTTTTCTTCCATTCTGCCCTGTCACTCGTCATGCTATCATTAACTTCCTTTTCTTTCATATCACTCTTCACACAATCCATCCATCTTTTCTTTGGTCTCCCTCTCCCTCTCCATCCATCCACATGTAAACTCATAACTCTTTTAGTAACATGCGCTTCATCCCTCCTCTTCACATGACCATACCAAGACAAACGATTCCCTTTCAATTTTTCTGTCACTGGCGCCACTTTCAAACTTCCCCTAATATACTCATTTCTCACTTTATCCATCCTCGTCACACCACACATCCATCTTAACATTCTCATCTCCGCTACGTGCAATCTTTTTTCATCCGTCTTTTTCACAGCCCAACATTCTGATCCATACAGTATGACAGGTCTTATCACGGACTTGTAGATTTTACCCTTCAACTTGAGGGGCATCCGTGGGTCACAAGTTGTTCCCGTGACCTGTCGCCATTTCATCCATCCTGCGTTGATCCGATGTGTTACGTCCCGGTCTACCTCACCATCCCCTTGGACGAGTGACCCGAGGTACCGAAAGTCGGAGCAGATCGGTATGGGCGTTCCAGCGAGAGCTAAAGGCACTGGATTGGAGAGACCGCCGAAATCGTTTTGGTTCTACTCAATTTCAGGCCAACACTCTCCAGTCTGTGCCACCACACCTCCAATCTGTTCTGGAATTCTGTTCTCCAATCTGTTTTAGCACCTAAGCATCGTTTAATAAGGGTTTCTGTTCAGTGGCGTAGCTAGTCCTAATGGGGCCACATTTCATATCTTCGCAGTTTTTTTTGTACAAAATAGGTTGCCTTGGGTGCCTTGAAAGGCCTCGAAAATGAAAATAAAATCATTTATTGAATCATTCTGAAGGTGCTTGAATAGTTTTTATTGTCGGCTTACGTAGAAAAAGCTAGATCGAGCGGAGCGAGCTAAAAACTATTAGAACAGCATATCATATGGATATTGAGATAGACTGGCCTGTTGGTCTAGTGGTTAGAGGCCCTGACTGCTATGCCGGAGGTCGTGGGTTCGATTCCCACCCAGGACAAATGTTTGTGTGATGATCACGATCATTTGTTCTGTGTCTGGGTGTAATTTATCTATAAATGAATGTATTTAGAAATATATAAGTATGTTAATCAGTTGTCTAGTACCCATAACACAAGCTCTGCTTAGCTTGGGACTAGACGGCGTTGTGTGATAGTTGTGGAATATTATATTATATTATATAGGGTTGCCATCTCTAAAATCTGATAACTAGGACGAAAAGCGTAAAAATCCCGGATTTAAGTGCTCAGAAACTGGACCATATATCATCACTTTATTTTTTAAACTAAAACTAACTATAATAGAAAATAGTTTAAATTATCATTAATACACTATTCATTATCAAACAAATTAAATATATTAAATAAAACACAAAGTTATTATATTCTGTGAAAACAATAATATATAAAACATCCCGTGGCGGTGTCCCATGGCTAGAAAATTTTATAGACTACAAATGAAATCAAGCCCGGACTCTACCCGGACGCCCTTTAAACTAGGAAATATTAGGATACAAATCCGGGGAAACCCGGACGGATGGCAACCCTATATTATATTATTATTCATTCACTACTGGCCTCCAATATCCTAAATTCCCTTATTAATAATAAGGGAATTTAGGATATTGGATGAATGAACATATTATGAATTATGGCATATGTCGGGGCCCCTGTAGCTCGGGGGCCCCGTATCATTGATTCGGCAGATACGGCGATAGCTACGCCTCTGTTTCTGTTCCTACCTATATTCAAAGAATAGAAATAATAAGTGAGGTCACATTGCGGTGTCATATGCAGACAGGGTGATATCGTGAAGAACGGAGTCTAGTACCATAGTTGACAGCACTGTGCAACGAGATCCAGTCCGCCTATTCGATCACATGAATAATTTCATCAGCTGAAAGACTGGACGTCTTTTGGACATTGGCCTCCCCCAGGTGTCGCCATAACAATCGGTCCTGTGCGTCTCGCATCCATCGGAGTACCACGATTTCACGACCCTCATCAAGTCATCGGTCTACCTTGTGGGAGGCCTTCCAACACTGAGACGTCTGGTGCATAGTTGCCACTCCAGAACCTTTCTGCCCCATCGACTATCTGTTCTACGAGGAATGTGCCCTGCCCACTGCCACTAAGTTTGGCGAGCTTAAGGTTGATGCATTGAAAGTGAAATGTGCTAGGTTTAATTTAAAAGTCAAGAGAAACCCCATGTATCAAGCGATGTTTTTTGTGAATAGACATACTGTTGATTTTGTTGTAGTACTGGACTGCTATCCCACCTGATGGTAAGCAGTCGTTGATGGTGAAGCGCACAAGTTTTAAGATCCTATATTAACTGTAGCCTTGAAGACACTTAAATTATATTCGGACGGGATAATCGCTGCAGGTAAATTGTTCCAGTCCTTCGATAAATGTGGTATAAACGACGAGGCGATTATTATTTTATGATTATTTATCAATTAGCGGATAGGAATAGATCTGCTCCGCTCTCTGTGTGACAACCTCTCTATGGTTTACGTATAATAAGTAAACGATTCAACGCGTGAATTCGATTCAACTTTGGCTCTCCATAATGTACTCATATCTAAAAATATAAAAAGTACATCAATAGAAGCCTTGCCCATTTAATCGAGATTCTGAATGACGATTTTTTTTTTTTGAAAATCCTTAAGGGTTTCTTTGGGCATTTTTTGTGAAATATTCGAGTAAATCACGGAATTACCGAAAGCCACGAGTTTTCAGGTGCTATCTCTCTTTTTTGCATTGCCTCTTCATATAACATCGCGATGTATTGCGTTAGATGAAGCGACAAGCTTTTAAACCATGTTCGATGTTGACGATAGGCGAGTGGAAAAGAATCCTCTTAATTCCGCCAAGCCTGTTCCATCAGCGGACCACTAGACATACAGCGATGCGCCACCGGTACATGGTGGACATCCCACCCATAAGCACTAAACGTTTTGGGAACACATTCATTGTGCGTACCTACAGGAAAGGAGTGGCATTCCCTGCCAAGATCTGTGTTTCCTGATAGCTACAACCTCCCCCAGGTATTAAGTCAAGAGTGACTAGGTTACTTCTAGGCAAGCGGGCTCCAGCGTCGACCACATCGTCGCTAGCTTATCGTCAGGTGAGAAAGTGAGCTTATCGATAGTAAAATAAAAATAAAAAGTAGTAACAAATTCATATGAAGACGGGGATGATGGTTGGGGTCAATTCAACACTCATTCTGTGCTGCGCAGAGTAGGTAGCGCACATCAGAACTATATTTAGATTATTTACGCCAAAAAAGTAATACAAGTTTGATTAAATCTTTGGTTACAATGGCGGTCTTATCGCTGACAGCGATATCTACCAGACAACGAAAGGACTAAAATAATACAGGGAGCAGTCTGCGGTGGTGCGGTGGTGTACTGCTAACAAATTAATCAAACACTATAGTTATGCATATTACTCGTATACTTAAAATAATTACATTTCATGTCTCATTCTAGAATTCAAGTTTCCACGTACGTAATCACAAAAATAATGTAACCTCCCACAGCTTATATTTTTATAAAGCCACGCCAATTGAGTCTCTTTCAGCGCGTTCAGTTAATCCAGCAGCAGACGCGAACCTTTCACTTCGTGTCAATGTCGATGAAATGTGGGTAGTGTTGACGTTATCATTCTGACGATCGTACACGTACACTGCACCAAAGTACTCTGTGCACTGCACTGTGCAGTTTGTATGTAGGTACAACGCGAGCTTATGTATCTCTACGTTTTTATTATTTATACTTTCTTTAATTCTTTATTGTACACTAAAACAACTTATAAAATAGGTAGATAACAACCGTTCATGTACATAGGCGAGCTTAACTCAAAGTTGAGTTTTCTTCCAGCAAACCATTGAGTGATAGAGAGAGATCACAATAGAGGGTAGGATCCAGTGTACAATTTTAAAATTATAAATAATACGAATAAAATAATACATAAATATACCTACATACATAAATACAAACATACTTATATATTTTAAACATATAATATAATATATATATATATATATATATACTATGTCATCGTGAAAGGAAATGCATGGAATGCATCGTGAAAGGAAATGCAAATGGAATCCTATGCCTCTATGGGTTTACGTGGGACACTCAGAAAGTTTTGAGAAATTAAAAAACTAACTTCTATGGATAAAATATTTTTATTAAATCTTTTCAAAGAACTCTCCACCAGCCTCTATACAAAGTTTCATGCGTCTGAAACAATTTCCGAAAAAAAAAAATCCATTTCGCCGCAGACACCTCTTCCACGGCCTTCTCGAACGTTGCTAGCGCGTCTTCCGGCGACGAAAACTGTATCCCTTTCAGCAGATTTTTATTTTCAGGAATAAAAGAAGTCACACGGTGCCAGATCGGTGGAAAGGAGGATGCCCCAAGACTCTGATCGGTGTGGTGTCCAGGAAGTCCCTCGTTTAGGCGCTGAGTGCGCGGGCGCGTTGTCATGGTGAAGCAATACCCCGCGGAGCCCGGTGTTCGGTCGCTTGTTGCTCATTGCAGACAAAACTTCTGGCAGGCATTTTGTGGTATACCATTCGGCGTTGATTCGGCGACATTCTGCTTTGATCTCGTAATGGAATTGAAATCAGATACCTACCCCGTCAAAGTGAAGAAACTAGCGATCAAAATTTTCCCTGCGCTTCTCGATCGCTTCACTTTCGTAGGCGTTGATTTGTTTTGAAACCGCCAAACTGTCGACTGACGCTTTGTTTCTGGATAGTATTAATAAAGCCAGGATTCGTCACCTGCATAGTCACCTGTCACAATGTCGTAAACGCGCCGAGACGAGCCTGCTTAAAATTTTTGAATCATATCACGGCACCACCACATGGGCCTGCTTCTGATCTCCTCCACCACTACTTTGTTCATCCCCCAAAGTAAGGAGACCGCGCTTGAACTCGCTATACCAGCGGTAAATGGTTGCTTTTGACGGTCCTTCATACTTAAAAGCAATTTGAAGTTGATTAAATGACTCATCAGGTTTTAGGCCACATTTAAAATCGTAGAAAATCATCGCAGGAAAATGTTCTCGATGCAGATCCATTTTTAAATGAAGCGATTGATTTGGTTCTCTAAAATAATGTGGAGGGAAATTCAAAATTCGAACAATTCTTTATAACGAAAGTTTTCAAAATAATTAAAAGTGGCCTGGTAGTAGAATTTGAGAGCCCTGTTTTGGTATATTTAGGGTTGCCAGGTCTTAAAACCGAAAATCTGGTCTGTTCGGATTTTCGGTTTTAAGACCTGGTTTAGCCGGACATTTAGATAAAAAGTCCGGACGCCCTTATTTTTTAGTCTCAGTATAACACGATACTAAGTTTTCTCTAAAGTAATAAAAGTCTTTTTTTATCATATCTTAATTATTAAATAAAATTCTTCTGTACGTGTGTTTGTCAATTAAATATCCAAATCGGTGTTGCCGTTTAGGAGGACTAAACGGCAACACCGATTTGGATATTTAAGTTGTTCCCTTCATGGCTTGAAAATAGAATTGGACCCGGTAGAGGGCGCTGTAATCATATCGTCAAATTTTTATTCTGACGAAAAGCGACACACAAGCCAACTTAGCCAACTTTCGGGCAGGACAACGTCTGTCGGGACCGCTAGTATCTATACCATAAAATCAATTTCATAAATTCTAATGAAACAACAATACAATTTAATGAATCGATCTTCTTTAGTACTAGTATTAATCATTTACTGCAATATTCATTGCAATTATAGTTTGCAATTGTGGTTACAGTGCTTGTCCGTTCGCTTACGCGATACAAGCTAAGGGTGGCGGAATGAAAACGAAATTGAAAAAGCCTAACCCAAACCGGACAGGCCTGACATCGAATAATTTAGCTGGACACACAACCAAAAAGCCCGACTGTGTCCGGCTTTATCCGGACGCCTGGCAACGCTAGGTTACAGAAAATTACAAAAAAGCTCAAATTAATCCAGACTTACTTTATCTAGATTGTAAGATTGTGTTGTAGACAGTGTTGCAGAATAAATCTTTACATGATATTTATATTACCGGCAAATACAAAGCAGTTACCAAAGCAATATGCGATGTAGAGCGAAGCAGCCAAACATCGATTCAGATTTCAATGGTTGAATAGTTCGCGAATCATGCGCAGGGCGTATTCCAACAGCACACGCTCGCGACTTGGTAGGTACCTACCAAATTTTTACTTTGTAAACAACAACACAGCTGCTAACTTGTACCAGTCTCGTGCAAGAGTGTCGTGTGTTGGATGGTGCAGTTGTATGACTTCTCCATGAACACAATAATGGAAAAAAGGGCTGTGTTGTTTAGCGCCTGCGGCGATTCACTGCTGACAAACGTGGCACAGTGCGCGCTCCGTGTCGCGACACACACGCACACAGTGAGGTAACGCGAGCGCACTCGCGGCGCGCCAGTCGGCACACCGCCCGGGCGGGCGCCACACGACCGGGATCTGCGCGAGCGACGAGCGGCGACGCAAACCAAAATAATATCAGTGAAATAAACACGTATCCGCCAAACGCTGTAACATGCGAGCGCAAGATTCTGGTGAGTACTTCCACATCCTACTCCGCCTACAATACACAGTGACAAACTGATGAAACTAATCTAGTTCTAAAGGCATTTCCTACGTCTCTATATTTAGTTGCGCCTTATTTTGGGACGCTGCATTGACGAGGGAGTTTCACGCTGCGCTTTTACGCGGTTTCCTCCGTCTGTGTGTGTTTCCCGCGTGAAAATTAACCTTATGAACATAGTATCAACAAATTGACCCGTGTTAACCCGTGCGTCAGAGTGGTGCTGTATCAAAAACGAATAGTGAAATCCGTCGACTGAAATTAATCGGATATGTGAAATGAAAGTGACGGTTATACATGGTTCTGGAGCGACTGAAGCGAAAACATCGTTTCAAGTCGGCTAATGAGTTAGTAGCATGATAAAAAATAGATTTTCTTGTCTGTGCTTGTGTTCTCAATAGGCCGCAGACTGCGCTCTGGCCTACATACCGACACACACCTACTAAAGATCAATGTCTCCAAGCTTGGAGGCGTCATTGAGAGGATCACTTTACCTATCTGCGGGTGTCTTTGTAGGTAAACAACATAGACATAATTACCTACACATATTACGACATTGTGTTATAAACGCTAAGTCGGTTTTTCGGACACCCTTGAACTCGGTAAGCAAGATAAATCTGCATAGGTACACGTCCATGCATGACTAAGAGCGGAGGCGTCATTGACGTTTGTCAGAAAGCAAAAAATAGGCATTGCCTAAGTTGCTTTACTACCTATTTATGTAACTTAGCAGTTGTCTGAAGAATCGATTATTTATTGAATAACCATTTATTACTTCGTTTATAAAAATAACAATTACCTATCCAAACGTCTCAGCGATATGATTTTTTCTTATAATCGAAAAAGTCTGAAGGCAAAGGAATTCGCATGAACCTTCCTCATAACGCGCAATGGTCACGCGATCAAAACAACAGCCGACTTGCCTACAATAAACGTAACGTATATTTCTAGTAAACTAATAATGTAATATTTCAAATTTGTAGTTACAGTTAATTAACAGCTCAAAATCGGTTTTAGTGGTGCGCCTGCGCTCGAGAACCGGCGTTAGGTAACAAAAAATATAGCGAATGGACTCAGACGATTGATTCGGGTCGTTTACCCCTGAAACTGAGACCGGCCGACGGAGTTACAGTAATCGTTCGCTTTATGAAGTTATATTGCATTTTAACATTATTCAGATTTGATAAGACCCCGACTAAAGTGAAACTGTGAAAATTAAACCAGCTACAACAGAAAGTTGTCGGCAATGCTAATCTAAAATGAAATATCACGTAATTAGTATCAAGAGAGACGGCTGCCTCATTAATGAAGCTCTGAACGAAGCAAATAAGCTAATAGGTACAAAAACTATTTGTACTATTATTTATTCTGTGGTAGTACTTAAGTATACACAATGTCTGACCTATTCAATGTTCGCAATAATCAATCTAGGTAGGTAGGTATCAGAAAGAACACATCGTAACCGACAGTTTTCACTTGCGGCGGGCAGAGGTACTTTTTTCCTAATTAAATATGTAGTACACATTTTGATTAATAAATAATATTTTTATTTTAAAAGGCAACAATACGGTCCATTTTGTTATTACGTACCTTACAAAGTGGAGAGACTGTCATTGCGACCGGGGTGAAATTCGAACGAGCCGCAGGTGAGGTTTTGTGGAACCAAATGCTGCAGTGACTTTCCACGTGTATCAAACGACGTTTTTGAATACAGTAACTACGACTAAATAAAATAATAGAACGAAAAGTATTCACGTCGAAGAACATTTTCCAAAAGCAGGCTATTTATTGCAAGCATTTTGTGCTTCAATCGCAATATGGCGGCGTACCACATTTTTTTCATAAATAACACGAATAAGTAAATAAGATTTAATTTGCTTTTTCCCGCGCTTAATCTCCGCAGGTTTAAGGAGAAGCAAATGTTTGAAGCCGCTATACATTAGGTTTATAACCTCACGAATTCGTAATATTTTGCACAACAATCGTAGTGCGATAAGAGCCAATTTTCGGAGAAGTATATTGAACACTAATAGATACTGCTACTACACAGTTATTCTTAACTATGTCTACATTTAGATATACTTATGCTTAATTATACATATAGTTATAATTACTTTCATAAATAAAATACTAAATAATTGAATAAATCGGCTATCAACATACATAGACGAACGAGTCAGTTAGGTTTTAGGTTAGGTCACAAACAAACACACGGGTCAGCTGAGAGACGCTAGTTTCGGTCGCACTCAAAATTCGGCTCCATTTTGGCCGAAAACAAAACTAGCCGAAACCAATCGAATCAGAACCTTCGATCGGTCTCTATTTTTTACTTAATAGCATAGTTTAACAGGGTCAGTCCTATTAAGTCCTATATTGTTCTAGGACTGGGATGTTGAACGTGAATGAATAATTGAGCAGTGTGCAAGAGCCCAAGTTCTAGCAGGATGGCCGATTGCTTGCAGGCACCATAATAACGCATTTCCCGCAGTGTAGCTTCTTGCACACTATGTAGAACTGTGTGGCTAAACGTTACAGTTTATGACAAACTCTAACGTACAATGTGTTCCAAATAAGAATAGGATCGGTTGCCATGTTGTGACGTCAGGTCATACTGTCAAATCGAAGAATTAATAAGGTGAGCAAAACAAGAAATTTTTAAAATTTAATTTATTTGCGCACTGTGAACGAAAACAGTTTAATCAGAATCCAGTTCTTAAATTTTGCTCATCCCTGAGTTCTTCAATATTGCCCAATTTCTTTCGATTTGACGGTATGACGTGACGTCTCAACATGGCAATCGATCCTATTCTTATTTGGAACGCATTGTAACATTAACAGGAGCCATAGCATTGAGAGCGAGAAAAAGAGATGGAGCTATAATAATATTATTGGCTAAAAACATGGTACAAAAGATGGTAAAAATGGGTACATATAGGAACAAACATGTTTCGCATATGTACCTAATAGCATGTTGTAAATATTTAGTACTTATTCAATTATCATTTTTTTATTAACACAATAAAAATTATTGATCGATAACCAATCATAAAAAAAAATCTTATATAATCTAATGTTTAAAGCTTTTAGATCACTTGGTAGCTTATAACATAAGCGCACAGACATTATACCAGACGCAACCTATATAGCTCAGTTTAACTGTTTTTCTTCAAAAGCAAATAATTTTCGAGTAATTATTTGTAGAAAACTATTGTTAAGAATGGCGTTGGATGGATCATTGACACGTTTGACGTTCTAGCTAGACGGTTATATAGTACTAGCTTCTGCCAGTGGCTTCGCCCGCGTGAAAGTAGGTTTCTCCATACAAACTTTGAACCCCTGTTTCATTCCTTTAGAGGGTGAATTTTGGAAAATCCTCTCTTAGTGCTCGCCTACGTCATAAAAATAAGCTTTGTGTAAAATTTCACGTTCCTAGATCCAGTAGTTTCGGCTTTGTATTGATATGTCAGTCAGTTTCTGTTGGGCCTTAGCGGATAAACATACAGCCGCGGAAAGCTACTTTGTTTTACACATAGGTACTATGTATAAGAACAAAGTACTTTTAATAATAATAATAATAATAATATATTTATTTTTATTTTGGAGTTCATAAGATCACTCACTAACGCGCAACGAGCGTTAGTGAGATGGGCTTAAAGTTCCCTATTCTTCACAAACATCTTTAAGTTAACAAATCCACTGGTTGAACCAACTTAGGTCAAAACGATTCGTATTATAATATTGACTTTAGTGAGAAGACAAGCATCCATCTAGGGTTTTAGTACTTTCTCTTTGTAGTGTTCCTAGCATCCGACGCTTAACTATACCTATTGAAAGTACTCTAACGTTGTTTGTAGTCAAACTTTCATAGATCCTGTTAAAGTTTAAATTTGGCAGCATTACATGCCCAATAGGGCCGATACCTGAGGCGTTATTTTTAATGCCCTGTTTACACGTGGGCCCAGCCTCGGCCAATCGTCATCCCTAGCCGATCACTGGATCACTGGGGTCGAGGCTGGCCCCAGTGGAAACGCACCATAAGAGTTACCCTCGAAAAGGGTAATAAAGGAACACAGAAAAGTAAAAAAAGAAAAGTTGATACTCCCGCTCGCTCTACTAAGAGCGAGAGAAGTTATTTGATGATTGCCGACTTCGAAAAAAAAAGACATCATTCCATGGTTCAATAGTGACTTGCAAGAAAGGAACTTCTAGTTTCTACAACACCTAAAATTCTCTGATTCTAACTCACTATGATCAAAGTGTGATTCGTTCGGTGCGGTTAGATGTAGCTCAACTCTAAAGAGCAACTGAAGGAATACAGATGGGTTATAGTCAGTAAAAGTCTGTTCCGTTCCACCCAGAACTGGAGCAGTTATTAAATAATTCCCCAGCCTCAAAAAAAAAAGTATACAATGCGTTCCAAATAAGAATAGGATCGATTGCCATGTCGTGACGTCATTTGATTTGACAGTATGACGTGATGTCACAACATGGCAATCGATCCTATTCTTATTTGGAACGCATTGTAGAAAGAAGTAGTTGGAACTACTATTTACTACATAAGCCCGAAGAAACGGGTGTTAGGTATCTACATATACCTACATATTTCATTTTAATTAGGCTTAAAAATGCAAGGTGAATGACCAGAGAAAAATCTGCATAGGATACAATGTATGCTAGTCAAACAAAGCGATAGATAAGATAAGATCTTCAAAACCTAGTTTCTCTCCATTCTATTTCAGACAACATCTAGTGTTTTAATTTAAAAACAGCATCGTAGTATGTAATTGTAATGTCATTTGGTTTGGAGTAAAAGTATGAATAGAAAAAACTGAGATAAAGAATGCAGTGACAAGATTTGTTTTTTTTTTTACTATAGATACCTACAAACATTACAGATGTTTCATTTATAAGAAATTTTCATTTACAAATATGGACATGAAAGCCACAATAAAATTGATTTATGTGAGTTCACTTTGGCCCATCCGCTTTCCTAGAGAGGAGGCCTGAGTGCCAGCAGTAAGGAAACTATAGGGCTGGTTATGCTTTTATTGTGCTTTACAATGCATTCCAAATAAGAATAGGATCGATTGCCATGTTGTAACGTCACGTTAAACTATCAGATCGCAAGAAATTGGGCAAATTTGAAGAACTCAGAGATAAGCAAAATTGAAGAACTGGTTTTTGATTAAACTTTTTTCGTTCATAGTTCGTAAATAAATTAAATTTTAAAAATTTCTTGTTTTGCTCACCGTATTAATTCTTAGATTTGACAGTATGACGTGACGTCACAACATGGCAATCGATCCTATTCATATTTGGAACGCATTGTATGTTCATTTTAGATGTTTTATGCCATACAGTCGCAAATAAGCAGGCGTGTAAATGTTAACCGATGCCTGTGTTTGGAGTTTTTGCACATTCTTCTCCATAGATAGAGATCTACTCTTTGGAATGTGCAATTAGCATCATTTTTCTGACTGACTGACTTCTTGACAATCCAAAAGTGCCTGTAAATAATTTATTTGAAATAATTTAACTTAACTTTGAACTGAACTTTGTTTTATTTAACTTTGATTCTTGTTGATGGGCATCTACTGTGTCAAAGACATTTACTTATGCCCATCCTTTTTGAAGAAGACTCGAATTACTGATTATATATTTTATTATTCGTTCCGAAAAGTTATGTGATCCTAACCCTGGGGTCTGAGGACTTAGCAGAGGCTGAGAGGTCAGACGATCCATAAAAATGCTGACCACGATCGAATAATGATAATAATTTAACTACCTTAATGAAGTATCTATTGATTTTAAATTACAATACGTTCAATCGTATGTAACAATATTCTTATGAAGCTCTGCAGACCATCCAAGGATATAAGACGATGAAACGTGAGATGTTTGTGTAAATATAAGATATCCGGCTGAGTGCTACCATGAGTAACGGCCTCAAGGGTAGTCATAGTTGCGGTGGAGCTAAAATTATTATAATTTATTGATGTGTAACTCTATCTACGACAAACAACGGACATAGTCAACATTTATCGATACATACAATTTTAGAAAAAAATAAATCATTGAGTCCAAAACCAAGGCTAGAAAACTCGGCGTTCTTGCAAAGATTTCAGCAGCTTCTAATGTTATACAAAACATGGGTCCGATTGTGTGTGGTGTTTTTCTCTTAACTTTTAAATTAAAACTGGTACTTTTCACCTTCAATTAAAACCTACGTAATAGGAAATGGGTCCTGTTTGATGCCGACGAACATAGATTATGCACTTCAGACGAAGTTACAGTTGTAAAAAATATAATCTCAGTTTTTTCACTTCAACGCAAACTTTTTATGTTAAGTGTACATATATAATGAGGCAGAGAAGTATTCTATCTATATATTACTATTCTTCTGTGGCAAATTGGCAATCAGCTAAAAAAATCCTCTGTCTGTCTGGTACCTCCTCCTTACTTTTCTATCTCGACTAATTGGGAGTTTTCTTTGTGCACTAGGCAGGTTGAAAAGTAGTCCTGCCTACCTTACAACGAAACGAGTAGGTACCTTTACGAAGACGTGGGCGAAGGCGCATCAGCGAGGCTTTTTACTACTGTCGCAACTCAGTGTTCGACCACATCGTTGCTTACCATCGGGTGAAATAGTGGTCAAGCGCAACCCTATAAATTATAAAATAAAGTGTTCGTCTTTCGAACGCCCACTTCGCCCACGCCTAGCTACACTACTGGTTGAAAGAGTCACCGCAACGCCATGGGAACTGTTGAAACCTTGGAACACGGATGGGTTTTAGTCGTTTAAATTCTCACTCTACCCATAGCGGGAGAATTTATCTGATGACAGCTCATTCAAAAAATTAAAAAGTTACGCAATAGGGTGTTTTTTTCGATTCAACAAATTACAGCACACGCATTTGTGAAATTATCACATTTTTGTACCAGAGATTGAGTCAAAAACTCTCGGTGTACGGTACACTTTACAATTTGCACAAAATGTAAATGGAGTGTAATGCGCATGCGTGCCGATGCTAACATAGCCATGAACCGTTTGTCTCAGTTTGCCTAGACATTCAATTAGCAAGTTTTCTGCTAACTACGTTACGCATAAAATAACAAAGATTGTAAAATGTCTATCCCCCCGTAATACCCCGCGTACTAGACAACTGATGTTTTTTTAAACAAGCTAAAGTATGGAACTGTACACCCCCAATCGGTCTAGTCCTTTCATCGGTAAAATAAGGAATGATCAGCCCCCCTAGCCAAGTTACGACCGTTTCCTTTCGATTCTCGCGTCGAACGCCTCGAGTAGGCCACACCTTTGATATCTTTGTTCTGACCACGTGACTGAGCGTTGAGATGACTTTAGAACAAAGAAATCAGAGGTGTGGCCTACTCGAGGTGTTCGACCCAAGAGAATCGAAAAGAAATGGTCGTAACTTTGGCTAGGGGGGCTGATCATTCCTTATTTTACGGATAAAGGACTAGACCGATTGGGGGTGCACAGTCCCATACTTTAGCTTGTTTGGAGGAATGGGGGCAGGCATTTTCTGGACATGATCGTAGACTTCATCCATGTTTTTTTAGTCCAGCGAGACCAAAGCAAGTTCTGGCTCAACACAAATTAAGAAAAATGCTCACTTCATTCACATTCCAGTGTGCTGATTCTGAGAACAGTAGATCATAATAATGAAATTCTTCTAAATAAGCAATGAGACGTTGCTACCGATATCGCCAACCCGGATGCAATCTCCAGCTAATCTTACATTCCTCATCAATAAGATTTTTTGAAGTGGCAATTCTTCAAATCACACGCCTGCTGAACGATGGAACGCGAGCGCGTGTCAGACTTTTACTAACTAAAATTCCTTGTGTCCTTCACTTGTCATTTGCGTTCCAGGTAAAGAAAGAAAACATTTATTTGACACTCGCACATGACAAACAACAATAAAATAAAATAAAAAAGTAACTAAAGAAAAAACAGAGACAGAAGTCAGAAGTAGTAGAAAGTAGTAAAGAGAGTTTATTCGTCAAAACATGAGTAAGCAATACAAAAACATAGTTTGCAAAGCATGGTTTCATACATAAAAAAGTCCTCATACGTTTTACTTAAATAGACGCACAATTTTGGCTGGTAACTCTATTATACGTTCCCATAGGAAGCTGCTTTACCTCAATAATCCTATGAATGCGATGACCAGGTTTTGGTAGGTAGTGATTTCCTGGACAAAAGTTCAGATATCCTTTGTTAGATATAGCAAAGAAAAGGTACCCCGATCTCTGGTCATTCTCACCTCCATGCAGCCAAACTGGCTACATTTTTAGTCGCAGAACCAATGAAGCTTCATTTAACTCTACATCTTGCTTCTCATTCAACATCTAACATAACAACTGACACACTCAGTAAGTTGCATACAGTTGGTATGCGTAAGCGCATGCGTAGGCAGATATGTAGGCGACGCGGCATTGGACAGCACCTGTTACTCTATTAACATAAACTTAGCGTGGAGTGGATCAATGTATGCGGTACGTGTTTGAGGAATTGAGGATCCAGGTGTGAGGTTTGCAAAATATGGTTAGCTTAAGTAGAAGGGTGAGGATTTCAATTATATCCGGTAGGTCCTACGTGTTCGAGCATCTCACAGGTGTGAGGTGGTATGTAAGAAATGCAGGCATTTCAATTGGTAGGAGGATGGGTATTTGAATAATAATGGTAAGTCTGAAAGATGTGTGCCATTGTAGTACTGGGACGGCAGCTTGAAGAGTGTGTGTGTTACCTAAATATTTTAAAGTAATATTGTACGGTAAAAAGCTTAGGTCCTGTCCGAAAAACTTCTGAAGAAGGGTTCAAACATCTTTAGAGTACTTATTTGTGTTTTGAATGATGTACCAATTTACAGGAGATTTTTTCATTAGACATAAGTCCTAAAATAGTGTAAGGGTAATTCAATTTTACGGTTATTTGAGCGAATATACGAATATTATGTTGGTTTTTTTTTTTTTTTTTTTTTTTTTTTTTTTCGGTAGGAGTGGGAAATCCTCATGGACGCCCAAGCTGCCTCACAGACGAGCCAGTCTGGGCAGTGTCAGACTCCTACTGACTAAAACCGCACTCCTACCTTACATTTAAACCACGGACTTGACGTCCGTGCCCTTGTTTGGTAATTCTACATTGTTTGCTTCTGGGCAACTCCACGTGCAAGTGGCGTCACTCCAGAGCACCTTTCAGCGATCATCACAATAAAAGCCGTCAGAATTTCAGGGTTTAGAGGCCACCAGCCCGAATCGATACCCAAGCGACAACGACCCACATACGCATCAAAAATCAGGAATCTCCCAACCTTCAACACACATACAACTCATCGCCGCCCGTAATGCCGCACCAAACAAATGGCCCCTCAACCCCAACAACTATACTTAAAACTAATACTTAATAGGTACAATTAATAATATATAATTATATAATATAACAATAAATACCCTCTAGTTTATAATACATATTATCGATAACTATAACTACTATATTATGCTGTAATTTTTTTTTTTTTTTTTAATTATTTTCTTTTTTTTTTTCTTCTTTTTCTTTCCTTTTTTTTTTCTTTTTTTTTTTTTTTTTTTTTTTTCTTTTGAACCTGATGATACTTGTTACGTCCTTAAATTTAAGTGATACCATGATAAAAATTGACTTATTAGTACTCTCTCCTCAGTCGCGGATTATCCACCTCGTTATTCCCCCGTTTTACCCAAACGGCCCCGAGCAAATACCCGCGTCGTCCAAGGCGCCATCAACTCGTCATTGCGTTAATAAACGGATCAGTGCCTCGACGACTGTTCTGTCCCGATGCCGCATGGCGTTCTTCATGTTGGTGTTGATGATGTCCCTGCTCGACGCTTCCTGTGCCCTCCTCACAAACCGTCCAATTGCGTCATCAGCGTTGTCGGCGTAGTACACGCAGTGGGCAGTATGTCTGGAGACTGCCACTACTGCGTGGGGGACGCTGCTGTGAATCCGGATGTTTATGGATTTTGTCTTCAAGATGATGACCGACTCGCTGCTAAGACCCTGGGCTTCGTGTATAGTTAGGACGCATGATCCAGCGCCAGCCCCATATCCCTGGTCAATGAGGGTCTTCTTCTCCTCCTGTGTGTGGACCAGGAAGAGCGTGTTGGGAAGTGTGCTGGAAATTTGCGCGCCCGTGAACCTCCTCAGCTGTAGTGAGTGGACCCGGTTTCTTGACGAGTATATGCCGGGGTACACCTCCCCCAGGGCATACGCGACATCCATCGGATTCCGGTGTGTGCAGGACAGCTCGTGGCTGATGGTGACCACTAAGTCCGGACGGGCGTAGCTAATGGGGAAAAGATTTTCCCTGTCCAGATAGGGCAGTTGATTAATATCTCCGATAAGGACGGCGCCACTAGCGCCCGACAACTGGACTGCCATTACGATGGCCCCGAAATGGTTCATAAGAGCCTCATCAACGAGAATGCGATTGCATTTTTGTGACTCTTTGCAACCGTTCGATAGAATTGAAGCCATCGTGCGCACCTTGGTTCTGTTGTCGTCGCCGATTTTGTGCGCTAACTTTTGCCGCAGGTCTTTCGCGGCCTCAGTTGTCGTAGTGACTATGACGTCGTTGTCCTTATCGAAGTTATTGATCACCCAAGTGGTCTTGCCACACCCCGGAACACCATTGACCCAACTGATGTCCGGCAAGGCCCAGCCTCCAGCCTGATCTATAGTCCTCGAGATTGCTTCCGCCTGTTCGAGGATCTTATTATCCAGCATAATTTTGGTGCACCGAGCTACTACCACAAATGGGTCGCCTTCGGGTGTCGCGAAAGTAATACGGCCAGTCCGCGACGTTGCCGACTCATCTAACGGTATAAACCCACACGTGGCACTATATGCAGCCATATATTGACCAGTCATTTCTCCCTTGATGACTTGGGAGGTGGCATTATTATATATGGCTGCCGCAGCCTCCTCTAGTCTCTCCTGAAGCAACCCTTCAGTCTCTAGCTGGTATGACTGCATGATTTTCTGGCAAGTCATGAGACCAACAGCATTGTTTCCTTTTGTGATCGCTTGAAACTCGAGAAAGGCATTCGCCACGTGGTCGCCTGGCTTGGTTACCGTCCTGAGTTCCGGCGGGCTGACCTGCCCCCTGTCAGCTCTCGTAGGTGTTGGGCGCTTCTGTTTCGGTGGTTCTGGGATAAACCTGATGAACTCCTGTACTGCATCTATCTGTCTGATATGACGGGGCCTGGCACCAAATCCCAGCCGCCTGCTTAGAAAGTTAGAGACCGATTTCCATCGATCCATGGTATCAATCTTCATCTCCAAACTACGGCTGATTTTTCCTTCCGAAGCGGCCCTCTCGGCTGCCATCTTCTGCTGTAGTTTCTCTGATCCGCAAGGTGTTGCTGGGACCGACCCGGAGGATGTTCGTTGTACAGTCTCTGCTGTTTCCGGTACGGCACACTTTTGGTGGGGTCTAAGAAAACTGAGGTCTTCCCCCCTGTCCTCATACACCACCAACTCGTGATCTTTAGAAGCTTTAATGCAACCGTATCGATCAGCAACCTCACCCCTGTCGTAAACAATCACCATTGCATCCACGCTGATGATTCGGGGGCGCGTACTCATGGTCCGGTCTATCTCTGCGATTTCGGTGAGGAACGAGCATACTTGGGCAAACGGAGTTGCCTCATGCCACTCGAAAAGTGCGATTGTTTTATTTTGCGATCGCACAACACGGTATTGGTGTTCGGCAATCTTTGCAACGGGTAACGCATTGAACTTTGTGCGTTTTATGCTCGTTTTGGAGGTGCTCCCGTTGATCAAAGCAGCCAGTCCCGGTGATATATTGACGCTATTACCCCTCTCCGAGCGGCAGAAGCTTAGGCCGAGTCTCTCGTTATCTCTGTTCATAAAGAGGGCCACGCCACGTAGTCTGATGCCTGGTTTCCCATCCTCCCCGGATTCCAAGAATCCACATAATGGCAAAATACTTGGGGTGATCGTCCGCCGGGAGCTGCTGTCAGTGGATGTGGTAGTGGTGACGTTTGGGCTCCTCTCCGTCAAGTGTATCGGTATTTGTGTAAGGGTCTGCGTAGGTGTTTGCGCGAGAGTTGATGTTTGCCTGAGTGTAGGTGTTTGCGTGGGAGTTAGTGTTTGCGTGAGTGTTGGTGTAGGTGTTTGACTGTGAGCTTGTGCGCGTGTAGAGTATTGTGTAGAGCCATTTGCCTTCGCTACGACTCGCATGACCCTGCTCGCGAACGCTAGGAATGGTGTTCTAGTGGCCCTAGTCTCCATTATAGATTGCAAAGTGGACGGGGTAACTGACAACTGGATTTCAGTTTCAAGGTCTATTCTTTCACGTTCAAACCGTGGGCATTCGGTAAGCACGTGCCATACCGTCTCGTCACAGTTGGGATCACAGACACAAGAGGGACTGTCCCTAAGGTGAAAGCGGTGGAGGTAAGCCCCGAATCCACCGTGGCCGGTCAAGATTTGAACATGGGTAGGTGTTAGTACCATATCTTTGAGGATCTTCCTTGCTTTTTGAACAGTAGGGAAGAATACTTTAGTGACTGAGCCCGTACTGGAAGTCTCGTAGCGCCGCTGCCATTTGTTAACAGTTTCCTCCCGTATCTGCTTCTTGACGAACGATATTGGCACCTTATCGTAGTCGGGGGCTGTCTTTTTAGTGAGTGCAGCTTTTTTGGCCAGCTCGTCCGCTCTTTCATTACCGGGAGTACCAACGTGTGCCCTTAACCAAAACAGCCTCACATCTCTACCATCTTCTCGGATTTCACGCACCAGCCTCTTTATACCGAGTGCCAAAGGGTGAGTGACGGATGGGCTCTTCATCAGATCATATATTATGTTGGTTAGCTAAAAGGCGATGTCCTCATATCCCAGCCGCAAATATTTTGTTATCATCTCTTATCGTTTTGTAAACTGACGTGCTTGGACAATTATTATATGCACCTTTCCTAGGATGTGGTTTAAGATAAAATTTTAACGATAATCGATCATTTAAACGCTTTTTTTCATAAATTTGAATGTACAGTCAGGGGTCAAAAGTGCAGTACCACCTTACCAATGCTAAAATGTCAATAATTTCTTTGTAAAAGAGGGTCAATGGCTCATGACTGATTTATTTGGTAGCATAGAATCTAAAGTATTCAATAAACTAATTGTGGACTATTGAACTTCTACAACAAAGAAATTTTAGACACTTTAGCATTGGTAGAGTACAACTGCACTGATTTGATCGCTGACTGTACCTTTAAATCAAAAGCATCATCTAATTCAAGTGTTTGATTGTGAAGTTGTTTGACTCATTTCAAAGTTGGTCACAGACATTCTCCCTCTTCACTCTACTTTTCAAAATGCCGAGTTATTTCAATAACTCAGTAATAAAAATGTTACTGAAAGTACCTCTTGTAATTTTTCTGCAATTTGAATGTACCGCTAACTTCGTAATTGACATCCTCAAAATCTAAATTAACAATTATAAAAAAAAATAACTCGATTGTAATAGTAATGTATGTACCTATAGTTTAGTCTATAGGGTATACAAGATCTTTGGTTTATAGTTATGTATATGTTTTTTTTTTATCAAATTAGACATATTTTACACTTTTACAGCTCATAATTATAAAATATACGTAGTAGCAACCACTAATTACTATGAATGTTTAATCTGGTGGGCTGCAAGTCTGCAACATTCAAAGAGATACAATATATTGAATGTCTTTGGAAATATTACTTTTTATAATGAGTTAATTCTATGTTTATGTTCTAACTGTTCAACAACAAATTTATAACAAAACATATTCATCTTCACTGACATTTTGACACCTCTCCTCAAAATAACAAAATGTTACATCAGTAATGATACAAATCTTACTAAAAGTACCTGTACATCAGTAAAATCTCTCATTTATCCACAAGTCACTACCATTAGAAGTACGAAGCGACGCAACTCTGCGAGTTTTTGCCGCCATCGGCCATCGCTCTAGTCAAAGGCTTGGCGAGAAGTTTTTGTGCCAATGGCAACGTTGCCGCGGATGACTCATACGGCTTCCGACACATCGCTGCCAGCAAACTTATTAGTTTATTACTTTATAAATATACTAGCTACCCGCCCCTGCTTCACACGAGTAGGTATTAGAAATCTTTAAAATACTCGTAAAAGAATTTTCATAATCACATCAGTAGGTTTTTTTTTTAGGTGGGAAAATCATCATAAGACAAATCTCGCTCTTGGGTGGAGTGCGAGATAGTGTCAGATTTTTACTGACTAACAACCCACTCCTGTTCCTTCGTTGCCTTTGTCCAAGGGGCCCCGGGTTTCGTTTTCACTCTACCCATGGCCCCAGACATCAGTAGGTACCTATATTTCCAGAGATTATCTTTTTATGGTTCTGTACCCAAAGGGTAAAACGGGACCCTATTACTAAGACTCCGCTGTCCGTCTGTCTGTGTGTCTGTCCATCTGTCACTAGGCTGTATCTCATAAACCGTGATAGTTAGACAGTTGATGATGTAAATACATCCCAGAAATCTGTTGTCGCTATTACAACAAATACTAAATAAAAAACAGAATAAAATAAATATTTAAGGGAGGAGCATTCATAAAACAAACGTGATTTTCTTTCCGTTTTTTTTTTTTTTTTGCTACAAACGGTACGGAACCCTTTATGTGCGAGTCCGACTCGCACTTAGCCGGTTTTTAATACAAAATCTCTTTTTATAACATTTATTTTAGTTCATTCTAGCGACTCGTCCCGGATTCGCACGGGTGTTAGAAATCTTTGAAATTCTCGGCTACTATGATATTATGCTTGTACAACTAAAACCTTCCTCATTAGGTATTCACTCTGTCTATTGTTAAAAACTGCATGAAAATCCATTCAGTAGTTAGAATAGAATATAATAAACTTTATTAGTAACTGAAGTATTCATACAGACAGACAGACGCGGTGAGGGACATTGTTTTATAATATTAGTAGGATGTAAGAACACTACTCCAGTTATGTTTACGGTGTATGATTTTATAAAAAGCAGAGGTAGGCCGTAGTTCAAGCAAAGGGTATGTTGTTAGGGCTGCGGGAATCTTAGGTAGGTTTTTATTCCTAGCTACAAGCAATAGGGTGTCGATATGCCTAAATGGTAAGAGAATTTTGGAAGGTTAATGCGGCGAGTTTTTTTCCAAAAAACATTTAAATAGCAGCGATTTTTGTTATCTTTATCAACTATTAGACCCGCTTCACAGAACATGCGTCATCTGCTATGCTGCTCGTCCTGCATAACCACGTCCACTTTTCAGGATCTATACGAGGCCAATAACAGCTGCACACAGGTTGCCAAATAGTGGTCAGAAAAAAAAAATAAATATAATTTCAGTCCATCGACATGAAAGGACAATGTAGAATCAAAATAAGTTAGATAACGGGGTGATATGAAAAAAAAAGAGTTAGTGATGGCGATAGAATAAAATGGAAGAAAAAATACGGGATTTGCGCCGACCCTAAGTAACACGGGTCAAGGTCAGAAAGTTGATGATATCAAATAATATAATATTCCACAACTATCACACAACGCCGTCTAGTCTCAAGCTAAGCAGAGCTTGTGTTATGGGTACTAGACAACTGATAAACATACTTATATATTTCAAAATAAATACATATATAGTTAAATTACACCCAGACACAGAACAAATGATCGTGGTCATAATAATCTCATTTATCAATTAATCACAGAAATGAGTTAAAAAGATCGTCTAAATAGTCTAAATACTAAATCAGTTACTTCTGTATTTCTATGTCTAATTCTACCTCGTTATTAGCAATCTGCGTACTACGGTATATGAAGGCAATAAATAACAGTTTCAAGTTTAAATTGCATCGTAAGTAGTGTAGGCTGCAGAACAACTCCCACGGTGATATACCAGTACAAACTCGGTAATGTACCTAATCTATGTCCTGGGGTACGTATGGTAGGTAACTCTAGTCACGCAGAAGACGGAATTTTTTATGTTGCCCGTGAATTTTTAATGCTGAAGAGACATTATCTGTAATTGATATAAGTGATAATAGTCATCATTTCGCTAAAACTGTGCAGCGTGTGTAGACCTCACTTTTACATGATCTTTCACGCAGCTGCGTTCATTGATAGTGGGGTGGGCCTTCTTAACTCATGTAACTTTATAAATAAACTGTTGAGTTTCCTAAAATAAATAAATTGGTACTTGTGCCTTTGGACCCGTTTCGTTGAACTGCTCTTTAGATTCTGCTAAGTCTTCTTAGAGAGTTGGAGCTACATGAAACCGTGACCAGCCTGGATAGTCACACTCGTTCAAGCGCCCCTTGACGCGCTGATGACTAATGGGCGAAGACACCTAAATACAAGTTAGTTATGTTTGTATATTGTGATTTAGTTATAGTTTATCAGTAAAGTGGGGGAGGCCTTTTTCCAACTGTGGGCGTCTTTCCGCTGAAATGATAATGATGATGCAGTAGGAGTCACGTTCAACTTTTTGCCTCCACTAGAGAAAACCTCCTGCTGTTACCGTTGGTTCGCGCATGGTAATGCCTTATAGTGCCCAAACATCACATCACATTACATCAAATTCTATAGAGAAACCAAGTCGATCCAATAACATTCTTTCCACCATTAAATAACACACAACTATGTACTTACATACCTGAGTAATGGACAGTAAATAATAGGTAACAGAACCGGTTTCCGACAGCCGGGTGATTCACGATCTGATGGTAAACAATGCCTGATTATATCGCTTATTATTATGTCGTTTCACACATTCACGGCCAATTATCATTATACTTTAGCATAAACAGCCTTGTTCCCACTGCTGGGACTCATGCCTCCTCTCTATGAGAGGGAATAGGCTACAATCCATCACGCTGGCCCAGTGCGAGTCGGTGGATTATACTTTACTTTGCTTTTAATGACATTTAGCTCTTTCACAAACCTTAGGCTTTTTTTTTCGGTGGGAAAATCATCTTATGACATCCCTCGCTCTTGGGCGGAGCGAAAGATAGTGTTAGACTTTTAGTGACTAAAAACCCACTCCTGTTCCTTCGTTGCCTTTCGTATCAGGGCCGAGTCTTCCTTTCAGAATGAGACCCTTGGCCCTAGTAGGCTTCGACGGTTGCTGACATCTCCTTGAGGCGCGCTTGGGCTCGGTCCGGACGGTTACCGGACGGTCGAACGGCGAGCTATCCACTGCTCGCCGTCCGCAAGCTCGCGACACCTTAGGCTTAGCATTTGTGGCTAATGCCACAGGAAATAGGGATGACGATATGAGATCGATTGATCTAAGAATCTTTAATGGATCTAAATTCTCTAAAATATGTAAAAAATTTCAATGGATCTTTTAGGCTGTTTATAAACAAATTTGTCTAAAAGGAAGCTTTCATGTGTTAAATTGAGGCCAGGTAGATTCTCAAGTATTACATAAAGTGCTAAACATCTTTTTTTGGTATTAAGCACACAATCGTGCTTTGCTCAGACGCTCCCACATTTCAAAATGTCAGCAATCGTATTTATCTTTCTTCTCAATTTTAATTTGATAAGTAGGTAAATATGATCGCAGCAGTCATAGGTCACAAATTTGGCACTTGAGGCACGTTTGTAATTCGAAAGGATATTATATTTTTTGATGTATTTGATCTTAGCTCATCTTGGCAATCATCATTTTATTGATTGTGACAATGAGAGGCTAATCGGAGCGCAGAACTGCTACTACGCTTCGATTGGCCCGCTCCAAGCTCTTAACCCATCAGAGTCCAACAACTCGCACTCAGCTCAGAGAAGTGGCTTTATTTAAAACCCTAACGTGCAGCAGTGGAGAGAACGTAAGAAGCTCACTAAGCAATCGGAATAGGTGAACCTGATAACAGCCAGTGAAAATTCTGAAGTAGGAACATACTCATAGAATAAGAAAGCTAAATACACCTCCAAATTGTATTAGAGTTGTAGATAAAAATCCTTCGTGAAACCGATAGCCCAGAAAGGAAAAGATTAAAGCGGTGAGTATCCACGGAAGACCTTCTGAAAATAAACGTGAATCAAACACCATTCGTACTAAAACCTCACATCAGAACATTTTAGCAGAAGCAAGGACACAGAACAAACGCGTTCATTGTATTCAGACTCGATTAACTCCATCGATCAATGAGTCGATACCGCGACAAAACAAAAGCAGATCGTGCTCACTGACCCAGTACCTTTGCAGACTTCGTAACGTCTACACAGACGTCACATACATCCTGGCGAAACTCCTTCAACCCTCACAAAGTAATACCAACCTTAGCTCGTAAACAAACAGTTGGAATTCCAATGTTGCTGTTCGGAAATAAGATCTTCTGGTACTCGTTGCTAAAGCATGTGTGTGTTTGTCTGTACATGAGTAAACACGATGATTTTATTATGCTCCGCCTACATTGATTCTCTACAGTTTTTTGTTAAAAGGACTTCTGACTTTTACGTATTTTTGTAAAGCTGTATGTGATTCTTATATCATCAACATTGCTAGAAGCTGTTTTGTTATACGGAAGCGTAGTGAAGGTCATATAGACTCTGCAGCGACATCTATGGTTGGCACATAGAAAGTAGAAAATCCAAAGTCCTACACTACAAGGTTTTAGAGTTCTCCACCCGAAAGACCCCTCTGATCGGAGGGTACTCCCTTTTCAATGGAATTTGGCGGGACTTCAGGTACACTCTGTTCCGCATACCTCTAAACATCTTATCTGCCCCCCTAGCCAAGTTACAACTGTTTCGTTTCGCTTTTCGTCAATCACCTCGAGTAGGCCACGCCTCCGATTCCTTTGTTCTGACGTCACCGTAACGCTCAGTCACGTAGTCAGAACAAAGGAAAAGGAGGCGAGGCCGACTCGAGGCGATCAACGAAAAGAGAATCGAAACGAAATGATTGTAACTTGGCTAGGGGGCAGATGCTCCATTGTGCACAGGATACGTCACTTTAGCATTCAGGGTTTGGAACCAAAAACATTTTGTTCTTACATATTCTTAAGCAGGGACTAAAACGACCTTGTATAACGACTATCATTGGTTTATGAGTGACTGTTGCGTCGATGATGTCAGCTGAAACGAAGACACTAAGTGCATCACTCAAGTATTCAACTTAGTCTGAGGAAATCTTTATATTTATTTATTTAAATCGACTAATAGGTAGCCGCAAGTCTAACAGATGTATGTGTGCTTACTTAAGCTGCCGAGATTGTGTCCACTGTAGACGGAACTCATTCATTGAAAATTCGTGTGTCATGTTTATCTACGGAATTTTCCGGCGGCTAAAATGACTAATTTCTATACAAACCTACGTCCCTGATGTGAATCCTTTAATGGTTGAGAAGCCAGTTGCGTGTTTTTTAAAATTATATGCAGAATTGTATGCTTTTGTGGTCAGGAGGCTGATTGAGCCGTCTTCTTCTTCTTCTTTTCGTGTCGATGGACTCAAACTATTTTTTTCTGGCCAGTATTTGGCAGCCTCTCTAGCGTTGGTGGCCAAGTGGTTACGGTCATAGGTTCAAACCCAGCTAGGTGCATTACTTTGTGTAATTTATTTCATCACCACAGCTCTCAATACGGTGAAGAAAAACATCGTGAGGAAACCGGCATGTCCTAGAACCAAAAATTAGAAGATATGTGACACCACCAATCTGCACTGAACCTGCGTGGTGGATTACGGCCCATTCCCTTTTCTAGAGAGGAGGCCAGAGTTCCAGCAGTGGGTACATTATAAGGTTGGCTATATAATATTTGGTAACCTATACAGCTTTGCCGATTGGATCGTGCCCAGTGCCCGCCCTAGTATGGTCGACCGTCCACCTCAGGATGTTTGGTTACCGATTCAAAATTCTATGATGGACGCCCAAATACTGATACCTTCACACAAAAATTAGGCATGACAGGGGCAAGAGCCCCTCCACCCTCTCGCAAAATAATTCTACATTCAACAATGCTTTTGGTTCTAATGATTTGGGTTGTGAATTTATTCCCAGTGCTAAGACTAAATCATTAAGGTCCTGCCATTATGACGCGCCCAGGCAAAACTGATAGTGGATCTAAAATATTGAACCCTCAATATTGCTTCAACTGCGTCTACTACCTTTAGTGTCTCATAAAATTCTTTTGAGTCACGAAAATGTGTCATCAATTTTTGTTTGTTGAAATATCTATGTCTGAACTCTTTGTTGAAATATCTACGTCTAGGTACTCACTCGCTTTAACATTTTCAACACTTTAGGCCTCTTGTACACACACGTTTTTTCGCCGTAAAAATCTGCGGTAAATTCACCGTGTGTAGGCACGGCTGTCAGTGTTGTATGGGCCACTGTAGAAGCTTGTTGACATACACGGCGGCTTTACTTTCCGGCGCCGCCGCCGTGTTCGCCGTGCGTCCCCCTCGGCACGCCGCGTCTACACACGGCGCCATTTTGATCAGTGTTGTATTGCAGTCTATGCGAGCGTGTCGACGGTGCCGGACGTTTTAACGTTTTCGTGACGGATTACATACGCTCATTTTGTATTACGAGTAAAATGAACATAAATCAAGAATTACTAATTACACTAGTTCATGAAAGACCTGTAATATGGGATAAGACTATTGACGATTATAAAAATAAGCGGCTTAAGTACGATTCTTGGAAAGAAATCTTTACAAACTTAAATCCCCTATTTGAAGATTTAAGTGGTGAAGAAAAAAACAATTTTGGTAAGTTACAGATATGTAATTTATTTCCTTACAAAAAAATATTTAAGCATAGTTATTTTGATAAGAGAGGTTACCTTCGTTAGACATAAAATATTGTGCAAATCTGTTGCGAACATCGTTAGCCACTAAACTTCCGCGAACTGCATTCGTGATAGGTAGCTGTGTTAGTTCCGATTCTAATTCAAAGGTGGACTCGATTTCATTATCAAAATGAAAGCTTTCTTCTTTATGTATAAAATTTTGCAAAACGCAACAAGTTTTCACAATATCTACAGCCAAATCGATTGACACATTCATAGGCCGGTGAAAAATACACCATTTGTTGGCTAAAATTCCAAAAGCACATTCAACAAACCTTCGTGCTCTTGTGAGTCTATAATTAAACGTTCGTTTTATTTGATTAAGTTGATGGCCTCCGAATGGACGAAGTAAGTGATAGTGCAAAGCAAAGGCTTCGTCTCCAACAAACACAAACGGAAATTTGTAGTCAGTTCCAGGCAAGCGTGATGCATCGGGTAGATTTAATGTGTTGTTTGTTAATTTTTTCCAAAATGTGGTTTTTTTAAAAACACTGGAATCACATTCCTTTCCGTAGGCACCAATATCAACAAATATAAAATTGTAATCGCTGTCTACTACCGCCATTAAAACTATTGAGAAGTAATGCTTGTAATTTAAAAACATCGAACCACTGTCCATAGGCTTAATGACTCTGATGTGTTTACCATCAACCGCTCCTAAAGCACAGCGGGAAATCGGAAGATTTTTGAAATTTGTTTGCAATTTGAAACCAGTCTTCTTTAGTCGGCATTTTCATATATTCTTTGCACAGTTCTGACCAAATGAAGTAGCAAACTTCACGTACAATGCAACTTATAGTTTTTATTCCAATTCTATAGGTATAATGTAGATCTGTAAATGTGTCTCCGGTTGCTAGGTACCTGAAATATCAAAAAAAATTATCATTTTTATTTTTAGGGCAACAGGTGATGAAGAAATGGACCAATATGAAAGATAATTGGATAAAATGTAATAAAAAAATTAATGAATGTAAATCTGGATCTGGAGCGCAAAAATAAGAAAATACAATTTTTATGATGAAATGCTATTCTTAAAAAAAATTGTCGAGCATCGCAAGACCGATTCTAGTATGATTGAACATGTAAATGATTCAAGCCTTCATTCAAGCTCAGGGGACTGTGAAACGAGTGAGGTTCGGAAGGCTACAAAAAATAAAAATCAACTCAGTGAAGTTGACATTAAGTTTATGAAGTATATGGATTCAACAGCGCAGGAGGAAAAAAGCCGTAGTATGAACTTTTTTAGGGGAATTTCTGATACTGTTGACAAGTTTAGTGATGAAAATATGATTGACTTTCAGTTTCAAGTCATATCAATAATTAAAAGCATCCAACAGAGAGAGCATAACCGATATATACCTACACCTAGAAACCAATGGGATAGTGGCTATCAAAGTGGCACAGCATCAGCGAATTCGCAGTTATCAATGTATGGGTATTCTACAGCTGCTAGATCAGGCTTTGGGAATAATTGTCAGGAATATGATTTTGGACATAGTTCTGGTTTGGAGTCAATCCCCAACCGACCAGAATCGCAAGTATCTGTGTACAGTGAAAATGCAGGAAGTACCTCTGCAAATTCTCAAGCTAGTGCTGAAGAAGAATTCGATTTCAGTTCTGAATTTCATTAGCATATTTATCCTTGTTTCTTGTTTCTACGTGTATAATTAATTGTTGATTAGTAAGTAAATAATTTATCAACAGTACAATTTTGTTTGTGATAAATGATTAGTATAAATAAATAAAATTAAACAAAAGTATGTAAGTAATTTAATTTTGTACTAACCTCAAAGTTACAGCCAATCTTTCTGCGGCGGAAATATTTTGTCGCATATTAGTATCTTGGTGCTTTAGTTTCTGGGATAAAATTTGGAGCAATTTATCGAATGTCGTTTTCTGCATTCTAAAATAATTGAAAAACTTGTCTTCATCTTCCCTCAGTTGATTCTTGACAAGTGTATGAAAAGCGCCAAATTCTTCGCGTTTTTCTAAAATTGGATGTATCCGAAACCTTCTTCTTTTCTCTTTTTTTTTTAAGTTTTCTTTATACATAGTACGCAAGAATAATATTTTTTTTAGAAGGGTTCATGTCGAAAACGTCGTAACTTGGCTGCAGAAAAATGTGAACTGAGCGGCACCTGGCCGTTGTCTCAACCGGTAGCTTCGCCGTGCCATGTACAAGCTTGCACGTTTTGTTAACCGTACGGCTAATACGCCGTACGGTTAAGAAAACGTGTCGTGGACAAGAGGCCTTAGCGTTCAAATAAAAGAAGCGTGCGATAACCTCACCTATCGAGCGTGCAATTAGCATTTCTTGCACATGGTAGGTATGTGTCACTTCTAAAATATTCCCTGACAAGCTGAGTACACTGCGTCATCTCTATTATCTTCTATGAATATGCAATAAGTCTAGAAACTAGCAGTATAACGCCAAATTGTTAGCAGCGTTTGTAAATTTGTTATTTTCTGCAAAAACACTGTTAAATTGGTAGTTTTTCGTCGTTTCCATTTCAATAATAATGATAATTTCATGCTCAGCAGTGTTTTATTTCCTGTTGTCTATCTTTTTGCATTTACATTTTGTCTCTATTCATGATGATATTGATATTGCTTCATTAGGCGAAAGTTTATGTTTCTTAGTTACTCCTTCACGCTCAAAAGGCTGAATAGATTCAAAAGAAATCAGGCACACGGATAGAGCAGATCCTGGACTATTCCACAAGATACTTTTATCCCGGGAGTATTAATTCTCCCTTGGGATAATTTTCAACTTTTACGCGAGTGAAGCCACTGGTAGAAGCTAGTATCTACACCAATTACTTAAATATTCTACTAACTACAAATATTTCTAACCTATCAACGTGTTGGCGGTAAGTCTCCTCTTTGAGGCGTGGCTGGAAATACCTAACGGTATCTTTACCTTCCGCATGACGCAAGTCCTCATCGGACATGGTGATTTCGCGAGGTACCGCACCGGATTCGTGCGGAAGATACGCCCGGGTGTCACCATTGTGTGGACCGCCTGGATGACACGGTGGAAGTGTGCCCCGCCTGGGCAGAGCAACGCCGTGTGGGGCGATGCGATGGGGTGATGGGGCGATCGGCAGCGGTGATCTCTCGCGTCGTGCCTTCGTACAGCCCATGGTCTGACTTTTTTTTTCGCTCGATTTTAATATTGTAGTACGAGTCCAACTCGCACATGGCCAATTTTTTTAACTCTCCTTTTGCAGCTGGAAGAGATTTCTTTACAAATAAGCATCACCTTTGTACCTATATTTCTGTTTTCGTTTTAAACTTTTTCTAAACAAGGAATAATAGAGTTTGCAAAGGGCCTGTAGCTTATTTTCAAGAAAACTTCTAAAATGATACAATTGAGGACTCTTCGCGTGACCAAAGGGCTCGGCTTTTCTTCGGTCAACGAATCAGCATTGCCCTACAGCGTTCTAGGCAATTTTCCCATTGACATCGCTGTGGACGATTTTTTTGATGCTCTATGAGTTTTTTTTCTACCCTTTTGTACATTTTATTATTTTCAGTTTGTTTAAATACCTATTACTTAAGTTATAATATTTAATAGTTAAGATGTATTGAGGACTTTCAGTTCCAAGTTTAGAGAACTCTTGACTTCTTTGTGCATTCTTTCAATTTTTTGTGCAACCTTTCAAGTCTCGTCTGAACTCTCTTTATGTTGCATTTGGAATGGCCTAGAATCGTGACTTATTCAGTAGCACTTGCTAACAAGTTTTTGCCGTTATTGCAAAAACTTCTCACTTTGTACATTTCTTTAGAAGTGTACCTAACTATATTTTATTGGAAAATAAATTATTTTTATTTCTTTAGAATGAAACAAATAAATAACCAATCGCGTAACGCTGTGAAACTAAGTATTATACAGGTTTTATCAAGTTATTTAAGAATAAAAAATTATCCATTTATGTAAATTATTTTTCAAATTCTTCTGAATTAAGTACAGACAAGGGTTTATATCAGAAATAAATAATAAATTACAAGAAATTAATAACAGCTTAATAGGTATACATTATATAAACTAAAAATAATATAATATGTACAATTGGGTAGAAAAGGAACTCATTGGGCATAAAACATTGGGTATCAAAAAGTTCATCCACATCAATGTTAATGGGAAAAGTACTCAGAACGCTGGCAGTATTACCACGTTGGATATCAATACTGATTCGTTGACCGAAGAAAACCCAACCCTCTGGTCAAGCAAAGAGTCGACCAGTTGTTTGTTGATATCACGAACAATATCTGTCCCCTTCCAAATAGAAGTGGATAGGGCACATTGGTCCCAAAGAATACGAAAAATAACCTGGTATCAGGGACACATCTGTCCCCTTCCAAATAGAAGTGGACAGGGCACATTGGTCCCAAAGAATACGAAAAAAAAACCTGGTATCAGGGACACATCTGTCCCCTTCCAAATAGAAGTGGATAGGGCACATTGGTCCCAAAGAATACGAAAAAAAACCTGGTATCAGGGACACATCTGTCCCCTTCCAAATAGAAGTGGATAGGGCACATTGGTCCCAAAGAATACGAAAAATAACCTGGTATCAGGGACACATCTGTCCCCTTCCAAATAGAAGTGGACAGGGCACATTGGTCCCAAAGAATACGAAAAATAACCTGGTATCAGGGACACATCTGTCCCCTTCCAAATAGAAGTGGATAGGGCACATTGGTCCCAAAGAATACGAAAAAAAACCTGGTATCAGGGACACATCTGTCCCCTTCCAAATAGAAGTGGACAGGGCACATTGGTCCCAAAGAATACGAAAAAAGACCTGGTATCAGGAACACATCTGTCCCCTTCCAAATAGAAGTGGACAGGGCACATTGGTCCCAAAGAATACGAAAAAAGACCTGGTATCAGGAACACATCTGTCCCCTTCCAAATAGAAGTGGACAGGGCACATTGGTCCCAAAGAATACGAAAAAAGACCTGGTATCAGGAACACATCTGTCCCCTTCCAAATAGAAGTGGACAGGGCACATTGGTCCCAAAGAATACGAAAAAAGACCTGGTATCAGGAACACATCTGTCCCCTTCCAAATAGAAGTGGACAGGGCACATTGGTCCCAAAGAATACGAAAAAAGACCTGGTATCAGGAACACATCTGTCCCCTTCCAAATAGAAGTGGACAGGGCACATTGGTCCCAAAGAATACGAAAAAAAAACCCTGACGATTCTTCGGGTTATGTCTTGTTTCTCCTACGGATATCTTCACAATATGTGCCACTATAATTCACATCTTGCATATTCCTGGGGTTATGAGAAGTCGGATGGTGGTAGGTGAATGTCCAGTGGTTTCTAAGAATAGATCATAAGTTATCAGAAATCACGAGAACAACCTTGTTCTCGTTTCCTTTATTCTATAATACTATGAGTAGTTCAAGAAGCCATAACTTGACGCACGCATCAATGCGTTATTGTTGCATATTTACATACTTGGATGGTATTAGGTATATATTGTTAGTTATATGTATAAACTCTTCTGCTTTTCGAATCGATGGTAAACTCCTTAAATTGTTTGGCCCAGTAACTGCAGTATCGGTGGCACTAGTGGCACTGCTATTAGACCCCGCAAGCTGCAGACTATAATATAATATTCTAAAACTATCACACAACGCCGTCTAGTCCCAAGCTAAGCAGAGCTTGTGTTATGGGTACTAGACAACTGATAAACATACTTATATATTTCTAAATACATACATATATAGATAAATTACACCGAGAAACAGAACAAATGATCGTGCTCATCACACAAACATTTGTCCTGGGTGGGAATCGAACCCACGACTTCCGGCATAGCAGTCAGGGTCATTAACCACTAGACCAGAAGGCCAGTCTTTCGATCAGTCGATAGTTTGGTTGGTTGCTTAAAAAAAAGATACACCCTCTCGCTCTACCCGTAGTGAGAGAAGCCATTTCATAATATCACGCTAAAAAAAGTAGGATTGTTCAATCATAATTTCAGCTAAAAGAAGTCCACTGCTAGACATAGGTGTCGCTACAACGGCCGGTCCTGTGCGTCTCGCATACATCGGATTCTCGCCCCTAGGGGCCCAATAGGACCGAAGCCTACTGGAACCATGGGTTGACTTCTCAAAGGGTTAACTAGCCATTGGCAAGGAACATGGGTGTAGTTTTTAAGCTTGAAGCTGTATGCAAGTGCGCACACAAAACGATTCAGAATCGGCTGACAAAAAGTTTAGCTTCATACCGATTAAGCAACCAACCAAACTATCGGCCGATCGAAAGTCTGCAGTTTGCGGGGTCTCTTAGACCTCCAAAGTGTTATATAAAGTATTACTTATTCTGTGTATAAACTAAAATATTATAAAACAAAACCCTCCACCGCGTCTGTCGGTCTGGCCGCGATTAATTCATAAACTACTGAACAGATTTTCATGCGATTTTACCTATCGCCAAAAGCTGATTGATGAAGAAAGTTTGGGTGTTTAATTAAGATAAATTAATTACTTAAAAGAGAAAAGCCGAAGATTTCAAAAGTCAATTCTGGAGTGGTGACCACGCAGCGTTGGAAGGCTTCCCACAAGGTGGACCGATGACCTGGTGAGGGCCGTAGGAATCCGAAAGATGGAAGACGCACAAGACCGTTTGTTGTGACGATTATTAGGGAAACCCTATGTCCAGTAGTGGACGTCTTTCGGCTGAAATGTTGATGATAAATCTCTTGGAGTAGGTAGTGATGCGATTATGAAAATCTTTTTACTGATACAAAGTTATACTGTATGGCGCTGTCTCACTGGCGTTTTACGAGCGTTGGCGCTTCTCCTACGTCTGCGCAGCGCCAACGTTGCGCAGACTCGACGTTAACGTCGCAAGTTTCTTGCGTACACCTCAAATTGCAGCATATGTACGACGTTAACGTTGCGTTCAGCTGATGTAACGCTTGCCACTAGAAACTCGCAACGTTAACGTCGCGTCGTCGGCGCAACGTTGTCGGCCAACGGTCGTAAAGACATACGTCAGTGGGATAGCGGCCTAATAGTTAAGGGGGATACTCCAGGGTAACCAGCGACATAGAAATTTTCTTAAGTTTTTTGCATTTTGCATGTCAGTGTCAAGTTGTATCTTGATTAAGTAATGGTTTGCGACCGTAATACGTATTTATTTGTGGAATTATAATCATTTACACATCCCTCAGTTCAGCTAACCCTATTGAAGGACTTTTTATTATGAAATATGTAGTTTATTTTTCCTTTTTAACGGAAAAAACCATAGACAAACCTTTTTTTACGTGCGAAGTCATCAAATGACTCATGCCGCTCTGGTGGAGGGAGTGTCAGACTTTTACTGACTAAAACACACCTGTGTTCCTGCAGTTACCCTGTGCGAGAGCCACGGTAGCTCTTTCGAACAAGCTCTGGCTCTGACATAGACATAAACCTGGGAGTGAAACTGTCGCTGTTTTCTTACTTTCTTTTTAGAAATATTTAGTGGTGACTGTAGATTTTACATGGCACTTTAATTTACTGCCACACAATTTATTTTCTTCAAACCAACATCAACACGTTGTAACTGAAAGGATTGCATCAAAGATACATTAAACAAATAATTAAATCGAACTTTCTCATTGTTGCAGTGAATTAAATCCGAGTACGTGAACGAGGCTCTAGTGCAGAGGACGAAACGACAGACTGCTACGAGAGAGCGGTGAGTCATTGTATTGTCTACCCTACTATGATTGAGATATGATACATAATCGTCTGCGGTTGTAAGCGTCGTCTATAGGTATCATCTTCCAAAAAAAAAACCGGTGAGTTGGACTCGCGCACTGAGGGTTCCGAACAAATTTATCTATGAAAACGGTTAAATTCCTGAACTAAGTAACGAAGATTTTTCTTTGTGACCTAACTACAAATTTTCAGTTTTCAGATTGTTTCCTATACTTGTGCTATGAGACCTTGCTTCATGCCCAATTTCAGAATTTTAGGTCAACGGGAAGTACCCTATGAATTTTGATTCCCTTGAGAGTGTTGAAATATACGTTTTTTGCGACATAAACGGCCGTAGGTAAGCTTGATTTTTTCCAGTTTTGATTTTTTTCACATGGGACCGCAGATCTGAGTATATGATTTAAATTTCAACTCGATACCTCTACGCGTTCCCGAGATAAAGGGTCTTGACAAACAGACGGACAACAAAGTGATCCTATAAGGATTCCGTTTTTTCCTTTTGAGGTACGGACTCCAAAAAGGTGACTTTCTTAAATGTTCCTCCGTTTGGGGAAGGGGGAAACACTCCAGCTCATATCTCCAGCTTTGGAATCCCTGTCATCAAATGTGAAAAGAAGCCTACCCGACTTTTGCTTAATTTTGCAGGAATTAGCTTCTGGAAGAGTTTCAAAGTTTAGTTAAGTTACAAGTTTTTGCATTTTGCGGAACAGTGTCAAGTTGTACGTTGATTAAAATATGATTGGCGGCCTTAATACGTATTTATTTACGAAATTCACGGAATTATAGTCTTTAAAATCACCAATACAAATCTTTCAGTTCGTCTAACTCTAGGTGGGTTTACGCTAGAGTAGCCGAGCACGAGCCAAGCACAAACTCGTGTACTGTGGACCGACTTACAAGCCTCGAACGAGCGTGCTCCGAGCGTTTGATTCGTGCTCGACTGTGCTCGGCCTATTGTCGGTTTTTCAAGACCACAATGGGTTTTGCATCACGTTGGAGGACAGTGATCGTTGGAGACTCGTTGTACACTTGACACCGTGAGTACTGCGGCTAGGCAGTGCTCAGCTCGTGCTTGGCTCCTCTAGCGTAGATCCACCTTATTGATTTGCTATAAAAAAACCATTCAATAGAGTTAGCTGAACTGAGAGGATTGAAACTTAATTTGAATTTTGCTGTCTACTTAGGGCGGAATTCACCAATAAAACTAATCGCATTTTAACGCTTGGCTCGCATAATCGCGTTTAGTCGCTGTCACTATTGTCACTTGTAAAAATACAACAAAAGAAAAATACAGACAAGTGACACTAGTGACAACGGCTAAACGCGATTCTTATGCGAGTCAAACGTTAAAACGCAATTAGTATTATTGGTGAATTCCGCCCTTACCCTGGTGGATCCACCTTAATCTCCAGTAAATTCAGCTATCGTTAGAAATGGCGCAGCGCTGAAAATGGAAAGTTTGATAACATTATATTATGATAAAGTTATAACATAATAATGAAGTAAGAGATAATCACTGTTAATTAAGTTTGAATTTCAGACTTTTACAAATTAATAATTCTTTGATAATAGCGCGTTTCTTTATATATTAATGGCCACAGCAATTAACTACAAAACATCACTTATTATAAAGCAAACAAGAACATTTTTGTTTCGCATTTTTTATTAGAAATCGTCGGTACCGACAACTTGTTTAGCGCATTTTAAACTGCACTTTAATTTATGTTTATACATATTTATAGATTTCTATTGGTTTTTAGACGTTTCGCAAGTAATTTTACAGGATAACTAACTATTCTAAGTTCTCTTAATTATAAATGATTTGATATTTATCAAAAAATACTTTGATAAATATCAAATCATTTAGTTTATAATTTTAGCATAGTTATATATTATATGCCTTTTTTAATTTAAAAGTTGACTGGTAGAGAATGCCTTGTTGCGTTAAGTCCGCCTATGTAATACCACTACTGTACATGAAGTTTAAATAAATAATAACTAAGAACCAAGTGATATTATATATGCCATTTATTAAATAATTATTTTATGCACACAAAAGCACAGAGGTGGGTTATGCCTTAGGTATATGGGTGATGCAGATATTTTTAATATTGATAGGTTCATGATGGATCACAATCTCACCTAATGGTAAGCCACCGTAGGCGCGGGCTTGCGGACGGCGAACGATGGGTGGCTCGCCGTCCGGACCGAGCCCGTCGACGGCGTGTAGTGTTCCACGCGCGCCTCAAGGAGATGTCAGCAACCGTAGAGGCCCAGCAGAGTCGAGGCCTACTGGGGCCATGGGTGATGCGAAGAAGACCCCCGGGGCCCTAGAAAAATGGCAAAGAAGGAACAGGAGTGGGTTTTTAGTCAGTAAAAGTCTGACACTATCTCCCGCTCCGCCCAAGAGCGAGGGTTGTCATTAGATGATTTTCACACCCGAAAAAAAAAAAAAACCTAATGGTAAGCGATGATGTGGTAGATGCACCTGCACTTAGTTCTTATTTAACTAAATACTAATGGCTGGTTGCCAGTTGTTGCATTACCTCCGTATAAGTTCCATGTTTATTTATTACGTGATAATTTAAAAAATAAAATTGTTCTGTTTTTATTTTACGTATCGTGCAGATACAACGTGAGAGTCGCGGGAATGCGGTGGATGCGAGACGCACAGGATCGGTCGTTGTGGCGACACTTGTTGGAGGCCTATATCTAGCAATGGACGTCTTTCGGCTAAAATGATGATGATGATCGTGTAGATATCGGTAGTTGCCTATTATGTAATTGTGAATTACCAACCTACATAAGCTACGGGAATTCTCAATTGAGTTCTCGTGGCTCTTGAACGAAAATGGTAATTGTAGTATCCGCGGAATAGAAATCAGAAACGTTTATTTCAAATAGACCAATTACAGACACTTTTGAATTGTCAAAATGTCGATTAGTCAAAAAAAAAAAATTGAAGCTAAATTGCACGTTCCAAAGCGTGGAGAAGAACATGCAAGAAACTCCATGGACACTCTTTTAAATTTTATGTTACATAAATCTTGGTTACATATTTCTTGTCGCTTCTAATATGTGAGCACAATGTAGATAAGTAATAATAATTAAAAATATAAAAATTGAATTAAGTCACTGGCAGCTAAGAGATGACCAGTCTCAACTGACGGCACCCGTTCACGAGCATGACGCTTGCATCAGCCCCACTCGGCTCAACCATTTTGAAGGGAACCGAATGACCCAATAACACGTGCCACCATCAGCGAGAAAACTTGGTAGGACCACAGGTTGGTTTTAGTCAGTAAGAGTCACCTCCAATTAGGTACCGATTTAAGCATTTGAAGTTGAGTATTTCTCAAACTAAAAGAGCAGTAGTGGCCGAGTGGTACAACTTACGAGTTGTAGTTCGAACCCAGCCAGGCGCATTACTTTGTGCAATTTGTTTCATCACCACTGCTCTCAAAACGGTGAAGGAAATCATCGTGAGGAAACGTGCATGTCCGAGAATCAAAAATTCGAAAACATGCGACATCCACCAACCCGCCCTGGACCCGCGTGGTGGATTGCGGCCCATTCCCTCTTCTAGAGAGGAGACCTGAGTCCCAACAGTGCGAACATTAAAAGGCCGACTATGATCTGCTATTTCCCAAACTCTACCCTGAAAACCTGTCAAAATATGGCTTTTTAAAGTAGGGTTTGAGAAGGTCTTAACACTAAATAATAATTCAAAAACCCGCCCTGACACTCCCCCTCGCTCTACTCAGACTATTATGATTTCTTACATAATAATGTAAGAAATCATGATTTCTTCCAAAAGAACCAAAAGAATTGATGATTTCTCACCTCAAAATAAAAGCCTCATTACCATTATCTTCTTATTTCTTACCTCTCGTTCTATACGTAATTAAAAAAAAAAACAACTATTTCAGGTGAAAACATAGTTATTTCTCTGTCGTGCCGCTCTGCGCGTACGTACAGTTCAACGCACTTTGCAGTTTCAGCGGGTTTCAGCTTGTTGCGATTGATATTTCTGTCACCTGCCTGACATCACATAATTGATACGTCGGTGTTCGAGATAGAAACGTTGTTTCCCACGTCATCTTCACGTCGACGATGAAATAAATCTTGTAGGAAAAATCGAGAGAAATTTTGCGTTTCTTTTTCAATAAGTGGTCCAATTGAGCAACCTTATTTACAAGAAAAAGATAAGACTACCTAAAAGCAGTTCTTTGCAGTCAATAGCAATCACAGTCAATGCATATAATATGACTAGCTTCTGGCAGCAGCTTCGCCCGCGTGAAAGTCGGTTTCTCCATACAAACTTCCAACCCCGTTTTACCCCCTTAGTAGGCCCCGTCCATTTACATGAATGGCCACCCTAAGAGTAAATTGTACTAAAAGATGCGGCTATTTTAGCCTACCCATTAAAATATACGTCCATTCCTTAGTTTTACGCAACATATAAAATGGTACAAACATAATAAAAAGTTTGTTTATACTCTCAGCGCTTGTCGGGCTATGAACGAGAGGTTGGCAGTCGGGATGAACTATATTTTTATACTGTAGATGTTACGAAATCTTTCTTGCTTTGCATCATACCGAAAATGCTGAATGAATTGAGCGAGCGATAACTGCATTTGTCTAAAAAGCTCCGTACAAAATAAAATTAATGCTTTTCTATCTTTGTTTTGGTTTTCTGGAAGAAACCTTCAAATGGTCCGTGAACGTGGGAGAAAAGACCGCCATCAGCACTTGGCAGGGGATCCGTGACCTCTTAAAGACTGCACCTAACGCCTATTCGGGCACATCCCTGGAGACACTGTAAAATTCCCTCCTGAGTTTCGCTGTGCATGGCACCACGTGATCACTGTGCCATCGTCTTTCCTGGGATCATTCGTTTGGAGGACAGTGTTCCCATTCTGAGTACCCGCAACTCCAGAGTCCCGCCTGCGTCAAACTCTACAGGTGGGGACGAAACCCCGTGTTTTAGGCAACAAGGCAATTGCGTGATGCCTTCTTCTTTGACGTTGAATTATCATTATCTGTCAGCATAGCCTGCACTACTGATGGCAGAAACATTTCGCTCAGTCGTATCTGACCCTAGCGACCAAGACCCACCGCCAGTAGCCAGTGGGGATGTCTAAAAGCAAGACTGTGGAACCTGACACGTAATCTGCTTTTGATAAACGCTACCATCCCGACTCACATAATCCTTTTTTACCGTCTGCTCAGTATAGATACGGCATACTTCATTTGTAGTGTAGCTGTATTCAACAGCAACTTTTGCTTTATCAATACTTAGATATTCTATTTTGTGATCGAATGAATAACCCTGCTTTATTATTTCCTGATATTTACTGAAGAGAAGCTTGGTTTAAATTTACACTACCCTATAAAGGACTTTGGTCCTTTAATGGTCAAAGTAATTTATTTTTAATTACGTGTAAGCTGAGCACCAGCGATTTAATAAAAAAATATATTTACGCGCAACAAAATTTACAAAGACAGCCTACTAAACTCCCGCACTTCACCACATCTAGTATTTTAATTGGTAAGAAGTGGTGCAAAAAAACTTCTCTGCGGCACTTCTGACGTATGCCAAGGGTAAATTAGATCTCTACCTGCCCTCTGGCGAAAACAGCAATATATTTTATACAAAAATAAAGCCCCAACTATTGTTAAAACGCCTATAACATAGCATCAAGCGAACACCAACGTTAACATAATAGTTGCACGTAATTGGCAGTTTCCTTTATTTTCAGCTAGCCGCAATGATGTGTACTATTTATTGTAAACCGGTTGTTGAACTGAACGTTGAAAAGATAGTGTTCAGGTGAACTGAACAGTTGCTATCAGGAAATGATGTAACATAGACGTGGCTTCATGTTAAACGACTGAAAAACAAGGGTTTTCTTTATAATTTGGATTATTAGGTACTTGATGCAGTAATTAACTTTATGTACCTACTTGCTAGCTTCTGCCAGCTGCTTCGTCCGCGTGAGTGTTGGCTATTGCGGCCGCGAATTTGCAGTCGAATATGGATAAAAAGTAGCCTATGTCCATCCTTAGAGTCCAAGCTTCCTTCATATTCAAATTTCATCAAAATCGGTTCAGTAGTTAAACCGTCAAAGCGTAACAGATAGATAAACAGAGTAACTTTCACATTCATAATATTAAAGTATGGATTACATCTTTATGTGGAAACATTGTTAGACCCTATGAAGTAAGACCATATTAGCATTGTACTAAATTTTTTAGCGTTATATAACTTCATGCATTAGCAGCGCATGTGTGAGTGTGGCTTTGATTTGAATAGTTTAATATACCCTGGCGGTTGGGAGTGTCATACTCACTCAAATGTCCTGATAATGAGGGCGCATGTACTAAATCATTCGGATGGTGCTAGCGCATTCGGTCATTTCTCAATTGCCACGTTTTATTTTGATTATATATATGAAACCCTTTGACATAATGATGAGATATCAAAAGTTTCCGTAGGTATTTTTCAATTTAATTTTTTTTTTTTTAAACTCATCGAAAGAAATTTGACATTTCAAAATGTGTTCGATATGGGATTTGATACATGTGGAGTCCTGCGATGGCCTGATGCTGCGTAGCGACGTGACCCTCCGCCGCGCCACTCCTTTGATGATTACAATTCCACTGCGCTCAAGATGTTGGAAAGTAGCAGAGGGACTAATTGTGCTCCATTGGTGTAATTGCTGCATGGCGTTCCGATGTTAGGATAAAACAATAAATAATAAATAAATATGTATACCTCGGAAGTTTTTAATGTACATGGCTTTCTAGATCGTCCTCATCCTCACAGATATGTATAAGTCTATCATCATCTACCAGCGACTTCGCCGGCATGAAAGTCGAAAATTGACCCAATTTTCTGAAATTTATCATGATATTTATTTCTTTATTTTAATTTTTCATAGTCATATTCTTTATTGTACCCACAACTTTTAAAACCGTAGGTACATAAATTAATGAGAAATGTTGTACATGACGATAATTATAACTGGCGCATAAATTAAATTAAAAAAAGATGAATGGAATCGGTACAGTTGTTCTGTTATGATGTTACGAAGGAGAAAATGGAGGATGTCCGTGGAGTTTCTTGTGCGTACTTAATTTTTTTATCGACCTTGAATAGTGTAAATGGTGTCATTTTAATAAATTCTTTGATTTCAATTGATTATAAAACGCATTGTGGGCCTTTTAGAACGTAAAATGAATCAATCATATGATTAAATATGCCGTACCTCTTAACGTGTTTCCTGTGCAAGAACTCCAGCAATTTCAAAATTTGAATTGCACGACGTGGCTATATTCTGGAATCGGAACACATAATTTGGAATCAATGGCTTTGATTCAGATACGGCCATTGAATATTGGCCAATATAATACAGGAGGACTCCTTTTACTGCTTTTTTCAGGCTCAAAATTGTGCTCAGACACAATAGGTAGGTCATCAAAGATTTTTTTTGAGTTTTTTGTCAAGCAACGTTTTATCTCGAAAGCAATCTTTCAATTCTACATACCTAATAAAGTTTTATGCAAGATCAAAGACGCATTTAAGTACATAATAAAGGAGTGTCAATTTGATGTAGCTAATCCACTGACTCATTGTTAATCCATACATTTTTATATATCTTTATAGGTACCTGCTTGGGTTGCCTCCATTTTGGGAAACTGGGTTTAGCCTTGTGAATCATCTCAGAGACAAAACTTGATAAAACAAAACATGTTAGGTATTGAAAACGATTTCACTAAAAATGAGTTTTTGCGAGCTTTTAAGGATGAGCTAGCATTATAACTGTTTTTATATTGTGAAAGAGATTCTTTTATTCCGGCTCCAGGATATCCAAAGCTAGTCGTATAATATTAGTCCTAAGGGTGTTTTTAATGTCGTGCGGATTTTATCACGAATGCGGGTAAGCTCCGCATGCGTGGATGAAAATTTCAAAACGCAAAAAACGCGTCCCGTGTGCGTATTCCACACATTACAATAAATACTTGTAAGAAATGGACATTTGCGGGGGTTACGTGTGCGGATTAATCCCAGATGCGTGATCAAAACCGCTATTGTGCGGCGCGTTTAAAGACCCTAAGCAACCTAGTTGTTGACTCAGTACATAAACAGTTTTTTTTTCTTGTTTCAGATTAGGGTTCACAGAACCCCTTCGACGAAACGATTCGAGTTTGGAGCTGAAGAAGTAACTTCTCGGCCCCTCGAAAAATTGTAAAAAATCGCTCGGTGAACTGTCAGGCACTACAATATACCTGCACTATTTCTTGTATAAAGTCGTACTAAAAAAAACGAAAAAAATCTCGACAGAACGCCCTCTTTCAGTGGCCACGACGGAGGGTTTTAACTTATGTACATTTATATATGCATATATAAAAAAGAGAAAAATAGTGATCTCTAACGTGACGTCACAATACCAAAATTGTGATTATTTTACTAATTATTACATTATTTTAATCGCTTTGCTGTTTTTAAATCGCATTTTTAACGCGTATTGCCCGTTGTATTATTAGTTGTTTATTTTAAAATTGTAAATAGCAAAAAATATACTTAATCATAATAAGTGTGACATTGCGTAAAGTAACTATAATACTAGTCATTGATCTAGTGTATTTATTTTGATGATATTCAATTTTGTAATCGATAGAGGATAAACTAACTATATTAGAGATTTCTGACTACATATTTAAAATATTAAAAAAAATATTAAACCGAATGCCTGAGTGCATCGTTAACCAAAGAAAAAAAAGCAGTGAACTTTTTAAAAAGTAAAAGGTGCACTGTCAAAAAAGGCGGGAAACCGTGGGCAGTACCACAGATAATCTATACATAGTGCTTGACTCCGTTGAATCGATTAGCACAATCGGCAAGATGCAGACTCAAATCGGCGTCGGTAACGAACTGCAGAGGAGCTACAGGATGCAGGACTTTGCATCGCCTGGCGTCATCATGCGGGAGAGGAGCTTCATGCGCCCTCAATCCCATCACAACATGCATCACAATCAGGTATGTTCATTTCTGTAATTGTTGTGTTGTATGCATGATAACTCATGCATACAACACAACAACAGTATTGACCCATTTTCAGCCTATATACATAGGCTGAAAATGGGTCATCATCTCCTGTACTGTAATAGGAAAGACCTTGTCCCAAAGGGCCTCATCGTTGAACAAAAAATAGAACAGCGGTATCATTCTGTAGGTTTAAAATAGCGGCTATATTTTACAGAGTTGCAACAGCCTAGTGTGGAATTGTTTGATTAAGTTGGCAAGACCTTGGTATGTGCTAAGGATTTCTAGTACGATTGCAGTTACGCGTAGGCAGGATCGCGGCACGCTCTATTCCGACGCCTACGTCCTGTCTGCATAACTCGATAGCCTTTGGGTGATTTGTAATCTGTTAACATTGACATATCGTATTCGATGACTACTACAAATAAGTTTTAAAAGGAACAGCTTTATTGATTCCTGATTAGTATTATTTATGGACCTGCTCACCGCACGTGTAATTAGGCCATTTATTCTATTCTAGTCTGGTTGGTGTATCTTTTGACATCTAGATAATGCAATCCTTTAATTAATAGGTCACTACTGAATGTTTAGCTCTATAGCTGCATCTCTGTATTGCATCTTGGCATATCTGCATCTTTAAACTAGAAGCGTCATCTTTTTTACAGCAACTTGTTTGAATTGTGCATTAATAAAGTCTGACACAAGTAAATATGTTACTAAAAAAACTATTGGATTAAAACATGTTATATTAGTCGATGAATACATAGTTTCGTCATCTTTGGGCAGGCAATGACGTGTAAATCTACGAATATTTTCTGACTCCCTGTTGGTCGCGGCCAGTCAGGTCCCGCCAGATCTGCTATAATACTTTTTGTAGAGAAATGCTAATTTCCTTTCTTGAAAAGGAAGGATCTTACAATCAGAAGGGTGATATTGTAGGCCTAATTTTAACAGATTAGTCTATAAACTTGGCTTACGTGATGTATGATTTTGGTTACAATCTGCTACATATGAATCTGCTATAGGCAGGGGCGCTGGAGAAACCCTCATGGGTGCTCATGTTCATTTGATGACTCAAAAAAGTGGCGAAGTGTAAGAAGAGAAATGCAGACTGATCGACCGACAAATAAATGTCCTATTACATACTACGTACTTAATTACTAATTATGTTTGATAAAAACTATAAAATGAAACTATTATTTATTATCAAGAAATATTATAATTTATAAGTAACCCAAGAGGCGATGACTGATCTGATTCTTGATGTTTATTCTCAGGGGTGCTCGGCACCCATTATTTATTTCTCATGGGTGCTCGAGCCCCCGAGCACCCACGGAGTCGGCGCCCCTGGCTATAGGTATCACTGAAATTGTTGACATCTTTTTATTTATGTTTTTCAGTTCAACAATGCGAAAAGACGGAGCATGATTCTGACCAATACCAAAGGGAAGCCTACCCTGGAGATATATAGACCACCCGGTAAGTAAAGTACATGTTACCTTATTTAGACTGGGCTTGAATACGCTGTTGGTCAAGGTTTGTTGAAATTGGTTGAGGAAAGGGCTATAGCATCTTATTTGCAACTATAAATACGCATTTTATGCTGTGAGGTCCTGAACTAGTAGCTTCTTGCTTGTTAGCTTCAGTATAAGCAAGCCATAAGACATAGACATATTATACACTAATATTATAATTATAAAGAGGTTTGTTTTTTGTTAGTAGGAGGTAATCTCTGAAAGTACTGGTCCGATTGCTAAAATTTTTTCACCGTTAGAAAGCTGCTGTATTTCTGAGTGACATAGACTATATTTAATGTACGCGGGCCAAGCCGCGGGCAAAAGTTAGTTGAGAAATAAAGACGAAGATTTTATATTTTTAATGTTTATGACTTCGTGTTGACACAGCACTAATTTACCATGATTTATTTAAACAATTTTATTTTCATCAACTTTCCCAATTCTTATCATCACTTGTCCTCTATTGTTCAATACTCTATTCATGATTCAATTTATTTATGTAACTCAAATGTAATCGATTTAATAAGGTATTATAGTAAGGTATCACCGATACTCGATTTGTCACAGGCTGAATGTAAATACTTGGCTAGCAAGCGTATCTAAGTAAATTTGGCGCCAAAATTAAAAATAAACAAATTTCATATTTGGAACAGGGCGACAGTCGAATGTTTGTTGCGACGGGATGCGTTTGTCAGACGAATGTTTGTGTGTAGTTTTATGTGTTGTGATATAAGTGAGATATTATTATGTCTCGGTGTATCGTGAAACAGTCGTTGTCTCAGCCGGTGGCGGTCGCGCCAGTCGCCCCTGTGTCTCAGGTGTCGCCGGTATCCGTATCTCCCGTGTCCGTGACTCCGGTATCGGTGTCTGTGACCGTGACTGCTGCACAACCAGTTTCTGATGCTTCAGGTTTGTTAACGCATTCAGTAGCAACAGCTGTAGATATTGGTATCGCCAAATTGTTTGCATTGAGCTGCTGGTCGTACGCCGGTCGGAAGATTGTTTGGAAGCGGCTTGTAATGTCAACATTGAATCTTAGCGGTAGATTTGTTATTTCCGTCACAAAACAAGAGTGTTTTGGCGACGATATACAATGAAATAATTGTATGTAAATAAAAAAATGTCTGTATTATTGTTGGCAGCTTGTTTCAGACTTGAGAATTTAAATTAGTTGAGCATAGATTCTGTGAAACCGGCAGCTCCAGCTTTACCTCGTTTTTGTATTGTCTGTCAGTTTGTTATTTAACCTCATTTTAATGGTTCTGTATTTAAGATGTCAGACGTCGTCCGTGTGTAGATTATTAGCTATTTTCAATATTTTTGGCAGAATTCTCTTATATTTTGGGTCTGCTTCTATAAGCTCATCGAGTTTTTATGATTTAGTGTTGTATCTATTGTCCGAATTTATAGGAACTGTAACACCGCAACGTTTTCCTTTGCCAGCAACATGTTTCTAGCAACAGAGAAACGAGTTGCTTCAGCAAAGTTGCCTAACTTTTTGAATAGTACAATTACAAACCCCGTCGTCTGTAGTGAGAGATATCTCCAAGAGCCAAAAACGTAATAAGAAAAGAAGCTCCACGGCTAAATGAAATCATTACAAATCCATTTACCCCCTGTCAAGTAGGTAATACAGTGTTCAGTTGTTCAGTCAAAACTGTACATATTTGCTATTAATTCTAGTAAATCTTGGATGAAAGTTTCGCTTTTGTGCATTTGAGCGGCACGGCTTGCGTGCGGCGCGCGATGATCTAGGTTACCCAATTAGATGCACACGCTTGCTACATTCGTGATGATTTTATATATTGTTGTTATATTGCTATTATTTTTCATTTTAATTAAATGGTCGTTTTGTCTTGCTCTGTCTTGTTTTGTTAGGTTTTAGCAGAACTTGTCACAACGTAAGGTATTTTACAATTTTGTTGACCGTCTAATATTTGGTTCTTTAGCAATACTCTCTTTCAACTGTGTTTATTAAAATATGAACTGTTGCGCTTCTCTATATTTATCTTTCTTATATGTCCGTTTGTTGTCTTCTAAACTCGATTGTTTTGTCTGTCTTCTAAACTCGATTTTTCTTAAAGCCTTAACAAACACTGCTCTAATTCAACCATATATAACGTTATTGACTATTTCAATAGAAGACCCACAAACCAGTCGATCCGTCCAGCGGGCGCCAATCAATCTAACTGTACTTCGGCTATACATGCTTCGCGGTGGAGCAACAATATTATTGACTGGTACACGAAGTACATTATAAATCTTGTTTTAATAATTACTTAATAATCTGGCAATGAACTGGCTCTAGCTGAACTGCTGATGATAGAAACTATAGCGATGATATAATCCTGCCTAGAGCGTATTTTCTTTGTATACATGCGTAGATATCCGAAAATAAACCTTATAATAATTCGACTAAACATTGTGACGCAGTTTCTCTGTAGAACGGTATATGACTGGATATAACTCAAGACAGCCTGAAGATGAAGTATTCAAGATACTGAGTCATGAGGTCTCTAAAGAACTTGAAAAAGATTCAAAGATTGGCGCCGATTAATAACAAAATTTATGACAATATGACGTCTGCTGTAAAATCTGCGTTTTCACCAAACTCATATTTTATTTCAATGTTTTCCACGTGGTTTTGTTTTGCTATTCCATTTCAACTATTGATTTCTGTGTTCAACATCATGCATTGTGCGCTGTTTGTAGTTTGAATCCCTTGTACTGTTTTCCGAAAATTTACTGTCAGTGCCATGGAATTTTTGGAAGTTTCTTACCTAATTTTGGTGTGTTTGTGTCGTTAAAACACCTTGGCTGGTTGCTTTCATTGTTTACTTTGGAAACTGGAGTAAACTACATATGAGCGAGTTTTTGCAAGAAAGAAATAGCGAACGAGAATAAAATACTCAAACAATGAAATGTAACTTTTGTTTAGACTTGGCGGCTTTTTATAGAATAGGTCTCTTTACAATCTAAACATCCTGGAAGTTGTGAATGTTAGACAGGAATGGCCGTGAAAAATATAAATTGTTTCTATTGTTGTTTTGAGATTTTGTGCGACGTCATTTTATTATCTTTTAATGTATATTGCTTTTCATGTTATCTCTTTACACGAAATCTATCCGGTCTGAGTCTACGCTTAGACTTCCAGATGATCTATATTTTGTCAGTGTGTCACGGTGATTTGGCCAAGTTCCATCTGTTCATTCATACGTACTTGTTTGCCATGTCCCTTCCGGATAGGAGGGATGAGGCGCCATTCCTATTTATTGCTCTCTTTCATCTCTTCCAATTAAGTCATTAGATTTCACTATTTCACCTTCCTGTCACAATTCACTTGTAACTGATGGCACAGCAACGTTAAATCTTTACACTGCTTTTACACAACATTTAGGTGCCTCTGTACATCTATGACTGTCTTCCATCAATAACCTAGTACACAACATCTATCCTATCTCCCTCTTCTCTTGACGACCACCGTTGACCACCAGGTGTCCGCACAGACGGCGTGGCGACCACGGCAGCGACCTCAGGCGCGACGACCACCACCTCGGCGGGGGGCTCCTCATCTGCAGGGACCAACAAGCTCAATGTGCACGCTAAGGAGTTCACCATGGCCAAGCCTGCCGATCTTCACAATAGGTGAGTTTATAAATTTATAATCAATCCAATTGTGACTTAGCAAGAGGTATTCAGCATTTGTTAAATGTTTGACCAGCACATGTGAACAACTGAAACACTCTTTTTATGCTGGCATTATTGTTACTGCTTTAAGTAATGTTCGTTCAGTTCTTCGTCTCTATCAATAAATTATAACTATGTCTTGATGTTTCTTGGACGCTATTTATAGTGTAAGTACCGACATTTCTCCAACCAACTGCTGCCATACTGCTCTGGTACCAAACACGTAATTGGTGCACCCACTCGAGTGATAAAATCTTGTCAACAAATAGCCTCAAGCAAATCAGTCATATAGTTCTTATTGCCGTGCATATGATGCAAAGTGACTTACTTACAACCTTGGCTTTGCAAACTATTAACTTTTCCATTGTACCGTGCTAAATATTTATTATTTGCTTAGGTTCAATACCTCTACTTACCACACTTTTTTGCTGTGGCTCTTGAATTAATTACCTACCGGTCCAAGTCGCCGCGTCTGCCATAATAAGATTTTAGATAATTTTCCGTCGTACACACGGCTTTCGACCTTGCTCTGGTTGGTGTTGAATAGTTTGTTTCTCATCAACTGTAGTAACGTGACTGGAAGCGATGGTCGCTGTTGGCTCGGCTCCAAAAGAGACAAAACAAAAATCTGTGAAACAATGTGCGAAACTGATGCTCGCGTCGCGTAGGTACGTACTCGTAGTATCAATTGTAGAGTTTTTGTTATCACTTTGTTCTTGGCTACGGTGACGCGAACACGCCCGCGCGCGCCAAAACGGGCCGAACAGCGTGCCGCCCGCGCAGTCCGCGCACGCGCCGGGAGACGCGCGGAGTTCCCGACACCACGCGACCAAACAACCACGAATTATAACGCGAACGCCTCCGACGAACGAACTTGACTCGTACACTCCGTATTTTTGAGTACAAATCTCAACAGTGCCGTGTGAGTGATCCGTCGACAAATCGCCCGCTTGACGAGGAGTTTATGCACCGCGCGTTGGAAAGTGTAAGCTCGGGATAGGATGTGCGCGGATACTGGATTCTATTAATAAAGTTCTGATGCCAAGAGGGAAATGAGACGTAATTTGTCGACAGTATTGCCAAGTTTGCACTGAGATTTGCATTTGAAGATAGTGATAAATTTTATTGTAGCTCGCGTAAACATCAAGATTTTAAATAAACAGTGTGATGACGAGCGTGATGTAGTGGAATGGTCTTGTGATTTCTAGTCTGAATTGAACGGAGATCTGTTGTAAAAATGGTTCGCGGAAGATACTCTACATCGGACTTGTAAGTACACACACATTTTCTGAAACATAGCACTGAATCAGACCATGTCGCGTAAGTCCCGGAGTTGTTCTGGCCACTTACATCTCAAGACTGTAATTGACGTGACTGGCGGAAAGAGGACTTTGTCTGGCTTCATTATGTTTTATAGTCCTTTGTTGACCCCGATGTATTCGCAAGCGCCATTGACTTCAATTGAAACGATAACCCATGGCGGTATATTAGTTTTCAGCTGTTTTCATGTCATTCGACTTTTCTGTTGTTCTGGTTCAGAACAAAAAGATATGTTTATATGAAAATAATATGACTTGTTCCTCTTACAATAAGCCAGAAGGTTGAAAACAAACTGAGTCGGCTGTTTAGTCGTAAGTAAATAATGATGAAGCGTGGTGCTTATCGAAACTATATCATTACCTCTACATTGGACACGTTACGTTTAATTCTACCTTTAAATTAATCAACTAAGGACTCTCATCTTTTGGCAACATGATATTGTAAACAAAATGATTGGAAGGAAGTACTTTATATACGTTAACATGTTGTTATTTAGCTCTGTTTTCAAACCTTTTCCTGATTTATTGATAATAATTTTCTAGAAAATGAAAGTCTTTCTTCTGTTCACTGGGTTTTTGTTTCTCAATGGATATTTAAAGTCTTATAATAATGAAAACGACGGGGGTGATTGATAAAACTTTCCTTTTAGCTGCAACTCCAATAAGTTCTTTTTCTTATTTAATTTCCAATGTTTTGCAATCCGTTCTATACTCTCTGTTGAGGAATTACTAGCTTTTCAAAATTATATATATCTAACGAAGCAATATTGTACAGTGTGAACGTTTTCAAATACAAAAGATTGTTGTCTATAACCCAATTAATGAATAATTTAAAACAAAACTTTTACTTGCGTTTAATGGAGGAAGCACGTGAATATTTTTTGGCATCGCAGAAGCGTGTAAGTAATATAAAATTACGTAGGTGGCCACTTCCCAAACACATCGGTGACTTCTGCGATTCATTTTCATTATTCACCACAACTCGGATCTTCATAATTTGTGTACTTACTCTTTGATTTGGCTCTAGTATTAGCTCTTTAAATTGTTTCTCCCAAACACTACGACTTAGTTCTCAGACTAAACAGAATCCATTCAATAGAACGGACCGTGCGTCATTTTCATCTAACTTTAGAGATCATTCCAATGTTTTGTCGACTTGTCATTATTCGATCTCAAGGTCGAAGTACCACACAGTTTTATACTCTGTTTATAAATATGACTTCATTCGCTTAAGTTTTACCATTTTCACTAATTGCTTTGCACTTTGTCTCCTGGCTGGCTCTAAATGACTGTTGGTATTCGTTGAATGTTATGCAAATTCTGTCAACACAGGTGGATTGCTTGCCATGTCGACAGTTCCCTCCCCTTATTCGAAACTGTGTCTTAATATCCTTTTCTTGTGAATCGCAACTGTATTGTAACTTTCTTAAACAAATTGGAACATTAATAACTATAAAATTTGTTTTGTGAAGACATCGACGATGATGTACGTAGAAAAGTTGCGCTGGCGTGCAATTGAGCGTGAGTCACGGAATGCTGGCTGCAACGCGAGCGCTGGTGTTGGGTGTCTTGTTTATACGTAATTGCCTCAGTTTGTGTCCCACACCGACCGCACGTATCAGTGTCAACTATCTGTTATGACCCTTTACGTAATATTTGATAGATTGCTTTGATGATGCCTCCAACAAATGTTATACAAGTTATACATACCTACGTTTCATTTTGTTGACGATTGCTGTGCTGCACTTTTTACTAAGTTAAAATATGGTTGCTGTGAAGCACTTTTTTTAAATTGACTGTGACGTCATTAGATGGGTATGGAGGCAGTTGGTTCCCAATGTTATGTTGCATGCTGACCCAGCGATATCCTGAGCCTAGACGTAAACATTAGATAAGCTCTTGGCTCATGAAGCATGGGAAAGCAAACCAAACGACACCAGCGTTTCGACCACTAAATATTAAGATACCTATTATTGGTTTAGTTTTCAATTTAATTGGCCTTTGTTAGATTGAGTCGTTGTGCCATGTTTAAATATTGCCTTCTTTAAACCAAGAGTGGTTTCAGTTAAATTGATCTAAGTCATTTAGTTTACAATTCCGCGTACTATCTTGTGAAATGATGTCTCGTTCACTACCTACAAATTTCAAAAGGCTGCTGTTTTTATAACATCAAAGGGAAAAAGTTTCTTGTTCGTTTCATTTCTACTTTTTTCACGTATTATGTATTTTCTTCCCTAAATTTTAAAACGCCTCATATCACCTTGACAATTTCGAATTCTGGTTTCCTAATGTGACTGAGGAAATAAATTGTCTGACGTTCTAAGTCCTGTCTCCGACAGCCTTGCATAAATTTTTCATAAACCTTTAGTTTCGTATCAGGCCACTCGCTACTCGACTATTTTAATTTTACTTTCAGATTGAGTGAATTAAATATGTCGAAAGATCTATAAAATTGAAAGCATTCGAATTTTTTTGGCTCTCAGCAGCCAAACGTAAACCGCGGACTTCCTAGATTTAAATTCATATTAAATGTACAACAGAGATGTAATAAAATAATTTCAGCGTAATTTTCAGTTTTAATGTCGTGTGTGGTTGAATAACTGTCAGCTTAGGTTAATAGAGATTTATTAACCGCCAACCAGCTGTTTAACATTAAATATAATCTGAAAATAATCTACAACCACTTCGTAACAAGCTAGTTCATTGATAGCAATAATTTAACCTGTTCATATAAATCTTGCATTCACCAGCAGACAGCATTGAATCGTTCAAGTTCTTGATAAGTTATTTATGAGAATAATTCCGAATAGAAATACAACGAGCTGCACTATAATCTAATATACTGCGTGATGTGAAAGTTAACTGAAGATAATTAGTTTGGTGCACCGTTTATTAGAAAGTTTCGATGGCACGCCCCTACTTTTTTCTTGCGTTACCCTTCGCAGAAATCAGACTCGTTTACAAGTACACCAATAGCCTTATTTTCAAGTTTTAAATCGTCCATATCCTAGGATATATGTTGCCGTCTACACCTGTAAAATCATTATTTATTATATGATATCTTGAAAAACCAGCTTGAGCTCGTGAACAAATCGGCCATTCAACTCATATTCAAATTCATCACGTGAGTTTGTGGTATAAAGTAGATAAACACTGGGTTGTCAACCGACAATGGAGTGCAGCGCAGACAGGACACGCCACTTGTGCCCATTCCGTGACACGTCATCAGCGTCATCACTGACAGGGTTACGAAATGCTAGGTCTCGAGACACACCGTCTGACGATGGGAAATAGGGCAACGGAAGAGATGTAACAAGGGGGACATCTAGGCTAACTGTTACAGTCAAAATTGTTTTTGGAGCGAAAACTTCTTTAGGCGCTGTGAGCAGGTTAATTTTTCTAGGCGTTCGGGTAAGGTCAGCTCGAGTCGATTTAGAGAACGAGAAAGATTTAGTCCGCCTGCAGAATATTCGGCCGAAGCCGAATGGCAAGTGGTCAAAGAGAAGAAAAGGGCGAAACGCGTCCCTGCTATACTCGCTCGTCGTAAATCATCATCATGTCCACAGTTGGACATAGGCCTCCACCAAGTGTCACAATGAACGGTTATGTGCGTTTCGTTGTAAATAAAATAGTTTTATTATTTTGTGTTGCTAACCTCGCCTTTTTTACTTCTGTTTTGTGGTCTTATGTACACACCGCTAGTCGTTGCGGGATTCAAGACGGTTAAGTCGTTTCTTCATGATATTTTCTCTTGTTTTGTGGTCACACACTTTTTAATTTTTTCTTACACTTCCACTGCTCGTTGCGGTATACAAGACTGTTGTCGAATCGCTTCTTCTCGCTCCTTTCTGGTGGGCGCCACTGTTCTGGCTATCAGGAGCTGCAGTGGTTAGGAATAGTGTGGGCGTGGCAGGCATGGACCTGAAAAGCTACGCGGCAGCTTAACGAAGTCCCTATTGTCTCCATAAGATAGTTCGTATAGTAGAAAGAAAAGTTCTTTTTTTTTTCAATTCTATTTCCTGCGGTTTCGTTTTTTTTTTGTCATCATTTCAGCCACCTTTTTTTATTATTGATAGGTTCGCGTTTGACCACTGTCTCACCTGATGGTAAGCGATGATGTGGCCGACGATGGAGCACGAAATCCACGAGCATATACCCTTTGGACTGTTGGGTAAAGGCCCCCCTCCATTCGTCGCCACAACATTCGATCCCGTGATTCTCTTTTAACTTGCACTAAGTCTGCATTGGTCCGTCCCACCTTATTTATCCACCAAGTTTTCATAAAAAAACGAGTTATAGAGCAAGACTTCAAAAGCTAATCCCTCACATTCTAACAGCTCCTTTTAACAGCCTGAATGTTGTCTATGTCTTCTACCTTGTAGTCGTATTCTGTATTCTTTATTGTACACATAATTTTATATAAACAATAAAATATGACAGTTGATGTACATACGCGAGCTTAACCCTCAACTGGGATCGTACAGATCAAATTCTGTATCAAAAGACCCAGTTGCTAACAGGTGTCGGATATTTGCAATGGATAATTTTAAATTCCAACAGTAGGTGTAGCCTAAGTAACTGCTGCCACGAGGGAGATCATTCATCGGTGTGATGTTGGATGACAATAAATGCAAATAATATGTAGGTAGGTAGGGACTCAGGCTATTCGTATTGAATGAAAGCATGCAAGAGCATAAATGTTTTATTGCATTCCCACAATAGCCCCCAAGTGATTGCTTCTTACTTCTGCTAACATAGTTTTTGTTCCACGGGGAATTTCTGAAAAGGAAACCCGTGGTCCTAGAACGCAAAGGGCAACTGAAAGAACATGGATGGGTATTAGTCAGTAAAAGTTTAACACACATCTCGCTCCATCCTAGAGCAGATGGCATTAGACGATTTCCCAACTCAAAAACAAAAAGATACCATCAATAGGGTTTCCAGTTGTGAATCGGCTTTTTTGAACGAAGATAACAAACAAATAAGTCAATAGGTGCAAACTGAATAAAAAAGAAATCTGGAATTTTGCCAAAAAAAAAAGATACAGATATCGCCTTTTACCGTGAAAGATTTGCCATATTTTTATTATGTTAAGCCTCAGGATACGTTTGGGCACGCCACAATTATGACGGTAAGTCCCCTCTTCGAGGAGAGCATACGGTAGAGGTGTGCCCTGCCTGGGCAGAGCACAGGCGTCTCCTCGTGGGAGCGCTCGGCGGCAGTGATCTCTCGCGCTGGGCCTTGGTACAGGCCATGGTCCAGAGCAAGGAGTGGCAGGCGGCCGCCTCCTTCTGCGAAGCAGTAATGCTAACAAAGGAGGCGGCCGCACGCGCGAGGTAATGGCCCGGGCTTGCAGACGGCGAGCAATCGGTAGCTCGCCGTCCGACCCTCCAGTAATTGTCCGGACCGAACCCAAGTCGTCGACGGCGCGTAGTGTTCCACGCGCATCTCAAGGAGATGTCAGCAACCGTAGGGGCCCGGCAGAGTCGAAGCCTACTGGGGCCATGGGTGATGCGAAAGAGAACCCCGAAGCCCTGGAACGAGGGCAAAGAAGGAACAGGAGTGGATTTTAGTCAGTAAAAGTCTGACAAGAAAGGGCAGATGTTATTGGATGATTTCCCACCTTAAAAAAAAGCCTCAGGTACATTAGGCAACTAAATCTCGCCTAACATGTCGTGCAACGCTAAATTTTAGTGCAACTTTGCCCAGTGTCTCGTAACTTGCCCTTCAACATTGTACAATGCATTTACGTGACGCGGATGTTTTTAGATAATTTGACAACGTTGCGTAACATGTTGGGGGACATTTTGTCCCCTAATGGATCTGAGGTTTTACTAGGAAATCGCAAAACTGCAGATAACTTATTTTCACTAAGCACCCGTTTAATATGAAAATGAACCAATAAACCTTTACTAAATGGTAAAGGTTAGGATTCCCAAACTAAGTCCGGATGCGATCAAAACGGCATCGATGTGTCCATACTAAAGCTACATATTTATATATCCACAATGAGTTCATCATTAATCCTTGCCGTTATTTCCTCCCATAATGAAACAATTTGCGTGGCATTGCGCAGGAGTGGACCGCCATAACGGGCTGGTTGTGCGCGGCATCGCGACAATGATCACTTATTATTTATGAGGTTTATGCTGACGGCTATGGGACACGCGCCACTGGGCTCCATTGTCCACCATGAATAACAATCGTAATGGCAACTGAGTTTGGCACTGTTATAATTGAAATATTATTTACTGGTTGCTGACAGCGACTTCGCCCGCGAGATAGTAAAAAATAATCCCAAGGGAAAATACTCCCTAGATAAATAGTATCCTATGTACTAATCCAGGACATGGTCTACCCGTGTGCCAAGTTTCATCAGAATACATTCAGTAGTTTTGGCGTGAAAGAGTAACAAACATCCATACATACAAACTTTTGCGTTTATAATATTAGTAGGTTAACTAGGCGTTTCACCATGTCACTCCTCCTCTTTTGTTAGTGTTGTTTTTAGTTTTCCTCATCGCGCTCTTTAGATTTATATGCATTCATATCAGGAAACATTCTTGAAACAATAAAAATAATTATTTGAATATGAAAGAACTCAATACGTACGCCCAGGTTGACATCACCAACTCTTGTGTGTCATCCTTATGCAGTCGATACTGTTGCAATTTGTTACACGATCAGAGCCTGTTAATCAGTATTTGACAGGGAAAACGGTTGCATGCCAAGGCTGCGGGATGGATTGAAAGTCACCGTGGCTCTGGAATGCAAAGAGCAATCAAAGGAACACATGTAGGTTTTAGTCAATAAATGTCTAGAATACATGTTGTTTCGTTTTTAGGGTTCCTTTCTTTTCGTAAGAAATCATCAGATTTCCTACGAAAAGAGGAAAAACGGTTGCAAAATAAAAACATATCATGCATTGGTTCTCTGTTTAATATCTTGTTCTATCTAAGGACGGAGATAGCCGTCAAAAATCAGAATCGATCGGAAATCTTTCACGCTGACGCTTTGAACTTAGTGCCAAAGGAATATTTATACTAACGGGATATTATTACCACTACGCTTATATTTTAGCCATAAATTACAACCTATAAACTGAAGTAGGAATAGTTTGCGATGAATCAGAGAGAGTTTCGCCGAAATGGTGCTTCGGTTGTGGATTCAAACGACAGTATCACGGCGTTGTTCGATCGGTTTTTTTTTTGTTTTTAGGCGGGAAATTATCATAAAGGTTATCTTGCTCTTGAGCCTTACCATCCATGACGTGTGGGCCAGCTAGAAAGAGGAGGGATGGTTGGCTATAACGCCCTATATAGCTCCAGTTCAGTTTAGCTCGTCAAATAGACCGCGTTAAGAGCTAGTGGTAGGGCCACTGAGTGGAGCGAGAGGGTTTGTCAGACTTTTATGGACTAAAACTCACCTGTGTTTCTTCAATTGCCATTTGCATTCCAGTGATAACTATTTCGAGCAATCAGCTTTTCAAATTCGGCTATATCGATACTGCCTTAATAAAGTGACCATTCCATTAGCCATTGCGATTGACGAAATGGGAATTAGATACAATTTTTGCAGCGCTTATATTTTTTATTATTATCGTTATGGCTGAATATCATTTGTTGATTTTACCCTCTTGTTATTCATAGGATTTGTTATTTTAACTTAACCATGTAATCATGTTCCTCGCGCGCCTCAAATGAGATGTCAGCAAACCGTAGGGGCCCAGCAGGGCCAATGCCTGCTAGGGCCACGGGGAATTTCTGAAAGGGAAACATATGTCCTAACACAAGAGGCAACGGAAGGACACAGGTGTGGCGAGAGGGCGTGTCAGACTCATGCCCTCTCCAAGCGGGAGCGGGGGGTAACCCCCGCTCCCGCTTGTTTCCATAGGCTTGTGTTTGTTACACTCTTAAGTGCTCATAGAGGGCTGATTCAACAGTTCACTGATTTTTTTTATAGGTATTTTGGCCTTCGATATAAACTTGATTTTCACAAGCTTTTATTTAGTTTCACCTGTCCCGATGTTTTTTGTCTGTAATCAAATCTTTCTAATTAAATTAGATTCACTTTCCGATTACCGATTGAGCTGAAATTTTGCATGCATGTGTAAATCAGATGACAATGCAAAGTTTATGACACGGAGCTGATCTGATGATGGAAACGGAAAGTGGCCGTAGGAACTCAGATAACCCTAGTATGGTGTTTGAGCTTTTTGGAATGGTCTTGATGAGTATTAATTGTATAGGTATATATACCGCGCTATGAAAGCTTGCTATGAAAAAAGTGATTTTAATTGAAAACTTGTTAATCGTGTGCAATGTTAGCATTGTCTGTGTTGGGGTTAAAGGTACCAAAGCAAATACGGTTTTAAGAATTTGAATAATAACTATTTATTAATCCTTTATTTTATATTGGAAGGTGTGTTTCAGTAACATTACGTGAGACGTGTGCGCAAGGCTTAAAGAATACAGTAACTGTAACCATACTAGGGATTTCAGTCAAGTGGTGACAGGGGACTCTGTCCATTAAATATAATATTTATTGGTTAGAAAGAGAAACGCCATAGTGTTTTGAAGTAGGATAGATTTGTTTTTGTTATACTCCAACAGTCTGCCGACAAAGCTTGCTATTCTGTCGAGTCTATTGTCTGCCGGTGCCGTACCCTACAGGTGTTCATTTCAGGTTCTGAAGTATTCATAGTCTGGCCAGGGGGTGATACAAAATTTTGATAAAAACTGTTGCATGTCCAAGGCACGACTATAATAAACGTTCTAGATAGGAAATTCCGTTCCGTTAACAATTATTTTTATTTCGCTTCAAATAAATATTGACTACTAAGTAATTCGCGTGTCTGTATTTACTTACACCTAACAGCGCAGATTTCACCCGAGTTCGCAGCAGGTGATCGTTCTACATACCTAGATGTAATAGATTTCAATAACAACGTTGATTCTCTGTGATGCTGCTAATCTGTGTAATACCTAGATAACATGAATACGCGTGTCTGCTGTGAGGCTGGCATTGTAATTTGTACATAGATAAACGGTCTTGTCGCATTGTCACATTATGTACATGACATATATTTATGTACGCACAATCTCTTACATAAATTACATAAACCGCATACGTCAGTGCGCAGACGCGTGGAAATTAATTAAAGACTACTACTATACACATAGTGACATCAAGACAAAAGAGAATTTACAAATGATTCTTTGCTACGTTTTTGTAATGACCAGCTCTGCACTGTATTTTGTAGATCTTGACTTGAAACCATTCATTAGAATCCATAAGGCTTATTTGTATTTTTGGGTCCTTCGAGCCGGATGCTTTTTCTGATTCTGTCAGTACCTAGTTATCCTTATTGTACGAAATCTTTGTCGTTTACAAAGGCACTAATTTTGATAAATCTTTACGTTGTAACTGGTAAAGCACAGGATACAGATCAACTCCATTGCTAGCAGATAGCACATTGAACAAAAAACATATGTTTACCAAATTTCTCAAACCTTTTACTAAGCTGTATTGTACAACGTTACAGGCCAGGCATCGGCTACGCCAGCGTGGGGCTGCAGCACTCGCGCTCAGCGGTGCTGCACGCGCAGGTCCCGCCGCACTACCGGCCCGTCATGCCGCCGCACGCGCTGCTCAACAGCGCCTCCAGTGGGAACGTTCCGCACGCACAGGTACACAAGATTTCATAGCTTCTTTGATAGTCGCCAATGCCAACACTGGACCACCATCGCTCTCATCATCTCCGCTCTCGTTGGTAGCAGAAACAGCACGCTGTGAAATAAAGCCATTGCCTGAAATACGTGAAGGTATTGATGTCGTTTATAAAGTATATAACTTAGTTTCATTTTCTTCAAATCAGACAATTGTAAAGCAGTAGAGGCAGTGAGAGCAGTTGTGGCCCGGTGTTAACGGACCGGACTGAGTTGTAGGTCGTGGGTCCAAACACAGGTAGGCACTTTACCTTGTGTCATTTTATCATCTATTTAAAACGAGAGAGAGGAGGAGAAACTGACTGACTGACATACCAACGCACAGCCGAATCTACTGGGACTAGGAACATGAAATTCTGGACAAGGCTTCCTTTTATGACGTAGGCGAGTACTAAGAGAGGATTTTCCAAAATTCATCCCCTATGGGGATGAAACGGGGGTCCAAAGTTTGTATAGAAAAACCTATTTTCACGCGGGCAAAGCCGCTGGCAGAAGCTAGTTTACATATCGTCGGTTGAAAGGCTAATTGATCTAAACAACATTTTTTTTTTTATATTGAGTATGAGTATACATATTCAGAATCAGCAAATTTTTCTCCGTCGTTTGAGTCAGGTTTCATTTTTTTTTAATGATTCTTAGATCAATTAGCCTTTTAACCGTCATATATCGACGGTTCATAACACTACTCGAAATTACCCCGCTGGAAACCAAACCGCAGAGTACGTGTGGGTGGTTGACTACCTACATCTTACTATCGTCCACGAAGAGGAGGTCTGTGCTCCAGCAATGGGACCACTATAAGGCTGAACGATAACGCTAGCTGCATATTTGTAACGATACCAAACTCTAGGACACCCTACTTTGATCCCACTCTGCTGCAACAATCGACAGGTTAACGATCTGAGGCCTGGGATGGTTTCCCAAGAAGCTTCCAAGTGGTGATCATAAAGATTGAGAGGAGATAATCTCGATGTGAGACAGTTTGTTCTCATAGTATCCATTGTTGACAGAATCATGTACTTTGCGTCATGTGTCAGATTACCCACTCGTTATCGTGTATTACTAAACGCTTGTTAACTGTGGGAACCGAAACACTCTTGACAATACCTCAATATACCATTTGAATTCAATTAGCCACCAGTATTGACAATAAAATTCGTTCACATAATGGAAGTTTCTTGACTCGAATAGGTGGTTGTTGTTACAAGATAGTTGACGCCGAGTGCTTTACACGCGACCCGAGATGTTGGCGCGTAGTGTTCCACGCGCGCCTCTTAGACGCATAAGAGTGCCTCTCTCCAATACAGGACGAAACCCACGGGAATCTGGTCATCACTAGTCCGGGGTAGCGGAAGACAAACTGCACCCGCAGCCCCCGACACAAGTGTACGAGGGAACACCGGGGCGGTTTTAGTCAGTAAGAGTGTGTCTGACCCCTCCATCTACCCCAGGGCGAAGGACATCATGAGGTTTCCCACCCCGAAAAAAAGGGTGCTTTACAATGCGTCTACTTGTTGCCAACACTTCACGGGGTCTCACGTAGGCGATTCAACGCGATCACCGCGGCGCGATTGAAACAAACAATTGATCGATACTATTGCGGTGGCCGGCCTACGTGTCCGCACGTGGGTGCGGTGCAGTCATGATCAAAGTATAGCGGACGTATCAGTTGGTTTGGTATTTTCGCGCGAACTTTTGTCATACGCGGCTACAGTTCGTAACATACTCTCATAGGTGAAAATCACGTTTCCTTTTTGAAATTGGCAACATCCTGATTTATCAGAAAATTCCCAACGTGGCTCGACATAATGGTATTAAAATCAATCGAGTCTAAAAACCGTTAGTAGCAAGGTTTTGATTAGTGATTTTATTGGGTTGGTCATTTAATAAGGAACAGATACGAAAGACAAATGGACGGAAGATGTCATTGAATGGTGTCCTGGACAGGTAAAAGGTACCTAGACAGCGTCGTGGGATAGGAAGACGACATAATGTAAAAGGTAGCAAGCAGGACCAAGTTACGGACCGATCGATCAATTTTTGAGGAACCTTCCCCATCCGTCTATCGTCAACATGAGCATGGTTGAAAAACTTTTCGTTTCATCCAACGCAATGTTTGATTAAGAGCATAAGCATAAGCAGCCTTTTAATGTTCCCACTGCTGGGACTCAGGCCTCCTCTGTAGGAGAGGGAATGGGTCGTAATCCACCACGCGGGCCCAGTGCGGGTTGGTGGATGTCACATGTCTTCGAATTTTTGGTTCTAGGACATGCCGGTTTCCTCACGATGTATTCCTTCAGTTTTGAGAGCAGTGGTGATGAAATAAATTACACAAAGTAATGCGCCTAGCTGGGTTTAAACCCGCGACCTACAACTCGTAAGTCGGGGCAGTCGTGTTGATTAACAGGCAACGCGAAAAAAGAGAGCGCCTGAACACTCTGTTGGTATTCGGTAACTTCTTTCGCTCACTCGAATATTTAACAAAACTAGTTCCAGGAAATACGTGTTTTTTTAAAAACCTTATAAGATTTTGGAAAAAAAAACCGTTATTTAGAATCTTGATTTTATGTACAAGGTTTGAAATTCACTCAAAATAGTAGATTTTGAAAGGTTTGACACAAATTTTGATTTCAATAAAAACCTAGATATTATCCTCAAGATATTTGTTCGCAAAATATAATTTACTTACAATTTTTAATAGTATTTTTCATTGAAAAGATCTCTCTACTTCTCCTTTTCTTCTTCTCCTCTTTATTAATGCAGGAAGAATTTTTTTCCGCTATATTTCTGATAGTGTCAAAAAAAAATTCTGCTCTTTAAAATTAATTTCGGGATCTGAGGCATATCCACTTTATTTTATCACTGTATGAAATCGGTATAAGTACTTAAATAACTACCTAATTCCGACCTCTGGTAATAACGTCCTAATTACGTAAGAGTGGTTTTATGGAAACTTATCTCGGGTTGGCCGGACTGTCAATGGACTTAGAAGCTAAAGAGGTATTCGGAACTAGGTGGTAAGTCACGCAACCTGGGCTATGGGATTGTATCCATACACCGGTCGCCAGGGACCTCCTAACCGAGCCGTGTCCAGAAGTATCGTTTTCCGAGTCAAACCCTTGATCCAGCCACCTAATGGATCATCCTAAGATGTTGGTCGAAGCTTATGGATATTAAGCTATTGGATGACATGACTATCGATACAATGATGACTTTGTCCATAATTGCACAAACAAAAAAAATGAAATTGTTAATTCTATCCTATTGGGTTTGGCTAAACTAACAGGGGATTCAATTAAAACACAATTCGATCGAATAATGTCTATAAAATACCAAATAACATTACAGGTGGGACCCCGTGTCCACTTCAAACTCCAGCCTCAGCAAGCGATCATTCCGGAGAAGAAGAAGTCTCCCCCGTCATCCCTGACGAACGGTAATGGCAAGAGCATCCGGCCGCAGTCCTTCACGCCGGGGCTCAAGCGCTCCAAATCGCTGACGTCGGCAGACGCGCTGGCCAGTGGCATGGCGGCGCTCGGGCTCGCAGCTGATGCAGGAGACCTGGGCAACTTTCCGCCCGAGATACAGGAGTGTATCGACAAGGCTCTCGAAGGTGAGTTTACCTACACACAAGACCTTCCGGCCGCAGTCGTTCACGCCGGGGCTCAAGCGCTCGCAAGTCGCTGACGTTAGCAGATACGCTAGCCAACGTTATTGTCTAAGTATCTACTTAAACTAACATCGAACTAGTAACTATAGTGCCGGAGTACAGTCTTTTGACTGTACTCCAGCAGTTTAGATATTTTTGGCGAATTAAGTGGATTTTGAGACAGTAATTTGAATAAGTTCAATAAAGTAGAATGTCAGATTTTAGCAAAATATTTTTTCCTATTCCTTGACTCAATAATGCTCCCATACTTTCAAAATAAAATAAACTAAAAATGTTAAGGTTATTGAAGGCAACGCCATCTAGCGTCAACATAGCTACGCGTCCGCGCGTAGCTTTTGCCTTAATAAAAATTACACTGACGCCTTTTGGTTTCCCGTTTATAATAACGTTATAATAATAACAGTGACAGTAAGTTCACCATATTTACGTGTTTTGTATTTGTCCGTTAGATCCGAACGCAGTGTGCGCTCGCACGCTGATGGACGCGGTGGGGCACCTGGTGTCGCGCGCGGTGGAGTCGCCACGCTATGCGCTGCCGGCGGCGCGGCGCTGCATCGCCGTGGTGGAGCGCGAGAACACCGAGACCTTCCTCGAGTCGCTGCTCAACACGTGCCAGCAGTGGTACCACGACAGAGACAAGGTATGCCCATACAGGTTATACGGAACTAGATGGAAAGTCACGCAAGCTGGGCTGCTGAATTGTTCGGAACAGTTATTCTGGTCTTAGGACGCAAAGGGTACTTGTAGGAACACAGGTGGGTTTTAGTCAGTAATAGTCTGTCTAACACCCTTTCTTGCTCCACCCAAATCGGGGAGAGTTATTTGATGATTTTCCACCTCCAATGAAAAGGAAGATCGACGAAACGGGTATTAAAATTAACTTTGGGCAATTTCATCAAAAATGGTAATTTTTTACCAAAATGGTAACATATGAAGACAATGATACAAAGACGATCTCTACTGTAGCTTAGTCGCGTTAAGAAAATAGTGACTCATCGTTGTCACTTAGCTAAGTCACGCCCCTTTGACCAATCAAATAATAGTAACTTAGAAACCCAAAAAAAGTTGACGAAATGTCCCTGCAATGTAATACATATTTATTCGACGAAACTGCTAAAACAATGGCATTGAAATTCTTCGCCTACCGCCGTATCTTTGTAAACTCAATCTAATCGAGTTATTGTTTGTTCTGTGTCTGGGTGTCATTTATAATATGTATGTATTTAGGAAATATATTAGAATGTTTATCAGTTGTCTAGTACTCCTGTTTAGTTTGGGGCTAAATAACGTTGTGTGAAAGTTTTGGAATATTATTATATTAAAATCTTAGTGGTGTTAATAACTTAAAGATGAAAAGCTGTTTCATAATACAGTAGCAACAATAGACTCAAGCAAATGGAAGATATGTTGACAATGGGGATAGATTAAAAAAACATGTAGAATTTGGAAAATGTTATGGACCTCGAGGGACAGAATTTTTCTATATAAATGTTGATGAAAACTGACAATTCTGATTAAATTTTATAAGAATAACATTAATATTTTAAAATATTGTGTAAGAGTTAAATTTTATAATGGTTGAATTTTTACCACAGTATGAGTGCGCCTTTACTTTGCTGTAGCACTGATGACAGAGATAACATGGCAGATACACAAAAAGTGCGAGTCGGACTTGCGTACTGAGGCTAAGGGCCGGTCCACACAGCGATATTTCACCTCGAGGTTTTTTTAATTGATATAAACCAGTGCTTTTGACTGCGATCCCACCTGATGGTAAGCAGTGATGCAATCATTGATGGTGAGGCGCACTAGTTTATTAAGAGCTTATTCAACTCTAGCCTTGAAGACACCTAAAGACAGCAGCAGGCAAATTGTTCCAGTCCGGATCGTTGAATTTATTTATTCTTGCATATTATATTAATTTAAATTCCGCGATCGGAATTACACTAGTACGCACTGCGAATAAAATTTCGTACGATTTTTGTCAGTTCAATGCTGTTCCCGGCTGAGACGCATGTCTAGAATAGACAATCGAACAAAAATTACAAATTACAATAAACTAAAACCCGTCTTCGATAAAAAAAAACGGCGCTGAAAAAATATGAAACAGGATTTTTAGGATGCAGACATAAATAAGGTTCCTGAAGAAACAAGAACAGAACAAAAACAAAAGCCGTGGTCACACGTTAAAATCTTGTTTCATACTTGTTCAACATCGTTTATTTTTTTGTCGTAGTCGGTATTTAGTTTTTTTACTTTTTATTAAGTATTTAAACTATTTTGGTGTTATTGACATCGAATTTTTTGACCGCTTCTGGGCGCCACATTTAATTTTGATGATATTTTTAATAAGTACCAGTGAAGGCCTTTTAAATGATGCCAAACACGGTGTATTTATCTTAACATTTTTTATAACACATGACTTTACCGCTAGAGTGCGTCATTTTAAATTTAATCAATATTTTCGAAATGTACACGTAAAGCCATTTCAAATGATACCAAACACGGCGGTTTTTTTATTAAAACAATACTTTTTGTACGCTAGAGGGCGGATTGAGTTTTGTGACACGTCTTTTAGCCTATGTAAAATATTATTCTGGTTCTAACGATACCTCATTTGTCTAGTTCCGATAAGTAGTTCAGGAGCTATGAGGGAACACATGAACATGCACACTTACATAGCCTTACAAAATCATAACACTCCTGCGTAGTCGGATAAAAACTACACTAATTTTACATCACAATATCCACTAGGAATCAAGTTGAATAATTAAAAAACAGCAGTGAACTTGTCTCAAAGAATCCCGCCGAAACACCCAACCATTTTAGACAACACCAGTCATATTTATAACCGACTTCAAAAAGGAGAGGAAGTTCTATGTTCGGCTGAATGTATTTCATTTTTAATAATATAAGCAAAATAATTGTTTTATTATCAATGAAATGATATTGAAATAATGTTCTGTTCGATTATTATTAAATTAAAAATTCTACGTAATCTCTATCATTCCGACTGAAGGACTTTGTACCCATGGTCAAGAACTAATTTAAAAAAAAAAACTTCAAAACCGTTGCAGGAACTACGGAAATACTGAAATATATAATTTAAGCAAACTTTAACTGACGTTATATTATTTTAACAATTAATTCTAGTAATTATTAAAATTTTTAGTAATCTTGTCCATGGCTTGTCAATTTTAGGCCGTATCTTGACCACTCCCTTTCTATTTATTCCCTTTTTATACAACAGATCGGAAATCTGATGTTATAATAAAATTGTCTAGGCGAAGTTGTATCTGAATCACGTTACCTTCTATTGGTGCCTTTTTTTTAAGATGGGAATTCAGTTCTTGGTCGATTGAGGAGTGCCAAAATTTTACTGACTAAAACCCGCGTGTGTTCCTTCAGTTGCCTTTTGCGTTCTCCCAGTTGCGTTCTATTGGAGGCTAAGCTTAACAAGCTCGAACATTTCGGAATGCCGATTTAACTAGCAAATGTTATAATTTAGCCATTGTGGTGTTCCAGTTGTTGGGTTCGACGGTGGGCGGCGGGCGGCCTCGTTTGATGGCGTTCCTGTCGTTCCTGCTGGAGATGTACTGCCAGCTGCGGCGCCGCGCCATACAGCGCCGCGGCGCGTCCGCGCAGCCCGGACAGGTGCTGCTCACGCTCATCTGCAAGTGCTGCGAGGACTGCATCCGGCAGCCCGTGCCCTCGGCTAGCGATGTGAGTCATAAACATTAAGAAAAAAATATCCTCGTATCAAAGAAATGAATATGACAAAGAAAATACTTTTTGTTCATCTCTTGTCTTGATGTCCCGTTCAAAAATGAAACGAGATGACTGGCTGCTTGTACACGCTAACAAATTTCAGTGTCTGCTACAGTTGGACCAATTTATCATGTACACGATGAGAATTAAGGTTAAAGGCACGAAAGTTTTTCGTGGCATCCCTCACCTACTCCGCCCCCCTACCGCACCATAGCAACTTCACGTGTTGTCTAGCGCAAACAAGATTTTTTTCTTGTTCACCGTCAAAGTAGTGTACACAGTATGTGTAGAAATGACACGAATTCTTGCATAGGCTCGGTGACTTTTGAACGCGTACAAACGGCCTAAGAGTGCTGATACTGAATACTACAGTATAAGTACCCTTGATGACAACAGTTCTTAGTCAGATGACAAAAAGATGGAATTGTGTGTTGAGGTGGGCACAGAGGTGAACTAGTAGGTTTTCGGTTGCAGACGGAGAACCTATTCTTCGTGCTGACGTACATCGGGCGCGACCTGGAGACGCAGCTGCCGGGCGAGCTGGAGCGCCTGCTGACGGCCGTGCGCGACGCCTTCCTCAACAGCGCCGCCGCGCCCTCCATCCGCCGCACGCTGCTGCAGCTCATCGAGCTGCACGCCTCGCGCTGGCAGCTGCCGGGCTGCGCCGTGCTCTACTACTACCCCTCCTCCAAGTAGCGCCTGCCCAGCCGACGGGGAACGATGAGGCTACAGATGTCTGCGACTGCTTTTTGTAAAATTCTCACCGTGAAAACTAAACTCAAGCCCTTGCTTCAAGACGTCTAAGTTTTCCCGGTTAGGTGTTTACAGAATACACAGGCTGACCATATACGTGCTCGCGCATTATCGGCTGTCACAGGCATTAGCCATCGCTCCATGTGGAAGCTACATTAAAAGCCAATTCCAAGAGTTAAGAAAAAGCACCAGATTGGAAGACACTGGCCGTCGTTCTGTGATGCCCACTGACACGTTTGGTTTGTATAGTCCTATGTCGTGTGGTCCTAGCTGAACAGCACGTTGTTACTCGTACAACCAAAGCTGAATTCAAGAAAATGCTGCTCAGCGTGTGGACGAAGCAACGCTGGTAGCTCGATCGTTTGTAGTGATAAAGGAATTCCATGATCAGTGTCTCTGTCACCAGATGAGGCTTAGAATGATTTAGTCCTACGGAGAAACGACTGTATTGTAGTACATATAACTTTAATGCGCATGCGTGTACATTTAGTAGGTACTATTATTACTGTAACTAAATTACCAGTGTTTCCTATTAAACTTTGGGGAGACTAACTTGCAAAGCCTGCTTCATACACTTTTGTTAGCCATGTCCGAACTGACCATTGCGTTGCGTTACGATTAGAAGCCTTGTATCGCTCGAGTGGCGTGTCATTATTGCGTGACCTCATAATCGTGTTACGAAGTTATTGTTACGCGATGCGGTTCCTGATGCGATGCCCTATCCAGAGCTTGATGCAGCATGACGCTCTGTTCAGTTAAGACTAAGCTAGGCCTAGTTAAGCTCTAGCGGGAACGTTGGTCCTTATGTACGAAGGGTACCGTGCATGGTTAATCTTAGTGTACTGGGAACTACCGCATTGTAGCTTTACAAGGTGGCAAGCGCCCTGATGTACCGTATTGTATCTTAAGTTAGCAAGTACCGCATAATGATTTAGTTCTGGCGACTGCTGTTGGTGGTGGTTATATCTTCATCTTCCAACTTGTTTACCCCGTAAACTGCATGGTATATCGGTCTTTTTATATGGCGACAAAGTTAAAGCTTTAGTTGTCGCCCCCCATAATATCTAAAATAAGTTAAACCAATATGGTTCTTCGGTTCTACCGTGAGGACCACTTCGGAGGGGTACGTTGTAATTCTATAGGAAGTAATTATGTTAGATTAGTATACAAAGGTTACAAGCATTTCTTTTAGTGTTTGATTTGTTTCAGTTTGACCTTCATAGCGTTGCGTTAGTTGTACAGGAGGTCTCTAATTGTTGTCCCTTATACGTATCGTAGGCATGATGCTGCCATAAGCTCATTTTTTGTGCCTTTAAAGATTTTAGTAGTTATAGACACGTTCTCTGCGCTCTCGAGACATAATAGAAAGTATTTTGTAATATTTATCGGACGTAAGACGCGCTCGGGAGCGAAGGAACGTAACGTAATTAAAATGTAAGGTGTAGTCTTAGCTTAAGGTGGATTTAGTAAACGCAAGATATGCCTTGAAAGTATTAAAAAGTACGTGTAACATAAGTAGTAGGACAAAATGACGATGTACATTACTGTACGTTCTTCGCATAGTATTTGGTGCATTGTACCCTTTGTCGGTTGTGTCTAACTGCAGTGGCGCCATCTTACCTTACCGCTTGTAGTTATCGCTTGTAGACATGTTTCGGGTCAAGCCCGCACTATACGTTAAGCACCCAGGTGTTAGTTTATTTTCTATTAGTATAAACATCCCAATTATGCAAATTATCATTCTATTACATAATAGATGAATCGTTATCAGCTTTCTTACACAAAGATCATATGAATGTATGACTGAACTTCCTAAGTATGAAGTGTTTCAATTTATTATGCTTGTGATATTATAAATTTAAGTTATGTAATCTCTGATATCTCTTCTGTCCTAACCAAAGACTGTACTGATGATGTGGAGATTCATTATAATAATTAACAAAAGTGTAAACTCAATGTTGTTGAAGCTGGACCAAATTATCTTCGTGTGTTGCTCGTGACTCTGTAACCGTCGCGGACGACACAACACTTCAGTGACTATTATAAGTTCATTTAGTTGTAGACCTATGTCGGATCACCAATATCAAACTAATAATTTTTTAAATATTAGTTAATTACATTTTATGGAAAAAGTTAAAAAAGACCATAAACTTTTCGTTATTACTATGCATTCGTAGCAATATAAGGTAATGGTATGTTTGTAGAAAAGTTGAAAAATATAAAAAAAATGGTGCTAACAAAAATATTGGTGTATTGTATATTATTTTATTAGAACACGGGCAATAACATTGTTCTCGTTACCGCTATAATTTTGTACGAATAAAAACATAAAAATGATATATAACCAATAAATTATATAAATACAATAGTGTTTTTATTTATAACTTCTTATGTTTGTGGAGACTACAGCACACCCCTTAGTTATAGGTATACACAGTGTTCTGCAAACATAACACGGCTCAGCGCAACCGGGCCACTGACCACAGACAATTTTTGGAACGAAGTTCCTTATCGCGCGTTGTGAAAGGGGGCTAGACGGAAAAAATTCTTACGAAAAGTTGTCACGACACTTTTTGCTATAGTAAGCTATGTAAGCTGTGCGGCGTCGCATGTTTCTCTGTCTGTCTCTCTCTCTCTTATCCTCTGGGCTGTGGCCGCCATTTTTTTGCAAAACTATTATCTGTGGTGCTACCGGAAATTGACCTTGCGCGACCTCGCGCGATGTCGGCGCGTGAGTTTAAAATGACGATAGCTCTAAGTTTTGTATGGGAGCTGTATATAAAATATACGTCGTTGGAATCATCGAAAGGAACTTCGTTCCATCCGGGTGTCCCTTGACACCTCTCAAGATTTTTTCATATATTTTGTATAGACCCGCCGCACACGTGTAGCCGGTGGCGGCCACTCGCTACAGCAGCATCCGCTACTCCACTTGTGATCACTAAAGGCCTGCGCAAACGACGGATTTTTGTCCGCTAAAATAGATCGCTTACTACTGTATCGAGTAACGCAAACGAGGGATTAAAAGTACTGCGTACAAAAAGAGAAAAGCGGAGAAAAAAGTACGCTCCACGAATAAAAAGTCCGCCGTGGATTTACCACGAACTCCACGCACGTGCGTGTTTATCGTCGTGCTGCATACGTACGTCACTCTCGAGCGCTCAGCGCGGACCATATAAAAAGGTACTCTGTGACGCGGACTAAAGTCCGCCATGTGCGTTGCTTCGCCTAGTCACACGAGTTCCATTTTTTTCGGGGACTGCCCCGTACTTTTGTCCGGTTCGCTCTCTGCCCGTCCTCGGTTATTCGAGGGACTTTGTACGCAGTACTTTTAATCCCTCGTTTGCGTTACTCGATACAGTTGTCGGCGATCTATTTTAATGGACAAAAAAGTCCGCGGACAAAAATGCGTCGTCTGCGCAGGCCTTTAGGGACACACAAAACGCAGACACCCGTCACTGTCGCACTGCTGCACACACCCCCCGCGCAGTTAACCGACAAGGCGAAAACTGTGTTAAGCGGACGCCCGTACGGTCTCATACAAAAGTGCTTTGTAGCGGGGAGCCGGGCCCTTCACCCCTTTTTGCTACGTAATAAATATTAAGTTCTCCATCGACACGACTACATGCACACGTTAAAGTTGAACTAGCGACATTGCAATAATCCGGTTTCCGCGACAGTGACCGACGCAGACGACACACGGCGCTTTGTCACGGTTTATAAAAAAAAAGCCTCATCGTAGTCCTCAGACTCCCACACCACAGGGTCTCACTTTTTAGCTAGTAAATCCTAGAAGTTGAGTTAAATTTTATGAGAAAAACTGTTAGCCAAGTAGGTACCTACAGCAATGATTCATTTGTCACTAGAAAATGTTCAATAGAGCTGCAGCAAACCGTCGTCGAACGAAAGCAATCTCCTCAATCATCAATACATAGTTCAAGCTACACCATATCTACAGTATTATTCATATACATTATTCATATCCCACTCGTGCTAGCACAATTACATTCTTCAATGCAGAACATCATCAACGTGTTTTAATTGCCGAGGTTTCTCTTACGTGGTGTAGCTTTGGCAGATAAAATCCATGCAGCCTACCACTTGCACTGCGTCCAAGTGCAATTACCTATGTGAGTATTGAGGCCACTGAGAAATTTTCCTGAAAAGGATACGATGGTCAGAAAATACCTTGAACAGCAGCATCAAAAGTAATAAGCTAAGAACTTTGCTGATTCCGCAACAAAAAATACGTGTTGTTGGAGTTGCGCTTATTTGTTATACTATTAGATGGAGCGCCTCATTGAAAGTTGAGGAAATAGTGCAATGTATAATTTAAGAGGCTCCTTTTACACCTATCGTCAACATCGAGCATGGTTCCAAAGCTTGTTACTTCATCTAACGCAATCCAACGCGATGTTTGACGAAGAGGCAACGCGAAAAAAGAGAGAATGCCTAAAAACTCTGTTAGCATTCGGTAATTCCTTGATTTACTCGAATATTTGACAAAACTTGTTCCAGGAAATACGGTACGTGTTTTTTTTAAACCCTTAAAAGTTTTTGAAAAAAACTTGTCATTCAGAAAATATCTAATGAAAAATGTGTAATAACGTTATAATCGCGTAAGAGTGGTTGTATGAAAAACAGTGAAAATGTATGTCGAATTGCCAATTTGGACCAATTTATGTGTTTTTGTGTGATATTTAGTTTATTAAATTATATATACCTAATTATATATTATATTTATTTACCTATATTGTCAATACATTATAAGAGAGAAAAAAAAAAGGTTAATATTAAAAAGATATTCAAATGAATCACAGATACAATTATCTGTGATTCATTTGTATCTTTTTATATTAATTTTTATCTCTCTTTTATTGCACCTACCACTATACTTCTCAGCATCATCCAAAGATTGACTGGTAGAAAATGCCTAAGGCATAAGTCCGCCTCTGTACCTTTATGTGCATGAAGTATGTAATAAATAAATTGCAAGCTCTTAACAGCCATAAGATAGTGTATGCGTAATTTAAAAATATGAAAGACGTATTTTTCTAAAAAGTTATATTGTGTCATTAATTTTACAAACCAATATTACTCAAAAAGTACGTGTTCAAAAGCGTCAAAGCAGAAAATTAAAAAAAAACAACTGTCAACAAGTGATGTGCCGAGTTTTTGTGGCTCGAGTCCGTTTGTACAGTATTCGATACATGACTCGATTCCCCGGTTGAGTCTAGGACTCGAATACTAACTTGAGTCTAGGACTCGAGTATTGAAATTCATGTCTAGAACTTTTAATCTGGAAATTCGAATCGAACTCGAATCTGAAAATTCAAGTGCAGAACGAGTTTGTTACCAATTTTAGAGTAAAAAGGAAAAATCGAATACACATACAACAGCATGTAGGTTGAGCATAATGACACAACGATATTAAATCAAATATTACAAAAAATAAAACCATAGAACATACTGAGGAGGTACCTAAGAACCAGAAATCTAAAAAACAAATTTTATTTATTTTATTACGTAACAAAAAGAGTTAATTTTAGAAGTTACTTTTACCCATTGAGTAGCGTAATTAGAAACACAATAGAAAGACAATGACCGAGCGAAAACCGGCGTTCGCACGGGGTTTAATGACTTTGGTTCCAAATTAGCTTTTACCCAATTTTCCAGTAATTTTATTTATTGAAAAGATAAATCAAGTTATTAATTTCGTACAAATATCGCTCGCTTCTAGACGAATCTAATAAGCTTTAAGAAAGTTTTTAAATCGAAACTCTTGCACATTAAAATTTTGACGTTATAAAGGTGTCTCAAATCTAAAACTACGAATGTAGTACTACAGCACGAGCGAGTCTGCGAGTACAAAATGATTCTCCCTGACTCTAGTACTGGAATCGAGTCCAGCGTAATCGAATCAAAATAAATTGGTACAAGCTTGATCATGCGAGTCTGAAGCTGTAATCGAGTTTGACTCGAGTCAAGCTGTACTCGGCACATCGCTACTGTCAACTTTGACAGGTGGGATTGTAACCATGAAAAGCCAAAATTAGCAAACCAGTAACTGTAAATAAAATTTCTATTTAGATGCAAAAAACGCTTAAAGTTCATCTATTATTTTTAAAAACACTTAAAAACAAGTTACATAGTTGAAATTGTTTTAGAAACAAAATAACTTTTTATACTTCACACCATCGTGCTATTCACTGTTTTGAATGTTATAGTTTCTGAACACACGTTGATTCTGATTGGACTGTAGCTTATCACTAGCTTCTTGCTAACTTCACGCCACTGACAGTTCATACGTTTGGTTCGGCCTTCGCCCTTCGCTCGAGTTCGCTTTGTTGTTGCCTGCAGTTGCCGACGAACTAGTTTTGCGCCTCGTCGCGAGCGTGTGATGTGACCTGTTGATTTATTACTCATCGTGTTTTTGTGCTTTTGTCTGTGATAAAAAATTACATGATGCTGCTTAAAAATGTAATGAGAGGTGCGCGTTGAGTGTTTGTGTGTTCAGTGTAAAATGGGTTTGATAACTTCAAGGGAGCAGACAATGTTGGACGGGCCGGTGGCGTCGGCCAAGAGTCACCATGTACGGCAGCCGTCGACCAGGAACCGGACGAAGCCCCCGATGCCGGATCGGGATGAGTTGGAGAACCGTTTCGTCAAAGTTTTGGTGAGTGTTCGCACCGAATTTTGCCGGCATTATGTTTACAAACATAACATTGTTTACCGTGTGAACGGCAGACGTTACTTTTATTACGCGACTGCGGCGCTCGCGACAATGTTTAACCATTAAAGAGTAAACAATGCGGCTGATAATAGGAAATAGTCATCAATAACAAATATCTATTGAAGTTATATTACGGCTAAATACCACATTTAAAGGTAGCTAATTGACCCATGTGTCGCAGGGGTGGGTCTTTTCTCCACTGCGGTAAATTTACGGGATTCTTATTTGTTTTTCTTTCCGAAATGTGTTTTCGTGACTGAAGGAAGCAGTAGAGAGCATTTGCGTGTGATCCCTAGTAGCTGTTAAAGTTATTTATCATAAAACTGAGCACAGACTGACAGTGTTGACTCTAGCTAGCACAGTTTCCTGTCTTTGTTATGTTTTCCTGCAGTATTAATAATACTGTCCATTGGAGTCAGCCTGTCCTAACTATATTTAGCTATTGGATGGACCAAACTAATGTAACATTGTCTTATGGCAAAATTATTGTAGATTAGAAGTAAAGTTTCGAAATAATTAAACAGTTTGATATACAAAAAAAAATACCAGCAATCAGTTAACAATTTCAGTAGCTTAGAAACCAAATCATAAGTAATTTCTGTTATTTACTGATCATTTAACAACCTACAAAACAAATATTGAGACAAGCTTTGCATGTGGCTTTGATCCTGTGTAAGTTGAAAATGATAGAATATTCATGTATTATTTAATGTACTAATAGAATAATACTTATTCCTAATCCAGGATTGCCCATGTGCCAAGTTACATTTAAATCCATTCAATTGTTGAGGCCTAATTCATTCACAAACATTTTCTATTGTGTTTATCAAACATATTTTGACATTTCTTCACAAAAGTTGTTCTAGGACTAGAATGCTTCGTCTTTGTTTGTCTATATTTATGACATAGTCACACACATCTAACTGCTAGTCATTTGTACATCAGCCACAAATATTATTCACACCCATGACACCTGACACATGTCTGCAGCATCAAATATAGCCATGGCACTCGGGCATACTGTAGCTGTCAACTGGGGTTTTTTTTTTCTAAATCAGTGCAGTAGTTCTAAAGTATGTTTATCAGTTGTCTAGTACTCATAGCACAAGCACTGCTTAGTTTGGGACTAGATGGCATTGTGTGATTGTTGTAAAAAAAAATAGTCTTCTTTGTTAAATAGACTGCCTTCTTGGCATAGCCTTGAGTCATGTTGTTATTGTTAATTTTATTTCTCCATACTTTTTTTAAATGTTTAATTTTATTTTGCAAATCAATTACTTGTTGGTTCATGAATCATGGTGTGCCAAATAAAAATATTTTCTTTCTTAGATTGCCTCAACCTATTTGCTTCAACCTTAGATTGCCAAGTTTAACCAAAACAAAAAAAAAATCCTTAGCTTTTAATAATAGTATTTAGATTGAATTTCTGCCATTGCCTGTTTACCAAAAGCAATGATGATAGCAGAGTTCCCATTCAAAAAAAGTTCCAACTATGCATCTGCATTGTCTATTGATGCATTATCAACTTTCCTATTTCAAAACATATCATCCAGCTGTTATCTGTGGCAGTAAGTTCCTGACGCAAGTATCACTGAGATAAGACGAACAGAATGTTTAATTTCCTGTTTTATCTATGTATTTGTCATGTTTCTAAGTTTTGTTTATTTTTGTTACTATTTCGGTTCCTGGTACTAGTTTAATGTGCTAAGGATTGTTGTCATTTGAATAGTACCATAAGGTCCTTCTTGTAATACGTAATATTATATAAATTATATTGTTAAAAATTAACTTGACAAGGAATCAAAAAATTAAAAATTGTTTGTATGCATTTGTGTGTTTGTTCTTTCTTCTTCTGAAAACATTTGGATAAAATTTGCCACACGGTTACACCTTGTCCTGATCTTGTGCGGATTAGCACCACATTTATTTTTCCACAACTATCACACAACGCCGTCTAGTCCCTAGCTAAGCAGAGCTTGTGTTATGAGTACCAGACAACTGATAAACATACTTATATATTTCTAAATACATACATAAATTGATAAATTACACCCAGACACAAAACAAATCAACGTGATCATCACACCAACATTTGTCCTGGGTGGGAATCGAACCCACAACCTCCGGCATAGCAGTCTGGGCCACTAACCACTAGACCAACAGGCCAGTCCATTTTTAAATAAACTTGTATTTAAGTATTTTTTTAGATTTCATAAAACTGGATAATAACCAGTCTGTAGTAATCCTGCAATTTTTCTCAAGTTTTTGTAATAAAAACTCAATAGTATTATCTGTCATCTAATTGTTGTAGGTAATAAACCAATGAATGTTTAAGGTATTATTGCACACACCCACTGCAGGGTAAAGGCCTTCCTTCTGTTCTTCCACTCTTTTCTATCCTCAGCCCCTTCTGTTTAAAGTAAGCTTCTTTAATTTTCTAGGAAAACTAAACTGTGGTAACAAAGTTATGCAATTTGGTAGACATATTTTATTTTTAATAATTATAATTTTACCTAATACTTAAATAAGTAAGTAAATAAATTCAAACAAAAATAAAACAAGCAAGTATAAGTAACTCATTGATACAAACAAAAAAAAAGTTGTGGAAAATGCATTATGCTTTTCTAGTTCTAGGCATGCATTATGCAATTATTTTAAATTAATTAAAGATAAGTTATCACTATGTTTGAAATAACATTAAATAAATAGGTATTTAAATGTGGTAATGGCAAAAAAAATAGGTTTTTTAATTTGGTCCAATGTCATATCATGACCTTACAAACCCCACTTCCTTTGCAAGACAGATAAAAAAAATGTGTATTCCAGATAGTATTATTATGGCAGCCTAACAATTTTAAAATTACCTAATCTTATTTACTTGATACTTACATCATTTAGAATAGTATAAGCTTAATAGAAGACATCTGTTCTAAGATTTATAAAAATAGGAAACCACTCTTAATTTTAACGCCATGTGCCAAAAAAAGTGATTCTCCATTATATTTCTTCTTTCAAAAACTAAAATTTTTCCCGTTGATGGACTTTGGAAACCCTCACAGTATGGTTTTGGAAGGCTTAAGTGGACTGGTACCCAGAAATATGTTAAGACTATTTATGAATCTGTCTTTCTGATGAACATTCATTTCAAAAACTACCGAATGGAAATTCCTACAGTTTTTACCAAATGTTAAAGTGGTTCATGAGGAAAGTTTAGGTGTATAATACATGCATGTTATAGCTGAGAAAAGCGGAGAATTTCAAAGAATTCTCATCGATATATATAAAAGAAAAAACTGACTGACTGACATTAAACGCACGGCTAAAACTACTGGGACTAGAAACGTGAAATTTTGCACATGGCTTCCTTTTATGACGTAAGTGAGCACTAAGAAAGGATTTTCCAAAATTCAGCCCCTAGCGGGATGAAACGGGCGTCTAAAGTCTGTACGGAGAGACCTACATTCACGCGGGGAAGCCGCTGGCAAAAGCTAGTCTATCATGTTTTAATGAGATGTTACCAAAATCAATTGCTCAGAACACAATGGGCGTGCACAAAATTTATTTCTCAAATCCTGTTTCAGATGCTTAAAATAATAATTTCTGTCATTAATGTGGTTAAGTTCGCTCTGAAAAACCGACCCAAACCTAACTGTATGTTTTATTTTATTATTTAACTATTATACCTATTTGTATACCAACACAGTGACATATTCGCACTAGCGAAAAAACTATAGATAAAGATTAAAAAAAAAACACCCGTGCGAGTTTGAGACGAGCCGTTAGTAATTGTACTATAATAAAAAAGCGAAAGTTTGTATGTATGGATGTGGATTTTGATTAAGCTTGGTAAACAAGTTAACCATATCCTAGAATAGCATGTAATATAAGATTTTTTTTTTCCTGGGATTATGTTCCCTTAGCATAATTTTCTACTATCATGCGGGCATATACAAGCTGCTGCCAGCGTCTTGTTGGCAGCAGCTTGTATATTATAAAAACACTGAATTTTATTGGTTAGTTTTTATACGGGAAAATGCAGTGTTAAAAAGCTAGTCAAATAAAAAAATTAATAAAACTTAGACGAAGACATTTAATCATAATTCGGTCGAGACCCTATGAAAGCTCTGTATCGAAACCATAGCGAGATGTAGAAAAGTGAGCTCACCTAACAACGCCATCTAGTAACAAAAAATAATACTACTTTACTATGGTTTCATGAATAAATATACAAAATGATACAACCATCTTATCAAACAAACAAATCAACTTCCTCACAAATAAACGTACGTGCGAGAGTACGACAGTACGTCGACGCGACGAGAGGGCTGCGCCTTCCTTATCGCGCACAGAGCCCCATTGATGGGCGGCTATTTCTGTACTATCAGCAACACGGAGATTGTGCCCACACTCCTGCCACCGCAAGTAACTTCATGGCTACTTGGTTTAGGATATTGTGTATTTATTTTTAGACTGTTAAAATTAACTGTCTTGGCTTAAAGAGGGTAAAAATACTTGACGCTGCCATCGTCTTTTCCGGCGTCATATGTGAATGAACGCCCAATGTTAAACAAAGCAATAAATCGTTTGTAATATTAGGTCGTTTTTCAGGAATCAACTGCAATATTATTGATAATATCCCACCTTAAAAAAAACTGCTAAAATTTAATTTATGACTGGCCTGTTGGTCTAGTGGTTTAATCGCCCTGACTGCTATGCCGGAGGTCGTGGGTTCGATTCCCACCCAGGACAAATGTTTGTGTGATGAGCACGATCATTTGTTCTGTGTCTGGGTGTAATTTACCTATAATATGTATGTATTTAGAAATATATAAGTATGTTTATCGGTTGTCTAGTACTCATAACAAAAGCTCTGCTTAGCTTGGGACTAGACGGCGTTGTGTGATAGATAGTTGTGAAATATTAATTTTGGTCTTTCTTATGTTACGTTTTTTTTTCGAAGTTGCGTAACCATCCAATTACTTTTCTTGCCCTGTGTTGAGCGGTAGAGAGTGTCAGAATTTTAGAGGCTAAAACCAACCTGTTCCTTCAGTTGCCCTTTGCGTTCCAGCCACGGTAAATCTACCCTTAATACAACTGACTGTCGTAAGTAATTAACTCAGGAATAAATATGCCCACTACTGGGCATAGGTCACTTCCAAGCACCTCAACATCTGGCAGACTGGTGGCAGCACCAGTCTCTTATCCTGCAAAATCTCACTAGGTCGTCTAAATAAGCCTCTTCATCTAATGGACCATATGAATCATAAGAATAATACATGATCTTGTTCTAGGATCCCAATCGTTTAAGTGGTTAATAATGAATAAAGTAGTGATCCCTCTCAGTACGAGGAATTGTTGAATCATGAATATTCTACCATCTGTCTGACTTTGACTGAGGCCAGAAGTCTGCAGGGCAAATTAACACACGTAATAATTCTTTAACTTGTCTCTTATAAAAAGATCTGGCCTGATGTGTGCTACAGAAATGCTTATAATATTTGAGATTCTTAATAATAAAATATTTCGCGGGCTTGCGGACGATGGACAAGCAATAGTTAGCTCGCCTTCCTGCCATCGGGTAAGGATTGAGCCCGAGTCGTCGGACGTTGCATAGTGTTGCACGCGCGCCTGTAAGAGATGTCAGCAAACCGTTGGGCCCCAACAGCCACGGGGAACTTTTGAAAGGAAAACCTCCTAGAAAGCAAAAAACAACAGGACAGGTATGGTTTTAGTCAGTAGAAGTCTGACACACCCTTGCGCCCCACTCTAGTGCACGAGAAATCATTGGATGATTTCCCACCTAAAAAAAAGGATTAAGTATTTGTCATTAAAACAACCCAAAGTTAACAACCCACACATTACTTAAATACTTTAATATTCCAACTGAAATTGAACTCGATGACCCCAAACCCAATTTCGTTTATCAGTCCGACTTTGAACACGATCGAGTCAAATCAACAAACCTAAGCAAATGTTGGCGATTCCTTCTGCTACAAAAACAGGAACTCTTCATTATGGCAAGGTCATTCGGTCGACTTTTTAACCAGTGAACAACGTCCGTGAGTCATTGGGACTGGTCGTTTTGAAATAGGGTCACAGTGAGGCCTTGGGAGCAGCAACAACGAGTCATTAACTCGTCAGGCTGATGCGTGGCAGACCGTGGAGGTGATAGGCGTTTATGACATTACGGAGTATTTTATTCAGATCGTCTGTTCCCGTTTTGATAGCAATTTCAAAAGTTTAAGCATTTATTTAAACTTCATGTACAATATTGGTACATAGACGGACTTAATGCAACAAGGCATTCTCTACCAGTCAACCTTTGGGTTAATAAGGACAACACTGTGGTAGACGCGCACAATAAATAAATAGTAAATATTTCAAATCATTCTATTTGAAATAGTAAACTAATAAATACTATGATAAATATCAAATCATTATAATTAAGAAGAGAGAGCTGAAAATATAACAATTAATCATAATTGTTATATTTTCAGCTCTCTCTTCTCATAGGGCCACAAAGAAATTCACGAAAAAAAAATATATTGTTTCAATAATACATCATTTTAAATTAATAATTTCAGATTGAATACAATGTATACAAATTAACATGGAACAGTGGACACCCTTGCATATGTCTCTCACATAACACCAGACAAACACGTGTTATTTTATTCCTTATTAGTCTCTCTCGCAGGTCTTAATTTTTTAAAGCATTGCAAACATTATTGTATGGCAGGTTGGCAAGTTGACAGTGACGGTCTACCAAATGAAGTAGTTAACTTTCTTCAATACAGTTCTCTCTTTGTACCTCTTTTGATACCCAATCCAATACGCCTATTTAATTAAACTGTGTATGTAAGTGCCAATAAAATCCGATTCAATCAACTCAGGCGCACACTTTACGATGTCGGTTACTTGGAGAAAGTAAGTACTGGATAAGATCTACGAAATAATGTGTGTGTTATGTACTGGGTAATTTGATGTGTGTTGAAATCAGAAACGTTTATTTCAAATAGACCATTTACAAGCACTTTTGAATTGTCAAAATGACGGTCAGTCAAAAAAAAAATGTGAAGCTAAATTGCACGTTCCAAACCGTAGATCTAACAAACGCGAGCCTATCGATAATAATGGAGATATAAAATATGGAGAACAACGTGCAAGAAACTCCGTGGTTCGTGGTTTTGAATTTCATCAGTTACTTATCAATATTTGTGATCGTTCATAAATTCTTTAAACTTTTCAATTGTTGCTTAGATGATTTTTTTTATTTCCGATATCATCTATTGACATCTCCCGTTCTAGGGTGGCGAGACGTGTGTCACTTTTATTGGCTAAAACCCTTTTGCGCCCTTCAGTTGCCCTTTGCTTTCCAAGACCACGATATCCCTTTCAGAATTTCTTCGTGACCCTGTGAGCTGACGATCTAAAATCGAGCTTGTCTACATAGACGATTTTTTTTATAATTCTCAATTTTTTTTGAAGTCCTCTCAATCTTTGTTCCTTCTTCATACTAATTTTTATATTTTAAGTTCTCTTCTTAATTATAATGATTATTTATTATAGTATCTATTAGTTTATTATTTTACCATAATTATTAATGATACTTAGTAATTCTATTTCAAATAGAATTATTTGAAAGATTTACTATTTATTTATTGTGCGCATCTACCACAGTGTTGTCCTTAATAACCCAAAGGTTGACTGGTAGAGAATGCCTTTTTGCATTAAGTCCGTCTATGTACCACTACTGTACATGAAGTTTAAATATTACATAGAAAACTAGTGTAGCTGCAGCCAGCTTCGTGCAGCCGCTGCATGTGCTGTCTGCATCCGCAGCCTGCAGTCAAGGTTCGAATGGCATCTTAACTCACGTTGTTATCCGTACCCCTTACCAATACAAGACCAAAACAAGAAGTGGTATCGTCCTATCAACAATGCTTTCATTCGCAATCCCAGTATTTATATAAACAAATGACTACGTTACTGTCCCATCTCTTCACATAACATTGTCACATAGTAAGCCATCTTTGTTATATCTCCACCATTTGTGTACACTTGCGACGTCGGATCGCTTTATAAACGATCTTATTATGCATGCATTGTACGGCGGTAATACTTAATTAAATACACATCTCGTTAGCTAATTAGCCTATCATATGATGCAAACGGATGTTGCCATATTTGTCTAGAAGGTGATCATCTAAGGCCGAACAATCTACATTTTTGTGTAATCTATCTAGGAAATATATGTATGCTGATATTTAAACGTAGTTTTTTTTACTGTTTATACCGCGTACATCGACTCGAACAATTTTCCTTCTGCGGTCATCCCGTCCGTTTCTTCAAGGCTAGAATGAATAGGCTCTTAATAAACTAGTGCACTTCACCATCAACGATTGCATCACTGCTTGCTTACCTGCAAGTAGGATCGCAGTCAAGTACTAGTTATATTATTAATAAAAAAGTTAAGTTCTATGATACGCTTTCTCCGATTTAACCTTCGCTGCCCTCCTTAATAAGCATGAAATTCTCAATTACAATCTTCGCAGGTTTTTATGTTTAAATCTTATCAAATTGCAATCAGTTTATTGGTCTCTCTAATATCCAACGAAATCCGTTTTTTCCAATTCATTGGTAATAGGTAATTTGTCTTTTTTAATCCGTTATGAGTATAGATGTGGAAGGATGGAGAGGTAGAGAGGGGCCAAAGAAAACATGGATGAATTGTGTGAGGAGTGATATGAAAGAAAAGGAAGGGATAGCGAGACGGGGGATAGGACAGAATGGAATAAAATGATGTTTTGCGCCGACCACAAGTAACACGGTACAAGGGCCTAGCAGATAGAGAGAGAAAGATAGATGACTGTCTTTTTCAACCCCTTTTTTGTGGTGGGAAATTATCAAGTAACTTCACCGGGGTGGAGCGCCTGGACAAAACCTATCTGTGTTCTTTCAGTTGCCCTTTGCGTTCCAGGGCTACGGTAAGTCTTTTTGAACATTCCCGAAACCCTAGCAGGCATTGAACCGACATCTCTTTGAGGCGAGCGTAGAATACACACCCTTACAAATCTGTGTTTATATTCTTTCTGTCCATAATATCATTGTTCACACAACCGTTCTTACTTTTGTCTGCCCGTTAGCATTATAGCCATTCACATTCCCATACAGCACTCACATCCGTACTATCTCTTTAAAAATATTATTGAAACCGAAAAGTAGCAACTTGTTCGCTGTCGAACTAACTGTCCCAGTTTCGATCGCGTTTTTGGTAACTACTTCACTCCCGTGGGTTTTAGCGTGATGTTAGGCTGTAATATAGGCTATCCAACATTAAAATAATAGTAGTTCATGAGATTGGCGTGTTGAAACAAACAAACTCTTCATTTATCATAATCAAAATCTCGTGTCACAGTTTATTGGCTCGCTTTTGACCACTATCTCACTTGATGGTAAGCGATGATGTGGCCGACGATGTAGCATGCTTGCCTAGGAGAATTCACTCTTGACTTAAAGACCCCTAGGTTGTATTGTAGCTATCAGGAAACACAGACTCCGGCATGGAATTCCACTCCTTAGCCGTATGCCGTTATCGATCTTCTCTGACTGACCGATTTTTATGAAAATTTTTGTGATTGTATATTTGGTAGGTCTGAGAATAGGTCGAGGGCTATTTTTTACCCTCCCATCATGATCTCCATTGTTTTTTTTGGTAATTCACAAGGCAGAACAACGTTTGTCGAGTGTTTTTGTAGATTACAAGTCCCTCTAGCCAATGCAATTACATCAGCTGTACGATAAGCTGCGTATTTCTAAAAGCGTGGTAAGTTGCGTATCCCGTCTTGCGTCTTGTCATACAGGTTTTCTATTAATCACTTGTGCGACGCATGAGTTGGCTGCATTCCTACGACTATGGGGTGCCTCGGCGCCTCCACCATGTATAGGCACGGTACAAATAACGTATTATAAGATAAAATGGGGATTAGATAATATTTGTCAGAAATGGTGAGGGGTTTCAATACTGCCATTTTTTTTAAGTTAATTGGTGATGCTGTAGATCTAGTGTTCGTTACTTGCGATGTTGAAAGAAAACATTTATTTGGCACACACGGTGTAGAAACAAGTCCTCTTCCTCCTTGTGTCGTTTATCCTCAAAGCTGAGGGTCGTGAGTGTCGTGACTTTAACGAATAAAATTGTTTACTATCTCCTATCTTCGGCGATGTGGATGGCGTCGCAGACTGTGGTCTCTCCAGTGTAGCACGGATTTGGTATAACCAACGTATCGGACTCTGGCCTCTGGATCTTTTCTTATCTACTTCCCATCTTGTAGAAACAAGTAGGTATGTAGAAACTTAAGATTGAAAAAAAAAACAATAACATTGTTTGTCTTACGGCTGCGCAAATAGCAGCATTTAGCAAAAATGCGAGACAAATAAGACACTACGTGGTAGGTAACTGACGCTGGTTTTCAATTAAACCTTACTGTGAGTGTGCGGATGCAAATCAGTTTCGTAGATTATTGAATTAATGCAACAACTCTGCTACTTAAATTAATGCAACAACTCTGCTACTTCAATTAATGCAACAACCTCTGCTACTTAAATTAATGCAACAACTCTCCTACTTTAATTTATGCAACAACTCTGCTACTTCAATTAATGCAACAACTCTGCTACTTAAATTAATGCAACAACTCTTCTACTTTAATTAATGCAACAACTCTCCTACTTTAATTTATGCAACAACTCTGCTACTTCAATTAATGCAACAACTCTGCTACTTAAATTAATGCAACAACTCTGCTACTTAAATTAATGCAACAACTCTGCTACTTAAATTAATGCAACAACTCTGCTACTTAAATTAATGCAACAACTCTGCTACTTTAATTAATGCAACAACTCTGCTACTTTCATTAATGCAACAACTCTGCTACTTTAACTCAATCATGAAAGCCTTTCGTAACTGTAAGCGTGTGTGTATGATTTCAAGGTGTTGAAAAGACAGTTTGTTACTCCCAAAATAAGTAGTTCAAAAAATATCCATGTAAGAATGAAAATGTTGTGTTTTTCAGTATTTGCTTTACTAAATGATAATGACTTGTAGCGTTAAGTCCGCCTATGCATGTACCACTACTGTAAATAAAGTTTAAATAAATAAATAAATTAGGGATAAATGTAAACTTTAAACACGGCCATAAACTGTAAAACATGACAAACAGGAAAATTGTCCTATCTATACCAATATTTACCTATGGAAGCTATTCTAAACTGCCATATTAATGAATGTTTTTTTTTTCCTTCACTCCATTTGAGCAGGCTAAGGTACTACAATAAAGCTCTTAGCTCCATTTTACCGAGATCGCGCCTGTTTTAATGATTCCACATATTGTCCAGTTGCGCAAACACTTGAAATACAAAACTATACCAATTTTACACCACAGCATCGACTAGGAATCAATTTGCGAAAAAAACACAACCACCGTGGGTCACCGTTCAGTGGGTGTTTAATGAAAACACCCACTGAATTTAACTCGAGGAAATCCCACCAAAAACCTCCACCATTAATGAATGTAACATCGTAATGATGTTAGATAAAGTGTTTCGCCCGCACAGACATATCAAATGAGCTAAGGAATAAGCTAAAAATAAAGCATTACCAAGGTCTTGCGGTTAACATTCGGCGTGATATAATTCAGGATTTAATTTTATTTTATTTCCTTTTGCAATGAACAAGTAAATGGATTAAGTTTTTTAACAGTTTCCTTATACATAAGGTTAGTTTTGTTACTTTTGTGATTGAATGTTTGCAAATAGTTTTCCGCAATTCCGCATGCTCTAGCGTCATAGAGCAGTGGTGGCCGAGTGGTAACGGCCCCGACTTACGAGTTGTAGGTCGCGGGTTAAAATCCAGCCAGGCGCATACTTTGTGTTATTTATTTCATCACCACTGCTCTCAAAACTATATATAAGGCCGACGATGCTATGCTATAATTCCGCATCAGATTTATTTTTTTAATTAATATAAACTAATGCTTGACTACGATCCCAATAAAATAATGGCAAGCAGTGATGCAATCATTGATGGTGAGGCGCACTAGTTTATTAAGAGCCTATTCAGTCTAGCCTTGAAGGGATGAAATTTTATCAATCCATCTTTTCTTTGGCCTCTCCATCTCTATAGATAGGTATAGTGGAAAAAAATTGACCTGATGCCGCGTCTTTAATATAATGTAATATTCACACAACTATCACACAACGCCTGAGCTTGTGTTATGAGTACTAGACAACTGATAAACATACTTAAATATTTCTAAATACATACTTAATATAGATAAATTACACCCAGACACTTTCTTTGAAGTAACAAAGCCAACAGCAGTGTCTCCTCATCGCAATCCATTGTTTTACTGAGTGCGTATTGTACGTCGTTAACTTGCTACAAACACACCTTGAAAACGTTGCGAATTTGCCACGCGTACGCGACGTCTCCGCTGTGCAGCAGTGGCGTGTTCGCGACGCTTTTTCTGCGCGCCCGCCCCGCCCCGCAGCCGCTCGCAGACCGCTAGTGTGATAAAGCCCTAAGAGCCTATTTACTTTAGCCTTGAATACATAAATTATAATCTTACACTCTTTCCAGTGTGTTACTCCCATCAGCTACTTACTGCTGCCAGCAGCATCGCCCGTATAAAAGTAGAAAGTTGACCCTAGAGAACATACTCTCAATAAAAGGAATCTTATATGCTATTCCAGGACCTACCTGTGTGCCAGTTTCAACCAGATCCCTTCAATAGTTTCAGCATGATGGAGTAACAAACATACACCGTCACCAACGACCTTACAGCCACTAGACGCCTCATGCTTGAACTAGCGCACCAAAACAATTTTGTCAACTAGCCGAGGTACGGGGAAATATTAGTAGGATTCAAAAAGCCTACGAGGAAAAGACATCATGTAGTAAATGATATGATGAACCACATCATGACTGGGTCAGGTCGGGGAAATTATAATCGTCAACCAAAGGATTGTCATGATGACGTTTCCCTTGTCCTATTTAGGGTAACTAATTTAACAGTTCTGACGTAATCATGACACGCTTGAACTTACGTCAAATGAATAATCCTATGACGATGAACATTTCATTTAATAAGGTATGAACTGGTCATTGTCATAGGATTTTTCCAGGACGTGACACTGTGATTATGATTCCGTTGTCAGAAAGAGACGCCACTATGCCTTTTTCAAAGCATAATCAGCAAGGCAGGGTTAATTTGATGGAACGGTAGCAGAGTATGTAGGTGAATCGTAATATACTGCACCTTCTGCCCTACCCAAGTGCCCCAAAAAATGCAGCACAAGCGAGCTCTGCTATGCCATGGAAGTAGCCTTTTCCAAAACACCATCAGCAAAGCGAGGTGACTTTGACGGGTAGCAGGGTAAGGATGTGTTGGCGAATCGTAAACTATACTGCACCTTCTGTCTGACGTGCTCCAAAAAATGCAGCGCAAGTCTCGTCTGCTATGCCATGGAGTAACCAAACTTTATGGCAAGTTACTGCTGTTCCATCGAAGAAGTAGAACAGAATCGTAATGGCGTTTGGCACGTCATAGTATGTCTGAAAAGGCAATACGCGGTCCTAAAACACAAAGGTCAACTGAAGCGCACAGGTGTGATTTTAGTCAGTAAAAGTCATTGAATGCATTCCCGCGTCAAAAAAAAAAGTTTTATGTCATCATCTTCCTGTCTTTCTTTTATGTTATTTGGAGTCGTCGCAACACGTTTTTTTTTATGTTCGGTCTACCTTTACGCACGGGAATCCGATGGATGCGAGCCGCACAGGACCGTTCGTTGTAGCGACACTTGGGGGAGGCCTATATCCAACATTAGACGTCTTTCGGCTGAAATGATGATGATGAACCGTTATGCTATCATTTACTCCATTTTCTTTCATCAATCCATCTTTTTTCCGGCCTCTCCATCAATCCATGTATACTGGAAAAAAAAAACACCTGACTGACGACTGTTCCAAAGTACAGGCAGTTGACTCATACATGCAAATCACGGACGCTATAAAAAGTACCAGCGACAAAGTACGGTATGTGGGCGCCGTAACGATATCAAAGACATTACAATCGAATGCGACACGCATCGAGCGATCCCTGTCGGTACCGTTCGGTGCATTCGCTGCGACTAATCGATGCGACAGAATGATCATGTTTTTGCAGCTTTTTACTCGACTGTCGCAGGAAGGGTTATGGTTTCTAATATTTGTGTAAGTACCTGTTTCTTCAGAAAAAGGGACATAAACAGTTTGAGGCATTTTAACTTGAAGTACCTATCATTAGATTCGTTTTGATACACTATATCTATATCAGAGTATCGAAGAGGAGTCTGTTTTTTTTTTTTGGTGGGAAAATCATCTAATGACATCCGCCTTGGGCGTAGCGAGAGGGCGTGTCAGACTTTTACTGACTAAAAACCCACTCCTGTTCCTTCTCTTGCCATTGTTCCAGGGCGTCGGGGATCTCTTTCGCATCACCCATGGCCCCAGTAGGCTTCGACCCTGCTAGGCGCCTACGGTTGCTGACATGAACTTGAGGCGCGCGTGGAACACTACACGCCGTTGACGATTTGGGCTCGGTCCGGACGACCGCAAGCCCGCGCCTACTGTGGCTGTCTTGGCTTGAGGAGACTATTTAAAAAAATTAAAAACTCAACTGCGTAAAACAACTAAAAACTGTTGAAGGTTTGGGTCAACTATTCAAGCAATGTAATGAAGATGGCGGCATTAATCATCGAGATTGAACTTTAATAACTGCGAGTGATCCATGTCAGAACCAATTGGTACATTCGCTGCGACAGATCTGCGCAGCAAGACACCGAGAACACGTTTTTACTACTTTTTATAATCGCCCGTTTATAACTGTCAGTATCCACGATTAATGTTTCAATAAATCTTCCGAAGCAGTTGTTATGATTTAGTAACACTCCTCTAGTTCGATGTTACGACTTTTTAACTGTTTTCCGAGACATTGACAGGCAAATTGGTCGGTAATTGTATGGCTTGGATTACGTGACTGCGTTTTGCGAGCTATGCCTGAGAAGAACCGCCATTACCAAGAAGTTTTAGGGCTTGAGGCAGACAGATGACATCTCGATATTTTTTTTTTATTTGGGAAATCATCCCATGACTTTTTACGCTCTAGGGGGTTTACTGACTAAAACTACACCTGTGTCCTTCAGTAGCCCTTTGCGTTCTAGGACCACGGGTATTCTTTTCAAAAATTCACCGTGTCCCTAGCGGTCATCGGTCGTGATGAGCCCCTACGGTTTTCTGAGGTACACGAGGAACACTACGTTACTCGTGCTCAGTCCTTACCGTACGGGCGGACGGTGACCTACCCATTGCTCGTCGTCCGCAACCCCATGGCTACGGTGTCGCCATGGGGTTGCGCAACGCCCTTCGAGTCCCGAAGCCCGGGGCATCTACTGTGGCGGCGGCTGTGGCGCGAGGAAGTCTATTCCCTCACGTTTGCGGCCATCGCTTTCGCTAGCATTACTGTTTCACATGCAGAGGCAACTGCATCGTATTCTCTCTCGATCATGCCCACACACATCTGCTTCCCGTACTAAAAACTATACGTATAATATAAGAAGTTACTGGTTAAGTAATAACTTCAAGATTTATAGTGTTAATATGTTCGGTGTGCCGCAATAAACGAGGCTGGTTCTCCTTGTGATAGCCGTATTTAACATACTATTAATTCATGGAATTTATGTCATCGTTTCAAATGCCACAGAAATAATGACTTGGTTCATTTTTCCCTAACGTTACCTATTTTCCGGTGTGTTTGCTAGGGGACTTTTGTGTTACGTTTTATAAGGAAACTAGGATTTTAGATTCTGGAGAGAACAAACTGAATCAAATCCACTTCTAGACAGTTCTGCTGGTACATGAATCTTTCAAGTTTCGTGTACGTAAACGTACTGGAAACGTAATGAAAATCTAAGCTTTAAATTCCTCAAGATTGGTTTTCCAAAATGAATGGATTATGTTCTTGGAGCAAAATAACCAGGTGATGATTGTGTTTATTTAGAGCTGAGCTTCCAATAGGGCTAATTGATTGTGTGCAATAGTGACCGTGGTCCTGGAACGCAAAGGGAACACATGCGAGTTTTAATCAGTAGTCTGACACTCTCTCGCTCCTCCATAATGAAAGTCTTAACTTTAAATTCGTCAAGATTGGTTTCCTTAATCGACGCAGCTAAAGTGGATCTCCCCTATTTCCTTCATGGATCTCCCATATTTTTTCTGCGAAAGTGAAATTTTCGCGAAACTGTAGAAGCGATAAACTAAGTGCAAAATGTAAACAAATAAATCAAAAGAAAGCCGACAACCTCATCAGAGTGGATGAGTTTGCAAATTCGCATAACGTGGAGGTAGAATGCCATCACGATAAAAGCCCTGTCAGATATTATTACGAAAGTGAAGTCTTATTCTATTTTTTAAGTAGCAAGCAGTTCTTGTTTTTGGGGTTCCGCACTAAAAGGAGTGCTGCTTAGTGCTATAATATGCAGATTCGGTTCGGGCTATGGTCCGAAGCGAGGAGGAATGGCAGGCGGTGGCCTTCTGCGAAGCAGTAATGCTGGTGAAGGAGGAGGCCGCACGCGTGAGGGCGAATGTCCTCACACCGCAGCCGAAAGATTCTTACCCCGACTACCAGCCACGGTAGACGCGGGCTTGCGGACTTAGAGCAATGGGTAGCTCGCCGTACGGCCGTCCGGTAATTGACTGGACCGAGCCCAGTCGTCAACAGCGCGTAGTGATCCACGCACTCCTCATAGAGATGTCAGCAAACCGTAGGGGCCCAGCAGGGCCGATGCCCGCTAGCTAGGACCGCGGGGAATTTCTGAAAAGGAAACCCTTAGTCATTGAACGCAAAGGGCAACTAAAGGACACAGGTGTGGTTTTAACTAGTAAAAGTCCGACACTCCCTCTCGCGCCGGCTCCACTCCTTAAAAAAACCCACGACACATAGTCATTCCGAGTGTGGGACAAAGCAATTTTATTTTTTAAATTAGTATGTTTAAGACCTATACATATAAAATATATTAGGGGACTGAAATCAACAAAAAAAAATTAACTACAGTTATCCACTTTTGTCATTTTTCCTCAAAACCATAACCGGAAAGTCCATTAACATTAGTCATTTTTCCTTAAAAATAAAGTGTCTGAAACCTACATAAATCTAATTAATAACCATATTGTGTTTCAAGTAATGTTGTAATAAATTAACTCCCATGTTTGGAGCTTCCGCTCTCAAACGTCCGTTGCATCGGAAGGATGCGCTTGCGCAGTCGGAACTCATGATAGCCATTTAATGTTCTAATGAGGTCACATAATGTAGTTAGAGCAATGCTTCGTTGTTGCTACTTATTTGGAGGCGTAATGGTGATATTATGCGTAATTAGCGTTTGATATTCATGGTTCTGTCGATGTCGTTTGGAGGACGTTTACTAATAAAAATGTACCGTATAATTATATATCTGTATATATGTCGTGGCCAGATCTTAGAAATTGACACTTCATGAAATGGCCAAGCAAGCTGGCCAGATCGTTTTAAACGTTACAGTTAGATGATATTTCAATCTTCGTTTAGCCTACTTTCTTTAGACCTTTTATTTTATTATGGCCAAACGAGGATTGACATATCATCAAATTTTAACATTTAAACGATCTGGCCACGACATATTTAAGGATACATCTGTATGAGTTAGAAAACAGTGTGCAGCAATGGTGGCCGAGTGGTAACGGCCCCGACTTACGAGTTGTAGGCCGCTGGTTCTCACTCAACTCGGTCAGGGGCTAATGAAATAAATTTATCATGTAATTTATTTCATTACCACTGCTCTCAAAACATTGAAGGAAAACATTGAGGAAACCGGCATGTCCTGGAACCAAAAATTCGAAGATATGTGACATTTAACAACCCGCACTGGGCCCGCGTGGTGGGTTACGTCCCATTCCCTCTTCTAGAGAGACCTGAGTCCCAGCAGTGGGAACATTAAAAGGCTGATTATGCTATATTATAAGTTAGAAAACTAGGATAGATGGACGGGGATCGTCACTCACTGGTCGCTTGATAAGGTCGATGCCAGCCGCGGCCGTCGAGGTCGACCCCGGCGAAGGTGGTGTGACGATCTGAGGCGACTGAGGCCCTACCACGAGCTACGATTTAAACTGAACTGTTAAAGGGATGGAGGTATATAGAGTGTATAGCTCCATATCGCTTTCTGGCTTGCACGGCTGACGTTTTAACACGTCATGGTAAGACCACAGTTTAGCAAAAATGATGATGATGCGCGTGATCAACTTCGCGGGGCAAACTTGGCCAGAGATCGCCCAAGATACAGAGGTTTGGAAGGAGAAAGGGGAGGTCTTTGTTACAAAATAAACTAAAGAAAAGAATTGAAAATAGGTAAGTAATAGAAAAGCGGTTGCGTAACGTTGTGAAAATAAAATTATCAGCATAATTTTGAAGTTTATTTGATTACAGGTAAGCATGGGCGTACCCAGCTTCTGGCGTAGGAGGGGGCAAGTCAGATTTTTAGGTCGGATCGTCCGCGGCTGTTTTGTCATACACACTACACAAACACACCTACATGAAACATTAGGTATATGTAGTGTAGTGTGTAGGGCAAACAGCCGCAAATGATCCTGCTGTATAGGTAGTTAAATAAAAGTAAATTTGACTATGCATGCATTTTTATTTTATTTAAATCGCTTCTACTTTAAAAGTAATTTTCGAGGATCTTCTGCAAAATGGTTTATAACATCTTCCGTGAAAGAATCGCCCATACTGATTACAAGTTTTTTATGTACACTGAGTAAACAAAGTCCATTTATGATCTTTAAATTGTAGCCGTGGAAAAAGGCATTGCCAGTAAAATTTCTAGGGATGTTTTCACTTTCGGATAAAAACATTCTGCTTGTTGGATTACTTAATAATAATAATAATAATATCTTTTTCAGGACCTTGAACCAACCGTAGACGTCTCGGCGCAACGATTGTCGGATCAGGTGCGGGTAATCCAACACAGTCATAGGTTGGACGACGCCGTACTTGATAGGCTGCGCTCAGAAGTACTGAACAACCATATCATCTCGACTCCGACACAGACAGGGGTACTGCCGGCCGCTGACGCAATCCCGCCGCGGTCCAATGCTGTTGAGAATGAGTTAGATGATAGGGTTGACACAGTAAGTAGCCAGTGCAATGAAAGACTGAGGAGCGCACTGGAGGATGCGCTTCGCGAGTATAGGTCCACTCCAGCCGAATTTAGACCCCGGTTGCCGCGGTTACCTATGTGCAAACGAAATATGGCGCTAGTATGTGCTCTGGACTCGCTGCTTAAGAATGTTTTTGAGAGCAGCGAGGACCTCGTTGATACGCACTCCATCCTGTATTGTGGGGCTGTTGCGGCATGTCGTTTAGCTAACATAAAGTTTTCAAGTTGTGATGTAGCTAATCGACCAAAGCCTGCTGTACCAGCCTGGCAGTGCAGGATCGAGGGACGTATTGATGAGGCCAGAGCACTCATTGGCAAGCTATACTGCTTCAGGGAGGGCAATACACGTCCACGTGTGATGCGATTCGTGAGACGGGCATTTTCAGGAACTGGAATTACCCCCCGAGAATACATGTCCCGTGTCACGGAGCGCATCGACTTCCTGAAGCAGAAAGTTTGTGCATGGGCCAATCGTATCCGGCGGTATAAGCGTCGGGTCGATCGATACTCGCAGAATCGCATGTTCCAGAGCGATGAGAGGTGGGTGTACAGAGCTTGGGAGCGACCTGAACATAGTGTGATTGACGTGGTCCACCCGGATGATGCCGCCACGAATGCATTCTGGCGCAGCATTTGGTCGGTGCCCGTCTGTCACACTGAGGGTGGCTGGATGCGTGATGTCGAGCGCGTGTGCGCAGCTGTACCAGAAATGGAAAAAGTTGAAATTACGCCACTAGACGTAGCCAGAGCAGTTCGTCCATTACCTAATTGGAAGTCTCCAGGTACGGACGGACTGCACAACTTCTGGTTAAAATGGTACAGCAGCTCACATGCACTTCTGGCATCGCAATTCCAGTCATCTTTAGATTCTGGGTCGCTACCTCAGTTTCTCACAACTGGTATCACCCATCTGCTCCATAAGACAGGTAGTCCCACGGAACCCAAGAATTATAGGCCGATTACATGTTTGTCGACGGTCTATAAACTTCTTACATCCATTCTGAGAGCAAAAATTAATGTACATATAGAGAAAAATTTGATAATGTCTGCCTCTCAGAACGGGTGTAGGAATGGGTCCCGTGGTACTAAGGAGCTACTCCTCATTGACATGGCCATAAGCCAACAGGTTCGTCGATCTCGCAAGAATCTGTCGACATGTTGGATAGATTATAAGAAGGCCTACGACTCTGTTCCACATACATGGCTCATGAGGGTGCTGGAGTTGTATAAAATAGATGCAACTTTACGCACCTTCCTTGAGTCATGTATGAGGCAATGGAAAACAGTCCTTCGCTATCCAGGATGTCGACCGATCCAGGGGAATGATGAACCAATATGGATTAAACGGGGAATATTTCAGGGCGACAGTTTGAGTCCACTTTGGTTTTGCTTAGCTCTGAATCCTCTAAGCACGTTGCTGGAGGATTCAGGTCTAGGCTATCGGTTGAGAAGAGGTGGTCAGGTCCTATCTCACCTGCTTTACATGGATGATTTGAAACTCTTTGCCCACAACAATTTGCAACTAATGGAACTACTGAAGGTAACTGAAACTTTCAGTAGTGCCATCAGGATGGAATTTGGAGTGGACAAATGTGCAGTTATGCATGTAAAGCGAGGGGAGATTGTGGAATCCGAGAGAATTCAACTCTCGGATTCCATACACCTTAGAACCCTCTCCCCGACCGAAACTTATAAGTATTTGGGTATGTCGGAAGCGTTAGGCATTAACGTCGCTGACATGAAGCAAACGTTGAAGGAGCGCTTCTTTAACCGCCTGAAGAAGGTTTTAAACAGCCTTCTGTCAGGCGGAAATAAGGTGCGCGCCTTCAATGGTTGGGTCATGCCGGTTTTAATGTACTCTTTCGGCATACTCAAATGGACTCAGACCGAGCTAGACGCTCTGGATAGGCGGGTCCGTACATTGCTGACCGCAAACCGGATGCATCACCCACGATCTTCGGTGATGAGACTGTACATCCCGCGGAAGTGTGGAGGTCGCGGCTTTTTGAATGCAAAGACTCTACACAACCGCGAGGTGTGCAGCCTCAGAGAATATTTTCTCAAAACCGATGTGGGTATGCACCGCGATGTGGTCGCAATGGACAAGGGACTCACCCCGTTGTCCATGGCTAAAGAGAACTGGCGCAAACCTGTGGCACTTACTACTGATGACCGCAAGGAAGTATGGAAAGGCAAGGAGCTCCACGGGCGCTTTTATCGGGCTCTCCATGAGCCTGATGTAGATTTTTTGGCGTCCGTGGCCTGGTTACGTTTCAGCAACCTCTTCGGAGAAACTGAAGGTTTTGTCTGTGCGATTATGGACGAAGTTATTTTGACGAACAACTACCGGAGACATATTATGAAGGACGGGACGGTTGACATGTGTCGGGCATGCCATCGTCCGGGTGAGTCCATCAGACATATAATCTCAGGTTGTTCTCGTCTGGCTAACGGCGAGTACTTGCATAGGCATAACCAAGTAGCCAGGATTATTCACCAGCAACTTGCTTTAAAATACAACCTAGTGGAATCTGAGGTACCATACTACAGGTATGTGCCCGACCCAGTTCTCGAAAATGACCATGTCACGTTGTACTGGGATCGGTCTATCATTACTGACCGGACTATTGTAGCGAATAAGCCGGATATAGTGGTGATAGACCGATTAGCGCGCCGCGCAGTGATAGTCGACGTCACCATCCCGCATGACGAGAATCTCGTGAAAGCTGAGAAAGAGAAACAAATCAAATATCTCGACTTAGCACACGAGGTTGTCGACATGTGGAATGTGGACTCGGCTATCATTGTGCCGATTGTCGTGACCGCCAATGGTCTTATAGCCAAAAGCTTCGACGACCATCTGTCGAAGCTGTCGTTGCGCGGTTGGATCAAGGGCCTGATACAGAAGGCAGTACTCCTCGATACGGCTCGCATTGTGAGGAGGTTCCTGTCTCTGGAGCCCTAACCACCGGTAGCTTGGACCCTGTTCCCGACACCGGCGGATAACTATTTTTTATATTTTTAAATGTTTTTTTTTTTATTAGTTGTTCTTTAAAGAAATATTTAAAAATGTAAATGATATGTGTATAAAAATAAATAAAGAAATAATAATATTCCACAACTTATCACACAACGCCGTCTAGTCCCAAGCTAAGCAGAACTTGTGTTATGGGTACTAGACAACTGATAAACCTACTTATATATTTCTAAATACATATCCGTTATCTCCAAATCTTCGAAGTACTCCTGCTTGTTAACCCAAAAAGTGCGCCATAGTTCAGCTTCAGATGTGATCCCTTCTAATTCATAAAATTTGGATACTTCGTCCATACATTTTCTTAATTTTGGAGCTGCAATTTTTATTATTTGAACAGGGTGTAACAATGAAAGAGCAAACGCTGGTGAATGTTCTTTACTGAATCTCACCTCTAATGAGGATGATAATGAATCCAAATAGGGTACATACAACGACCGGTGAAAATATTCGCTTAACGAACCAGCTGGATTATTTGCCCTATATTGTTGGCGGCTTGCTGTCCTTGGCTCAAGATTCAAAACCTTAGCAATTTCATTAGCTGATTTCATTAATTCTTTAGTACCTTCTTTGGCAGAAAGCCTATGTTCCGTAATTGCTGTTTTATGGTTTGAATGTGCTCTGCACACTTAATTACATCTAAAGTTTTAGACTGCAATGTGTTTGCGACGGGTTGCAACAGCGAAATGTATTTGTCTATAATACATAAAGACATTATGAATGTGGTTTGTCCAACTGCGGATAACAATTGGAAAGCTACTTTTCTTGTCCCAGAATTACCTTCCTGTGAAAGCTTTTCCAAACCTTCTACAATTTCCACAAAATGCTTTTTAAACATCGAAATACTTTTGTATTTATGCGACCACCTTGTTTCACACAGCAATGGTATTTTCAGTGCATATTTTTGACGCAAAACTGATTCCCTGAAAAAAATTATCGTATCTTTTACAGTTCCGATGCTGTTTCGGATCTCAGGAACATTATTTAAGTGGTTTACTACTAGGTTTAGCTTGTGGCAGGCGCAGTGAAAATATAAGCCCTTTTTAAAAATTTCTCTCAATATTTTTTGGACACCGCCGTCTTTTCCTGCCATCGTAGCACCTCCGACATAGCCCTGTCCCACACATTTGTTAACATCGATGTTTAAGGCATCGATGAATCCATTAATTTCAGTAGCTATTGTTTGAGCATCCATTTTTTGGAACTCGACAAAACCGATAAATTCTTCCTTAACATTTTTTTCCTTTTGATCGTAATATCTAAGACCTATTGATAAATTGTTCCTTTCCTGCAATATCAGCTGTTTCATCAGCCAAAATGCTGCAGGCACTTTTTGTTTCGGGTGGCCATATCATCTAATGACATCCCCCGCTCTCGGGCGGGAGATAGTGTCAGACTTTTACTGACTAAAAACCTACTCCTGTTCCTTCTTTGCCATTTTTCCAGGGTCCCGGGGATCACTTTCGCATCACCCATGGCCCCAGTAGGCCTTGACCCTGCTGGGCCCCTACGGTTGCTGACATCTCCTATAAGCGCGCGCGGAACACTACGCGCCGTCGATGACTTGGGCTCGGTCCGGACAGTTACCGGACGATCGGACGGCGAGGCACCCATTGCTCGCCGTCCGCAAGCCCGCGGCTACGGTGGTCGGAAATCGGGATCGGAATCCCGGTGGCGGTTGGGGCGTGAGGACCGTTGCCTCACGCGATCTCGCATTATTGCTTCGCAGAAGGAGGCAACCGCCTGCCACTCCTCCTCACTACGGACCATGGCCTGTACCAAGGCCCGGCGCGAGAGATCGCTGCCGCCGATCGCCTACACCTACCTTGGTACGAACAACATTGCTTCCTTTTACGAATAAACTGTTAAGAATGATAACAGCAAAAATACTTACAAAAAAAAATTCGAATGTCCATATCTATCTTTATTATTGCTCAGCAGAATGTATGTGCGTGTCACAATCACAACACAATATCAATCAGACAGATTTCTACTTATACTTTGATATAAGTAGGCACTGAACGAGTATTTTTTAATCACCTACGTTTGATTTAGCTCCTTCAAAACAATAACATGTCAAATAAAATAAATGCTAGCCGCTCCCAACTTCCTATCGAAGATTACCGAATACAGAGGCTAGATTCGGTAATGTACGTCCGCCATCATCGCGCGCGGTTTTTTGGCAATTGCATCGTGCATTTTGCCAGTGTCTACTGCACGGTTTATTTAAAAGTTAGAGCATAAGGCCCCGTTTACGTTTTAATTAGTAATTAGGCGAATTCATACATGTTCTGCGAGATTTCCAGGGGGGGGCAGCTGCCCTCCCCTGCCCCCCCCTGGGTACGCCCATGGGTAAGGCCTCAGTTTAATAAATTTTAGTAAGGGCATCCGTTAAAAAAGATCTCCTCAATCCCTCTGTATTTATTTTAACATCCGTGCAACAGCTGTACAGGATATCATACGCAGTTTGTCCTACATTGCAATGCAACTACACAAGTTATGTTAATTAGGTTTTATTTTTCCATAATCACTAATAATATTTGCTCTGCGCCTACATTCAGTTAACTCAAAACTGCGCAGTTACACGACCATGGTACGGTATAGAGGACTGTCCGTCATTGGATCCGATAACTGTCAACACAACACCATGTATCATGTTGCAAGGTAAGTCAACACCAACAATGATGGCGTGTGGCCAACTGTGTCGTGACGTGATTAATTGTGAGATCATGGTGATTAGACACCTCGTTAATTGAGCGAAGGTACAACTTTTTACTTGAAAACTTTTTGCTGTCATTACATGCAGCGGAATTGTACTTGGAAACAATGATGCGAAACGAAAAAAAAGTATACGTCAATATTTGAATTTCGAATAGAACAACGCGGGAATCATCATCGCGTCTGTAATTGTACGAGCTTTTTTTTAACCATTTATTTTGCGATTAGAAAGGAAATAAAAAAAAAACTAAATTAATATTGATAAGACTTTCCCAAACTGAAGTTAATTACTGTAAAAACATTCTAACAATTTCAAACCAGCTGGCCACTTAGAAGTGACAGATGCGACGTTCCGAATTTGGACAGAAAAAAAAATGACACGGCACAAGCCAGTCCACAAATTGCTTGGTTATATAATCTGTTCCACTTTGAGGGCAAAAACTACGGGTTATTAATTGCGGCGAGGTCCAAGCAAGGTCGAATATAAGTATCTGAGTCAGCAGGACGGAAAAAATGCGAATAATAATGCACGGCATGCGATAAAGTAAGTACCTACTAGATGTAGAGTCCACAACGTTGATACGTATTAAAATAAATTATGAAATATATAAATAGGTATTCTTATTATATGGAACTTTGATTTAGTTCCATAAACGTTCATTGTCGCTTAACGTTGTGAAGTCCATGTCATCATGATATGTGTATCTATAGAAATGTTGCACCGCATCATGAAGGAATGCGCCTAATATGAGAGCATTTAGCAAATGGTTTTATTAAATCTTTCCATCAAGCAAAACTAGCAGTACCCATACAGGGTGCATGTCTTTTAATAATCGACTGAGTCATGAAATGTTAATGCATGGTTAATATCCAGTGTTATCCATGTTAACAAAAAAAAAAAAAAAAACTTGATAAGGGACCCTATTATCTGGTGAAGAAGAGCTTTTACCTGACTTAGTTTTCCTCCTTTTTTGAGATGGAAAATCATCAAATACTTTCCCCTGCTCTGGGTGGAGCGGGAGGGAGTGTCAGAGTTTTACTGACTAGTCCTACCTGTGTTCCTCCTCTATGGTTTAACGTTGTGACATCTCCCGCTCCGCCCAAGAGCAGCGATGTCATTGGATGACATTCCCACCGAAAAAAAAAAACCCCCAGTGAATTCCAGTCCTTAGCTGTACGTACAATGCACGTGTTCTCAAAACGTTTTGTAGGTTATGTGTGGAATATCCACCATGTACCAATGGTGCATCTACTCAAGTATAGGTACTTGACGCAACAGACATAAATACATTCTTATACCTTTCATTGTATACAACCTTATCACTACACAGTATAAAACAAAGTAACTTCCGCTGTCTGACCCTATGTATGCTTAGATCTTTAAAACTACGCAACAGATTTTGATGCGGATATTTTTAATAGATAAGAGTGAATCAAGAGGAAGTTTTATATTATATATAATAAATGCATAATAGAGTAGAGAAACACTGATAATTTTAGAGGTTTCTAATGTGATTGTATATAAAGACATTCTGTAGTACCTATGTTTAGTATCAGCATTGCACCCGTACGAAGCTGGGGCGGGTCGCTAGTCTATAATATAAAAATGAATCGCAAAATGTGTTGGTTGGTAACTCAACAACGCCTGGACCAATTTGGCTAATTCTTTTTTTTAAATGTTCGTTGAAGAGTGAGTGAGTAGAGCAGTGGTGGCCGAGTGGTAACAGCCCCGACTTACGAGTTGTAGGTCGCGTGTTCAAACCCAGTCAGGCGCATTACTTTGTGTAATTTATTTCATCACCACTGCTCTCAAAACGGTGAAGGAAAACATCGTGAGGAAACCGGCATGTCCTAGAACCAAAAATTCGAAGACATGTGGCATCCACCAACCCGCACTGGGCCCGCGTGGTGGATTACGGCCCATCCCCTCTCCCAGAGAGGAGGCCTGAGTCCCAACAGTGGGAACATTATAAGGCCGACTATGCTATGCTATGCTATGTTCGTTGAAGTTCAAGGATGGTTTTTACGGAGAAAAATTCGAATAGAGTAGGGTAGAGCAGTCAGTTGACGGGTGCGAAGCCGCGGGCAAAAGCTAGTAAATAATAAAAATGGGACAGACGATGTACTCACAGGCGTTCACATTCCTTTTGTTGTTAGTAAATATAGTCGGACACTAGAATTATTAAAATATCTTATTGTTGTGGTTATCTATTCAATGCTAATTATAATAACCCGTTGAGATTTCATAAATATTCATGTTTAAGAATAGTGTACTTTATGGCTGTATATAAATTAAATTATTACAATACTAAGCTTATATTCTTGTGCTATTTACCTAGTCTTACTGCGAAGTCCACAAGTCAAATTAAGGCGTCCATTACACGGTCATGCAAGCGTCAATCCAAACCATCAATCATGAATGATGTTTGAATGACGGTATTTTATCGCCATACGTTTTTCGCCATGCAAACGTCAGTCATCGCATTACACAGTAGATTTATTGTCAGTCAAAATATTTGACTGTGGCAAAACTGACAGCAAAACCTATCGTGTAATGGACGCCTAATATGATTGATTGAATCGCTTACTAAAGTAGATAGGTACTTTGTGTTTTTATAGGCGGATGCAGGGCGCATCACAGATGTTCGCATGCCGCGTGCACTACACATACAGCTATCGCATATAATGACTTAGATAAAATTCTCACAGCATATCGACTGTGGACAGTTATATTAGACGTGCGCCAGCGCAGCCGCCGTCACGGCCTAGACCCGTCGAAGGTTGCGTTGTAATTTTATTACGGTTTTAATTATGATAATGTTATAATTAACGAAGATTTGCATCACTGCTTACCATCAGATGGACTCGCAGACAAGCATTATTTTATATCAGTAGTAAAAAAAAACATTTTTCAAGGAATCAGTCTTATTCTCAGCTGTTTAGAAGAAGCTTATTATATCTTGAAGGAATATGTTACTGTGTGTAAGAGCATCCTACTAATATTATAAACCCGAAAGTTTGTATGTATGGATGTTTGTTACTCTTTCACGCAAAAATTGCTATCTACTATTGGTGAAACACCTAGTAGAACCGTGGCAGTCAGACATTCTCATGCTCCATAAAATTGTCAGAAACAAAGACCAAACACACACCTACAAGAAACCAGCAACGCAGTCAATCAAGACCCACAAACGTAGATACTTAGAATTCTAAATGTTTCTCAAATGTCAATCATCCGGCGATGACTCATGATTACCATTGACTACCCCGCATTTCACCTTCATTGTCGGCTGTTAACAATGGACTGCTCTAGTAAACAGAAGTATACGAACTGCACAAAATATTACGTGTCTATAGCCATTGTGGTCATATACCGTGAAATTACGAGCGTCCACGAAATACTACGGCCAGTTAGAATCGTAGTCAGTGGCGTAGCTGTGTAACCAATGGCCCTGGAGCAAAAAAAAATTGGGGCTCCTTTTTTTATATGGGTAATCATTAAATAACCTCTCCTGGTGTCCTCTCTTGGTGGAGCGGGAGGGAATGTCAGACCTTTACTTAGTAAGACGAGTTGCCATGAATAAAATAGTGTTGCTACCTATTTTATTTAGATTTCGAAGGTGAAAGAATTTTTGCGGTAGTTCAATAAGAAGTTTACATGATTAGTAACCTCTTATTGAACTAGTCGGGGTTTTTGGGGGGCCCCGAGCATGGTGGCCCCTGGGCCCAGCCTAGCCCTTTAGTAGCTACGCCAGTAATCGTAGTAAAAACATTACGAAAGAAACCTTGGTTCGTGTGATGTAAGCCCTTCTATGGGCGCGGTTAAGGGTACCTACTTTACTTTGTGGTTTTTTCTGATTGTCAAGATAAATTCCGGACTTTGAAATGGTCAACTGGCTGAATATCATTTTGTTGACAACGAAGGGTTTGGTACACAAGCTCTTTCAAGATTCCTGTTGTTCCGAATTGGGCAGTTATCTCATCATTTTTTATTATGTATATCAAAATTGTTTATTTTTACTTTTAGCTTTTCCACAGTTCTACTGCTGGGCAAAGGGCTACCCCAAGTCCTTCCAGACTCGGATATTCTTCTCCCTCGCCGCGCCGCCACAAACCAGAATCGCAATCTGAAAGAATTATTCAAATACGTATCTTTCACATCTAGTGGAAGGGGAAACTGTCAATAACAGAAAAGGTTGCACTAACTGAAATGTGACGTCACCACCATTAGGTTACGTGAGTACAAAAGATTCTGGAGGATTTGATGAGTGCTACCAATGCTGCTATTAATGTAGCCACTTATTGGGCCCAAACAGTTTGACGAGCTTACCATCGAATCGAAAAGAAGAAGTACAAAAGATATATAGCAAGATATTACCACCACGCCCCCAGTTTCCTTCATACCAATATTTGAAATTACCACACTGGGCTACCAACCCGCACCGGGCTACCAACCCGCACTGGGCCACTAACCCGCACTGGGCCCGCGCGTGGTGGATTACGGCCCATTGCCTCTCCTAGAGAGGAGGCCTGAGTCCCAGCAGTGGGAACATAATAAGGCTGAATAATTATGCTATGCTATGCTATGCTTCATTTAATAACTAATTTTAATGCTGTTTTCCATCGATCACTGATCGATGCTGAATTCAGGTAAAGATATGTTTCAAATATTGTATTAAATACTGTACGACTATAAAATGTTAAAAAAAAATAAAAAATATTGAAAAATATCGAATTGAGTGACTGCTTAAAAACCCGCTGTTTTTGTTGATGAGTTTTTTCATTATGTATCATTTTTATTCGTCATAAGAATTATGACTAGCTCCAACTGTCATTAAATATTCATCGATTTCTTATAAAATTTAAAATCATTCATGACAAATAGGAATATTTTTCTAGCTACGTCATCGAAGTATTGCGAGGAAATCCAATAAAGATAAGAATTATGGCTTTGACGCAAAAAAAATTACGATGAAACTGTATCTTGAGATTTCGTGATACCAATAGTCATAAAACACCCAATAAGTTGGATCACAAAGAGAAAAACATAATGATGCTTCATTCTGAATGCAGAATGAATTTCCAAAGCCTGGGCATTGTAAAAACAGCTGCAAAGTGGTAAACTAAAAGATCGACGATCTTTTAGTATTAGTAAATTGAAGGGCGTAATCCTGCCTCGAACTCACGACACATCGCGTGTCGGTTGCTGTTTAGGTTCTCTTGCACATTTGAGCATAAGGGCGAAGACCCCGAAGAGAAACACATAGTTTGGTTTTAGTAGACTTTATGATTGTTTCTGGCTTGGCTGTCTTTTTTGTTATTTATTTCATTTTTAGGGTTCCGTACCTCAAAAGGAAAAAACGGAATCCTTAGGATCACTTTGTTGTCCGTCCTTTATCTCGGGAACGCGTGGAGGTTTCTATTTTGTGAGCCGATGTTTCAAATGATCCGTTTGTATCTTGTGAGCCGATGTTTCAAATGTTCCGTTTGTATCTTGTGAGCCGATGTTTCAAATGTTCCGTTTGTATCTTGTGAGCCGAAGTTTCAAATGTTCCGTTTGTATCTTTTGAGCCGATGTTCTAAAAGTTCCGTTTGTATCTTTTGAGCCGATGTTCCAAATGTTCCGTTTGTATCTTTTGAACCGATGTTACAAAAGTTCCGTTTGTATCTTTTGAACCGATGTTCCAAATGTTCCGTTTGTATCTTGTGAGCCGATGTTTCAAATGTTCCGCTTGTATCTTTTGAGCCGATGTTGCAAATTTTCCAAATGAGACATATCACTGTTTCGGAACATTCCAATCGCAAAGATCACACACTTTTCCCACGCCTACAATAAGGCACACAAGTAGTTCTTCAGCGTATTTCCATCCTGTTCAAGGCCAGAACGCAAGGGTGTGATAGTTTCACGATCATCGAGTATGGATTAAAAATCACTTTTTTACTAAGGTCTTCCAATCTATACAAGAATATTACGCAAATACTCGCGTATTTTTCGTAGTGACTTAACTACCTAACATTATTCCATAATATACAATGCCAGTACGAATATGGACTAATCGTGTGTAGATCGGAATAATCGCGCCTGGATTAGGTCATGTTAGAATAGTGACCATTAGAACACGATGGCGAGCGAACGAAGCGATCATGTGGGTTAGGTTAGGTTAGGTTGGTTAGAACAGTGACCATTAAAGATCAGACCCCCTTCTAATGATAGCGAATTATTTGGGTTAGGTTAAGTTAAAAGCCATTATGATTTATAAAAATCTTTTGTTCTTTCATATTAGACTAAATAAGTTTTATGTATTTTTAATGGTATATCTAAAGATTTTATAATCAATGTATGCTATGCTTATAAAATTAGTTATTTGAAAATTATATCAAACGTTTATTTTATTATATTAACTAATCGTTATATCAAATAAAATTATAGATTCATTTGTTATTGAATCTTGTAGATATTAGAGATTTTGTAATTATACCGTATATTACTTACCCGTGTACACAAAGCGTATAGTTACGAATACGCGTCTTTGAAGCTACGCGTCCGAGGATAGTTTATTACAAACAATAAAATTATCAGTGTGGAATTAAATTAATATTAAAGACTGTCTTATAGTATGATACCCTTATCAGTGATGCAGATCATGCAGCAGTTTACAACGCCCCACTTATACCATTAATTAGTGCCAAGAAATACTCAATTAACAGACAATAATGAATGACAGCATCTAACAGTTAATTCCCTATCATCCTAGACATTTGGATGATGACGTCACGACGCGTCTGAGATATCTCTCGGATAGCGGTCGGAGTGAACTGTGGCCAGGTCACTGACCGGGGCGGTCATTAACAAAAAACGCAGCCGATACTACGCATCTTCTGATTGAGGCCTACATGTGGTATTGAGATGAGTTGACTAATATGAATTCTTTCAACATTGATTTGAGTATTTAATAACTAGCAATGTTCCTGCGCCTTCGTTCGCGTAAATGAACTACCCTATTAGGAAGCATTTTGGAGAGTCTGCGCAATAATTACTTGACTTGATTCCACCACCACCCTTCTAGTATCGGATAAACCGACGTACGGCGAGTATCCACGCTAACATATGTTGACACCTTTACCTACGGTCAGGACTACGCGTTTTTTTTTTTACTCAATACCGCGTACATCAAAGGACTGGAACAATTTGCCTGCTGCGGTTTTCTAAAGCTAGAGTAAATATGCTCTTAATAAAACTTCACCATCAACGATTGCATCACTGCTTACGATCAGGTGGGATCGCAGTCTAGCACTAATTTATATCATAAACAAATAACTTTTCTCGTGGCTTGACTCGAGAGGGAGTGTCAGATTTTTACTGACTTAAACCCACTCGTGTACCTTCAGTTGCTTCTTGCGTTCCAGGGCCGCGAAGACTTATTCGAAGGATTTTATAGTCGAACTGGTCCTTGTGGGGCATTTAGGTCGCTTATAACGCTGGTACATGATCATACATCATGTACCAGCGTTTAAGTTCGCATAAAGAGCATGGGCCATAATTATTGTTGCTGAAAAAAAAAACCTCCCTTATCATTTTCCACAAACATCTATCCTCTATCATTGTGAGCTAGTCTTCTACCATCCCTCCATTCTTCTTGGTCCACCACGATGTCCCTTAACAGTTAATGGAATCCAATAAGAGGTTCTCTTAACCCACAAATCATCTTACATGCGGCAGACATATTAGATAGCACGCTTGTCATGTCTTTAAATATAACAGTCAACCGAAGTCAGTTCCTGAACACTTCAGTTCGGAAATAGAAACCCGGACAACAGGACCAAATAATTGAGTGTCTGGTGGATAAGATAAGCGCCCATGCCACATGCTTTTCAATTATAGTTTCTATCTAGTTTTCTTAGTCACATACACGCTTATTAAAAAATTAGTCGTGATGTCGCAGTATGTGCTCAAGTTTAATTGAAAAACTTTGAACTCGCCAATACTTACATCATCTCCGTCTAGTTCTAATTAAAAGAAACTAGCCACCCTCAGACGCTTTACGGCTTTTTTGTGTAATATCTGTTCATTTTCTATGTTGCATCGAATAAATGTTGTATCTATATAGACTTTCTTATTGGCAATGTGTGTATTGGTAGTACTATAAGTTTAACTCCGCCATTATTTCTTTTTTTGAGGTGGAACATTATCAAATAACTCTTGCCGCCCTGGGTGGAGCGAGAGTATCAAACTTTGACTGTCTAAAACCCACCTGTTTTCCTTCAATTGCCCTTTGCGTTCCAAGGTCAAGGTAACTCTTTCAAATAATTTCGCTGTAGTACACCTGGTCCTACATACATTAAAGAATACAACCATGATGTGCTTACAGCTGAAGGAGTGGAATTCTCTGCTGAAGTCTGTGTTTCCTGATAGCTATAACCTGGGAATCTTTAAGTCAAGAGTGAATGCTTTAATTCTAGGCAAGCTTGCTCCACCGTCGACCACACGTCATCGTCGCTTTCCATCAAGTCTTTCGGCTGGCGCACACGAGCATTTTGCTGAGCATTGGCCGTTTTGTGCGGATGTCATGCATATCTTACTACTTATTATATAGAGTCGTAATTGTTATTTGTTTTATTTTTTAAGGCCGTCATGTTTGTCGTAAACTCTTTCTTTCTTTCTTTCAAGTGAGATAGTGGTTAAGCGCGGGCCTATAAACAGTAAAAAAAAATTATGTAGTGAAAACTGTGTCGAAATCCATGTGTTCGAGATAAAGCTGAAACGTACAAATTGATAGATTCATATCAACAGCATTGTTTCAAAAGGTTTAAATGACTGATATCCACATTTGTTTACAGTAGATTGTGTTTAGGATATTGCGTGGCATGCTGGCTCTTATCTGCATTGTTGTTCATATGACCTTAGTGACTTACAAGGCTACTTCAAGGATGCATTTTATTAGACTTAGAATTAATTACACTCAACAAAGTCAATACCAAAAATTCACAAGTGGGTATTTGTAAGTTATGAACAGATTCGGATTCTCTTTTTAAAAAAATGTTGCCTCACTAGGAATAAAGCTGGAACTACATTAGACCGACGCACACGTGTAACACGCCTGATTTATACGTAGAACGACGTCGCGTGGCGTGGAACAAGTGTAGCTCTACAAGTCTACTTTCCTATTGTTATTATATACTGTTGTTATTTGTTATTTAAATTATATGGACCCGACGCACCCTGATCGGCGTGTGTGTCACACGTGTGCGCAGTGTAGTTCTAGCTTTATTCCTATACCGCGGGTGCGTTCACAAACATGTTAACTCACATACACAAGTCGCCCAGACCTGAAACAACTATCTGTAGGTCTTGCAAATATTTGCTATGTGCGGGAATCGAACTCGCGACACATAGCTCAGCACATCGTTTAGTCACTGATACCAACCAACCGTATCATCGATAAAAATTATAATAAGAGTATATATAGTACTGTAAAAGTTCCGCTTATCCATTAAGGGATTCAGCTTCAGCGATCGCCATTAACCTAATTCGTTGTCAAAACATTAGATTGTATTTTTTATGGGAAAATGAACATTTTCGCGGAACGTCCAAATGTCAAGCGGGGACGAGTACATTGAAAAAATCCCATAAAAATATTAGGTAGCGACCAGCGACATTTCTTATATGTTAGGAAAATGTCAGTGTACATGTGGTTGGCTATAGGACTACGGTAAAAAAGCCATTAGGTACTTGTTAAAAAAATCCCTGTGGCTACTGAAAACTGGTCCTTGTTGACGGTTTTTCTCTTCGAGTTCTTTGTTCCTTTTTAGATGATATAAACTAGTGCTTGCCTGCGATACCGCCTGATGGTGAGCAGTGATGAAGTCGTTAATGGTGAAGTGCAATATTAAGAGCCTTGCTCACTCTAGCCTTGAGAGAGAGACACCTGAATTATAATCGGACGGGAAGACCGCAGCAGGTAAATTGTTCAAATCCTTCGAAGTATGCTGTGTAATCGACGAGGCGAAACGCTTAGTTCGGACCGTAAAAGTGTCAACAATGTAAGGGTGGACTCGCCGTACGTCGGATTGTCTGATGGTAGAAAGTGATGGCGGAATCAAGTCGTGTAATTCCCGCGCACACTCTCCAAAAATTATCCTATGAAATGCCGAAGGGTTACTCTACGCCTCCAGGCTTCTAATTTATAGACCAGTAGCTTTAAAAAAGTAATGCATGAATTCCAGAATGATATTTTCTTGTACAATGATGAAGAGTAATACAGACAAATTGTTGCCAATTAAAACCGCCTACAAAGCACTTGCCAACTAACCTAACTGCTATCTACAGTCTAATAAACTATTGCGCTTCACTATCAACGATTGCATCACTGCTTACCATCAGATGGGATCGCAGTTAAGCACAAGTCATTAAAAAAAATCTGACTTATCCTATAAATCTTACGAGATTACAATCTAGACCCGCATTGCACTAAACGATGAGCTCAACTCAATGTTAGCGCTTCGGAACATCAAACGCTGCACTCGCCAGCTGACTGGCATGGCGGCCATTGCGTGACGTCATCACATGTGGCACCCAGCCCGCGACCTTTTCGTTTTGTTTCCTGCCTCTCTTTGTTGCTGGCCGTTTGATGGTTTTATTTTTTTGTGGACCTTTATTTGAACTCGGTGCAAGGGAATATCGAGTTATTTTAACGATAAAACTGTTGGACTCGACTAAAGAAACAACCTATACCTTTAATTCCAGGATGATTCAGTCAATCCATTGCATATCTTTAGCAGTTGCACTAGATCATAAGAGAACACATTTTTCACACCCACTTGAAGTTATCCGCCTCAGGAAATGGGCCGTAATCCACCACGCGGGCTCAGTGCTGGTTGGTGGATGTCACGTCTTCAAATTTTTGGTTCTAGGACATGCCGGTTCCCTCACGATGTTTATCTTCACCGTTTTGAGAGCAGTGGTGATGAAATAAATTGCACAAAGTAATTCACCTGACTGGGTTTAAACCCGCGAACTTATATTCGTAAGTTACGTTACCACTGGGCGTCCACTGGTCTAATCTATAAACATTGCAAGTTAAATGGAATAAAAGTTTAAAAAAAAGTTAAACCCACAACATTGATAACGCAATGTTGCAGAGAGTAATTATATCTTGCGAATATCGTTAGTTGAGATAGCAGCATCAGTCGTTGCACTGTAGCGAATGCTTGGCATCCGACGTCCCACATGCTTGTCTTTGATATGCGTAACAGTTAATAAATAGTATTGTTTGTCTGTAACCTTTTCTTTAAGCCTATCAAAGAGATAAAAGTCGTAGGTCATACGGATAACACTCTGTAGTCTTTCGAGCGTGGTGTATCTTAAGGTTCTTAACCTCGAAAGAAAAAAAAGAAAATTACGTACGGCGTTGCGCCATCGGTACATGGTGGACATCCCACCCATACGTACAAAGCGTTTTGGGAACACATTCATAATGCGTACAGCTAAGGAGTGGAATTCCCTGCCGGAGTCTGTGTTCCCTGATAGCTACAACCTAGGGGTCTTTAAGTCATGAGTGAATAGGTTACTTCTAGGCAAGCGTGCTCCATCTTCGGCCACATCATCGCTTACCATCAGGTGAGATAGTGGTCAAACGCGAGCCTATCAATAACAATAAAAAATAAAAAAATTGTTTGTTCGCTCAATATTTAATAAAAAACCGCTCGAGTGTGAGTCGGACTCTCGCACCGAAGGTTCCGTACAGACTTACTAAAATACGTAAATAGTTCGATTCCCGAATTGAGTGTCGAACATTTGTCTGAATCGCAAAAAAGTAATTATTTTGTGACGAAAGTACAATTTTATTCTTTATTTGTGCGGTGAGACCTTGCTTCTTTGCCTTTTAGGATTCTAGGTAAACGGGAAGTACTCTATAGGTTTTAATTTCCTTGCGAGCATCACAACATAAGCTCCTAGCTTTTGCCCGCGGCTACGCTCCCGTCAGTTGACGGGAGCGTAATCAGTTGATTACTCTACCCAACTCTACCCAGCCCTATCTTTAGATTGCCTTAACTTAAAAGATTGTTTTTCCCTGCTCCAAGGGGTAGAAAACCTGAGCATTTGGTATTTAATTCAGCGTATAACCTCCTCGCGTTCCTAAGAAAAAGAGTCTTAACAGACGGACAACAAAGTGATCTTAAAGGGTTTCATTTTTGTCGACTGAGGTACGAAACCCTAAAAATATACAATTCACAAAATTACAAATAGGTATGCATTATGTCAAGAGAATTTCAGCTCAGCATAGTGATAGTTAACCACACCTGAACATAACCTTCAAAAGCGACCATAAATATGCCAAATTAATAAAAAGTACCCACGATTACCTATTCTCCTCCAGTATTTAGATTCCCTAGCATCTTACTGACATCATCGTCATCAAGTAAATGTCACTCGTAAAACGGCTTGATACACAATTTACATTGAAAATAACTGTGTTAACATCAATTAGTAGTCTGGACGAAATGGTCTTAAGTTGTGGAAGTCGTTTATGACCTGTTTGTTATTGTCTATGCCCCGTGCATAATAAAAAAAACCATGGTCATAAACTTTTTTAAAAAATCTCAGAGAAGTGTGATCTGAAAAGACATGGAGTAATTAAGATGCAGTATAGTGAAGTGCAATAAATATTGACCAGACAGTTCTATTTTTTGAATATTGTAAAACATATTTCATGTGGGCTAATCCATCCAAAGTAAACAAACTGTACATTACCATGGCCCTGGAAAGCAAAGTTCAACTGAAGAAACACGGGTGGTTTTTTAGTCAGAAAACTTTATGACCATAAACTCTCGCTTCATCTAGAGCTCTAGAAGTTATAATAATAATAATAGTCCTTTATTATCTGGCAACTAAGGCCCAAAGATAAAATACACAAATAATCTTGCAAAATAATAAACTAATACGTATAGATTATATTTATAATGATGCCTCAAAAAAAGTGACACACACACACAGTGTTGTTTTTACCACGCTTTTATTAGTTTCACCTGTATGTATGTTTGTTTGTTTGTAACCGACCCCTTTGAGCTCGATTTGGTCCTACTTTGAACGATCAGATTTAATTCAAACTTTGCACACCTGTCAAAGATCGATGACAATGCAATAATCCGATCAAAATATCAGATTATTCTAATTAGATTCGCCAGGATTAATTAATTTCTAAAAAATGAAAAATAAATAATAGTTTAAAAAAACTAAAAAAACACGCTTTTATAGAAAATCCAACTAAAAAAATAGAAAATAAAGTTTAATAAATTTGGATTAAGAATAGTGTACATAAGAAATAAATGTATATTATTGTAAAAAAAGCGTGGGGTGCATATAATGTCAATAATTATGAACATTTTATTGACAGATGAGTAGAAGGATCATCACTTTGATAATATCTTAAAAAACACTTTGAATGCACCCCACGCTTTTTTACAATAATATACATTTATTTCTTATGTACACTATTCTTAATCCAAATTTATTAAACTTTATTTTCTATTTTTTTAGTTGGATTTTCTATAAAAGCGTGTTTTTTTAGTTTTTTTAAACTATTATTTATTTTAACCCAAAGGTTGACTGCTAGACAATACCTTGTTGAAGTTTAGATAAATAAAAGGGTGTAGAAGGTATATTAATGGCGGGCGAAAAAAAATATCCGAGGCCTTGATTGGTTTTAGTTGTGTTTTATTTGACGTGTCTGCCTCCGCCTCCGCTACCGATTTTGGTTCCAATTCCTGTTCAGATTCCGATTTTTATCGGAACATGAAAAACTCGTCGGGAAGTTTCGAACTTTCGGAATCGGAATTGAACTTCCGTAACCTCTCAAATTCTAACATACAAACATAGAGCCGTGCAGTACACTCAACTTGATTAAAAGTCTGTAACAGACGGGCTCTAACAAATTGTCCTATCGCTCGGTTGAACCCGTATTTCTTTTTAACCGTTTTTGGGGACATGTAACGATTTGTGCTTTAATAGAAAAACATCCATTTGGAAGTCATTCTTCACTCCGTTTTGTAAAATGTCACAGAATACGTTTACTTTCGTTTTTCAATTTAATGGTGGCCCGAGAGGGGCTTGCTGTGATTGAAAACTGTCTGGAGTTTTGATCTTAGATCTTATAAAAGTTAGCATTGAGAGTATTTTTTATGCCATAGAATGGCAAACTAGCAGGTGTCCCACTTGATGGTAAGTTATCACCGCGCCTATAGACATCTGCAATATCAGAGTGAGCTGCTGGAATGTTCAAAATAGTTACCATGTCTCTGGAACGCAAAGGGCAACTGAAGGAACATTTGTGGGTTTTAGTCAGTAAAAGTCTGCCACTCCCAGCCATTCCACCTAGAGCAGAAGAGTTATTTAATGATTTCCCGTCCCCAAAAAAGGGCGGTACCCATTACAATCAGTAGAGTAGTTTACGTATTTTTATGCAACGTTTGTATTCTAATCTCAGTTTCAATTGTATGAAAACACCTCCAATGTGCGTAATTTGTTTTTTGAGGGCTGTAAATTATCAAATCAAAAATTTTTCGCCTGTCGCCCAGATGAGATTGCTACTTAAATTAGAAAGTGTTTCAAAGACGTGGATTGGTCATCTAAAGAGTTGGCTATGAGCATCCTTGTAGTAGAGTTTATCTATACATATGTATAAGAGGAGAAACGGACGGACTGACATATCGACACACAGCTGAATGCTAGGAGCGTGAAATATAGCACAACATTTCCTTTTATGACGTAATCGAGCACTAAGAGAGGATTTCCCTAAATTCATCCCCTAAGGGATTAAAAGAGGGTCCTAAGTTTGTATGGAGAAACTCTTAACGCGGGCAAAACTGCTGGCAGCTAAACTAGTTGATGATATAATTTTGTGTTCCAAAGAGAATTATCAGTTTGGTTTAGGGCTCTAATCACGGCACAATAAGTGATGCAACGGAAGTGTTTTAACGGAAGCAGAAACGGAAACAGATGTCAAAAAAAAATCTTATCGGAAGCGGAACTGAAAGGTTTCGGTGTTCTTTATATATATTAAACGCCCCCCCCCTCCCTCCACATCTTTTCCGTCGTGTCCAGTCGTCTACGAGCCCCCCACCTCCGCGCTCCTCGTTGTATTGTTCTGTTATAAAGTTTGCGGAACCAGAAACGGAAACGGAAGTGAAAAAGCTTGCGGAACTTCTGCAGAAGCGGAAGCAGAGTTCTGTTCTGTGTTTAATAAAGAACTCAACATAAATACCTTCACAATTACCACAAAATCCGTCAAGCTCACGTCGTCGACACAAGTAGGCGCCGCCCGCGCCATTTCCCTGCTATTCTTAGCGACGAGTCAACAATAAAGTCGTTTTAGCGGAGCAATCTTCCTAAAAGCTATTGTATTGTCCTTCCCGCGCAATATCCTGGAGTTGATGACGTCATTGATCTCTAGCTAATTTTAGACCACTTATAAATGATTGGGACTTGAAAATGTCGGTTTAATGGGCTTGTTAAGTTCAGTTAACTAAACTTTTATTTTCCTTCGTATAGATGAATTTAAAACATTTTTATTTTTAAATGTTAATTGTTTAAAGTTAATGTTGATAGAGATAGAATATTATTAGCGCGAAATACATTTTGATTGATCAGTAATTCCAGTCTTAGAACCACGTGGATCTAAGATTGCTAAAAATGCATTTTGACCGAGGAGTATTTTCAAAACAAAAAAACAAAAACTAGATTATGCATGCCATAATTTGACATATATGAAGTACTAAAATAACAGGTCCAATAATTATGTTCTCTAATAACCTTTCATATAATTTTGTGCGTGCAACTGTGATTGATTTATTACAGAAAAGAAACCTGTCACAATTACACATCACACTAATATTATAAAGGTGAAAGTTTGTATGTGTGTGAATTTAAAGAAAGAAAGAAAACACGTTTATTTTGACACACACAATGAAATAACAATTATAGAAATTTAACTACTTAAACCTTGGCACATAATTATGGCGGTAAGTCCCCTCTTTGAGGCGTGGCTGGAAAGACCTCACGGCGTCCTCACCTTCCGCATGCCGCAGGTTCTCGCCGGACATGGTCAGTTCAGAAGGTTCCTGCACCGGATTCGTGTGGAAGTGACTCCCGGGTGCCACCATTGTGTGGACCGCCCGGAGGATACAGTGGAGCATACGGTAGAGATGTGCCCTCGTGAGCGATCGGCGACGGCAACGATCTGTCGCTCCGGGCCTTGGTACAACCCCTGGTCCGAGGCGAGGAGGAGTGGCAGGCTGTTTCCTCCTTCTGCGAAGCAGTAATGCTAGCAAAGGAGGAGGCGGCACGTGCATGCGCGAGGGAGTGGCGTTCACGCCCCAGCCGCCGGGATCCCGATCCCGATATCCGGCCACCGAAGGAAAAAACAAATTACTTTAACCTAAATACATCATCATTGTGTGTCTCACGGCTGTGCCAAATAGGTCCTGGTTTAGTTCGTTCAGTATAAAGCCAGGCCACTACGTAGCAGTTGCCTGATGCTGGTTTTCAACTAAACCTTATTATGAGTCTACGTGTGCTAATCAGTTTGTTAGGTATGAGGTAAATAAATATTTTTTTATTTTATGTAGGTATATATTAGTGTGTAGTAAATGATTAGATAGGTTGGGTAGGTAGGTTTTCCCTTGGGTTAGTCTAATTTCACATAGACTAAACCACCGACAGAAGCTAGTATTACATATTTCCGCCGTGATCCAGATCCCGATTTCCAGCAACCGTAGGCGCGGGCTTGCGGATGGCGAGCAATGGTAGCTCGTGGTGTGTGTGTGTGGTGTGTGTGTGTGGTGTGTGGGTGTGTGTGTGTGGTGGTGTGGTGGTAGTCGTCGGCTACGCGTACTGTTCATTCGCGCCTCAAGGAGATGTCAGCAAACCGTAGGGGCCCAGCTGGGTTGAAGCCTACTGGGGCCAAGGGTCTGATAGGAAGACTTGACCCTGGTATGAAATTCAACGAAGGACAGGAGTGGGTTTTTAGTTAATAAAAGTCTGTCTCGCTCCGCCCAAGAGCGGGGGACCTCATTCGATGATTTACCCACCGAAAAAAAAAAGTATTACATATTTATTTGCCAATTTTCCTTTTCCTTTATAATAATTTATTTCCTGGTTTCCTCTGTCAGACTTGCGCAATGTTTTCGCTTTCCAAATAGCAATTTAGTTGTAAACAATAGCGTGGCGTGACGAATTCAGCTCATCATGTGACATAGAACATCGGATGGGTGTATTATTTTGCAACGATGTGTATGACTGTAATCTATTTGTCACGCTACTGGTGATTGTGTTGCGATTACTATGCACGGCAGTGTAGTTTGTACACAATTCAAGCTGTGTAAATACACAATATTTTTTCAATACACTTACTCGAATACCCGCTGTTATGTTTACCGCTTTTAGACATGCAATTTACTGTTTTTCGCACTAGTGCGAGAAAGTGCGCGAACTCGCCCCCGCCGCAATTTTATTACATAATTATCGTATCAGGCTGGGCGCGCGTCGACCCCCCACGAGTCGCGCGTCAGCCCCTGTTTATTTATAATGTCTTCCTAAGTGTGTTGAAATACTTGTTGTTTGATACACGTGGAAATTTATCACTGCAGCACTCGGCTCCACGACACCCTCCTCGATCGCAAGGACAAACTTTCTCCACTTGTATCAAAATGTAGCTACTATTCTTGATTGACTCCTCGTCCCCATGGCGGATGCTCCAGGGTAGCCAGCAAAATTCAAATTTTCTTAAGTTTTTTTTTTTTTGCATTTTGCAGGTCAGTGTCAAGTTGTATGTTGATTAAAATATGATTGACCTTCATCTACGAAATTATAATCATTCAAATCATCAATACAACCCTCTCAGTTCGTCTATCTTGATTCCCAGTGGATATTGTGATTTCAAATTGGTGTAATTTTGTATCTCAAGTGTCTGCACAATTGGAGAATATCGTCACCTTGGAAGGCAATAGAGTTATTCCACCGGACTAACCTTGTGGCTTAGCTCCTCTGGCCTCCAAGGCGACGATATACAACATTAGTTTTAGTATATTATGCGAAACTGGAAACACGTGTCTAGTATTTTTATGTAAAGAATCTATTTACAAAATTTCATAACTGTGTCATGAAAAATCACAAAGTTATAAGCTTGTTGTGTTACCTGGTTGACCGCACAAATACCTAGTCAGCGGACCATCCAGGCGTTGTTTTGCTCCCGCATCCATCTGTGCGCTGACACTTAATGCCCGCAATACCTGCCGTGACCTGTGTTGTACTTAGTGTCGGTGGTATCCAACCTGTAACTTTTTAAAAATATTTTTGGGAAAAATATAACATGGTGTAAAAAATATTGGAATCGATTCAGTTACTGATTCTGAACAACTATATTCAGGTTTCGCGTAATTATACTAAAAATAATATATATGGAATCAATGAAACAGATGCTACCTCAGGAAAATAGTGCTGAGAATTTTATTATAGTAATGACTACCTCAACGAAGGTTTTTGAGAAGGCTGAGAGATAAATTTACTGCCAAATACTGCAAAAACTTTAGAATGTGTTACATCTGCACTCTATTAAAACTTAAAGTAATTTAGAGACTGTAAAAACTAAATACTTTCTAAACTTGACACTATCTAATTGCAAAGACCGTGCGAAGCTAAAACAATAAAAAAAATGACCAAAAGATAGACACAATTTGAACTATTTTTAACCGACTTCAAAAAGAAGGAGGTTCTATGTTCGGCTGAATGTATTTCTTTTTATGTATGTTCACCGATTTCTCGGTCGATTGTGAACCGATTTTGAAAATTATTTTTTTAATTGAAAGGAAACCATTAGATAATGGATGTACACATTCTTTTTTGCAGTATTTGGCAGCAAATGTATCAAGTCAACCTTCTCGGCAAGCTTCGCTGAGGTAGTCTACACTACAATAAAACTTCTCAGCTCCATTTTACCAAGCTGTGAAATTACACACAGCCCAGTTGCGCAGATACTTGAGATACAAAACAACACCAATTTTACATCACAATATCCACTAGGAATCATTTTGCGAATAATTAAATGAGCCACTGAACTTTACTCGAAGAAATCCCTAGATAATATTTTTTTTTATTCTTGGTAGGTTCGCACTTGACAGCTGTCTCACCTGATGGAAAACGACGAATGTATAATATAAAGACCCATTCCTGACTCTGGCCATAAATTTCAAGGAAGAGCTATTGGTGATAAAATTAAACTCTCCAAACTAATTCAGCATACACAACCACACGGCCCAGTTTCATTACAAAATCACAAATGCGAACGTTTGCAGTCTCCACGAGTGATTGGTCTAAGCAGGATGTCGTTGTACGTACTTTGATAAGGTTTCAACTTGTACGCCGGCGTCACTCGATAGGACTCTGTCGTAGTAACGACAGAGAAATAGGTTCAGTGGACTTCCTTATTCTGATAGCTCTCGGATATTACTGAGCTGTGGTTATGCTAGTGTATGATGTCTTGATTTTGCTTACTTTGTTGTGGAGCAAATGCTCATAAAAGAAGGTGGTCATTAAGGAATTTCAGGCACGGGACTTTCCTTCAAAACCTTTGCTCCCAGTCTTACCAAGTAATAAGACCATCAATGGCCTGATGGCCAAAAGCCGAACCATTTGTCGAAGCTGTCGGCAGTATTACTTACAGTGGCAGTATGTACTCCTCGATATGGTTCACATTGTGAGAAGGTTCCTGTCTTTGGAGCTCTAACCACCGGTAGCTTGCTCCCGACATCGGCGGCCTACAATTTTTTTTATATTTTAGAATGTAAATAATAATAAGAGTTCATTTTTTTTTCATAAAGTATTACTAAAGTTAAACTTAAGGGCCCACTACGCGGTATTCGGCACACGATATTCAGACTGTCTTATGTTTTGTTCCGCGTAAGATCGGTCTAACCCTTATTACACTACGCGACTTCGACTAAAGACTGTCTGAATATCGAGTAGTGTAATAGGCCCTTTAGGTGCGACACTGGATCTCGCACTAGGTTACCATGTGTCACAAGCTCCATTTTCTCTCGACAGCCAAATTTGATTTCGCTAAGCATGAGTAGTAACAAATAAGCTACAATTTTTTTATTTCGCTAAATTAGTTGGTACTCTTCGGTACGGAACCCCGAAACTAATAAAAGGGTTCCTCACCCAAGTGGCCCACGCAATTTATTTAAACGATTGTTTAAAATAAACTGTTCTACTGACTATCCATTTCAAAACAAGGATCACCGATTACATTAAAGGGCATAAACGCTGCTGCCACTCTCGATGACGAAACTTTTTATAATGTCTTAGTAAGGTCAGAAAACACGTGAATCAGACAAACGTACATACACACACATCGTTGCTTGCATTGCCAAATGCTTACCTTGTAGTATTGAGTGTTTTTAAGTAAATGATTGTTACCGAATAAACACGCCGTGTGAATTCACGCAAAGGGCATCTGAAGGTACACGGGCGAGTTTTAGTCGGTAAAAGTCTGGCACTCCCTCTCACTCCACCTAGGGGTGAGAAATTATTTGATGAAAAAGTGAATTTGTAATAGGTCCTCTTTTTAGCTGGTCTCATCTGTACCTACTAACAAATGACGAAGGATAATTTATTAGAAATTCCATTAAAAAAAATAAAAAACGGGAACGTGGTTCAGAACAAGACGACGAGATGAGCTTGACTGATGTCTTGTTCATAAATTCCAAATAATACCAAAAATTCAAAATTATTTTTGGTCCTATGGCACAGTTGGTCGTAATCTTACTTAATCGTGATTCAGCTTATACATTGTGAATATATTTAAGACGCCTATGCGTGAGTGAATTACAAATTGACATTTGCCTTGTTTCTCAATAAATCGACCGCCTTGAGCTGATGTGTCCTAGTTGTAAGATACCCATCCGAATGGGATCCTGTTCAATCTCTATGCTTGCTGATGCCGAAAATGAGGTCATTCCAGAACCCGTCATTCGAACCTATTGCCAATATGGTATGTTAAGTGCACTCTTGCGCAACTAAATTACAGAAAACAGTGTCACGATTCTCGGACCAAAGGACCATTCAATCACAATAAAATCATATCGTGACTTCATAAAAGGAATTGGGTTTTTACGAGAGCTCCGATTCTTGCTATCGATTCAAAGGAATTGGTCTATAGTTGTGACGTAAGAAACATATGGCTATGATGAATAACTCATTGATGTTCCAACGTTTTTTTATGTTGCCAGTGTCATAGTTCAGTACTATCGAGTTGTTGTGTAAGAAATGGAATCGATAAACGTTTTGTGTTTGGAACAAAAAATATTGTGAACAGAATAGAAAATATTTATTACAGCAAGTAAATAAAATAGAAGAATAGTAAAGAATGATAATAAAATTACGCTCAGCATTTAGCATGTTATTATTGTTTTCAACATTCGAAACTATTTGTTTTTTAAGTAAAAGTAATTAGACCACAGGTGGAAAAAAATATGAGCTAAGCTAAATTTACCCTATGGTACTTTACGAGTTTACAAAACATTACAATTTACCCTTAGCTAGAATTCGTTGGCGAGCTGAGAACGTGACTAGATTTTTTTTTAAAGAAATACCGTGGTTCTGAAACGCAGAGAGCAACTGACGGACACAGGTGGGTTTTAGTCTGTAAAAATCTGACACGCCTCGCTCCAGCCTAGAGCGCGAGAAGTTATTGGATCATTTTCCACCTCATAAAAATCCTATGCCTTCGACGTGCAAGTGAGAATTTTAGTTTGGTATAGTCTCCTGTCATTGGTACACCTTGTAGGGGGCCATCCAACACTGCGTCTTCCGGTACGCGGTCGCCACTCCAGGCTCCACTTCCACTCTGGTGAAGGTTGGGGGAATCCGATTGATGCGAGACGTACAGGACGGTTCGTTGTGGCGATATGTGGGGGAGGCCTATGTCCAGCAGTGGACGTCTATCCGCTGAAATGATGATGATGATGATGATGATAGTCTCCTGTTAAATTCATCAGTTCCAGAACCCATTTACATTGAAACAAGTTACTTACGTCACAGATATTCAGAATAGCAGTCTATCTTTTGATAACAGTACATATCCATGGTCCTTCATCCATTTTGGGCCGTTTTCGAACTACTCAAACCCTACTTTAAATGAGACAGTTTATCAAGCGAAACTAAAGTCTCACAATTGCTCAATTTCAAATACTTAATTCAGAAATCGTGTGTTAGTCATTTCTTGTGCTTCTTATGTACCTATGCCGAATGCATGTATTGTTTGTAACTTATGCCACTTTATATTCTAACTGCATACGTCCATTTTGTTCAAAAACTTATTGATGTCATACGTTGACGTCACTTTTGATGTTCTTCATATAAAACAGTGTATTGTCTGTAGGTACTATGATTGTTAAACCACAATTTTCTGCTTTCCTAGAGTCTCGTATTGAGTTGTTTACTAAAGGTACGTTAATGCGATCGACGCTTTTCGGCGCTCCGATTGGCCCGCTCCAAGCTCTTAACCAATCACAGAGCCAAACGCGGTAAACGTATTGATCGCGTTAACGTAAAAACAATTCGCATTCATGTAGCGTTATTGCAAGTTCATTACCGTACTCGAAAGCGTTAAAGTAATTAAAAAACTAGAACTGTTTAAGCGCCGTTTGATGACAATAACCAAAAAATCTGTTATTTTCATTTTGACATAAGTGACCGTTTGCGTCAACGTCCGTTAAAAAAACATACTTACACGCAAATAAGCCTTATTAGATAATTATTTTAAGTTGTATGAAGTAATCATTCTGAAATACAACAAACACTAGTAGAAATAATAAATTTATGGAAAATTTTTCGATGTAAGCGCATTATTATTTCAATCCATAGTAACTATAATATTCTTACACGTGTACAAATAATGCCATTTTTTGTTTATAGTCAAACGACTATATTGTCCTTGTCATTCTCGATAAAAGGCTCGGTCTTGACTATAATCATTGATCACCATCCCATATAACTGTCGTGGCCAGATGTTAGAATTGATCATTTTATGGCCAACTAAAACTGGTCAGAGATGATAATTATGTCCATCCATGGATAGCATAGCTTAGCATAGTCGGCCTTATAACGTTCCCACTGCTGGGACTCAGGCCTCCTCTCTAGGAGAGGGAATGGTCGTAATCTAACACGCGGGCCCAGTGCGGGTTGGTGGATGTCACATGTCTTCGAAGTTTTGGTTCTAGGACATGCCAGTTTCCTCACGATGTTTTCATCACCGTTTTGAGAGCAGTGGTGATGAAATAAATTACACAAAGTAATGCGCCTAGCTGAGTTTGAACCCACGAACTACAACTCGTAAGAAGCAAGAGCAGTGGTGGCCGATTGGCAACGGCCCCGGCCGTTGCCAATCGGCCACCACTGCTCTTGCTCACATCATGAAGTGATTAATTCTAAGGTCTGAATACGACACATCCACCACTCTTCACTATGTTGCAACTACAAACAATACACCATCCTCCTTGACTTATCATTGGAACACCAACCTTTACGAGAACTTGACAATAGCGTATCTCACATCTCAAGTCTAATGCCATTTGATATCGGCTTCGTTATAGGCGCGGAGTTGGAACACCTTTTGTTTGCGACAACACTCGCGCACAAATACGTATGACTCAGCGTTTGCGAAACATTTGTGTTACCTTTATGTACCGAAGACTGTCTGTATCTGTTTTGCAATGTTTGACGTTTTTATCGTATTTTACTTGATGCGACCCGTCCCTTGCAGTATTGGATGTCGTAATCATAATCGTAAACTTTCCCCTAAGATGGGGGTCGCTTTCATCGGTCATTAAAAAGTTTTCCTGACCGACGTTCTCATCGATCCAGTTATCAAATTGTCCCTTGTAGACCGGTGGTAGATGACTAGGACTGTGGACTTGGAGGAAAGAGTCATCACAGTCCTGGAATGCATAAGGCAACTGAAGGAACGCAGGTGGGTTGGTGACACTATGCGCCGTCGGCTACTCGGGTTCGGTCCGGACGGTTACCGGATGGCCGGACGGCGAGCTCATCGTCCGCAAGCCCATGCCTACGTAAATGACTACACTATAATAGTAATACCTAAAGGTTTATTTTAACGTAGTTAAAAGAAACAATGTACCTACCCATATGAAATGATATCCAGCAGCAAACGGCGATTATTTTGGCTGTGATTGACGTGAATCAAATTTGTCCTCGGTCAAGTAACTTTGTACTTGATCCCTAAGGAGTTATTGACAACAGTGTGTTAGTAATTGCGCAACAATAAGGAGTATTAGTACTTTTTTATCAATTATAGGCACGAGTTTATAAATGATAATGTCTGACCACTATCTCACTTGAAGGTAAGCGATGATGTATTCGACGATGGAGCATGCTTGACAAGAAGTTACCTATTCCCTCTTGGCTTTGGTTGTAGAAATCAAGAAACTGACTCCGGCAGGGAAATCCATTCCTTAAGCTGTACGCGCAATGAATAAAAACTTTTCCTTCCCCTGAGGCATAGCTTTCCCTGTCCCAGTCACCACAACAGTTGCCTTTAACATTTCCCAAGTTAGGTTTCTCCAATCCCCAATAGACAAACATTAATTTCCAATAAGTTTCTCCTCTTCGCTCCTGGCCTGCGCAGGCGCTGTTCCCAGAAGACGGGAAGGAAGTGAGCTGCGTGATGCGCGTGCGCAATGCAACTTGAATGCAGCCGCTAGTCCGCCGTGGAAGCGGCAGATACTTGATATTTTTTGGACTTGTTTGCTTTGTTGATGAAAAATCGAATTCAATATTTAACTATATTATTTCGATTACAAATGGGTACTCGTAGTACGTATATTTGATGACAATGAAATAAATTATTATTTCGGAATAAATAATAAATCTGTAGAAGTTTTTTGTTGTGCGCGCATCACGTAAATTGTACCAAATCGATATAGATAACTTTTATACATTAAAATTGTGTGGAACTTGATATTACTTAGGCTTTGTTTCATCGCAATCGGTTGACTAAATCGAAAGATATATACTACATTTATTGACTGTTCGGCGGTACGAATGGTGTGACTACTTCCTATATGAGTTGCGTGTATCTATTATTATCTACATATATAAAAGGAGAAACTGACTGACTGACATATCAACGCACAGCCGAAACTACTGGGACTAGGAGCGTGAAATTTTGCACAAGGTTTCCTTTCATAACGTAGGCGAGCACTAAGAGAGGATTTTCCAAAATTTACCCCCTAAGTGGAGGAAAGTCAAAGTTTGTATGGAGAAACCTATTTTCACGCGTGTGAAGCCGCGGGCAGAAGCTAGTTATAAATATGAGCTCATTGTTAAATGATATCATGAATAAATTCAATCCTCTAAATCATGATCAATTCTCTGGCAATACACTACAAGATTTTCCCGCAGCATCGCTCCCGTAGCTGAACCCTGATTTCACCGGGACTAGTGGTAGCGTGGCTTCCAATCAGTGAAAAAAATTTCTTAATGAAATCGTCCAGAGATTACTTCAGCATACAAACAAATTACCTATATTAAAAGGAGAAATTGACTGATTTACATATCAACGCACAGTCAAAACTACTGGGATCGTGCAATTGACAATTGACTGGCCGGTTAGTCTTGTGGTTAGTGGCCCTGACTGCTATGCCGGAGGTCGTGGGTTCGATTCCCACCCAGGACAAATGTTTGTGTGATGAGCACGATCATTTGTTCTGTGTCTAGGTGTAATTTATCTTTAATATGTATGTATTAGAAATACATAAGTATGTTTATCAGTTGTCTAGTACTCATAACACAAGCTCTGCTTAACTTGGGACTAGACGGCGTTGTGTGATAGTTGTGGAATATTATATTATTATTTTGCACAAAGCTTCCTGACGTAGGCGAGCGAGAGAAATTCAACCCTTTTTTTTAATAGCCTATACTGTCCCACGGCTGGGCAAAGGCCTCCCCCAACTTCTTCCAGGTATACTTTTCTTGAGCCACCTCGAACCAGTCCTTGCGGTAGGCATCTAGGTCGTCTCGCCACCTCTTCCCAGGTCGACCTCAGCGGCGTCGTCCATCTTCAGGTACCCACTTTGTGAGACTCTTGCCCACCGGTCAGTTAAATTCAACCTTTATGGGGGTAAAAAGGAGGAATTTCGTTTGTATACAAAAACTTGTACCTCTATGTTTATATTATCTATATATCTTCTATATATATAAAAGGAGAAACTGACTGACTGACATATCAACGCACAGCCGAAACTACTGGGATTAGGAACGTGAAATTTTCCACAAAGCTTCCTTTTATGACGTAGGTGAGCACTAAGAAGGGATTTATGGAAATTCAACTTTTAAGGGGGTGAAACAGGGTCAAAGGTTTGCATAGAGAAACCTACTTTCACGCGGGCGAAGCCGCTGGCAAAAGCTAGTATAAATATAAAAGGAGAAACTGACTGACTGACATATCAACGCACAGCCTAAACTACTGGGAATAGAAGCGTGAAATTTTGCATAAGGTTTTCCTTTTATGACGTAGGCAAGCACTAAGAGAGGATCATCCAATATTCATCTATTAAAGGGATGAAACGGGGGTCCAAAGTTTGTTTGGAGAAACTTACTTTCACGCGGGCGAAGCCGCTGGCAGAAGCTAGTTTAGTAATAAAGATAGGGCGTGTTTTCCCAGTCCGCTTCCGCTTATCACTTAATAATTGAGCGTGATGTCATCGGCGCCTGCGCCTAAGATTTTTGAAGTAAATACACTTCGATTTTCTTTGCATACTTGACCGATGATGATGTTTGTGTGTATTTTCTTTTCTCATGGGATAGGTGACGTAAACGGTAGACGTAACGTTCTAGGACTATGGAAACCCGTAGTCCTAGAACGCAAAGGGTAATTAAAGGATACAGGTGTGGTTTTAATCACTAAAGTCAGACACGCCCTCTCGCTCCACCCAGAGCGCAGAAGTCATTTGGATGATTTTCCACCTAAAAAAAAAGGATGGTGACGTAAGTTAAAATAAGTAGTTGGATTACAATTAGGATTATTTTTTAAGTTACAGCACTGCCTACCTTTAGATTTTTAGTACATACCATGATCATACCTTTTACTAAAGAGTAACTATGTAGTTTCTTGCCGGTTCTTCTCCATAGAAAACGACCAATTTTTAATTGAAATAAGCCTACCTTTAGATTTTTAGTACATACCATGATCATACCTTTTACTAAAGAGTAACTATGTAGTTTCTTGCCGGTTCTTCTCCATAGAAAACGACCAATTTTTAATTGAAATAAATTAGTGCTTGACTGCGATCCCACCTGATGGTAAGCAGTGATGCAATCGTTGATGGTGAGGCTTACTAGTTTATTAAGAACCACATTATAATCGGATGATAAGACCGCAGCAGGCAAATTGTTCCAGTCTTTCGATGTACGCAGTATAAACGACGAGGCGAAACGCTTAGTCCGAACCGTAGAGATTTCAACAACGTACACCCTGGAGTGAGAGGAAGTAATTTGATGATTTCCCGCCACAAAAAAAGGTAAAGTTTCTAGCAATTTCTCACACGAGAACTGTCCCTTTTTGGAGATATTCCATTTAGGAGTCGTGTTGTTAAGAGGCCGTTTGTTTAATAGCGTTTTTATATACCTATTCATTACTGCCAACCGCTACTTATGGCACATTTTATGTGTGTAGCAACTCCTTTGTTTGCACAAGATTCCTTTAGTGTTCAGTGTTTGTTATTGATAGATGTTTTTTTTTTATCTGTTATGTTATTGACTCGGCTGTGGTCTTTGAGTACATGTGGAATTTTATAATTAAATAGACAGACTTATAGTAATACTAGTGACCTGTCCCAGCTTTGAACGGGTGTTAAAAAAAAAAACTGGGCAATTGTGGGTCGGACTCGTGCACTGAGGGTTCCGTACAAACTTACCTATGAAAACAGTTAAATTCCTAAATTGAGTTACGAAGATTCTTTTTTTGTGAGGTAACTACAAATTTGAATAATAATTATAATAATTTTAAATAATTAATATATTTTTTTTATTATTATTTTTAATGAATAGTTTTTAATTTTTTTTACGCTTGGGGGAGACCTATATGTCCAGCAGTGGACGTCTTTCGGCTGAAATGATGATGATGATGATGAACTTACAGTTTACAGTTTTCAGATTTTTTTCTATGCTTGTGCTATGAGACCTTACTTACTAAATTTCAGGATTCTAGGTCAACGTAAAGTACCCTATGAATTTTGATTCCATTGAGAGGGTCGAAATATACGTTTTTTGCGACATAAACGGCCGTATCTTTTTTTCGTCAACTGTCAGAAGTTTGATTATTTCACAGATTCAAAGGGCCGCGGACCTGAGTATATGGTATAAATTTCTTCTCGATATCTTCACGCGTTCCCGAGATAAAGGGTCTTGATAGACAGACAGACTGACAGCAAAGTTATCCTATAAGGGTTCCGTTTTTAGGGTACCGTACCTTACGGTTTTTAGGGTTACGTAGGAAAAAATATCTTTTTTTTTCGTTAATTCAGAAGTTTTTGTTGAGTTTTCATAGCTTCAAAGGACCGCAAACCTGAGTACCTATATGGTTTTAATTTCAACTCGATACCTCCACGCGTTCAGACATACAGACAGACGGACGGACAATAAAGTGATCCTATAAGGGTTCTGTTTTTTCTTTTTGAGGTACGGAACCCTAAAAACAATTCCAATCCTCAACTTTTCTCTACTATATAATTATGCATGTGTCATAAAGGTCACATAAACCTTCCTCATGAATCACTCTGTCTATTGGTGCAAAATACATGAAAATCCGTTAGTTCTTGAATTGATGACGTTCATTTATACAGACAGTCACCGGGACTTACTTCCACATTAATTACTGAAAGTAAACTGAGGAACCGTTTTCGGTCTTTGTTGATGGTTTTTACAAGCTTTTATTATATATATTTTTAAGTGATATACACTAGTGCTTGACTACCATCCCACCTGAGGGTAAGCAGTGATGCAACTTCGATGGTGAAGAGCAGTAGTTTATTAAGAGCATATTCACACTAGCCTTGAACACATCTAAATTATAATCGGACGTGAACACCGCAACAGTCAAATTGTTCCAGTCCTTCGATAGAATAGAATTTATTAAAACTTTATTGACAATTTTTTCTTTTTTTTTTCGATGTACGCGGTATAAACAACGCTGTTGAGATGTTACAGTGAATACTCTGTTCGAAATATTTTATGGCACTCTACCGCTGCCAAAATAATTCGCCTAACCATTTCTTGGCAGGAACTAAGAACTTCCTGCAGGTTCGCGGCATATCCAACCATATTTTCTCCCAAGGCTAATGGAATGTTACTAGGCACAAATTATTTCTGCAATGAACCGTGCTAGCAAATACTTGCGTGTTGCTCTAAGAAAATCGATAGTGGCTACATAAATAATGTCACTTGTGGCCACTTATAAGCAGTAACAGTTTCATCAGATGGCGTAACTTGCGGAAAATCACAAGTGTCGGGCTTTCCGGTCTTACTTGCACAGATTGGTATCAAATAATTTAATTAAACATCGTTAAGCTGGACAGAAAGCATATCGGGCTTTGTTTTGCGGAAATCCTGAGAAGTCAAACGTAACGCATTCTACTCCGGAAATTCATTTCAAATGATTAATTTTTCAGTTGCTTTAGATTTTGATAGAAGAGCTTGTAGTACAGTCAAATTAGACCAAAAAATAGGATTAAACACAATAATTCGCACTCAGCTGAAAATTGGTAGGATTGTTCTAGGTCAGAGGTAGATTGATCTAAAAAGTCATGAAGTCAAAGGTCACAAAAACGAGTTTTTCGCGATTTTCAGCAAAACGGTAACTATCTTCATAAAATTAGCTCAGACAATAATTGTAGATCAGATAATTATCTACAAAAATGTCTAAATACTTTCTTTTTTCATAAGAGTCACCGTTTTTTGAGATATAATGATTGAAAAAGTTGAAAGAGGTATTCGTCATAATATGCTCACGTTTTCACGCCACCTTTGAGGTAGTGTAGTTAGCGCGTTTTTAGGGTTCCGTACCTCAAAAGGACTAAGGTCTGTCTGTCTGTCTGTCAAGATCCTTTATCTCGGAAACGCGTGGAGGTATCGAGTTGAAATTAAAACTATATACTCAGGTCTGCGGTCCCTTGAAGCTGTGAAAAAATCAAACTTGTCGAAAAAACAAGATAAAAACTTATATTTCGATACTCTCAAGGGAATCAAAATTCAAAGGGTATTTATTCCATTGTCCTAGAATCCTGGAATTAGGCATGAAAATATCTGAAACCTGTAAATTTTGTAGTCATCGAATAGAGTCTGGAAGGTTTTTCCGAAACGCAAAAAAGTAATATTCTTGTAGGTAACTAATTTACAGTTTTCTTTTACTTAAGTTATGCAATTCTAGGTCAACGGGAAATAACCGGCTAGGCTTTGATTTCCTAGCGAGTGTCAAAATAAGCTCCTAAATGGAGCTCATCTCGCGAAGCGGTGCTTATCTTTACATTGTGTGGACTTAAAAGTTTGAAGTTTTCTTCACTGCTTCAAGGGGTAGCAGACCTGAGTATCAGCTTCATACTTCCACGCATTTTTGATAAAAAGGGTCTTGAGAGACGAACAGACAGACAGACAACAAAGTGATCCTATTAGGGTTCCGTTTTTGCCGACTTAGGTACGGAACCCCAAAAAGTCACTCAGACACGCCAAGGAATTACTAGAGAATCCTTTTTTCTCCATCACAAATATATCGTAAACTTGTATATGCTCGTATCGTGAACGTCAACCCGTTTCTTACTTGTTCGCATTCTGTATTTCCTACGCCTTACTTGAGCACGCCTTGCCTCTTAGGTTGTGTTCCTGTAAGGATTTAAACAGGAATGAGGAGGAAAATCGTGTCCTTAGGTAGCTTTTTTTCTGCTGGCTTGGTTTTGGGCTGCATCGGTTTTTGATCGGTTTTTTTGTATTGATACAAACTAGTGCTTGGCTGCGATTACACCATATGGTAAGCTGTGATGCAATCGGCCAAAAGAATCTTCTAAGATTATGAGTAGCTGAATCCCCCATTGAGTGCTTTACACTGATATACTCGTACACAAAAGCCTGTGTGCGTCTTCAAATGCGGAACTACTGGGCAATCATCATTATCTGAGTCAATTACTATTATTTTTCTGATTGACTTCTTGAAAATTCAAAAGTGCCTGCAAATAAACTATTTAAATGAATGCCTTGATTCTTTCAGGCATTACAAACATTACAGGCGCCCATTGTAGGTCTTAGGGTTGAACTACAACTGATCACACCGAATCGCATCTTTCTATTCTTCTATCTTTTCCTGTCACTAAGCAAGGTCATTTACAAGAGCAAGAAAGAGAAGGGGAGTGCGATCGCACGCGGCGGAATCGCCTAGGCGGTCGATTTGGTGCGGCCAGATGTATTTCAACCCTGCCCAAGTGTTTTTCGCCTGATTGAACTCATCCCGGCTTCTTCTGTCCAATTTCTTACAAACCTATAATTTTGCGCGATGAGAAAAGCTGCATTATTCAAATTGGATATCCACAATAGCGTTTTGTTATCTTTGTCGTGGCCAGATCATAGAAATTAATCACTTCATGAAATGGTCAAGTAAAACTGGCCAGATCGTTTTAAACGTTAACGTTTGATGGTATATAAATCCTCGTTAGGCCTACTTTCTTTAGACCTTTTATTATCATAGAAATCCTTCATCAATGTTATAGTCAAACGAGGATTGACATATCATCAAATGTTAAGGTTTCAATGATCTGGCCAGTTTTACTTGGCCATTTCATGAAGTGATCAATTTCTATGATCTGGCCACGACATCTTCAAAATGTGTCAAATATAGTTACATGCATATACAACCACGCCTTTCGTGGCTACTACTGCGGTAGGGTAAATTATCATACGCAGGTGCTACAATTCATAATTGCAGCATTTCCATGGACGTAACGAAAATAAAAATTACAGCTAATGATAATAGTCCACAAAATTAACGAGTAGCTATAAACTACAGTTCCACCTCCCCTTGTCACACCCGGAACTATAAAGCCTGCCCTTTCAACCATCATATCACGAAAGCAAACAAATCATAAGTGAAAAAAAACGACCAGGTCGCGTGGTGAGGATACGAAACACCATATTAATTTAATTGGTACCCTTAACTTTATTAGGGAGCTCTTAAACTTTAACATAATAAAAGAAGTATAAAATAAAGTCGTTTTTTTGTATGTCTGTATGTGTGCTCTTATTTCTTTTTGGACGACTCGACGTGACGGATTTTGAGATAGTTCACAAGAGCTAAGCCACGGCAAAAGCTTTTTTCTTTAAGTGTTAAATTATCAATTAACTTCTTCGACACTGGGTGGAGCAAAGGCGTGACATATTTTTTACTAACTTAAACTCACCCATGTTCCTTCAGTTACCCTTTGCGTTCCAGGGCCACGGTAACTCTTTCGAACATTCCCGTAGCCCTAGATAGAGACGGGAGGACTTGGACGGAGACAGGAGGCCCTAAACGGGAAAAACCTAGAACCCTTTTCTTCAGATACTTCTTGAAGCTCTTGAAAGCCGGTTTTCTGGGTCAACATTGATTAATTATGCGTATTGTGCGTTATAAAACGTATTACTGGTACGAGCATGCGTGTTGCGAAATTAAGGGTCTTCTTAATGAGCTCCGAGGGTCTTTTGAGAAGCGTAAAATGTTATTATTATACTCTGAGCTCAGAGTGAGCTAATTGTACTTTTATGGGCGGCATTTGTCATTGTGAAGTTTATGCTCAGACCTCTGCGTTTAACCAAGCGTAGAACTTCTTTTATGCCCTTGATTATGAGCTTATTTCATCGTTAAAGAATGTCACGATTAGCTCTCGTAAAAGTACTGATTGTCATTGTACACTTGACTTTGACTTTGAATAGGTAGACTGGCTGCAGTTTAAAAGTTCGATTCACTCCTGGAATGTTTAGTAAATTATGATAGCATGTAAAGCTGGACTTTAAAAAAAAACTAAAATCGCCAATCCGCCTTGAGCAAGCATTGTGATTATTGCTTTTAATTTTACCCTGAAATGAGGCAGTATCAGGCTGGTATGAATACAGCACGCGAAAACTTAAAACCTCTTTACTAACCCCCGATTTCTAATTTAAGCATTTGAAGATGAGCATTTCTCAAACTCTACTTTAGCCTGCAAACCTGTCATTTGGCATTTATGTACGGTTTGAGACATACTTAACTCAAAATACACAATTCAGAAACTCGCCCTATGAGTAGATTTTTGAATTGAGTATTTGGGAGTTAAGAACGTGTCAAACCCAATTTTTGACAGGTTTTCTCGCTAAAACAGAGTTTGAAAACTACTGGACCACAAATATTTAGTTCAGAAATCGAGTTTTAATCCAACAATTGGAAAGAAAAATATGGCTATAAACAAAATGTATGTTCTCATAAATATTCACTCGTAGTTTCCCTGTATTTACAAATGCAACAATAAAATGCGTAGTGATATGGGTCAGGGAAATGTGGTAACTTAGAGATAACTTGTAAAACATGTACGTGCCGTATCATAGAGTTTCGCACTCGCTCCGGCCGTGACTATGAATTCGTATATTTTACGACGTGACGATCTTACTTTCCTACGGGTCCTGATACTGTAGTTGCTACACAAGAAGTTATTTTCCAAATAGATTATACACAAGCCCCGGTGCTGTTGCGGAACATATCCATTTGTTTTGTTTATTGGTAATTCTTGTAGTCTTTAGAGCTTAATACCAAGTGATTTATGCAAAACAATGTGTGTGATTGATGTGACTTTATCTGCCAAAGTCACCATACAATTACAACCTGTTGTAAATATTTTTTTAAATTATGTTAACTAGTATTTGACTGCGATTCTGCCTGATGATGAGCAGTGATGCAATCAAGTGATGAGATGATGAATCGCACTAGTTTATTAAGATTCTATTCACTATTATTGAACCGTTTTCATCATCATCATCATCATCTTCCTGCCCTTGTCCCGTGTTATTTGGGGTCGGCGCAACACGTTTTCTTCTTCCATTCTGCCCTGTCACTCGTCATACTATCACTAACTTCCTTTTCTTTCATATCAATCTTCACACAATCCATCCATCTTTTCTTTGGTCTCCCTCTCCCTCTCCATCCATCCACATGTAAACTCATAACTCTTTTAGTAACATGCGTTTCATCCCACCTCTTCACATGACCATACCAAGACAAACGATTCCCCGAACCATTCCGGGTCCGGTTTGAACCGTTTTAGCGAATAAGTTTTTTAAAATTATTCTTTACTACTCGCCTTCGTTATTCATCAAGTCTAATTTCAACATTTCATTGTTTCTGCACACAACGATTAGGATGTCCGTTGTATGATGCTGTTTCTCTTTGTACAGAAATAATAAAACAAGTCAAGAGTGAATAGAATACTTCTATGTAAGTGCGCTCTATCGTCGACCGCATCGTCGCTTTCCATCAGGTGAGATAGCGGTCAAGCGCGAACCTATCAAGAATAAAAAAAAATGAAGATTTTAATGAGTGGACCAAAACTGTTTTTAGCCTAAGTTTTTTTGGAAACTATAATATTGGTAATACTATGCAGCTACTAGCCCTTTTAATACTTAAAGAACCAGGAATGTATGTAGATGCATTTATCATTGAACATCGCGACAGCCGTGTCGATGAATTTGTATAGTTTACGATGCTTGCGAAGCCACGACAAACCAGTTGCTCATACAAGTTTCATTCAAGCAGTAGTAAGTAACGTTGAGAAATACTTAACTGGACATAGGACCATCTGGTCCTATGATTGCGGGACTTGCTAACTTGCAAATGTCGGACGGCCAGATTTTTCGTGCAAAGCTCAGATTTTTAGAAACATCTGGAGAGACTGGAAATATATGCAGAGTTTAAACAATTCAGTCATTCAATTCTACATAGATCAAAGGTAAATGGACTTTTCTTGTATTGATCTAAGTCTTGATAACTGGACGGTAGATATTTTGTAAAAAGCACGGATTTGGGGTGACTACTTAGGATTCTACTTCCCTTTAGATTGTTAGGACCCAGCAGGTGGCTATGTTAATTGCAGCATCGGTAGCATTCAGTAAGTACTCCAAAGTGCAGGTGTATGGCTAGGCTAGCTTTGATGATTGTATTAACGATAGCTCAAATACTTGTGGGCTGCAGGATTGTTCGAAAGATTGGCCTTGGAACACAGGTGGGTTTAAGTCAGAAAAGGTTTGACTCCCTCTGGCTCTACCCAGTACGGGAGGAGTTGTTTGATGATTATGGCTCAGAAAAACGCAAATTTACAGTAATTGTGATGATCCTCAAACTTTGATATTTCTTGATGATATCTGTTCAGCCTTTCTTGCATACTGTTTTGGGCGTATAAGCCCAAAAATCCCATTCAGCAAGCCAAAACTGCCTTGTCTCCTAGTCCTCCTATTATTAATGTGCTGTAATATTATGCGCATATTTTAGGGTGGCTTAGCCACACCCCTCCACACCCCCCACCCCGGTTTGTTTACATGGACTCACTGTCGCTGATGATGACTGGGGCTATTTATGTGTAGGAAATGGAGTATAATTATACAATTTGTACTAATATGATGTGTGATCCTTAGGTACAGATAGGCTTTTTTAAGGGCAGTATTCAAATTAGTCTCCCTTAGGAGTCATAAATTAAAACACGGCGGAAGGCTCGCCTCGGTGTTAATTTCCTGGATGGTTTTGGATATGATTTTCGTAGTATTTTTAGTTCTAGTCATTAATTAAACAACCCTTCTAATAATTGATAATATAATTTTATTATTTATATTTCAATAGTTTTCTCTTCAAATCTTACCCCGAAACAGATCTTTCGATCCTTTTTACAACTGAGTCGTGATATTTAGAAATAGTTTCCTCAAAAAAAAAACTTAGCATCTCTCCCTATCGATAGTTTATAAATCAATTCACTCCAGCATCCTCTCCACACTTGAGTGCGATCCTCGGAAGCCGGAGTGCCAACATTAAGCCAGGCTCGCGTCAAGTGACATTTACAAATAGGATCTCATATTCTATCGCATTCGTTGGAGGGATGACAGGGGCAAAATTGTTTCATGCATGCTTAAAATGTCGTGGGTATGTAATTTTTTTATTGCTTATCTGTTTGTTAGACTTTATTGAATAAAGTGTACGTTCTGTTTTCTCAATAATCCGGCTCGAAGGACCAAATATTTTATTAGTAAAACGACAAATATTGTTACATTCAATTTTGGTTTCTCAAATATCCAGCTCGAAGGAGTATCCTTTTGATTCAAAAATCTACAAGTAGAAGGTATTATATAATATACAATTAAATTCTATATATTAATTTATAAAGACTGAACTGTTTATTCTTATTCTGACGTCTTTATAGTGTTCCATAAATTCTTGAATACCATTTCCATTTAAACAGGAGCAAGTCTCATAATAGAAAGCTACAAAACAGACACGTTTGAGTAACGTAGCTGTGTCACGCTGAAGGTTTCAGCCGTGCCCACTACATAGGGCGACGACCTGAAGGGTTGACTTCATGCTGTGGTACATGTTGGAGAAAATAGCGAGCTATTATTAATAAGTTAAGGTGTAAAATGAAAAGGCTGAAAAAAAAAGTTATGATGTCTTGAGTGATTCCATCACGATTGCGACTGTGTTTTATTTCATGAAGCTACTATGACTACTATGGCTTTAAACAGTGATTTCATTGTAGAAAGGTATAAAATCGATTAGTTCGAGTAATGTACGAGTAGCTATGTCTGGAGAATTTAGCAGAGCACAGACCTCGAGATGACCAGGGTGTGAATGTTTTGATTTGAGTAATGTAACCTCCATAGGAGCGTTATGGGTAACAGTTCTTGAGTACACCCGAAGTCACTTGGATCAGCCCTAGTATCGATAGTATCATTTTGGTAGTAAGTACAGCAGGCCACATTACTGTAATAAATTAAAATTATAAATTCATAAACTAAAGCATATTTTAGTTTATACTTTAAAGATTTGTATGTGGTTAGCTTGATTAATGTTTCTACGCCAGCAATGGCAGTAAATGTGAATCAATATGTTTAATGTAAGATCTCAATTACCATATGCTTAAAAATAGATATTTCTATTTTTTTTTTATTGATATAAACCAGTGCTTGACTGCGATCCAACCTGGTAAGCAGTGATGCAATCGTTGATGGTGAGGCGCACTAGTTTTTAAGAGCCTATTCAATCTAGCCTTGAAGACACCCAAATTATAATCGGGCGGGAAGACAGCAACAGGCGGTCTTTCTTTCTTTCACATTTATAGCAGCATCAGTGTCAGTCAATAAATTCCGGTTGAAGTCTAAAGGTAGAACTACATTACAATACATACAGCCAAGGAGTGGAATTCCTTGCCGGAGTCTGTGTTTCCTGATAGCTACAACTTAGGGGTCTTTAAGTCAAGAGTGAATAGGCTACTTCTAGGCAAGCGTGCTCCATCGTCGACCACATCATCGCTTACCATCAGGTGAGATGGTGGTCAAATGCGAGCCTATCATTAATAAAAAATAAAAATAAAACATTGGATACACGCGGGCTACGTACGCCGATCTGGGCGCGTCGGTCTCCATACATTTTAAATGGCAACAAAACTTAGAGTAGAGCTACATTAGATCCACGCCACGCGAGACTTTACGTACAAATCAGGCGTGGCACACGTGTGCGTCGGTCTAATGTAGTTAACTTTTGATACGCTTTCAGCGTATCCCCTGTCCCGTGGCAGGCGCCACAGACGGACGAACTTGACGAATCAATTGTTTCAGCGGTACTCACCATAGTGAGGGCATTTAGGGAGTGGGTGGCCCTTTTAAATCGCCCCTTAAGTGCTGCCAGTGGTGTGTGAACGCACTGCTTTACTCATTTTAAATTGTTGTTTCAATGGAACGCGGTTATGGGTATTTTAGTTTCGGTTTCATTTTGGTTTTGTTTTTAGGGCGCTACTTAGGACTATATTCCTTTTTTAAAGTGGGAAATCATCAAATATCTCCTCGCGCTCTGGTTGGAGCCAGAGGAAATGTCAGACTTTTACTGACTAAAACTCACCTGTTTAGTTGCCCTTCCCGTTCCAGGGAAGGTAACACTTTCGAAGATTCGCGGAACCCTAGCAGAAAATTTCCATGTGCCTTTGATGGTGCCGAAGGACGTTCACTGTTGGGCATAGGCCACCCCCTAGTGTCGCCACAACGAAAGGTCCTGTGCGTCTCGCATCTATATCATTGCCACCGCCCATTACCGCCCATTGTGACACTATATTAATATTAAGTTCCTAATGTAATTTGTATTTTTGGTGTACAATAAAGAATATATCTATCTATCTATCTATCATTCCCACGACTCTGACCAGGACATCGGTCCACATTGTGGGAGGGCAGGCCTTTCACCGCTGACTCTTCCGGTGGCCATTCGCCACTCCACAACTAACTTTTCAGCCTTTTGTGTTCCACAGCTGGGCAAAGGCGTGTTGTATATTTTGAAAATATCTTGTATTATATTGATGGCTAGTTTATGTAGTTAATTTCATTACAGTTCTGTTATCGAGTGTTGTGTTGAAAAACGCACTACTGTTTGCTTTCAAATTAATCTGTGATGAAGTAAAGATGATCAGTCAATCTTCAACACATCAACGCGTATTTCACTCAAACATTTATAAACACATGTCTAGAGCTGTCTAGAGATACGGAAGCTTGCACTGTTTGAACATTACATTACGTACCTACTAAAACAGTTCTTATTGGGAAATAGCGACCCGCTCCAGATTCGCACGGGTGTTACAAATGTTTTCTCTACTATAATATGCATGCATTATACACCTAAATCTTCCTCATGGATCACTCTGTCTATTAGTGAAAACCGCATAAGAAACCGTTCAGTAGTTTTTGAGTTTATCGCGAACATATAGACAGATGCGATGGAGGACTTTGTTTTATAATAAGTAAGATAAGATCAAACTACATACATTTAGTATTATGTGGGTTTATTGAATCTTTTTTTTTTAATAGCCTATACTGTCCCACGGCTGGGCAAAGGCCTCCGCCAACTTCTTCCAGGTATTCTTTTCTCGAGCCACCTCGAACCAGTCCTTGCGGTAAGCATCTAGGTCGTCTCGCCACCTCTTCTCAGGTCGACCTCGGCGGCGTCGTCCATCTTCAGGTACCCACTTTGTGGAGACTTGACCACCGGTCAGAGTGCATGCGGCTGATGTGACCCGCCCAATCCCATTGAATTGAATATTGAATCTTAACTAACGTTTTCTGTATCGAAAAAAGAAAGAAAGTAATCATTTTTAATTAGCAACACTCAGTAGAATCATTATAGACAACAGTAATAAAAAACGTCTGCACCAAATTGGTTAATATCAGCACTTTTGTCAGACATTATGCTGTCTGACACTGGTCTTCCAATGAACCTTGAGTGATGAGTGACAGAGCAAACGGTTTCAAAATTATATACTATATAGACACTAAATAGGTAGTATCTTAGTCATTCAATGCGGATTTAGTAGTTTGTACCAGCTTCTAGGTAACCTAGAGCTCTCACGAAATACTATCGACGACAACTGACTGTGACTCAATCATTGAACGCGACGACGCTTTCGTAGATTTCTTTTATTGCAGTACGACAACTAATTGTTAGGACATTTTTTTTGTGTTTTTAGGGTTCCGTACCCAAATGGTAAAAGCTGGACCCTATTATTAAAACCCCACTGTCTATCTATCTGTCACCAGGCTGTATCTCATGAACCGTGATAGGTAGAAAGTTAAAATTTTCACAGATGGTGTTTTTCTGTTGCTACTATAACATCTAATACAGCATAACTGATTTGACTGGCCTGTTGGTCTAGTGGTTAGTGGCCCTGATTGCTATGCCGGAGGTCGTCGGTTCGATTCCTACCCAGGACAAGTGTTTGTGTGATGAGCACGATCATTTGTTCTGTTGCTGGGTGTAATTTATCTATAATATGTATGTATTTAGAAAATATATAAGTATGTTTATCAGTTGTCTAGTACTCATAACACAAGCTCTGCTTAGCTTGAGACTAGACGGCGTTGTGTGATAGTTGTGGAATATTATTATTTTTATTGTAACATAAATATTTAAGTGGGGCCCCCAAACAACGGTAAATGGTACGGAACCCGTCATGCGCGAGTCCGACTCGATTGTGTCTGTTTGTTTGATTGACTTGGTCGATTTTTTTTTGATATGGGAAATCATCGGATAAGTTCTTTCGCTGTAGGGTGGAGTGAGAGGGCGTGCCAATTTTTAGTGACAAATACCGTGTCGTATTTGTCTGTGCCCTTCAGTTACCCGTTGGCCAAAAACACTCTTGGACCACGAGTTTTCTTTTCTAATTCCAACCGTTACTATTATCTCGCTTTCATTCTCTACCAAACATTCTTCACTCCTTCCATCACAAAAACAAATTCCCATACAACCAATGCTCCTGGAATGAAAAACATTACTCTCTATCTTTAAAACAATTTATTAATATGAGTCACGTAGGACATGCCATTAGTAACACTACTAACGCTATGATATTCATAATAATATCAAGCTGTTAGTGTGATATGTCACGTAATGTGGGTTTGTCTGTCCATATGGGCTGTCCATCATATTCATGTCCGGATGAATGTTTTGACCTAGGCATTGCAAGGAGTCTTTGTGACTGATGTCATCATTTTCAGGGTCTGAGTTCCTCACTAAGAAAGAATTTATAAAAAAAAAAACAAATGTTTTTATTTCATTTAGGCCTACATGGGCACTTATAAAACGTCAGAATCTAGTCGTATTGGTCGTTTCCTATGGAGAAGAACCGGCAAAAAACACACTTTAAAAAAAATTGTTCTTGACATATTTCCAAATTACAGTATTAGTAGATATTATGTAAGGACAGTGTAGATTGTACTCAAAAATACAATAAAAATAATCATAATAAAAAATTCATAAGAATTTTTCACCTCTTTTGTTTTTGATTGGAAATCATTCAATAACTTTAAGTGTGTATAGGACTACCCCATTCTTTAGATTAAGTTCTTATAGTCTATCCTAAGGTTCCTCATCTCCCTAGTCTACCAACTAGTTTGGGGTGAGAAGCGGCTGAATACCAGTGTTTTACATGGAGCGACTGCCTACAAGACCTCCACAACCCAGTTACTGGGCATCACGATACTCTTCGGATAGACCGATGGTTTGACTTTTTGGCATCTGATTACCTGTAACGACTGTCAAAGATTTACGGATGACAACCGGGACCAACGGCTTAACGTGCTTTCCGAGGCACGGGGTGTCCTAGATAAACTTAGAAAAGATAAATGAAGACTGACAAGACATTAAAATGATAAGTCTGCCGGAGTCTTCGTTTCCTGATAGCTACAACCTAGGGGGACCGGGACCTCCTTAAGTCGAGAGTGAATAGGTTACTTCTAGACAAGCGTGCTCCATCGTCGGCCACATCATCGCTTAGGGCCACATCAGGTGAGATAGTGCTCAAACGCGAGCCTATCAATAAAAAAACAAGTTTTTCCTATAGACCATACAGAATATGAAAACTAGACGACATATGACACAAATGAGCTTGATTAGACAAAAGTTGGGCTCAACTTGCCTCATTCATATCACGTTTCTCTTTGATTTAAATGTTTTACGTCCTATTTTCCTAATTGGTGACCCAAATGAGACGAATTCAGACAATTAACTTGACACATGAATTGGTAACTAGACTGGAATACGGATCATCCTTTTTAGTCTAGTAATTTACTGATGTAGATGGAGCTGTACACCTTATAATAGCTCCATAACTTTAACAGTTAGGTTTAGCTCGTCAAATGGATGGCGTTAAGAGCTGTGGTAGAGCTTCAGGGACCCTAGCATGACGTCATACGAGTGAGAGACTGAGGTAATTTCCTATGCACTATCCCTTTCTTACCCCGGGACCAGGGAAAGATTGCCACTTTAGGGTCCTCCCTAAGTGTCCTCTTAGCCATCTGAGTAGGTATAGGTCTTCTCCTTAGATTTCTGTCTATGGCATTTTAGAGGTATGCGGAACAGAATATAAAGTCCCGTAAACCTACATTGAAAAGGGAGTATCCTTCGACCAGACGGGTGTTATGTCTGGTTCGGACTACTGCCCGAAAGATCATATCGGGCCGTTGTATACCTATGTGCGTGCGAGAAATTTAATTGCGCGATGCAAGATTACGTAGTTTAGTTCATATAGGTCGCTGTAGCCTCCTTCTAAAAGGCGGCCAATGATGTTGATGATGAATTTACTATCATTAGAACAAGCCAACTATAGTCTAGAGAGCTGAGAAATAGCCACGAAATTATAGATATTGCTCTATAATATAGGGAAAAAAGTATTACAATACATACTATAATGTTAACACTCACTTAGTTTTGAGATAAAGACCGGTTTCTGAATTGAGTATTTTGAGTTAAGAACGTATCAAATGTCAAATTTTGACAGATTTTCAGGCTAAAGTAGAGTTTAAGAAATACTCAACTTCAAATGCTTCGTAGGGGCCTAGCAGGGTCGAAGCCTACTGGGGCCAGGTGTCTGTTTCTGAAAGGAAGACTCGGGCCTGGTATGAAAGGCAACGAAGGAACAGGAGTTAGTTTTTAGTCAGTAAAAGTCTGACACTATCTCACGTCCCACCTAAGAGCGGGGGATGTCATTGGATGATTTACACACCGAAAAAAAAAATCAAATGCTTTAATTAGAAATCGAGATAAGTTCTTAGTGAACTAGCGTAGATTTCCTGTCACACGATACAATTGTATGATACCGAAGAAAATCTGAATAAAGTATTTATAAACAAAGGCAGCATAGGTTGCCTTTGACGCATCGCTAAACCTATGCAACTCTATGAAGAAGCCGGAAGTTGAAAATGAAAAGAGCTTTTCAGTTGTTATCTCTTGTTCAATCAGATTTAAAATACTATTCCTTAAAACACCGTGAGAATTGTCGCAGTGAACTGTAAAATTTATTCCGAATTCTTGTTTGTTCCAGGTAAGGCCGCATCAAATGAACCACAACGGTTGGGTATTCCGAATAATCGTGATGTCTGCGATAATTATACAGTTTCGACGAATCCAATCCAAACTAGGTAATATTATTAATTCAAAAGTCTTAATTTTTTACCCAAAACGGCTGAACCGAAAAAAGGTACGCACTGACCGCAGATTAACGAATTTAGTGATACTTATGATCTCGAAGAATTCATAAGGGTCAATGCAAGCTTGTGTAGAATCAAAGAGTTAATCTAAAAGTAAATGTAGCAAGCGTTATCCGCAGTAGAACTAAAATTACCGACATAACCCGAAGAATCGTCATAGTAGCAGTGGACAGCGTACTCGCAGATGGCCGAGCGGGCGAAAAGGTACTGTAGTGGCGACCGCGGACAGGAAGACGCAGCAGCGTTGGAAGGCCTCCCACAAGGTGGACCGATGACCTGGTGAGGGTCGCGGGAATCCAATGGATGCGAGTCGCACTAGATCGTTCGTTGTGGCGACACTTTTGGAGGCCCATGTCCGACAATGGATGTCTTTCAGCAGAAGTAATAATGATGATGGTGATGATGATGAAATATATCATATTCACCCTTATCTCTTTATATTTCTTCTGAAATAAAAAAGACGCGCGAATTCGAACGCATGGTACAACATACGCGCTTCTTCGCGACACCTTTAGACCAACATTCGTGCAACTTTGCTAGAATTTGATGCTTTGATGCGCTTCGACGCTACATTACCTTAAATTTACCCTTACGATCTTAATACCAACATCTAATTACATAAAGAGAGTATGACATGTGGTAATTATTAAACAACTCAAATCAAAGCAGTTATTTTCAATTAAACCATTTGCAAGCATTTGTCGTTTGTCAACGAATGGATCAGTCAGAAAGATAAAACATATTGCACATACGTATGAAGAAGAGCGTGCAAGAAACTATAATACATAAACAGTTTTATAAATCATCACATAGCATACATACGTTTCTTATCAAAGACTTTACGAAAGTCTTCATAACATGCGCACAACTTTGCGAACAAAATCTAGTCTAATAAAAAACAAACTTAATACAGAAGCATTGTTTTGTCCGCAACGGCCTTAGTTTACTGGGTAACCCAGATTTGAGTGGGTCGATATATTTCGACCTTTAGTTAACTGATTATGGGGTAGCCTCTGCTATTCTAATGTGGAAAGAATCGTTAGGCTGGCTTCTATTTTAGTGAATCGTAGGCGAAACAATTTGAAAAGTTAAAAGTTATCATGATTCTGATTGAACACTACAGCTGAAAATTACCACATTGCTAGACTAATATATACTCAAAACTAAAATCTACCACATGACATTGGGTGCATTTTATATGCGAAACTCGAAGGGTTAGTATAGGAAGCTGCTACCAATCTCGGCAACGTTTGCGAAGAGCACGGAGAAGAAGAAAGAAGTTCTTATGAACACCTTGTAAGGTCAACTAAACAGTTCAATACCTCTCACCATTATTTTTAACCTGTTACAAAAGTGTAAGATCAATCGCTTACGTAGAACCAAGTTAATAATATATTAACGACGTCCAAGGCCCCGAGGTGGGCGTCTAACGGGCGTCGACAATCGCTCCATTATGTCCGTAGTCGGGCGACGAACCCGCACCCACATGCTTGTCATTACTGCTGCATATCGGCTGCGGGTGTAGGCCACACTGCACACCCTAATGAGATCAGGAATAGTAGCTTTCTATGTTACAAGACTGGAAGGGGAATGAAGATTAAAAAGTTTCTTCCCAAGTATGGGCGATCTAAAATTCCAGAGGCTTCAATTTTGGCCAGGGTCGTGGCTTTAAGGGCAAGGGCATTCAGAAGACATACGATTATTCCTTGTTCATAATAAACTTGTTAAAAACTAAAGCTACTAAAAACGTTCCGTAATATGTTTAATTATATAAGAAACAAAGTAGACGAGAAAAGATAAAACACACAAATGTCTAAGGTCAATGATAAATAAGCCAAGAATAGAAAAAATATGTTTAGATTTCAATCACTGTTTCTTTACAAGCGTAATAAATCTGTGAGCACGATATTCAAAGGGTTTTTGTTGCGGCAACCATAAATACATTAGAAGATACATTCTGCATGCCATTGTGACACCTCCACAGCAAAAACATTCCACCACTGTCTGTCAGTCACATAGCATCACATAATCGCTCCTATGACACAATGAGATTAGTCACATCTGCATCATATGCGGACAATCGAAGCATTAAGTTTTTGTGGGCGGGCATCGAACTGCCAACCGTGCCCCCATGTCTCCCCTGCTTCCGGCGTTGTTCTTATTTGTAAATATGAACTTAGAATAAAGGCGTTTTACTGGTAATGAAATGAGGTAGATGAAAACTTTCTCTAGAGCTTGTGGATCCAAGTAACTAGTCCAGCTATATTGCATGCTGTTCAGGTCCTTCGAGCCGGATAGATGAGCGACATCAGTTAGCAATTAATCACTAATTTCATCATTGGAGAAAAGTAGATCAAATGCTTGATTGATACATTGATTTGATACATTGAGAACATCTTATGTCTAAGGTCGGAAACCTTAAATGTATCCTTTTAATTTTAAAGCCTCTATTTTGATATCCTAAAACAATACAAACCTTCTATCGAAACCTTTCGCCCTGTTTCAATAGCCGTTGACAGCAGTAATATGAAACTCCATTGAATGGTTTAACAGCTCGGTTCGTTGGTTCTGCACCGGAATTGTGCCTATTTGCATTTTTAGGCCTCGACACTGTCAATAGAGAACTGCAAATATGTGCTAACGGGCTTCTAGCTTTTGCGTCACTTTTTTCTACCATTACAACTCAAATATTACGCTTGTTAATGGTTTAACGGTTGACAGAGGCGTTCTATGGTAAATTTGCTTCTGATCTATCTTCACAATGTACTTCATCTTTACCATGTTGTGACTAAGCGTTTCGCCTCGTCGATTGGAACAATTTGACTGCAACAGTCTTCCCGTCCGATTATAATTTACATGTCTTCAAGGCTAGAGTGAATAGCCACTTAATAAACTAGTGCGTTTCACCATCGACGATTGAATCACTCCTTCATCAGGGATCGCAGTTAAGCACTAGCTAATTCCTGCGAGTACTGTAATAACCCAATCAAGGTCAACACACACTTCGAGGCAGCTACCAAAGGACCCAGATTCAGTCAACCAGATCATCAATGTTTTGATGACTATTTTGAACTGCCAAAACTGCTTGGTCAGAATAGCTTGCAAAACATGACACAGTGACCAAAATACCGCAGTGTGACGTCAGAACCTCCAGAAAAGCCCATTGTTGTCTGTTGCCATTGATTGATGGCGTATTATTTGTTGCAGTTTGCTTCCAGTGGCTCCTTCTGAAGAAGAAAGCTTTTCCTTTTATGAATAGACATGAATTCAGATATGCCAAAAGCAAAATATTCCACTGACTGGCTGTATCGTATAATGGTTGCGGGAAATGACAGCAATTTCTCCTTGCTTTATAATGTATCTATGGTTGGTACGACTTTTTTATTTGCGTTGGAAATCATCAAATGACCGATAGCTAAGCAGGCTTCATTATTCGTCCAGCTAAGGATTGGAATTCCCTGCCGGAGTCTTATATTTCTTGATAGCTATAACATAGGGGTCTTTAAGTCAAGAGTGAATTGGTTGCTTCTAAACAAGAATGCTCCATCGTCGGCCACATCATCGCTTACCGTCAGGTGAGATAGCGGTCAAGCGCGAACTTATCAAGAAGCAAAAGGAAGTGTCAGACTTTTAATGACCAAAACCCACGGTGTTCCTACAGTTGTTCTTTCGAACAATCCCGCAGTCTTTGCAGACATCGGCTATAACAGGTAACAGGCCCCGTCAACGGTTTATACGACTGGAGTCTAATTATTAAAAAATAAAAGTTTAATAAAGATATCTAACTCATCATCACCCTAGCGTTTTCCCAACGAGCTTGGGGTCGGCTTCCAGTCTATCTGGTTAAGGCTGATTACCTGTGTTTTATATGGAGTGAATGCCTATCAGACCTGCACAACTCAGTTACTGGACATCACGATACGAACAAAGGATACGAACGAAGAAACGAATAAACATGTAATAACTAAGTTCAGAAAATATAAAAAATCTCTCATTAACAGAGAAGAAGTAAATAAAATAGAGTTTATAATACCTCCTCTAAAATCCCGGAATCGTAAACCTGACGATAAAATCCCGGGATCTACGAACTTTAGGTAAATATACTCTACCTGTTCCGATTTCTGCTCATTAAAGTAGAAACGACTGTATCAGACACAACAATTACAAACACCATAATATAAAAAGTTCTGACAAACTCTTCTCGCAGTTTGACGAGTTTCACGAGAGAACGAACAACTGAAAGAGTATATTATTTTTCTTTATTTCCCGATTCTTGTAGAGTAGATAATGAGTTTTCTCTCGAGGGCGATTATGTGAACAAAGTGGCGAGTGTCCATTTTGTAACAATAGATCAAGTAAATGTTTTGTTATAAAATCATGTATAAGCAGTCCTAGAGATGATTTTTTTTTTGGGTGTGTTATCGCAAGATGAACTTTCAGAATTTTACTGAGTAAAACTCACCTGTAGTATTTTCCTTCGGTTTTCTTTGCGTTACAGGGTCAGGGTTACTCTTTCTAACAATCCCGCAGCCCACAGAGATTTCATTCTGAATTACTCGTGGAGGCGATCGGCGGCGGAGGGTTTAGGCCCATGGTCCGCAGCGAGAGGGAATGAGATGTGGCCGCCTCCTTCCGCGCAGCACTAATGCTGACGAAACAGATGTCCGCAAACGTGAGGCAAAGTACCTACTTCCTAACGCCCCAGCTGCACGATAGCAGACGCTTCAGGCGTCGTTATTCACACGGCAATCCCCAAGTACCGTAGGCACGGGCTTGCGGTCAATGAGCAATGGGTAACTCGCCGTAGCCGGTGACGGTGCTTAGTGTTCCACGCGCGCCTCAAAGAGATGTCATCATACCGATGCTCAGGGGCCCAGCAGTATCGATGCTCGCTAGGGCCACGGGGAATTTCTAAAAAGAAAAGCTGTGGCTCTAGCTAAAACAAAAGGTAACTTGTGGATACAGGTGTGGTTTTATTCAATAAAAGTTGAAACGCCCTTTCACTCCACTTTAGACATGGAGAACTCATTGGAAGATTTCATCAATCAGTCAATCATACAATTTGCCGCTCAAGCTACCAATGGTGGTAATCGTGGTTATGGAATAATCCCTAACTAAAATTAGGAAAACTTATTTCTCTTTCGTAAGCTACTGAAGTAAGATTAAACTAAATACGTGTTGAATGAATAAAATTGTCTTATTTATATTCATTAGTTTTATAATCTTTGATAAACCGTGGGCAGATGATCATGTAAATTCTTCGTGTTCCCATCGAATGCGTCTAAATATGGCTGGCTCATTTAACGGCTGGGTAATTTTGTAAAACCCAAAATGGTGGAGGCAGTTAACAAGTTGGACTGTTACATTTATAAATTAGTTTATGTTGTTGAGTTTGATTTTCGTTTTATTTTGAGCTTTAAGTTTTGATTGTTTTATTTTTATTATTATGTTTATTGGCTTGATCACTATCACACCTGGTAAGTAAGCGATGATAAGTGGTCGACGAGGGAGCATGCTTGCCGAGAAGTAACCTAGTCTTAACTTAAATACCCCCAGCCCTGCGTCCAAAAATGAGGTTAGAGTTAATTCTAATCACGTCATCAGGGATCTACCCTGAAAACTATCTACCCTAAAATCAATCTACCCTAAAATGCAAGCGTAGAGTGTCTAACTCTACGCTCGCATTTTTGAACGCAAACGTAGAGTTTAACTGTCAACGTCAAGCAAGTGTCATTTATGGCAGCTTACACCAACCTACCCTGCTCAGAGAGTTAGTTGGGTTAACTCTAGGGTAGCTACTCGAGTTATAAAAGAACGACCCGGGGTTGCAACTCGAAGCATTTTTGAACGGTTTTTTTTTTATTTGATATAAACCAGTGCTTGACTGCGATCCCACCTGATGGTAAGCAGTTATAGTAGCGACTCTACTGTGGTTATTTTTGAACGCAGGGCAGGTTGTAGCTGCAGTCAGGAATCACAGACTCCGGCAGGGGATTCCACCTATGCATCGGTCGCACATCACCGTTCGTTTGGTGGTTCGACGATAGAACGGGTTAGACGGGATTAACTTACACAATTCAGACGTTTCGTGTTGAAGTTTGCAGCTTAACTCACGTGTTTGTGTCGGGTTTGCCAGTCTAGTTTCTATAACTTAGTGTCTAAGGGCGGAATTCACCAATAAAACTAATCGCGTTTTAACGTTTGGCTCGCATAATCGCGTTTAGCCACTGTCACTAGTGTCACTTGTCTGTATTTTTCTTTTGTTGTATTTTTATAAGTGACACTAGTGACAGAAGCTAAACGCGAATATGCGAGCCAAACGTTAAAACGCGATTAGTTTTATTGGCGAATTCCGCCCTAAGTGTAGTAAAGCCAGAGTCTGTTGAATTAAGCAAATAAACCAAATCGATAGTGAGTAATACAAGTGAAGGGTCGCCAATCAGTTGGAGTCACGGGGCGCCATGGTTCTAGTCAGACTTGCTTGACTAATGTATCTGTTCCGAGAGCACGTTTTATCGAGAGCTGTATCATTATCAGTGTTCCCTTCTACGGCAGACAGAACTAGATATTTCTGTTTCATTTTGTTGATTGATGTTGATTTTATAAGTCCTTTGGAATTGTATAGCTGGTCGTAAAACGGCGAGTTTAATACTAAATGTTCTTTTTTGCTTGCCAATAGTAAACTAGATTGCTGATCCTCCAAGTAACACAGCTTCTTCACTGAATCACTTCTCCGCATTCTGTCTATACTAATATAATAAACTAGCGACCCCCAGCTTCGCACGGGTCTTAGAAATCTTTGAAATTCTCGGCTTTTCTCTACAAGAATATGCATACACTTACGGCGAGCAATGGGTAGCTCACCGTACGATGGTCCGGTAACCGTCCGGACCGAGCCCAAGTCGTCGACGGCGCGTAGTGATCCACGCGCGCCTCAAGGAGATGTCAGCAACCGTAGGGACCCAGCAGGGTCGAAGCCTGCCCAAGCCTGCCAAGAAGCCCAAGAGTGGGGGATGTCTTTAAATGATTCTCCCACCCGAAATGCATACACTTAAGCCATCCTTATGAATCACTCTGTCTATTGGTGAAAACTGCATGAAAACGCGTTCAGTAGTTTTCGAGTTAATCGCATGTATACAGACAGATGCGATGGGAGACGTTTCATAATATTTTAGGATAAGAAAGTTTTGTATGTTTTAATTCTTTCACCAGATGAATGCTATTTTATCACTGAATGACATAGACATATATTTTCACGCGGGCAAAGCCGCCTGCAGAAACAAGTTATTAGTCTTTTAATATATCTCCGAAACATTCATCAGCTCTACTCAACGGTTCTTCATTATTCTCGTAAAATTAATGAATGCGAATGGAGGATCCCTCACATATTTCTTGCAAACGCCATTGTTCATGTACCTACATAAATAAGGCGGAGGACAGGAATGTCACCTCTGGCCGCAGACACGGGATTCAAAGATGGTACGGTTTACAATGGACCTCTCCATTGTAAATACTCACAAAGTTCGATTGGTCATTTGAAATATGGATATACGAGTAGGCAGGTGTTATATCCAAGTTATTGACCGATTATGACAGGTTGTGAATCAATTATATTACTTCGAAGACCCGAAACTCAAAACTATCTAGCATTTTCGATAATCCAGCAATTCAATTCAATTCAAAATGTTTTTTTTTACACATAGGGACTACATGAGCACTTATAAAACGTCAAAAGCTAGTCATCATCATCATCATTTCAGCCGAAAGACGTCCACTGCCGGACATAGGCCTCCCCCAAGTGTCGCCACACTGAACGGCCCTGTGCGTCTCGCATCCATCGGACTCCCGCAACCGTTACCAAGTCAATGGTCCACCTTGTAGGAGGCCTTCCAACGCTACGTCTTCCGGTACGTGGTCGCTATTCCAGAACCCTTCGGCCCTAACGGCCATCCGTTCTGCGAGTAAGCCCTGCCCATTGCCACTTAAGTTTGGCGACTCTTCGTGCTATCTCGCTAACCTTGGTTCTCCTGCGGATATCCTCATTCCTGATTCGATCAAGCAAGGAAACTCCGACCATAGCTCTTTCCATTGCTGGGCGACTTTAAGTCTTCTGAAGAGGCCCATTGTAAGCGACCACGTTTCGGAGCCATATGTCATCACTGGCAACACGCACTGGTCAAAAGCTAGTGTTCAGTTCCAATTGGTCGTTTCCTATGGAGAAGAACCGGCCGAAAACTCCATGGTTACTCTTTTAAAAAATGATTGATTTTACAATATTTACATATTACTATATAGGTATGTTAGGACAGTATAGGCAAGTCAATATTGTACCTAAAAGCACAATCAAAATAAGCAGCCTGGTACTTTTTTAAGATGAAATCTCGATTTGAAATATTTTATGGTAATGCTATCTTTGAACTGTCACGGGTAGTTTGAACCATCGTTTATTTAGTACCAAAAACCAATAAATGTGGCTCTAAGAAAACCACTTTCCATTATTCGAGACACGGAACACTACTTCATATTGTGTTTAATCGCTTTTTTAGGGTACCGTACCCAAAGGGCAAAAATGGGACCTTATTACTAAGACTCCTCTATCCGTCTGTCTATCACCAGGCTATATCTCATGAACCGTGACAGCTAGACAGTTTATAGGGTGTCACAATGGGCAGTCTTATCGCTAAAAGCGATTTTTTTACAGACAACCTTTGATGATGTATTTCAACATCATCAAAATACTACTACTATTTTAACAACAAAATACTAAAAACAGAATAAAATAAATATTTAAGTGGGGTCCCAGAAAAGTAACAAACGTGATTTTACGGCACGAAACCCTTCGTGCACGAGTCCGACTCTCACTTGGCCGGTGTTTCAACCGTTGTCATCGTTGGACTGTTCAAGAAATACACAAGTAATTCACAAGACAACATAGAACCAGGAATGCTATGTACTTCTGAACCAGAAATGGTCGGCAAGGTATCGTTTACAAAGATAGGAAGAATTGGACACACATAAAGTTGGTCTAGCCTAGACACCTAAAATACGTTTATGGGTTTACTGAACTGAATGCACAAGCTTGCTTTCTTATAGTATTATGGGAATTTTCGCCGTATTGGGTAAAATTCAATGTTGTTCAATTTGGACGGTCTCTATAAGGGTGTTGTGTTCTTGCTATTGGTCTATTTGTAAAATCATGGTTGCAGTTCGTTAACCTAACCGCCTACGTTTTTTTTTAGGTGGGAAAATCATGTAACGAAAAATCTCGCTCTTGAACGGAGCGCGAGATAGTGTCAGACTTTAACTGACTAAAAACCCACTCCTGTTCCTTCGTTGCCTTCATCCCAGGGCACCGGGTTTCGTTTTCACACTACCCATGGCCCCAGTACGCTTTGACCCTGCTGGGCCCCCACGATTTGCTGACATCTCCCTGAGACGCGCGTGGAACAATACGCGCCGTTGACGACTCGGTCCGGACGGTTACCGGACAACCGCCTACGTTGGAAATATTCGACAAACACTATTGCGCTTATCCCGCCAGGGGCAAATTTCGCGATCAAATACTCGCATCTCGTCAGCTCTCCTTTCACCTATGGGAATTGAACAGCTAAACGAGATGGAGTACCCAGTCGCAAACACGCGACCCTGGCATATCTGCCACGACACGACAACACTCGTCAGACCCAACACAAGCGGTGAAAGGGTTAACTGTTTCAATTAGTACCTTCTTGGCCGTTATGTCCATAAGTTTGACGATGATATTGCAAAAGGAATTTAACCTTTGAACTAATGTCACGAGAATGTAAGGTTTTGTTTACAATGGAGACTACAACGCACTTCGCACAAATATTTTTATTTTTTATTCTTGATAGGTTCTCACCTGATGGAAAGCGATGATGCAGTCGACGATAGAGCGCGCTTACCTAGAAGTAAACTAGTCACCTTGACTTAAAGATTCCTGGTTTGTAGCCGTCAGGAAACAGATTTCGGCAAGGAATTCCACTCCTTAGCTGCACGCAAAATGAATGTGTTCCCAAAACGTTTTGTGCGTATGGTTGCTATTCTGCTAAAAGTTATTATTTAGTCACCTTTAGTTCACTTTAGGACATACCGGTTTCCTCACGATGTTTTAGCAGTGGTGATGAAATCAAGTTACACAAAGTAATGCGCCTGGCTGGGTTTGAACCCGCGGTCTACAACTCGTAAGTCGGGGATGTTTCCACTGTAAGCCACTGCTGAATTTGAACCAACTTGCATTGCACCCCTCGCATTCCATCTCTTAGAGAGATGGCCTGAGTCTCATCAGTGGGAACATTATAAGGCTGATTTATCTACACTAATATTATAAAGAGGTAAAGTTTTTTTTTTTTTGTTTTTATGGTTTTTTGTTTGTAGGAGGTAATCTCTGAAAGTACAAGTCCGATTCCGAATTTTTTTTCTCCGATAGAAAGCTGCTTTATTCCTATATTTTATATTTTATGTATGTGGGCGAAGCCGCAGGCAAAAGCTGGTGCTATATATGCTAGTTCACTTATTGTTCTAGTTCTAATCTCGGATATTCAAGATGGTAATCATAAAGATCTAATCGTTTACGTCTCCGTCGGTTTTCTTCACATTAACATTTTCATTTTGAATATAACATTATATGGATAAGAATCTGCTTCTGGTCTTTCCTTTTAAGGGTTAACGCTCCTTCTGAATACAGATTGAAGACAACTAAATGTCCATTACTGCAAAGTAGCAATTGTCTGTAAACGAGAAACTTAACAGTCATTTGCTCTTGCTATTATCATACTAGAATATTCAATGCCAAGCTACGATTTCATTCTTTAATTTGTCATGTTGTCGTGACTCTGGCGTACTGGACACTTTTTTTGACATGTATGTTACATGATTTTGGCGCTCAAAAAGATAAACCATTTTAACTGGCCTGTTGGTCTAGTGGTTAGTAGCCCTAACTGCCATACTGGAGGTCGTGAGTTCTCATCATCATCATCTTCCTGCCCTTGTCCCGTGTTATTTGGGGTCGGCGCAACATGTTTTTTTCTTACATTCTGCCCTGTCACTCGTCATGCTATCATTAACTTCCTTTTCTTTCATATTCTGTTCTATTACCACTAAAATATTTGTCTGATGAGCGTGATCATTTGTTGTGTCTGGATGTGTAATTTATCTAAAACAAGCTGACCCGGTGAACTTCGTACCGCCTAATAGTAAGGATAACGCCATCTGCTGGCATTACCAGAACAGGAAAATTAATTTTATATATATATAATTATAATGACATTTTAATTAGAGATGGCGTTGTATTCGGATTTTTTTTTCGTGACTTTCCATTTACACGAAAATTTCTCGAAAATATCAAGACCAAAATTAGCCAAATCGGTCCAGCCGTTCTCGAGTTTTAGCGAGACTAACGAACAGCTATTCATTTTTATATGTATAGATTAGATATGTATGTATTTAGAAATATATAAATATGTTTATCAGTTGCCTAATATTCATACTACTAATTCTGATTAGTTTGGGACTAGAGGACGTGTGAACGATGTGGCAAAAAAAAACTTGGCCTTTCGGAATTCAAGTGCGAATATGTCTTCTCCAAGGAATTTTAGAGGACAAGACAGACGTAAAATATTTTCAGAAAATGTCAATGCCTTCACCTTGAACGAACCCCAAGGGCTGTATAGTGGCCACCCGTAGTGCCATGCTACAATGGTATGCAGTCAGCTACCCATGCTCTGACCCTGTTGCTAATACCCCGTATATATTAGAAAGGATTGGGACGTCGATCTGTCTGTTTATTCGTTCGGTAAGTTTAGTTGCACGATTCACGATGTCGGTACAATTGCTTAGGGCTTAATTTGTTTACTGACTAACGTAACGAACGAGACGTTTCGAGTTCTACATTTATTGTTTGAAGTTGAATGGATTAATCATTGAGCTTTGAAACAGTCGTTTTCATTTTTTTTTTCTTTTTTTTTTAAGATGAGAAAATCATCTAATGACAAATCCTGCTCTTGGGTGGAGCGAGAGATAGTGTCAGACTTTTACTGACTAAAAACCCACTCCTGTTTCCTCTTTGCCTTCATCCCGGGGCCCCGGGCTTCGCTTTCACACTACCCGTGGCCCCATTAGGCTTCGACCCTGCTGGGCCCCTACGATTTGCTGACATCACCCTGAGGCGCGCGTGGAACAATACGCACCGTCAACGACTTGGGCTCGGTCCGGACAGTTACCGGATGGTCGGACGGCGAACCACCCATTGCTCGCCGTCCGCAAGCCTGCGCCTACGGTGGCCGGAAATCGGGATCGGAATCCCGGCGGCGGTTGGGGATTACTGCTTCGCAAAAGGAGGCGACCGCCTGCCATTCCTCCTCACTCCGTACCATGGCCTGTACCAATGCCCGGCGCGAGAGATCACTGCCGCCGATCGCCCTCACGAGTCGTTTGCATTGTGAATTAGCATTATTGTTTGTTTTTGTTAAAATATTATTTACTAGTTTCTGCCAGCGGTTTCACCCGCCCGACAATAGGTTTCCATACAAACTTTAGACCCCCGTTTCATCCCCTTAGAGGGTGAATTTTTGAAAATCCCCTCTTAGTGCTCGCCTACGTCATAAAAGGAAACCTTGTGCAAAATTTTACACTCCTAGTCCCAGTAGTTTCAGCTATACGTTGATAATATGTCACTCGGTCAGTTTCTTCTTATAGATCAGTGTAAGTTAAAGTTTTTCATTTATTAGTGTGCTTTTTGGTGATACAGTAAGTTATATAGATGGGTTATGGTAACTCAAAAAAACTACCCAATAGGGCCATACACTATTTAACAATATAAAAAAAAACTGGGCAAGTGCGAGTCGGATTCGCGCACTGTGGGTTCCGTACAAACTTGAAAGGTAAATTGCGGTTTACGATTTATGACGTATTAAAAAAAAACTATTTACTAGATCTCGTTCAAACCAATTTTCGGTGGAAGTTTGCATGGTATAATGTACATCATAATTTTTTTTTTAGTTTTATCATTCTCTTATTTTAGAATTTGGTTAGATGAAAAAAAAATTTTGAATTTCAGTTCTAAAGTATCTCCCAAAATTTTATGTTTTTTTTTTCTATTTTTGTGTAAAAATCTTAATGCGGTTCACAGAATACATCTACTTACCAAGTTTCAAAGGTGTAGTTCTTATACTTTCGGAAAAAAAAGGCTGTCTCATAAAGACGGATGGACAGACATACAGACTTGACGAATCTATAAGGGTTCCGTTTTTTGCCATTTGGCTACGGAACCCTAAAAAGACATTGCATACATATAAAACAAAAATTTAAACATTTACAAAACATTCAATTTTGTTAATAACCATTTCGGATACAATAATAAATTACTATAATAAACATTAATACTTAATAGTAAGTATAATAGTTTCAAATTGACAGCTATTTGAATTTGAAAATAAGGAAAAATAATTAGTTGCTGTAAATTCGTACTTGTGGAATTGACAGTCAGTCATTAGTCATTCTTGTTATGTGACTAAAGAGCTTCAAACTAAAATTAATAACAACCGCTTCCATAATTTTCCCTATCCATCACTCATGGATGAATCAAAAAGCTATATTTACACCGTCTTCCGTTTAAATAACAAGAAACATACTACACACTGAAAATAGATTTATAGTTACTTAAAAACTACATTTGTCGAAAGGGCATACAATTGAAAGATTAGGGTTAGGGCTAAAACCGTTTTGGTGGCTATTTTGGGATCACTAGTGACTCATGTGTATTCCTCATTCGTTTCAACGTCGTGTGAAACTCCACTCGTTTCTTTTTCCTTACATTCTTTGGATTTTAATGAAGGGACTAAGACTGTTCGTTATTTATTTTCGCTTTGGAAGAATACAAGTTAAATGTTATTGTTTAATCTGAGCTGTAAACTGTCCGGTTTTACTAATTGCTGTTGGTGTTACCTTTTCTTAATAATTTAAAATTTGAATTAAAATGCTCGTAGGAACCACTAGGAACATTATGCAAATGTTATTGTGTCTGGGAAAATTTGTCTCTACAAATGATGAAATTCTGCAGTGGCATCTGCATTATAGCAAGAGCTGGTATAGGCTCAGTATTATGTAGTTAACAGATCGATGCGTTTACAGGATATTATCAGGCACTGTAAATTAAACAACACAGCCACAAACTAAACCAACAACAACAACTAATTAACAACAATATCAACAACTAATTGTTGCAATTTTGGTGTACAATAAAGTTATTCTATTACGCTCTCCCGCATTAGATGATATCCCACCTCAATATTATGCCCCGATTTCGTTTCGTAACTTTTGCATGAGTACAATCACGTTCTGCTCAAACCATGACTTCCAAAAACAAACAAATTTCACTACACTAAATTATAGAAAGCGAAAATCTAGCTCATCGATCATAACTGCAGCTCCTGAGACGGTAGCGACCAAGAATCGGATGATCTCTCAGAACGGCTGTCACGCAACAGTCGTGCGGTCGACACGACTCGCATAGCTGCACGCGACACATCGATTTGTGCTCATGTCGACACGGATTTAATATGTTCTGAATATTGATAGAGGAAGTGTATTTCGTGCATGAGGTTGCGGGTTCGAAACTGGGCAAGTACCAATGTGAATTTTTCAATTCATATGTACTTTTCTAAGTTTATCTAAGACATTACTGACACCACGATCCTAATATATATCATTCATAAATCTTTGACAGTACAAGTAGTCAGACGCCAGAAAGTCTGACCACCAGTATATTGTTGCCCAGTAACTGGGTTGTGGATGTCTGATAGGTAGTAGCTTTATGTAAAACACGGGTATTTAGCAGTATCTAGTTAAACTGGATGCCGACCACAATCTAGTTGGAAAAAGGTTCGGGACATGATGATTAATAGAGGAAGCAATGAAACAATTGATTGTTACTTTAGACTTGATTGTTGGTTTGGTTTTTGTTTTTAGATTAATTTAGCACAGTCACATCACATAAATTTTAAATAAAAGGAACAATCTTGACTACAATAGGGACTAATGCACATGGCAATTAAGGCGTTATGTAAGCGCTCACGCTTACCATAATAATACTGCTGTCTTGAGAAATATAATCTGTCATTAAATAATTTTAAAGTCTAATCAATTGAACATAAAACAATAAATTACCACAAAAATAGATTTAAATAAGTCTGTTTGAATTATTTGAAGCTGTTTTTGTGTTAATTATGATTGTTAGCACTACAAATTAAGATGAATTGAAAATGTTAAAACTAATTAAATATTATATCGAAATATTGCTAATAATTCTTATCTTGTGAATTAACCTGATGAGCGTATAGTTTCGAAGTTTTGAAACAGTTTACAGCATTTTAAATTATTTTCTGTAAATACTAACTGGGCAGAACATGTCTGTCGCATGTCTAACGAGCTGTGGGCCCGTAAAATATAGGATTGGTGCCCGGACAGTGCGACACGGGGCCGCGGGGCCGCGGCAGACCACGAAGAAGATGGTGGGATGACCTGGATGTCTTCCTTAACAATTAGAATAAGAATGCAAGGAACCGTGATCGTTGGAAAGAATGGAGGGAGAATTTTGTTCAGCAGTGAGACAATACGGGCAAATAACATATTATATATATATAATTATATATTATTTGAAAACATATGCAACTATGATAGTTAGTGGTTACAAAAAGTCTAATTGACTGAGGCTACTTGTCTTCATTGTTTAGTTTTGCATGATTATAACTTTTTCTACATATGTATGATGTGAGAACGTAATAATCGTTATTTTATTCAACATTTATTAGGTAATATTTTACACTAACGTTACATGAGATGCGCATTAGTTTTCCAGAAAATTTTCCGAGTTCGGACGGAAATTGCTTCTCATCAAGTCGTCAAGTAGCTTTAACAAAGAAATCTGTTTGTCATGGGTTTTGATTTCTATATTGATGTGTTATTGAGACTTGATTTATGTGTTATAAAAATTTCAGTAGTCCCGAATTTTTCCAGAGACAAGTTTTTTTTAGGTTTGGTAATCATCCAATGATTTCCTTCGCTCTAAGGCGGAGCGCGAGGGCGTGTCAGGCTTTCCTAACTAAAACCCACTCCTATTTTCCTTCTTTAACTTTCGTTTCAGGACCCTGGGTTTTACGTTCGGAAGCTAACTCATGTTCCCAGTAGGCGTCGGCCCTGCTGGGCCCTATAGTTTGCGGACATCTCTTTGAGGCGCGCGTTGAACACTATGACCCGTCGATGACTCGAACTTTGTCCGGACGGGTAGCTATGTATTGCTCGCCGTCCGCAAGCCCACGCCTGCGGTGGCTGGAAATCAGGGTCAGGATCCCGGCGGCTGGAGTCCAGAGACAAGTAAAACCCATATTTGCGTAGCATTACATTTTGTTACATACTGTAAGTGCGTCATTACTATCAGAAAGTGTCAATAAGGAACTCTAGATTCTCGAGTGCTTACTGCGGTGTATTATTATGTCGTCCAAATAGACCATTTGTGTGCAATATTGTTAGAAAGTCCGTTTGTCTTGCGATTATCTCCGTAACGACTTGGCAGATTTGCATCTGTTTGTTGGGTTGCGTGGGTTTCTTTTTCTTCTGTATTATACTTGCTTAATTGAAAGTTATGTTCTTAATTTTAACGTTAATATTCAAATCATTTAGATATAGTTTTAACACAGCCCGAAGAACCGCAAATCTTAAGTGGCAGGGCACATTACTTGCAGAGATTAAAATGGTCGAGAGGATCGAAAGGATCTGGAGTGGCGTCTAGGAGTGGAGTGGTACTGGAAGTCAACAGCGTTAATAAGTCTTCCATAAGGTGGAGACGCATAGGATCGGTCATTATGGCGATGCTTGCTTGCCTATGTCCAACGGTATATCTATGTCCGACATCTTTCAGTACTTGGGTATTGATATTTCTTCGCGTTGCTACGTTTGTTAGTTCGTCAATAGAGCAGTGGTGGCCGAGTGGTAACTACCCCGTCTTATGAGTTGTAGGTAGCGGGTTAAAATCCAGCCAGGCACATTACTTTGTGTTATTTATTTCATCACCACTGCTCTCAAAACGGTGAAAAAAAAAACATCGTGAGGAAACCGGCATGTCCTAGAACCAAAAATTTCGCATGTTGGATTACGGTCCATTCCCTCTCCTAGAGAGGCCTGAGTCCCAGCAGTGGGAACATTAAAAGGCTGATTATATATACCTATAGATGATATATGTCACAAAGAGGATGATTAAAAAAGTATTCAAAATCATCCACACTCGTTCCTTAACCAGTATCAAGCTGCGAATACTTCTTAATTTGCACCAAAACTCGGCGCACAGGTACTTCAGGTACCGCCCGCTCCTCACCACAAGTTTTAGTCCACTTCATTAAAAACAAGTTCCAACTTTTTATGTCAGGGATATAATTTGGCGTCGTTTCATTTTAGTTTCCCTTTCGACAAGTATTTACTGATTGACTCACCCCAAGGTCGCGGACTATATTCGGACCAAGTTTATATTTTTTTCTTCGTCTGATTCATCGGCCAGTGCTGCGCCATCGTTATCGGTAAATTATCGGGAAGACGCGAATGTATCGATACAATTCCTTGAAACGTTTAATTACTTCCTTTCTAATGTAATTATGTTGTTTCCTCTTATTATTATAGCCTATAGTCATTTGTGGATGTTTTATCGCGTCCTAGTGTAGATAACGAGGCATGAATGAATCAAAGACCTATGAACTCATTCTCAGAAAAATATTCGGTTAATTGCTTATTTACTGCTAGACGATATAAGTGATAACCTAGCGTTAATACCTATACATCAACCCAAAACTCCTCTATACTTAAATGGTCATCTTTATGTCAACGACATGTCCAAAGTTCAGCCGCAATTGGAAAGAAAATTGCTGCAATCACCGTGAATGTCACGAAGATCGAAGGTCGCAATTATTATATCGATACACATATGGATTTCATCGCATTATAATATTCGATATTCCTATCTCGTAATCGACCTTTTATGACAGCTATTTTAGATGCACGGTGGTCTTATTTATACATATTTAAATGGCCATATCTACATCTGATTTCTAACACAGTTACGTCAAGTAGTCGTGGTCGGCTCTGGTTATAATTCAAGCCACGAGTTTCCTCATTGTATTTACAATGATTCATTACAATGTCACTCTTTAAAAATGTATAAATATAGTCTGTTTATCAACGTATTTATAGATGATTGAATCACTGGTTTTAATGAATCTGCTTACGATGGCTGTAAACATGTGTTTTTATGTCAGTAGTTTCCTATTATTTCGTAATTAATATCTATGTTTTCTTTGAAGATTTGATGCACAATTATGACTTCTAGAAACTGTCCTATTCTTAATTACGTTAGCAGCGTAAATATTTTATAGGTTTTTTAAATTAAGAATAATGTTCTTTTATACTATCTCAATATCTCCATAAACAGCGCCTTAACAAAATTGAATTATCGCTTTACAATCCGATAATAACTATAAATTGACGATTTATTTCTCCAATAACAAGCTCTATCGACGTCGATAAATCTCGATTAATTTATCGATACCTAATACTGTAAACAGTATCGATAAATTATAGGTTTACTTCTTTCACGTCACTAATCTACTAAATATAGTTTTTTTAAGTTTACGCAAGCGTTTCATTCACTAAATATGTGGCCCGAAATAAAGAATTGACCGTGACTGAGTGGAAATAGGAAACATTAGTTTAAAGTGGTATTGTTCTGCTATTTAGTAGTTAGTAGCATTGTTTGGACGGCAGTATGTTTTGGTACGCCCGTACCTATTATTAACCTCAATTTGAATGATTGCTTTATGTGCATTTATGGTGTTTTGGACATTAATTTTGCAATAACCATTGCTGTTTAAACGTAATATAAATGTATGTAGTGCAGTATGAAGGTGATTATTTCATACCAATGTATAGATACCGGCACGGATCTTGAGCGCTGACTTCTACAGTTCTACTTAAACAGAAGCACGCAGAAGTGAAATATCGGGTCTCTTTAGTGGTATGAAAAGAGTGATTGGCTCGCCGATGTTGTACAATGCGCAAAGCGATCCCCACTCTTTCGCCGAGCGCTCAAGATTCGTGCCGCTATCTGAAAATTATGTACCTACATACATGAAATCTGTCATCACTGTACTAGCTGTCCCCCGCGGTTTCACCCGCGTCTTTGGCTACTGCTCCACTCGCGTAGGCCGTAGCATGACGTTTATAGCCTGTATATAGCTTTTTCCCAGATAAATTGGCTATTCAACACTAAAATGTTTTTTTTTTTTTCAATTCGAACCAGTAGTTCCTGAGATTAGCTTGTTAAATAAAAACTCTTCAGCTTTATAATATTACTATAGATGTTATAACTTGTTTTGATGTAGGCACAATAAAGAATTATACAACAGTATGTTATTGAAGCATTAATTTAACTGCAACTCTATTAATCAATTATATATTTTCAAGTTAAACGTAACAGTGTCTTTGAAAGGTTCTGGAGTGGCGACCACGTACCGGAAAAACACAGCGTTGGAAGGCCTCTCACAAGGTGGACCTGACCTGACCTGACCTAATGAAGGTCGCGGGATGGATGCGAAACGTTCAGGCCAAGCGACATTAAGGGGAGGCCAATGTCCAACAGTGGACGTCTTTCGGCTAAAATTATGAATGATGATGATGACGCGATATAAGTTATGAACAAAAGTGTTAGATATTAGGTCTTTAAATATGAAATTGCCATTTTTTAAACGGGTTACTTTGAAGTGTTATACTGCGATATTACAGAAAATACAAATCACAAAGAAACCAATAAATACCCAATTTTGAAAAAAGAATAAAGTACCTTTAATATAAAGTTTATTTGAACTTATAATTCCAAGTCAATCCAAAGATATAACACTTCAAAGCAACCCGTTTTAAAAAACGGCAATTTCATACTTTGACCCCTATTACTTCGTCTGTGGTTACCAAGAAAATCGCGAGGGGTATATTGACTACAGATTACGGACACACCACGCAATACAGCTTCTTGCAACTTCCTTTACGACCCTCTGAAAACTTTACGACGCATTCCGGACGGTTGGAACACAGTATTAAATGAGAAAAACAATAAAAGTAACTTTTATGACGATTACATTACGAAGAAACGTACCGGACAGCTTCCGTGTTTCTTGCGAATTGAGGAGAGACAACTTAACGAGCGAGTTGCATCAGTGCATCATTCAAGAAAACGAGACAAATTGTAAAAGACGCTGTAAGAAATAATTTGAGAAGGGGCTTTATCTTGTGATTAGCTTTTTACCCCGTCCTGTCCCATACGATCATACTAGCTGCTGCCAGTGACTTCACCCGCGTGATAGTGGAAAATTTTCCCAAGGCAACATACTCCTGGGATAAGAAGTATCCTATATGCTTTTCCAAGACATGGTCTGACTTTGAGCAATGGGCAGCTCGCCGTCCGGTAACCGTCCGGACTGAGTCCAAGGTGTCGACGGCGCGTACTGTTCCACGCGCGCCTCAAGGAGATGTCAGCAAACCGTAGGAGCCTAGCAGCGTCGAAGCCTACTGGGGCCAAGGGTCTGCTTCTGAAAGGAAGACTGGGCCCTGGTATGAAAGGCAACGAAGGAACAGTAAAAGTCTGACACACCCTCCTGCTCCGCCCAAGAGCAAGAGATGTCATTGGATGATTTTCTCACCCGAAAAAACAGACATGATCTAATCGTGTGCCAAATATCATCAAAATCCGTTCAAACTTAAAGAAATACTAAACATATTCACACTCATTCACAAACTTTCGCCCTTCGACTTCTAGTGTCTACCGCTAGTTTCGCCTAATCATCCTTTACTTTGCCAAATAGCTCATTTATATTCGGTCTATAAAAGCCCAACAAAAAAGGTTGATCTTTCAATGGACGAACAGTCACAGGGACGCGCGGAATATATCATATTTCGCAGCGGAGACTCGCAGCTAACTTTACTATCAGTCAGCCATCTTCTTTAGTTTCGTTTTATCTGTTCATAGGAAATCGAACGATAAACTACGTAAGTATCTTTTTTCATGAGTTAGAAATTGAGGATCACGATAGTTATAAAGTTATCGATTCAGTAGTGTGTGTAAATCCATCATTGAACGTAAAATATCCCTGGCTTCACGTGAAATGACGGTCATTTCAATTAACTTCATGTAAGTTTTCACTGAGATTGTGAGTGGAATTCCATGCCGGAGTCTGATTCCTGACAGCTACAACCTTTCTTTAAGTCAAGAGTGAATAGGCCACTTGTAGGCAAGCGTGCTCCATCGTCTGCCTCTCCATCTCGGCATCGCTTACCATCAGGTGAGATAGTGGTCACACGTGAGTCTATCCAAAATAGAAAAAATAAATTTCAGAAGCACTACTAATTAACACCCTAATAATCCCTTTAATTGTGACACCCTATTAATTTTAATTTCCTAATGTAATTCTTTTGTTTGGTGTACAATAAAGAATATATCTATCTATCTATTTGATGCCTTCATCAGGGCCGCTGCCCGCTAAGGCCACAGGGAATTTTTGATAAGGAAACCCGTCCTAGAACGCAAAGGGCAACTGAAGGACACAGTTGTAGTTTTAGTAAAAAAAATCTGACACGCCTTCTTACCCCACCCTAGAGAGGGAGAAGTCATTGGATGATTTCCAACGTAAAAAAAAAACTACTTGACGCCTCTAGACCCGAAGTTTATATTCATAGTGCCAATAATCGTGTGTGTATAAATGTTTGTGGGTCTTCGCTATTGTCATGCTGAAACGCAACAGAAAGAAAAAGAAAATTGCGTTGCACTGAATATTGCCAAAAGGGCCTCGTCTCACCATAATGTCAGCATACCCACACAGCAGCTACACATCATATTATTCTTTCAACCATTTACGATACCCAAAAATGCCTACCATTATGGAAAAGCCAAAACAAATAAAAGCGAAGATTTAAATGGAAAAACAAACCATAAAAATGGTAAAGTCCGTGCACTTTCATGGTCTGATTAGAAGCATGTGCGTCTAATGAGGCGGGAAGCGCCGGCGCCACGGCGAGGGCCTAATTAGAAAGTAGAAAATCTAATTATTTCGCCGGAGCCTGTCTGTGACGCATATCTTGCTGGCATTAGTCTGGGGTCAGATGAAATCGGTGAGGAATTTCGGCGACTATGTCTAAAATTAAGCTCTCGTTGAAGTCATGGAAATAATGACGTATTAACAATTCGTGCAATCCCAATCAAGAAGATTGTTGAAGGAATTTTCTATAGCTATACAGGGTGTAAGGGGAACGCTTCCGAAGCCAGAACGTAGATTATATACAACCTATATACAAACGGATACCACTAACCTTTCGCTTTAAATTCATTATTTTCAAGACTTCATATTTCGCAAACACGCAATGGAAAGCGTACAAAACGTGAGGTCACTGACACGCAAGGCAACGTCGCGCCAACGCGCGTCGCGGGCGCCGAGCGCTCCGTACGGCCGCTGCCTCGAATCTTGCGGGCGGCGGGGCGGCGGCGGCGGCGGCGCGGGAGCGGCAGGATCTAATACGTCCCGCGCCGTTTCCGCGCCGCCGTCGCCGCCACCCGCTGTCCGCAAAATTCGAGCAGCGGCCGTACGGATTTAATACGGAATTTACAAAAACCACTTTCAAAATGCCTACCCCTACAACACTTCACAAAATTTTGGATTTTAATCGCATTCGTAGTTCACATTTAAGTTGACAGAAGCATTTTACGAACCTGTTTAAATCCTTTGCGACCTTATAAGGTTTGGCTCGAACTGCGCGCCATCCATTTCAATGCATAGCCGGGCCCGTCGCTGTGTAGACTCGTGAACACGAGGCATCAGTGTAACATCCACAACACATTCTGCACGTAGTTTATTAAAAACGCTCACTATTCTGCCCCGCATTTCATCAGCACTGTCACATTCCCGATCGAACACTCTTTCTTTCACATACCCCCACAAAAAGAAGTCCAAAGGTGTTAAATCGGGTGAACGAGCTGGCCAGGCGTGCGGCCCCATCCTTCCGAGCCAGCAGTCACCAAAAAGCTCAGTGAGACGCTCGCGAACGGGGCGCGTAACATGCGGTGGAGCGCCATCGTGCTGGAACCATGCTCGACGAAATTCAGCCAGCGATACACTATCTAGCATATCAGCTAAATGTTCATTTATAAAATTAAGATATGCTGGTCCATTGAGGCGCTGCGGTAGAAACACTGGTCCTAGAATGCGTCCATTAAAAACACCAGCCCATACGTTGACAGACCATCTGGTCTGATGGCCGGTTTCTTGAGTGGCGGACGGATTTACGTCTGACCATACATGGGCATTCCTCCTGTTCCACATCCCGTTTCTCGTGAATGTGGACTCATCCGTCCAGATAATGTGTTCAATGAAGCCAGGTGCACGTTGTTGTTGATCTAGCAGCCAACGACAGTACGCACGGCGACGAACGCGATCGTTGGGTAGCAACGCTTGTACTTTGTGAATTTTGTAGGGCCGCATTCTGTTCCGGCGCAAGATTTTGTGAACTGTCCAGTGAGAGACTGTCGATACGCCCCGGCGCCGCAATAATTTCGCCGCACTTCGTGTGCCCAGCCGTGGGTTTTGGCGAATCACATTTAAAATACGCTCCTCGGTCTGAACATTCACTTGTTGTCCACCACCTGCCGCCATCGGCGCAATTGGTCGATTTTCTAAGACTCTTTGAAAAGCAGCCGTTATCATGCGACTATCAGACGGATGTCGGACGTTCGGAAAACTGTCTCGGTAAATTCTCAACGCTAGAGAAGCATTGCCACGGGCTTCTCCTAAACACATCAACATGTTGCCGTATTCACGAGCACTGTACACGTATGCGTCAGGCATTGTTAAAAAACACAAAAAATTAAACTAAAAAAACAATAAAACAGCACTAAAAACGTAACAATAATAACTAAACACAAAACTAACAAAACAGTAACAAATACGATTCAATGGCTATGGATTGATTCACGCACGTTCGCTCACGAACCGAGTCGGAAAAGAACTAAATAAGTAGTAGTAATAACTAGATTACTAAAGAAGTACTATGAAGATCAAACATGCCGCCTGCACCTGCATTCGATGCCGCCCGACAAAAGTTACGCTCAACTACGTAGGTACTCAACTGCGTTAGTTTTCGCAAATGCGATCATTTATCAGTAAGAGTATAAGGAACAATTTCGTATGCAAGTATTTTTTTACTTTATTGGTTTGTGTATTTTTTGTTTGTATTTATTTGTAAACGCGATTTTGCTCCTTATTTAGGAAAGTCACGGATCAATTTCCAATGCTAGTATTTTTTCTTCCAACAGGGCTTTTGAATACACGATTGTACTTCTTATTTGTATGAAGTCATGGATCAATTTTCGATGCAGATAGAAAACACCTGAAAGTATTTCGAGCCCTGGTTTTAGGCCCTGGTTTTTTAAGGTGGATGTTGGACGTACTTGGAAGCCCTGGTACTCGATTTTGCAAGTACGACCCATGTCTAGCCTATGTCCATCTCGCTTCCTCCTTCACCTCCGTACGTACGCGCGCGTGGACTTGGGGTCGTCGGCCGCGCGGCTGTCGGAGAGCGCGCGCGTACTTTGAACTTGAGGTCACGCGCAAGTGTCAGCTGATACATTGCTTGTTAGAGTTGTAAAGAAAACAAAATGTGTTTAATTGCAAATAATGGTTTCATTTAACTGTTCTCAATGCACAGTGTACGAAAAATGCTAAAAAAAACAGGTAAAATAGTTAAAAAAAAAATCTGATTTTTTGATGGTATCGTATCGAGAATCAGTAGCCCTATCACCTGTCTTCGTTTTCGGAAGCGTTTCCCTGACACCCTGTATTTGTGATTTAAGCATTTGTAGTTCAGGATTGCTCAAACTCTACTTTAGCCTGCAAACCTGTCAAAATTTGGCATTAAAGTAACTTGAAATACTCAATTCAGAAACCCGCCGTCTGTCATCATTTTCGACCCGTACCTACCTATTAATCAGTCTCAATGGCCTGATACAGATACCACTGATACCACATCCTTTTTTTCTTAGGAAACCATCAAATGACTTCGCGCTCTTGGTGGAGCAGGAGAGAATGCCAGAATTTTACTGACTAAAACCACTGTGGGTTTTAGTCTGACGCTCTTCAATTCTTTCAGTTGCTCTTTTTGTGAGAGCTGCAGTATATGCGAATCATTCCCTATTCTATTAATTTTTCAGGACTGTCACCCAGCGGCTCTAAACCGCCCTTGCCATACGTGCTTTTTTGAATTGGGAAATCATCAAATAACTTATTCCACTCTGGGTAGAACCAGGAGTGTCAGACGTTTGCTGACAAATTACCTTGTTCCTTCAGTTGCCGTTTGCGTTCCAGGGCCGTGGTGATTCTACCGAATAATTCCACAGCCCTGGCAGGTATCAACCTTAGCGGGCCTCGTCAACTGTGCTGACAGCTCTTTGAGGCGTGCGTAGTGCATAGCACGCCGTCGACCGCACCTGGTCCTTTTCGTATAGCACCGCAAACCACCTCTACGAGGACACGGCGATGCTCCGCTCCAACCCGGCAGAACTCCACCTTATTCCACCGTGTTCTCCAGGTGATCCGCACAATGGTAACACTCGGGCGTTTCTTGCCACCGATTCTGAAATGCGAACCTTCTGAAACAACTGTGTCCGATGAGGACCGGAAACTAAAGAAGTCGTGGCGCCACTATAACCACGCTTAAAAAAAAAGGCGTTATTATAGTTAGTGAGTACTAGGGCCGCCATCATCTAATTTGCCGACGCCAGACAAACATGGCAAAAATCCCGGATATTTGGGCGAAATATGGGATTTTTCCCCGGACAGGTAGGAAAAGAAATTTTTTCAAAAAAAAAGTAAAAACGTCGTTATAATTTTTTTTTATTCATTTATAAAGGTTGTTAATAAAATAGAATGAGGTTCGTATGTAACCGTGACGCAAGCGCATTGCTGAAAGTGTACTGCTAGCATAAAAAAAATTGAATTTCCCCTGACAGCAAAAGTCTGGACTCTTTTAAAAACCCCGCCCGGACGTCCCTCGGACGCAATTCAAACTAGGACAAATCCGGGAAAACCCGGACGGATGGCAGCCCTAGTAATAGTCTCATGCAGCTGATGACAATCTCTACGCTTTCCAATGTCCTTATTCTAATAGCTGATCTACTAGCAAATTCTTGGTGTTATCGATAAAGCACATGCCAGGCTCGATACACTCACGATCTAGACTCTATCCATCACTAAGTCACCGGTCGTGATCGTCACGCATTTGCATCGCATTCGATTCGCTCCACTGAATCGATTCGAAAACACATGCGTCACGGCATCGCGGCATATTGTCGTGTGTTATTTATTAATGGGCATCATCATCGTATCAGAAGGCAGGAAATCTGCAGTGCAGAAAAAGACTGTCTTCAGGAATGATAGGTAAAATGAATAACACTTCTCCTGACCTGGTTTCGGACATAGTGGCCAATCTTATGGACGCCACACATGATCAAGTTTGCAACCAACTAACGTCATGCATATTTGACAGCTCATACACACAGTAGACTTGTCATGCATGCTGATAGCCAAACACCGTCAAGATTACCTAATGCCGCTTCAAGCGCGTTGCTGACTTGACGGTAAACTGAATCGTGTGTGGCGTTCATTAGCGTCATGACTGCCAGTCCCATACGATCCAGTTTACTCTCGAGTTTGCAGCCGACTAACGTCATGTATGACAAGTCTACTGTGTGTATGACCGCTTATACACACAGTAGACTTGTCATACTTAATGATAGCCACACATGGTCAATTTTACTGGACGCCGCTTCAAGTTGATGGTAAACTAGATCATTTGCGGCTGGCATTAGCCATCGGTGCAGGAGATAATTTAACCTACTGATCTGATGTGGCTCTTTTTCAATATGGCGGAAAAGAGGACTAACATGAAAAGATGACATTTAGGCATACTTCAGGCCGCTTTTATTTTTTGTAGCGTTTTATTTGTTGTATCAAATGAATAGCGTTTTGTTTGTTGTATCAAATGAACGTGTAAATACTCGTAGAAGAAGCAAACGTTTTTGTTCTCATAGGGCAATATTGAAATTAATTGCTAAGCCATTATCAACACATTTATCATGGCATAAACTAATGGTTTCAACCTTTTAAAATGCCATAACAGCTAAAGAGACCGATTCCTATCAAATTAAAAGAAAATAAATTACGTCAAAAATCACTGTTTTATTAATAAAGCACAATTAACCCGGCTTTATTTCTGGACTTGCTTTCTGGACAGGTAAAATAGCCACAATGACAGTAACAATGACAAATGTACCAGGAATACAGTTTATAAGGAGAGCCATTAATAACTTAGAAAGCAGTTATAATGCAGGGTTTAATGATTTGTCTGTCTTAATATTGTGAAGGCGTGGAAATAGGTTAGGTTGACTGGTGGCAGATAATCCATCTTGCAAGTTGCAACGGACAATTGAAGTCGCAACATATTAATTTTTAACCGACTTGGAAAAACGAGCAGGTTCTCAATTGGATTGTATTATACCTCAGAAGTCTGTCATTTATGAATCGATTTGAAAAAAAAAAATGTTTTTTATTTGATAGGACGTAAGTACTTACAAATTTTATACTATACTTACCATTTTTATTAAAATCTTGTTCCGATAATAGAATCCATGAGGAATTGAGGGAACTCCTTAATGATTGTACGCATAGATGTGTGAACTAAGGAAGAAGATCACAGATAGCCAACGGGACTTCACACACACACAGATATCAAAATAAAATACAATGAGATAAAATTATTTCCCTGTCAATGTCTGATTGTTGGTGTCTTACAATGAAATGAAGCATTTATTATGGCATTTCAAATGGCATATGTCATTACTTGATATTACTCTGGGTACAGTCTTTATAAATGAAAATCTAATACTATCCTCACTGAACTTGCCAGTATTTCCCAAACTGTGGGTCGCGAGCGAACATTGGAGATACCCTGAAGAACCGGTGCCTATGCTATAAAAACATCCTTTACACTGAAATAGAGCTTGTATTTAACTAAGCATCACTTACATGGAGCAGTGGTGGCCGAGTGGTAACGGCCCCCGAATTACGAGTTGTAGGTTGCGGGGTCACACCCAGCCAGGCGCATTACTTTGTGTAATTTATTTCATCACCACTGCTCTCAAACCGGCATGTCCTAGAACCAAAAATTCGAAGACATGTGACATCCACCATCCCGCACTGGGCCCGCGTGGTGGATTACGGCCCATTCCCTCTCCTGGAGAGGAGGTCTGAGTCCCAACAGTGGGAACATTATAACGCCGACTATGCTATGCTATGCTAACTTACATGGAGAGCTTGAAAACGACTCGATTTCACTTACTTTTTTTTTCTTTTTACACAATTTAAACGGTCTTTCATTCATGTGCCTAGTAATGCACAGTATTGATATTTTTTTAGGGTTCCGTACTTAAAGGGTGAAAACAGGACCCTATTGCTATCACTCCGCTGTCTGTCTATCTGTCACCAGGCTGTATTTCATGAACCGTGATTTTTGTTTTGTCGTTTTTTGCTACGGACGCGCGGACGGCGACTAAGCTCTTGAGCTTATTCTGGTTTTGGGAAGTTTTTGATATGAAGGTCGATCTAGTTAACTTTGGAATCCACTGGAATGATGTAAAGTCTAAACTTTGCTTCCTTCCGTGACTCTCTTATCTATTGTTCTCACGTTATCAAATACTAAAAGAAACAGTTATTAATAAACGATGAACATATCTATCCAAAGTACATTAGACCCGTTCTTCGAACTCGATAGGTACTAAACCTACCATGACTAATGGTACTTCGGTTTCTGCTGACATCTCAAAGGCTTTGTTGACTTAGATCTTGAATAGTTAAAGTTCCGGGAAAAAAAAAACTTGAGACTTGTCAATGGTGTGTTTGACTTTGCGTAGCTGATTTGTTTTGTTAGTTTAAATGGTACTTGGGAGATTTTTTAGTGTTGTATTATTGATATGGTCGCGTTTGACTTCCCTAGAGTTAGTAATGATGTGGTCGACAATGGAGCACGATTACCTAGAAGTAACCCATTCAGTTCTGATTTAAAGACTAGGTTGTAATTATCCGGAAAGAGATTTCGGCAGGGAATTCCGCTCCTTAGCTGTACGCACAATAAATTAGTTCCCATAACGTTTTATTTTGTTTCTAACTAGCTCCTGGCCATAGTTTCTCGTGTAAAATTTGGAAATGATCCCAAAGAATCCCAAGGATAAAAAATATCCCTATGTCCCCCAAGGTCCAATGGTGCAGACGTAAGAACGCTACAAACAGTCCAAGTTACTTGTTCCTTTATTAGTGTGGATTCTAGTGCTTTGGCATACGGACGACGTGCTTATAGATTTATCGTTCAAGCAACGATAAATCTATAATTAAAAAAAAAGCAATTATACGTCTCGAAATTGCTAGTGCCTGTTCAGTTCAATTTGCCAAAGGCACTGCACTCCTTCCATCGCGCTTCCACCTTCTAGTTCTGGCGAAATTTATCCATTTCATCCTACCATCTCCTTCGTCGTCTGCCGCGATCCCGTCTCTCTTTATTAGTGCTCCAAATCTGTGCTTCTTTTTCCCACAATTAGTATTCTCTTGTTCGTAAATTAAAGTGTTTTTCAAAGTTGCTTGTTTCACACATAATCTCTACATTCCGTATCCAGGTTCTCCTGTCTCCATTAGAACTTAGAAGTGATCTCACTTAAGATTCTCCAGATAATCATTATTCTCTTATTCTTACCACTTTTTATTTATGGCCAGTATGACATCACTTTCAAACTTCTCTATAATTGGTTACTGGAGAATCTCTGGCTACAGCTTTTTTTTTTTTAATTTATTCAACACCTTTTACGAAGCTACTCATTTACAGTTCATGTGATGTCCAATATTTACGAAGCAAACACAAACGTGGGCCATTCACCCGCATGATCAGCAGCTTTTTTGTTGCATAGTAATTATGTTAAGTGAATGTGCTATTTGATTGAGAAATTAGATACCGTGTTGATATCGAAAGTTAATTTATCGGTATTCCCACCTTAAACTTGGTTTTGGTGCAATTCCTAACTCACTGTGGAAAGGTGATTAAATTCTTGGAGTAGATTCTGGAATATACATGAATTAAATGAAAATTAAATAAGTGAAAAGGAATAACTATCCATATTCCTGTTATTTAACTGCCTACGTCGGATAAATCTGACAAAACACTGTTATTCTGTCACCTATGGGGATTGAAGAGCTAAACGAGGTGGAGTACCCTGTCGCAAACACACGACCCTGGCGAATAGGACACGAAAACATTCGTCGGATCGATCCGACGCATGATGTTGTGAATGCTCCCGAGTAGATTTTTTTTTAAAGTTTTTTTTGCAATTTGCAGCTTACTATCGGATAGTATGGTAACAAAAATTATATTTGTGGTAATCACATGTATGTATTTACACAACTATTCTCATCAAAATCATTATCATAACTTAAATGACACTTTTTAGTTCTTTTAGTCCGAGAACTTAGAAAAGAGCTAAAAAGTGTCATTTTATTAGGCTTCGACCCTGCTGGGCCCCAACGGTTTGCTGACATCTCCTTGAGGCGCGCGTGGAACAGTACGCGCCTTAGTTTTTAACTCTCGCCATGGCCACGCTCAGGCCCGTTTTCATCATAAGTTATTTAAAGAAGACTAAACAGAATACTAAACTACAGAGAATTATACTTCATTATAAACCAAATTGTAACACCTAATGATTTTTTATAAAATAATTTGGTTTTAAAATATTTAAATCACGTTATAAAGTAGGTACTTGTCGATGCACCCGAAGATAAGAGCCGTATTAATAAGGTATGACGTTTGAAAGGTTTCGGAACAGGAAAATTAAGCGTCAAAAGGTATGTAACAGCAGCTCAAGCTCGGCGAATAATTATACAGAAAGAAAATACAGAAAGAAATTGATGATCATCGAATGTACTACGCACTAGATTACGCGTGCCAAACACTCACTTCAATCGACTTAGGTGTAGTGTTATCCACACCTTGAACATTACACTATGTTGAACGAAACGCGTAAGTGCCATGAAATTCATGGCGCTAAAGACGTTTTGGTCGCGAAAAAAGTATCCTCTAAAAGCTATCTTAGCGCTGTATGTTTTAATAGTTCTGATAAACGGCATAATGCCATCGTAGCGCCGCAGCGAACTTTTGTTTTAACTTTACTGTATTTTGACAAATATTTTCCATGAACGTGCTTGTCTATCTCTAGAATATAGGTCGATGTTGATGATCTTTCATTATAACATTTCTAAAAAGTAAATAAAGACAAGCTCTAGCAAGAGCTAGATGATACTGAACTCAGAATTTTCAGTTTTGTTTTCTTCTTAGTATATGTGAGCATTTGTAAGTCAAGGAAACGGTTACTTAGCCAAATTAATGCCTCAAAATCCACCTAATTTTGACTGTTCCTATCTCTAACTATAGCGATAACTAGCTTAGCCTATGTGGAAGAGAAACTAAACAAATTAATTATTACTATTATATTTTATTCATCAACAAACTATAAAAACAGCCGGGTGCATACTAATTGAAAACGTAATTGCGGAATGCGCAATTTCAACAGCGATATTCGCTACCTACAAAATTAAGTTTAGGACCACACCTAAGACATCAATGCGTGGGATCACGCCCATAGCATCATAATTGAGAACACACCGTCTATGCTAATACGAGCGTCATAACACCAGTACATTTACACTCCAGTCACTTGAAACTAACCTTTAAGTCTTTACAATAAGGTGTGAGATAGGTGATGATAAAATTGCAGGAGGTGAAGTAGTGAATCATGGGAGATGAGTCTCATTCGCCGTGATAGGCAATGTTGCAGTAATGAAACGGGTAATAGAACCTGTTTGCGATATGCATGGGCGTGGATGTTCCATAAATGCTATCAAACCAATTAATGTAGTCGTTGATAATTATTGGGGTTTAACGAAATATAGCTTCAGTAACGAAGTGGATTTGCTGAACGACCACACACAAGAGCTTAATGTGTGCGATCTAGACGACACAAATTGCTGCGGTTATAAGCTCATCTGTGTTCATTACCTTGAACACGTCTTTTAACTCCTCCACGCGAGAAGTGGGTGGTAGCAGTCTCAGAATTCTGGACCACACATCATATTACTACGCAAGGCAGTCTGGTACGCCCGCTCCGCCCAAGAGCATGAGAAGTCATTGGATGTTTTCGCACCTTAAACAAACCTACTACTTATAATATATAATTTTTTTTAATCGTGCTGAACAAAACTTGTAGAATTGTAAACTCAATGGAAGAAGTCTGGGTCCTGAAATACTGTGTACTGTTAGGTTCATCACATTTTTTAATGCTAATAAACCTAACTGAGTTTTCAGGGCAAATATGTGACATGGTTTTTAATAACATATTGATACTTGTCGTGTAAAAGTGGATGGATAGAGAGGGAGACCAAAGAAAAGATAGACGGATTACGTGAGGAAAAATGATGAATGGAAGATGTGAAAGAAAAAAGAAGACTCAGTGATCGTGTGGTTGGAAGGATAGAATAGAAGAAAAACACGTGTTGTACGACAAGTAACACGGGACAAGGACAGGAAGATGATGAAAATCAAATTTGTACTTAAAAGACCACACACTTAGAAACCAAATCAATGAACCTCATCATATTCAGTCAAAGAATCCTCAGATGCTTCTGTATTCCGTAACATCCTTCAAGTGTTAGATGTTGTATAAGATTACGATGATGCTTGAGCTTTCTGAACAGGTTTGGGTCAAGTCCACTTGGCACGTGCCGTGGCTTACGATTGAGATGGACGTCTTGTGAATTGACTAACTTTGATTGCGAAAGTGATTCGATATTGGCTTTTCGATAAGCTTGAACTTGATGGAAAGCTGTTGATTTTTATCAATGTTGTTTTTTGAGGGTTTAGATAACTTTCTACACTTTTTTATTACTTATAGGCTCGCGTTTGACTGATGATGTAGTCAAGTATGAAGCACACTTGTATAGAAGTAACCTATTCAGTCTTGACTTAAATATCCATAGTTATTAGACAACAGACTCCGGCAGAGAATTCTACTCCTTAGCTGTACGTACAGTAAATGTGTACCCGTTTTGTACGTGGTCCAATGAAGGAAAGAAACTTTATGCCTTAACTTTGACCTAAACAAGTAAAACAGACATAAAACAAAGGAAACTTAGCTCTCAAAATTACACAATTTCAGCACTCCTCAACTTCTAAACGACCTAACTTTCAAAACATCTGGCAACTTTATCATGGTGAGTAGGCCGAATGTCGCGAAACCCAAACTGTCCAATTTAGTCCAGTTTAGTTTGGCCATTACCAATTAGTGTACAGACTATACTGAAACAGTTTGTCCTTAGCTTATGTGCTATGCGTAGACGAGTTTTGCTGCGACCGACGCTGATAGGGTTACCTCTTGCCTTTACAGCAATATTCCCCCGTTTATTGCAGTGGTTTACTCTTGTTTATGTTCAAACTCTTACGTACCTATTACTGGAGTAACATGAGCTTTTCTCGGACCATTATTAAAATCTGCTTAGCGTAAAGCATAATTACAGACCAGAGGTGTTACGGAGGTTCAATTCCGAGTCCTAAAGTTCGGAACTTCCAATTGATTTTCCACCTCCGATTCCGATTTCGGCTCCGATAAATTTTAATCGGAATTTATATTCGGACGTACATATAAGTAAGTTATACTTGTCGCTGGAAGAACATCCCTCCTCCCCCGTGCCTGTTGTAAATTACTCTTTGTCTGTTGTATTTGGAATGTTGTAAATTCGCTTTTCATTTATACTTATCCGAGATTATTATTAGTTTTAGTAGTGTTTCATTTGACGCTTTTGTCTCCGCCTCCAACAAACCTTTGAGAACTCCTGTTTCAAATTCGGATCCGATATAACCATTTCCGTTTTATCTCTAATACAGACTTTCAAATACAGGCCTGAAGTCACTACCAGGGTCCTCACATAAAATCTTTACCATAATTATTCATTTATCAACCTGTAACGATTCTGCTAAGTTACGTTTTCCACAATTCTTAGTGACGACGCTTAAACTCTCAGTTACACAAGGTTGCCTCCTAAACTCATCCTTCATAACAGTAACGACAAAGAACCCCTTTCCGTACCTTGTAAAAATTTATATTTACGATAGCGCAATATAACTGCCGATTTACGAGGATATCTACGCAGCGTCGATCGTAAGTTCGCGAATCGATCGGTTAGAAACATTGGCAATAAATAATAACGTAGTAAATGTCAGGTATTCGAATGTGCTTGTGTGAAGAGAAAATTGTATAGCCAGGGTTGGGATATGCACCACTTGAACTTAGACAGGGATTAAACAAAACCTTGAACATTACATCCTGTCATTTAGATTTTAAAGATACTTTGTGCATCTTCGACCGAGGCCGAGGTTTCCGTACAAACTTATATAGTTCAATTCCCGAATCGAGGTCTCGAAGATTTATCCGAATCGCAAAAAGTATATTTTTTGTGCCGTAAAACGTAGTGAGTGTCAATATGCGCCTAAACTGTGCAAAAACGCCCTTATCTTTAGATTGTGTTGACTTAGAAGTATGATTTTTTCACTGATGCTTGGGTAGAAGACCTGAGCATTTGATAATAATTTCAGCTTGATAGTTGTACGCGTTCCCACGAAAAAGCGGTGCCTTTTTGGACAGAATACGGGTTCCGAAATTAGCAGGTCCTCAAGAAGTCAAGAGGTCCTCTAACTACCCAAGCATACTTCTAACTTAAAGTGAAGTATCTCTTGTAGTCCTCGACGCGTCTTGAACTCGCTTTGAAGCGATGGAATGATTCTATCAGATTAGATGTGACGAAGCGATTATTATAGTGGAGCAGGTGTGTCGGGAACATTCACCTGTAAGTTGAAAGTATATTGATGTATCGGAATTTAAGTTCAATAGACCATAATAGATTGTGGGCCAAATGATATAAGACTACATGTTACTGTGGGTTGAATCTGGCATAATCATGGTCGGAAACGCCCATTGTGCGTCAAACGTTGGTCTACAAAATCATATAACAGTATTATTGGGAAACTTAAGATTATGGATAAGATTTTTGTGACACAAATGATAAGAGGAGGGTCCTCTTCAAAAAGAGTAGACAATGCAATTATAGTATCCCTCCGGGCCTTGGTACAGGCCATTGTCTGGAGCGAAGAGGAGAGGCAGGCGGTCGTCTCCTGCTGCGAAGCAGTAATGCTAGCAAAGGAGGAGGCCGCACGTGCACGCGCGAGTCTATGGCCCTCACGCCCCAGCCGTTATTACAATCTCTATTTCCGGCCACCGTAGGCGCGGGCTTGCAGACGGCGAACAATGGGTAATTCGCCGTCTGATCGTCCGGTAACCGTCCGGATCGAGCCCTAGTCGTTGACACGCGCGCCTCAAGTAGATGTCAAAAACCGTATGGGTCCATCAGGGTCGAAGCCTACTGGGCCCATGGGTGATGCGAAAGAGATCCCCGAGTCCCTGGAAAAATGGCACAGAAGGAACAGGAGTGGGTTTTTAGTCAGTAAAAGTCTGACGCTATCCCCCGGTCCGCCCAAGAGCGGGGGTGTCATTAGATGATTTTCGCACTAAAAAAAAAAACCTATAGTAGGTATCCGTAATTCCCTAGTTTTGCATATTTATAGGCGGCGGTGATAACTTACCATCAAGTTAACATTGCTGCTTGTATCCCTTTTAATAGTATAAATACTATAAAGAAGGACCAAATAAACTACCCTGTCTCCTTGCTCAAGTCCTCACTAATCTATAAATAACTTAAAATAAAAATACAACATTAGAAAAAAAAATACCTGTGCGAGGTCAAAAAGGCTCCTTTCTTAGCATATGCTATGATATTTAAAAAAATAATAACGCATCGCCGGTATTCTGACAGGGCATGTTTTCTCACCATCCCTTTCAGTTACATAACTTATTCCTCATATAACATATCATAAACGAGCTTCGTATCAGCCCTGTAAGTCAGCATATACCGTTACCGCGACGTATAAGCCAATATCTTGGAAACTGGTTCAATGCTAGCCGATCCTTGTTGGGATACTAAATCCATCACGATTGAATACAATGTGCTGTTATAACACGGGCGTAACTTAATTTATACATGTATGGGATTTTTATAAAAAGGATATTGCTCGTCGTCCATACATAGCTCGCCTAACATCCAACAGGGAGGTGTATTTACTCTTTGGGTTTTAGATAATGTATATATTCGATTAAACCTAAATTAAAACAACGGACACTTTTGAGAATTCTGAAAAAATCAAAACACTTTCGGATTTTGAGGTTATAATTCGCAGATCGAGCACAGAATGCGCGCGCCAAGTGACATTACTACCAAATGTCAAATGTTGTCATCTGTCAATTCGTCAACTGTCAGTGTCAATATTATTGCTCGTTTCAAACAGCGCTTTCAATCGAGTTTTTTGATAAGGCTTACACATTTATTATACACATCATAGCGGACTGTTTGTAACTAAAAATCATTATCGTATATCAAGTGTTGAGAATACTGACGCTTGTCTATGTCAAACTCTTATTAAGAGTGCTGTTACAAAGACTTATGAGCTATAATACCTTTGCCTATTAAAAACCTCAAATTGAACCAAAAAATAATAGAACTATCACCGAGGATTATGACGGAAGCTAAGGACGAAAGTGAATACTTTTTAAAATGTTTTCGAAATTAAGAAGTGTCCATTCTATTAAAATATAAGTAATGTATATTATTAAAAGAACTAGTAATTATAGTAAATATTTCATGCGTGTTGGTTCATAGGCTATTTTTTACCATGTCCTTTATGACGTTAGGAACGAGATGTGAAGATTGCCATTCCTATAAACCTGGGACTCTGTTATGTATCTTTTCTTCACTAAGTGTGCCCCGTGTTTTCAATCGCGTCTTTATTCATCATCATCATTTCAGCCTAAAAACGTCCACCGTTGGACATAGGTCTCCCCCAAGTGTCGACATAATGACCGGCCCTGTGCGTCTCGCATCCAGTGGTTTCCTGCGACCCTCCCCAGGTCATCGGTCCATCTTGTGGGAGGCCTTCCAACGCTGCGTCTTCCGGTACGTGGTCGCCATTCCAGAATCTTTCGTCCCCATCGACCATCTGTTCTGCGAGCAATGTGCCCTGCCCACTGCCACTTAAGTTTGGCGATTCTTCGGGCTAAGTCTGTAACCTTTGTTCTCCTGGGGATATCATTTCTGTTGTGATCACGTAAGGAAACTCCGAGCATAGCCCTTTCCATTGCCCTTTGAGTGACTTTAAACCTTCTGATGAGGCCCATTGTAATCGACCACGTTTCGGAGCCATATGTCTTTTATTCACTGCTCTGCTTGATCTTGTATAGCCTACAAGATCTCGCTACGACCTTATACTATTCGTTATGAATCAGTCTTTCACATACATCATGATTTATTCAAATCTTCCAAAACCTTCAAATGTTGTTCCAGAGATTTAGCGCGTTTAAACGATCAAAAAGCTCTTACGCCTTGTTATAAATATTAATTATTTTATAAGTATATTGCTATGTTAAAGGTTGATGATTTTGGTTCAAAAGCTTTGCTGAATACAGAAATCTTGATGTATTCCGATTGGAAAATCTCCAAAAAATTATTTATTTGTATTGTCTTGTCATTCAGCATTCTGACTGATTTGTGTTTTGGGCACACAAAGGTTAGAAGTTTCAAATAATATATAGTGATTTTGGAATCGTCACTAAGTACTTGTGATAATAAAGAGCAAAAATTTATATGAACGTCTATTTTGAATTGGATATTAACCAAAGGTCTTTTGTTCTAGGCGTCAATGGACCTCCCTCCGGACAAAGCGAAACTCCTGCGGAACTACGATCTCGAGAAGAAATGGGAGATCATCTGTGACCAGGACATGGTGCAGGCCAAGGACTCGCCAGCTCACTACCTCAACAAACTCAGGACGTACCTCGATCCTAAGGCTTCCAGAAGTCACAGGGTATGTACACACAGCCATAATAAATGGTATTTATTTTGCAAATAGTTTTTAGGAACTCTTTCACACTCCATTTTTTCGTCAATTTAAAATAGACGAGGCAGGTGTTTCCTAGCTGACTACCCTAAAAAGAAACACCGAAACAAACTCAGAAGTCTAAGTCTCTACACAGCAAACAAGTAATAGTCAAATCATACGAGAACCATGCAGATTAATTGTCTGAGATAGTCTTTTGAGAAAAGAACCACACAGATTTGAATATGAAATTAAGAATGTTTGGGAACTGAACTCTGCAGAAGATTTAAGGGTGGAACAACTTCTGTTAATTGGTTACTGTACATTTGCCTTGATAAAACACGTAGTGAAGTTACAGCCTCTAAAACCTTCAGATTACCAATTTTTGTGGATTAGTGTTGGCATTACATTATTCCGCGTTTATTAATAAAATGGCTGATGCTTTAAGTCAGTTAAGTTCAGCTGGATGATTCGCATTTTTAAACACAGAAAAGTGGCACAGCCTAATCCATTTTATAAGAGTTAAACAAACACTTTCTTTATTACTAACTATCCCATTTTCGGTGACCTTATGATTCTAACTATGGATACTTACATTCTAGACTTTATATCGCTCTATAGATGATATCGTCAAAACATACAAGACCATTACATTGTTCCCTCCACCGTCAAAGGATACTATAGAAATGTTACAACAAAGTTGCCAAGCTCGCCTTATTCGGCGATACCGTTACACTTGGTAAACAATGAGCGACTTAGTGAGCGATAGAGATCTGTGGCCGCGGGCAATTTGTGGCCACGCCACTATTGTGCAGTGAAACTGCTGGGGAAGGACTGGGTTTTCCTGATGTGCTGTTAAACGTCTTGTTCTTTGTTGAAAGAGCATTTTTTTTATCTTCTATTTTCTTGTTGAAGAATGTTCTTCTGTCAATTAATACAGTTTTTAATACGCTTAGCTTTTTTAATGCTGAGAAGCCATTAGATAATCTCTTCCGCTCTGGGTAGAGGGTTTTTTTTTTCGGGTCGGAAAATCATCTACTGACATCCCCCGGGATGGGCGGAGCGGGAGATAGTGTCAGACTTTTACTGACTAAAAACCCACTCCTGTTCCTTCTTTGCCATTTTTCCAGGGCCAAGGGGGTCACTTTCGCATCACCCATGGCCCCAGTAGAACTCGGCCCTGCTGGGCCCCTACGGTTGCTGACATCTTCTCGAGGCGCGCGTGGAACACTACACGCCATCGACGACTTGGGCTCGGTCCGGACAGTTACCGGACTTTCGGACGGCGAGCCACCCATCGTTCGCCGTTGGGTAGAGGGATAGGTATTATCAGACTTTCACTGACAAATACCCACCCGTGTGCCTTCAGTTAACCTTGGCGTTCCAGGACCACGGCGACCCTTTCGAACTATCCCGCACACCTTGCACACTATTTCTAACGGCTGCAACTCATGGAACCAGAATCGACTAATTTCGTTTTAAAATCTAAGTAATTGAATCTATTCTACAGCTTCATTGCTTTTGCGCTTTGCCGGTGGTCAACACTGTTGATTTTGGCTTTGGGCCACATCATGAGCTTATCGCATTCTGTCCACTGCTTTTTTGGGAGATGAGAAATCATTTAATGACATCTACCCCTCTAGAGTGAAGGGATAGGCCGTGTCAGACCTTTACTGACTAAAACTCACTGATGTTCCTTCAGTTGCTCTTTGCGTACTAGGGTCACGGGTTTCCTTTTCAGAAATTCCTCCTGGCCCTGGCGGGCATCGGTCCTGCTGGACCCCTAAGCTTTTGCTGACATCTCTTTGAGGCACGCGTGGATCACTACGTTTCGGCGACGACTGGGGCTCGGACATATTTATTAGACCCTTTTCGCTTCACTGGACTTAATATTCGGTTACGTTTTCTGCCGGCCAGCTGCAGTCGGTTTTTAGGCTTATAGTTTGTGCACCATATGTGGGTTTGAGGATATCGTTCAACTTTATCTCAGTGTTTTTGTTAAGTGCGTGTGAGGTCGTGTAACTTCCAACGTCTTACACCATGTTTCCTACACGATAAACATAGAAAAGCCCTCAAGCTCCCCGTCCCGTTACATGTCGCAAACAATGAGCAATACATCACGTTTTATCGATAGGGATCGCTGGCCAGCTTCAATTTGTGGGCAATGCCTTCCCAAGCTTCTGTTCAAGTGGTCGTTACAACTAATGGCTTTAACCCTTTAAGGTTTCTTTAATAGAATGCTCTGGGAATCTAAGAAAAACTCTCTTCGTGTTAGGAATTCTGTTTACATCTTTATTGGCCTTTCAATTGAGAGTTTAACTGTTTAGTTTTATATAGATATATGAAACTCAGACGTTATTTAGTCGCTTGATTCAGTTATCAGTGTTTGCTCTATCTGCGCCAAGCATCAAAAATGAAATTGAAAAGGACGGTTGGGGTGATTTGATGTGATGTTTTTCTTATATCGTTTTATTCGTTTCTTTGCCGTCTGGTTTGGAGGAGAGCTTTATGACTGTTTTTTTTTCTCAATTTCAGCATTTCGTTCCGCATGTTGTTGTAGTTACTAGTGTATTTTTCTGGATCACCAACAAAGGATACACAGAAATAGTATAAATCACAATATTACAGAATACGACTACTATAATATAGGATACTAGCGTCTACCAGCGGCTTCGCCCGCGTGAAAGTAGGTTTCTCCATACAAACTTTGAAATGAATTAAAACTTTGAATTTTGGGAAACCCTCTCTTATGCTCACCTACGTAATAAAAGGAAGTTTTGTGCAAAATTTCACGTTGCTAGTCCTAGTAGTTTCGGCTGTGCGTTGATATGTCAGTCAGTCAGTTTCTCCTTTTATACATATAAATGCATTGTATGCTTTATAATTGTTTTTATGTATCATAATATAAATGTGCCACTTTTATTAAATAAACGATATTCTATTCTATTCTAATATAGACTACAGCATTCACATATCTGTGAGAAAACATTATCTGTTTTAAGTAAAAAAAAAAATTTATTTTTAAGTGTAGTGTTAAAGGACCAAAATCTTGTTCTTAAAGACCAATGTGTCGAATGTTTTTCAATTTCCAAATACGATGTCTACACAACAATTCAATGTGCGCTGCAGCACGAAAACCTTCAAGTACCTACAAGTAATTGAAAACCATAGGAAACCTTCACATACCTCTTTAATAGTAATAATGATCCGCGTCATATTTGACCCACTTTTGAACAGAGTAAACTTGAACTATTACCACTATTATCAGGTTATTGATATGACCTCGAGATTCGGGACAAACAAATAAACAGACTCCCGTTGCTGTAGCTTCTACACAGCTATAAGCTTAATGATGTAGTAGATTTTATGGGCACGTTCTATTACCATGTTTAGAGTTTTGTTTGTGAATAGCGGATTATTGTGTTTGCTTAAGAATTGGAGAATATCTCTGAATGTTTGTTTGTTTTGTTCTGATGTAAATGATTGAAGATATAAATGTGCATTCATCTTCTTCTCATCATTATCGTTGTTTTGTTTTTGTCTCTTTAACTTGGTTTTGTTATGTTCATGAGTCTTTCAAAAGTCGCTCATGCTCCTGGTTTTAAACAGGGAGTTTGAGATACTTACCTCACCAAATAAACAGCACATGGAAGGAGCCCGTATTCTAGACTGTGGACCTTATTCTGGTGGCCACCTGAAGATCTTCAGTTTTATTGTCCTATTGGCCCCATCGTACCTCAAAAAAACAAAACCCTTATAGGGTCCCATCGTACCTCAAAAAAACGAAACCTTTATAGGGTCACTTTGTTGTCCGTCTGTCTGTCTGTCAAGACCCTTCATCTCGGGCACGCGTGGAGGTATCGAGTTGAAATTAAAACCAAATACTCAAGTCTGTGGTCCCTTGAAGCTTGAAGCTCCCTATGAACTTTGATCCCATTAATCTCCTTGACCTAGAATCCTGAAATTTGGTATGAAGCAAGGTCACATAGCACATTCGTCAGTCGCATAGGAAAAAATCTGAAAACTGTAAATTTGTAGTTATGTCACAAAAAATAATTGCGTTTCGGAAAAATCTTCGTAACTCAATTCGGGAATTAAACTGTTTTCATAGGTAAGTTTGTACGGAACCCTCAGTGCGCGAGTCCGACTCGCACTTGCCCGGTTTTTTTTACTATGGATAGGCTCACGCTTGACCTTTATCTCACCTGATGGAAAGCGACGATGTGGTCGACAATGGACCAAGCTTGCCTAGAAGTAACCTATTCACTCTTGACGTAAAGACTCCCAGGTTGTAGCTATCTTGTTGTAGTAGTCCTCAAATTATGGTGTTAGCATTTAGCTCAAGGTTTGCAAAAGCTATCGTCCAAGAATAATGATACGTTAGCTGTGTGGGCACGATAACGACTCTTTTCCTACTATCAATTCGCATAATCTCGCGGTAAAATCAAACGCTCAATTGACTACTAATGGCGTAATCGCAATAAGGAGTTACAGCTGTATGAGGAAACGATCGGAACAATTTTATGGAAAAAGTTTGAATTAAGTTTCAACTAATTTTTTTTACGTAGTAATTGCTGTCACGTTTGTAGGCAAAGAGCTCTTCCAAGTCTTGTGTATGCCATACAGATATTGGTTCCATGCGGTTATTGTATCTGTAATACGCAGCTCAGCAGCCAATCGCTTAACTTCTGTGCAAACCATACCGCCAGATATTCTTTCGCGCTCTTTCAAACCAATGATACATGATCCAAATGCATGCGTGTAGAACTTGTTTATCCAGCAAAGTTTATTTTGGGGAGGAAATGTCAGTCATTTTCCTCCCTACTACTCATCATCATCATCATCTTCCTGCCCTTGTCCCGTGTTATTTGGGGTCGGCGCAACACGTTTTCTTCTACCATTCTGCCCTGTCACTCGTCATACTATCACTAACTCCCTTTTCTTTCATATCACTCTTCACACAATCCATCCATCTTTTCTTTGGTCTCCCTCTCCCTCTCCATCCATCCACATGTAAACTCATAACTCTCCTTCCTACTACTATATACCTGAAAATCTCAATATTAGTCAAATTTTTGTCTTTCTCGGTTTTAATTTCCGCCACACACCACACTGATCCGATATCCATTCGGGCCTCACCCACAGATGAGGGCTGTGACCCAGCACCGAAACCGTTAGAAGCTGATGATGTTCTGCTTAACACATTTTATTCACCTTTTTTTGTACGTGGAAAATCAACAAAGAACTCCTTCCGCTCTAGATGGAACGAGAGGACAAACTTTTACTGACTAAAACTCACCTGTGTTCCTTCATTTGTCCTTTGCGAGAGCCACGGTCACTATTTCGATCATTCCTGCAGCCCTAGCAGACATCGAACCTAAATTTATTTAGACCTCTAAATAAATTTAGGTTGGATGAACCGATCAAATAACTTCTGTCGCTGTGGGAGGAACAAGAGGGTGTGTCAGAATATTGCCGACAAAAACCACCTATGGTCTTTCAGTTGCCCTTTGCGTTGCAAGGCTACGGTAACTTCTTTCTTACAATCCCTCAGCCCTAGATGATGCTCGGATTCCCTCTATAAAATACAATAAAACTATATTAATTTGTTACCAAGAACGATTTTTTTTAGTAAATCCACGTGCAGTATGCAAGGTTTGTAAACACCTGTGCTGTGGTTTGGCAGCTTTTACGTAAATGTGGAAACGCAGGTGCATGGAACGACTGTGTGTGACGTCATCTGATAATCGATACGGACGAAGCGGTTATTGTAAAAAGAGTATATGCATTGTTAGTAGTGGAATGCACAAAATTATAGTTCGATTTAAATGATTAGTTATGATAAGTGGTTTTCAAATCGGTTGGCGCAGATGCCTAACAGCGGACGTCTTTCGGCTGAAATTATGATATACATTTATATTTGGTAAGGTCTGCGCAACACGTTTCTGTCTTCCACCCGCCCCTGTCAGCCCGCACGCTATCTTTCACTTCGTTCCATCCCTCGCCGACCATAATGCGGAGACGAAACTCGCAAACTTTTCAATTATAAATTAACTTTCCATTAGGACTACTTTGTATATTAGGACTAAACTAATTGGGCTGAGGGGTTGTTCGAAAGGTTTACCGTGACCCCTGGAACGCAGAGCAACTGAAGGAACATAGATGGGTTTTGTCACTAAAAGCCAGACACTCCCTCTCGTTTTATCCAAAGCCGGAGAAATTCTTTGATGATTTCCTACCCCAAACAAAACGATCAGTAAATTTTCTGCCGAAACCGATTCTAATGCCGAGACTAGATTTGTTTAGCGTAACTTACCGAAGCCGAAACCGTGGGTCACGAATATTTTTGAACCAGACAGCTTTCCAATTAAACTACAACATGGGGTTGACAAAAACGCGGCCATTAAAATGAAAGCAGGTATATTTTTTCACAGAGATACCGTTGCAACGGTGCTTCAAACATATAGACCTGATTGATACGTGTTTTACAAGCACTTGTACAAAGTACATAGATCAAAAGTTGTAAAAAACGTGTGTTATTTACATGAGATAAACGATTTTGAATCTTGTGTATACGCTTATTAAGTTCGGTTTGGTTTGTCGCTATAGTCTGGAAATAGAATTCAATCAATGTTATGAGGATTTTTACTAATTGTTTCCGGAGTTTCCGATCTAATCAAGTTGGTAAAAAAGAGTAAGTATGCCTTTTTTTAGTTCGGAAATCATCACTAATCCTGCCTGGGTGGAGCGGGGAGAATTAAACTTTTACTAAGTAAAACGCACCATGAACCGGGTTTCTTCAGTTGCCTTTTGCGGTCCAGCTCTGCGTTCAAAAATAACCAGAATAGGGTAGGGTCGTTACTCTAACCGTTCAAAAATGCTTCGAGTTGCAACCCAGGGTCGTTCTTTTATAACACGAGTAGCTACCCTAGAGTTACCCAACTAATTCTAACTCCGAGCAGGGTAGATTGGTGTTAGCGGCCATAAATGACACTTGCTTGGCATTCTTCTTCTTCTTTTCGTGTCGATGTACTCTAACTAAATTTGATCTGACCAGTATTTGGCAACCTCTACGGCTCTGTTATTGGCCTCGTATAGATCCTGAAAACTGCAGGTAGTTGTGCAGGATGGACAGCATAGCAAATGACGCATGTCCTGTGCAGCGGCTCCACACTGGCACTGTGTTAGAGATGGGTCGAGGAAGCCCCATTTGGCCAAATTATTTTTACAGCGGCCAACCTGAGTGCGTAGTCGGTTAAGAGATTTCCAGATTGTCACTGCAATTCGCGTCCAGGGGGAAGATGCTCTGACGGGGTGATGAAATGTGTAGGAGTTGGGTGCTTCAGCTAGCACGCATCTCTCGTCCTCTACTTGGCATTGAACAGGCAGTTGAACTCTACGTTCGGTCGCGTTCAAAAATGCGAACGTAGTTAACCCTGAATGATGACGTCATTAGAGTTAACTCTAACCTCATTTTTGAACGCAGGGCAGGGGAACATGACGTGTTGAAATCTCAGTCGTGTGAGCGAGAAAGAGTGATGGAGCTATACACCCTATATAGCTCCATCCCTTTAACAGTTCAGTTTAGGTCGTAAAATGGATCGCAATAAGTGGTCGTGGTGGTACTGGCGCGTTGTGTTCCACGCACTACTCAAAGAAATGTCAGCAAACCGTAGGGGCACAGCTGGGCCCATGTCCGCTAGGACAAAGGCAAAGGGCAACTGACGGACCATCCACCTGACCATTCAACTGAAGGAAGGATCCAGTCCACATCTGAAAATCTGCTATTTTGCATGAACTTTGACACTTCATAATTTACTCAAAAATTAAAATAGTCAAAAAATATAACACTAAAAGCCTTGCAAATTTAATCAAGATTCTGAATGACAACATTTAAAAAAAAACACGTATTTCCTGGAACAAGTTTTATGAAATATTCGAGTAAATCTGGGAATTACCGCATGCTAACAGAGTTTTCAGGCGTTATCTCTCTTTTTTCGCGTTGCCTCTTCGTCACACATCGCATTGGATTGCGTTAGATGAAGTAACAAGCTTTGAAACCATGCTCGATGTTGACGATAGGCGAGTGAAAATGGAGCCTCCTACATACTAAATACTTTTTAATTAGGAAAGAAAGAAAATCTTTCCTGCTGATAACGCAAACTGCCATTTTCTTCTTTCTAAAAGCTTAGGTATATATTTACTTACCTATTTGTTTCTGCGATGAAAGCTAAATTGCGAGTACAGTATGCGTGGCGACGAGAATCTGAGCAACAGGCGCCAAAGCACTCACACAAACATACGCATCGACGAGACTCCTTAGCGTTTCAAGCGGTCGAGCGGTCCTGTCAGTAGCGAATGCCGCTTAGGAGTCTCGTCGATGCGTATGTTTGTGTGAGTGTGCCGTTTCGGACATTTGTAGGTAGTTTCCGTACTGTTCCATATATCTATACTGTGGCCAAAGTGTCGGTCTCTATTTGCCCACATTTCTCACACTACGCATGAGATTTTTTATCACGTCTTAGTTAGTACATTAACAAACATAGTTTCTGTTTTCTAAGTAAAGATTTATGATTCTATGTCAGTAATTATTGTTTGCAATATTCGTTCACATATGACTGATAGATTTTTATGCAAAGTGCATACTTCTTCACATTCCTTTTCACCGTACTGGGTTTATAGCTAATTCTTACGTTGTCTCTACCATAAAACTCTGGAATGTGCTTCCCCTTGACATCAAAAAAGCTGAAAGTAAATTTTCCTTCAAGCGTAAAATTTGGAACTACTACTTGAAGTCCTCTCAACCTTAGTTCGGTCTTCGTCATAATTGTTATATTTTAAGTTCTCCTAATTACAATGATTTCATATACATCATAGTATTTATTAGTTTATTATATTAGAATATATACGTATTTTATTATTATAAGCCAATTTAACGATACTACATTCTATTTCAAATATCTGTTATTTATTTATTGTGCACACCTACCACAGTGTTGTCTTTTTAATCCCAATGATTGACTGGTAGAAAATGCCTTGTGGCATTAAGTCCGTCTATGTATCACCACTGTACATGAAGTTTAAATAAATAAATAAATAAAAACCGTATGTCTGATATTCGAGACGAATCGGGTCCTATATAGTCCTACGGAACCCTATAAAGAGTTGTTTAATGAGTATTTATTGTGATAAGTAGAACAGTGTGAAAGAGAGGACGTATCTGTCTTTATATTGACTTAAACATACCCGTGTCCTTCAGTTGCCTTTCGCGTTCTAGAGCCATAGTAACACTTACAAACAAAGTTTACTTTAGATCCCGGTTGTACGTTTCCGTGGATCCGTGGCGACTTTGACGCGAGCGAACGAATCTGCTAACAAAAGCTAAATAATATTTAAATAAAAATACTTAAATATATCCTACCCATTGTTTCAAGGACCTGAGTCAAGTAACTTATTGTGAAATAAAACTGTCTCCAAACACTCCAGACTCGCACCGTCCAAGTTACCGATGGCTACGTGAGAAACGACATCGCTCTAATACATAAACATATTCTACATTGTAACGAGATACACTGTCTGATGTTTCAACACACTCGAGAGAATCAGCGGTGCCATTGTAAAGTACTTCGGTACACTTGGAGTAAGTGAACCAGAGCGAACTTGAAGGGTGACGTCAGAATGTGTCAGGTTCAACAGCTGAAGTAATATCAATACTATTTTTTTATTTTATTGATATAAATTAGTGCTTGACTGCAATCCCACCTAATGGTAAGCAGTGATGCTATCGTTAATGTTGATGCGTTATTAAAAGCCTATTCACTCTAACCTTGAAGACACCTAAAGTATAGATACCGGCACGGATCTTGAGCGCTGACTTCTACAGTTCTACTTGCGCAGAAGCACGCAGAAGTGAAATATCGGGTCTCTTTAGTGGTATGAAGAGAGATGCGGGGGCGGGGAGTGAAATCCTTGTACAGTGATTGGCTCGCCGATATCGTACGATACGCAAAGCGATCCCCACTCTTTAGCCGAGCGCTCAAGATTCGTGCCGCTATCTGTATAATCGGACGAGAAGACCGCTGCAGGCAAATTGTTCCACTCCTTCGATGTACGCGGTATAAACGACGAGGCAGAACGCTTAGTCTGGACCTTAGAGGTGTCAAGGACGTAATGGTGGATCCCCGCCGTACGTCTAATTGTCCGTTGGTAGAGAGGTGATGGCGGAATCAAGGAATCAATCTTATTTTCATATTATAGTTACTTAACTAACTGTGGGTCAAAGTAGCACAGAGTTGGTGCCCTGAGATTGAAACGGGGTGTGGTAGGTGTAGCAGCCATCTCCTTCGTCACCGCAGCCTTCGTGACGAAGGAGATGGCTGCACAAACGGGACAGATTTCACCAGAACTGGAAGGATGATTAAAAGGCTTGCAAAAGATGGAAAGAGTGGAGGGAAGCCAGGAATGGGTCAGAACAGGATAGCAATAAAACTTACGTTACACTTAGGTTTTTGACGGCATCGTTGGTGCACTGGTTAAGCGATTGACTGCTGCGCTGCGTGACGCCAGTTCAATTCCCGCACGGAATAAATAATAAATAAATAAATAATAATAATTGATTGAATCATGATGTGTGGTGTGACGAGAATGGATAAAGTGAGAAATGAGTATATTAGGGGAAGTTTGAAAGTGGCGCCAGTGACTGAAAAATTGAAAGGGAATCGTTTGTCTTGGTATGGTCATGTGAAGAGGAGGGATGAAGCGCAAGTTACTAAAAGAGTTATGAGTTTACATGTGGATGGATGGAGAGGGAGAGGGAGACCAAAGAAAAGATGGATGGATTGTGTGAAGAGTGATATGAAAGAAAAGGAAGTTAATGATAGCATGACGAGTGACAGGGCAGAATGGAAGAAAAAAACATGTTGCGCCGACCCCAAATAACACGGGACAAGGGCAGGAAGATGATGATTGAATCAAAAAAAAATGTACACTCAAACACTTACAAACAACGCATAGAACAAACAGATATTAGAGAACAAGAACAATTAGAGTCAGAAGTAACGAGTAAGTATTTGTAATGAATCTGGTACAGGAAAGATTAACTTGTGTTATGGGTACCAGGATTCTCACGCTATTTTTACATTAAAAGAATAGCTCCAAAGCCAAAAGCCAAAAGGTAAAAATCAAAATTGAGCCTTTCATTTATGCAAATACTAGCTGACCCAGCGAACTTCGTACCGCCTCATAGTTAGGATAACGCCATCTACTGACATTATGAGAACAGCATAATTAATTTTATAATGACATTTTAATTAGAGATGGCTTTGTATTCGGTTCTTTTTTTTTTTCGTTTTTTTTTTCCATTTTTCTCACCGTTTAAACCTTCCCTGGACTATCACGAATATTTCAAGACCAAAATTAGCCAAATCGGTCCAGCCGTTCTCGAGTTTTAGCGAGACTAACGAACAGCTATTTATTTTTATATATATAGATTTGTATGGCCTGCAGATAGTAGTTCCGGGTCTGGGTGTCTTGTGTATGTGAGTTTACACACGCTCCTACGACACAGGAGTAATTCCTTGTGTGAAGTAATTCAACAAAAAAAGAATGGAAAAAAGATTTGTTCTATAGATTGCCTTTAAACGAAAGCAGTATTTAAAATCAGAATATTTTGACAAAATAACCACTTCCATCTTCTTTATGACAACCTATAGATCATAAGCATTTTCCACCAGAAAAAGACGCTAATATCTCAACATAACCTAACTGGCAATTAAAGCAGCGTGTGCTAACAGTAAATCCCGATGAGATACAACAGCAGATTGGCGAGGCCACACAGACCTGTGCCACTTGACCTCGGGGGCTCGTGGCTCTAAGATCACATGCCACACGTAAAGTTATTGTGTTGAGACGAAGCTGAAAGCTTCAAGTGATGAAGGCCATGTTTTGAATGAGCTTTATAAAGAAACCAGTTGCTGCTGGTGACTTCGTCCGCGTCAGACTCATAAAACAGCACAATGCCATTTGTCCACAATTTATAGAATATTTTTCGTGGTTCCTTATAAAATCAGTTAGTTCCAGCCGTTTCGGAGATTAATCGGAACAAACAGACAGACAAAAATGTAAAATTGAATTTTTGTTATAGTTATTTTTATACACATAATTATTTTTTAATACTTATCCAATAATTATGCAGTGATTACGGACGCTTCAATTTTTTTAGATGTAGGTATAGATTAGTTTTAAGGACGACGATTTCAAGAATCTACAGACTGTGTTGCGGGAATATTTAAAACAGTCACCCACCTGTGTCCTTCAATTGCCCTTTGCGTTCCAGGACCACGGTATCCCTTTCAGAAATTCCCCGTGGTTCACTAAGGACCATGACAAAGTTTAGTGTTCTTTATTTTACAAAAATATACCTACTAAATAAAAAAATTGGTTCACTAGAGCGAGGAGATAATCTCTGACCTGTTCCTTAATTTTAATTATTGAGGTCGCACGGCAATCGCATCGCATTACCGAAAAGGTCGCGTGTAAGTGTGACTGTGATCATGTCTGACTCATATTGTAGTGTCGTGCTTCTTACTGGGTGGCGGAAGCAATGAGAAAGAGCTTTTTTAATACACTTAATCGAAAACCCTCTCTTATCTTTAACGCTTTTAGGCACGCAATTTAGAGTTTTCCGTACTAGTGCGGAAAAGTGCAAGAGCTCGCTCCCGCCACAATTTATTACATTTATCGTATCAGGTTGGCCGCTGGTCAACTCCCGTTTATTTATTTGTTCGTAAGTGTATTGAAAAACGAAACGTGGGTCACTGCAGCACTCGGGTCCATGATGAAGCCCATTGCCCAGCTGTATGTCCTTTGGCATTGAGTTAGAACATCTCGGACTATATCAATACAGATCACTCTTTGTAAGAAAGTAGATGACAGTATGATCCAATAAAGCCGCTTTATTTGTTGTTAGATTTTAGGAAATATACAAAAGCCGTTGTGGCTAGAAAAGTACACCACGCGGCAGCTACCCTTTTCCAAAACTTATGATAATACATTATCGCGGTCACTCCTCTCTTGTGCCACACTGTGAGGGCGTACAAAATGCAGATACTCGTGTACGAGATGAATGCTACGCCAACGTATATCGACGTGGATAGTCTTATCTGTTCGTGATATACCTGTACTTTCGCTAGATATGGAGCACTCGCGTGCTACGTGCTGTTGACTTAGGTACGGTTCGTAGAGGTTAGGTACTCATTGGCGTATCTAGGGTTACTACTCGGGGTGGGTCTGATCCCTGACTTATGACATGCCATGGCTGATGCGATCAAGCAGAGTCGACACTCAATAATAACAATGATATTCCACAACTATCACACAACGCCGTCTAGTCCCAAGCTAAGCAGAGCTTGTTTTATGGGTACTAGACAACTGATAAACATACTTATATATTTCTAAATACATGCATATATAGATAAATAACACCCAGACACAGAACAAATGATCGTGCTCATCACACAAACATTTGTACTGGGTGGAAATCGAACCCACGACCTCCGGTATAGCAGTCAGGGCCACTAACCACTAGACCAACAGGTCAGTCAAATGTGTCACTCAATGTGTCAATGTCAGTGAGTAGGTATGATTAGTATAATCTATCTTCTATCTATTTCAATATAAAAGGAGAAACTGACCGATTGGTATATCCACCCACAGCCAAAACTCCTGGTACTAAGAGCAAAAAATTTTTCATAAAGTTTCGTTTTATGACGTAAGCGAGCAAAAAAAAAGTTTTTTTTTTCAAATTTCACCCACTAAAGGAGTGAAACAGGGGTTCAAAGAGGAATGGCGAATCTTACTTTTACGCAGGCGAAGCCGCTGGCAGCAGCTAGTCTATATACATATTTATGTATGTAAATGAGAAACTGATTGACTGACATAACAACGTACGACCGAAACTACTAGGACTAGGAACGTGAATTTTTACACAAGATATCATTTTATGATGTAAGCGAGCCCTAAGGAGTTTTTGAAAATTCAACTTTTAAGGGTGTTTTTAATATCGTGCGGTTTTGATCACGCATGCGGGATTGTCCCGCACGCGTAACCCCCGCATGTTCATTTCATACAAGTATTTATTGTAATGCGTGGAATACGCATGCGGGACGCGTTTTTTTGTATTTTGTCATTTTCTGCATGCGGGGCAATCCCGCATGCGTGGTGAAATCCACACGCGTGGTGAAATCCGCACGATATTAAAAACACCCTAAGGGAGTGAAAAGGGGGAAGTGTAATATGTAATATGTACTTGAATTAAATTGCGTACAGTGGTACAATCACGGTCAAGCATTCAGGATCATATTACCGCGTATATGCTGGCGGCTATCATTGGTCCCTAGTAGAAGATTCTTGAAGATAATTCCATAAAAATGCATGAATCTTGGAAATTACTTACTTACGTATGTGTTTTACAATAAAGTACATTATAAATAAATACTTTTGAAGCATTGGCCATCCCAAACAAAATTCCGCAAGTCCTGTCGTTCCAACGTATGGTGAATACCTGACCTTTCTCAATCCACATGATGTCGGCCGTAGCTCGTGCAGTCGTGATCTACACATACAAACATATCTCTGTCGGCAGTCAGGTCTCAGGGTGCACGGGGAGGAGCATAATCGGCGACTTTCTCCGGATGTTTAGCTTGTAAACTTCGTGATTAGCTGGCGGCGTTGTTATCTAGTTGAGCTTTGTTTATTAAATGTGCCTTCTTGTGGGAGTATTGTTTTAGACAAGTCCTGATCAGAAATTATAACTTTCTGGAAAAAACCGTTTATTTTTTTTTTTTATTATTATTAATGATAGGCTCGCGTTTGACCACCATCTCACCCGATGGCGAGCGATGATGTGGTCGACGATGGAGCACGCTTGTCTAGAAGTAGCCTATTCACTCTTGACTTAAAGACCCCTAAGTTGTAGCTATTTATAATATATGTATCGTATTGTTGTTTTATTGCCATGCCACGCATTTTTAGTAACAACTAGCTGGTTGCCGTCCGTGTCCCCGCCCCCGAGTAATTTGTAATTCCTACTTTTAAGAGATTCCTAAAGATAATTACAACAAATTGATATTTTTAAAATTTTCCACTCTACAGGGTTTTCCAATTTTTTTCTTTTTAATCCTTTTTTTTTTTCCTATAAGCAACCAAAAATAAATAATGAAAGTGATCAATACTACTACATATTATAAAACAGTCTCCCATTGCGTTTGTTTGTCTGTATGAATGCGATAAACTCAAAAACTACTGAAAGGCTTTCTAGTGAGAACAACCGATAATTTCAAAGATTTACACGTGCGACGCGATGCTGGCGAGACGCTAGTAAATAATAATAATAATAATATGAAACCTGAAACCTTCAGCAGTGCCATCAGGATGGAATTTGGTTTGGACAAATGTGCAGTCATGCATGTAAAGCGAGGAGAGATTATGGAATCCGTGGGTACCCAACTCTCGGATTCCATATACATTAGATCCCTCTGCTCAACCGAAACTTACAAGTATTTGGGTATGTCGGAAGCGTTAGGCATCAATGCCGCTGACATGAAACAATCGTTGAGGGAGCGCTTCTTTGGCCGCCTGAATAAAGTGTTGAATAGTCTTTTATCAGGCGGGAACAAGGTGCGCGCCTTCAATGGTTGGGTCATGCCGGTTTTGATGTACTCTTTCGGCATACTCAAATGGACTCAGACAGAACTCGACGCCCTGGATAGGAGGGTCCGCTCACTACTTACCGCAAATCGGATGCATCACCCACGGTCATCGGTGATGAGGCTGTATATCCCGCGGAAGTGCGGAGGTCGTGGTTTCCTAAATGCTAAGACCCTGCACAACCGTGAGATATGCAGTCTCAGGGAATACTTCCTGAAAACCGACGTGGGGATGCACCGAGATGTGGTTGCGGTAGACAAAGGCCTCTCCCCGCTCTCCTTGGCTAACGAGAACTGGCGCAAACCTACAGTAATGGATACTAATGAACGCAGGGCAGTATGGCAGGGCAAGGAGCTTCACGGGCGTTTTTACCGGGCCTTACATGGGCCCGATGTAGATCTTTTAGCGTCCGTATCCTGGCTGCGCTTTGGTGATCTCTTTGGAGAAACCGAAGGTTTTGTCTTTGCAATTATGGACGAAGTTATGATGACGAACAACTACCGGAAATACATTGTGAAGGACGGTACGGTTGACATCTGTCGGGCATGCCACCGACCCGGAGAATCAATCCGACACATTATTTCTGGATGTTCTCATTTAGCTAACGGAGACTATTTGCATAGACACAACCTTGTAGCTAGGATTATTCACCAGCAACTTGCTCTCAAATACAATCTTGTGGAATCAGAAGTACCGTACTATAGGTACGTGCCCGACCCAGTTCTCGAAAATGGCAGCGTCACATTGTATTGGGATCGATCTATCATCACTGACAGGACTATTGTTGCCAATAAGCCTGACATAGTGGTGATAGATCGACTAGAGCGTCGCACAATGATTGTTGATATAGCGGTCCCTCATGACGAGAACCTCGTGAAAGCTGAGAAAGATAAACAAACTAAATATCTTGACTTAGCTCGCGAGGTTGTCGACATGTGGGAAGTGGATAGAGCAATCATTGTGCCGATAGTCGTAACGGCCAATGGCTTAATAGCTAAGAGCCTCGAACAACATCTGAGGAGGCTCTCGTTAGGCAGCTGGATCAAGGGCCTGATTCAGAAAGCAGTTCTCCTGGACACGGCGCGTATTGTTAGGAGATTCCTCTCTCAGGAGCCCTGACCACCGGTAGCATGGACCCTGTTCCCGATGCCGGTGGGCTACTATTTTTTATATTTTTAAATGTTTTTTTATTTTTTTTTTGAAATATTTAAAAATGTAATCAATATGTATATAAATTTAATAAACGGAATAATAATATTTATTCAAAATTCTTTACAGGATAAAGTAATACAGTCTTAAATATAAATCTTAATTCTGAGTCTTACGTGCCTGAACTAGGAAATCTTGTGTTTCAGGCGAAAAGAGCTAAAATAATATAAAATTAACAAATAATCAAAAGGATTTTATAGTACAATACAAACGTAAATAATAGTATAATAATTAAATTATTCATCTTGGATCAATTTAATTAAAAAGAAATCTTTGTATTTTTTCAGAAAAGAAAAATGGTCGGCGACTCAACTTCGACGCAAGTCCTCAGGGATTTGGAGATTTCCTTACGAACAAACCATATAGAGTAAGTACCTACTTCTTTTTATTTCGTTTTTTTTAAACCCCGACGGAAAAGAGAGGTGTTATAAGTTTGACGTGTTTGTATCTCTGTGTATCTGTATGTCCGTGTGTCTGTCCGTGGCATCGTAGCTCTTAAACGAATGGACCGATTTTGATGCCGTTTTTTTAATAGATGACCTTGGCGAACTTCGTATGACTTTGCACTTTATGTTATTATCTTTGATTTATTATTATAAGTTTTGATCAACAATTTTATCAATCCTAATCTATTTAGGTCGGGTAATCGGTTTACGTAGGTTTTATAGGCTTTTCCAATTTTTTTAGGGTTCCGTACCTCAAAAGGAAAAATCGGATCCCTTATAGGATCACTTTGTTGTCCGTCCGTCTGTCTGTCTGTCTGTCAAGACCTTTTATTTCGGGAACGCGTGGAGGTATCAAAAAAAAACATGAAAAATAAAACCATGTACTCAGGTCTGCGGACTTTTGAAACTGTAAAAAAAAAACAAACTTGTAAGTTAACGGGAAAAAAGGTACTTCGGTTTATGCGTCAAAAACGTACATTTTGACACTCTTTGGGAAATCAAAATTCATAGGGTACTTCCCATTGACCCAGAATCCTAAAATTTGGCATAAAGCAAGGTCTTATAGCACAAATATAGGAATAAATCTGAAAACAGTAAATTTGTTGTTACTCACAATTATTTTTTTTTAATTTTTTGCTATTCGGAAATATCTTCCGAATAGCAAAAAATTTGGAGTCTCCATTCCGGAATTGAACTATTTACATAGGTAACTTTGTACGGAACCCTCATGGCGCGATTCCGACGCATTTGCCCAGTTTTTTTTTTCTGATCGACCACCCCGTTATTAGTTGCGAACATCATCATCATAATCAATTACGAAACTTTGTTTTATTTTTCCACTGTGTTAACGGGTTTTCCCTATATTTTGCAAAAAAAAAAATAATTGTATGCGAACAAAATAAAATATTAAAGTAATCAAGCTATTTTGAGTTTTAGCGAAACTAACGAACAGCAATTGATTTTTATGTTTATTTATTTACTAGCTTCTGCCAGCGGCTTCGCCCGCGTGAAAGTTGATTTCTCCATACAAACTTTGGACCCCCATTTCATAAGCTTGAATTTTGAAAAATCCTCTCTTAGTGCTCGCCTACGTCATAAAAGGAACCCTTATGCAAAATTTCACGCTCCTAGTCCCAGTAGTTTCGGTTGTGCGTTGATATGTCAGTCAGTCAGTTTCTCCTTTTATATATAGACTAGCTTCTGCCAGCGGCTTCGCCCGCGTGAAATTAGGTTTCTCCATACAAACTTTGGACCCCCGTTTTACCCCCTTAGAAGGTGAATTTGGTAAAATCCTCTTTTAGTGCTTGCCTACGTCATAAAAGGAAACCTTGTGCAGAATGTCACGCTCCTAGTCCCAGTAGTTACGGCTGTACGTTGATATGTCAGTCAGTCAGTTTCTCCTTTTATATATATTGATAGACATGAAAAATAATCATTTTAAAAGATAAACTAATTGATCACAAGTCTGATTGAAACATCAGAAACATGTGTACATACAGAGCTACAGTTTTATGATACGGAGAAATTATTGGAATCGTTTCTATTGTCAAAGTACAAATTGGTATCGTTACCCTTACAAGCAAGCTCGCTGTAAATTATAGAACATCGAGTTCTGGCGCGGAATATAGTGCACTCCCATATCTGTCTGGACGAGAGCCAGGAAATTATGTACCGCTTAAGCATAGGCTCGCATATTTCACCCTGACAGCGAGAACTGGGGCTGAATAAATTCATTCACTAGGATTCGTATTGTAAGAAAATAGCTCCAGTTTTGCTCAAAGGAAAATATCAAGAGGGTCCTTTTTGAGGTACATTTTTTCAAACAATCGCTCTTACGTGATTATGATGTTATTACACATCTTTCTCTAGATATTTTACGTACTTTTATACACAGCTATTATTTAGTGGATATTATCTAGGATTCTATAGAAATTAAAACATAAATTTGTGTAAAACTAATCTAGTAAAGACCTCTGAAAATCTGCTATTTTACGTAAATTTTGGCACTCCTTGTACTCATATATTAAAAATATAAAAAAGTACATCAATTCTTAAAGCCTTGCATATTTAATTGAGATTCTGAATGACGACAATTTCTCTGAAAAACTTTTAAGGATTTAAAAAATACACGTATTTCCTGGAACAAGTTCTGCGAAATATTCAAGTAAATCTCGGAATTACCGAATGCCAACTGAGTTTTCAGGCGTTATCTTTCTTTTTTGCATAGCCTCTTCATTAAACATCGTGTTGGATTGCGATAAATGAAGCAACTAGCTTTTAAACCATGCTCGATGGTGACGATAGGCGAATGGAAAAGGACCAACCTATAATATTTCTCCATCTTTTCGAGTTGATGATTTTTAGGGTTCCGTACCCAAAGGGTAAAAACAGTAGCCTAATGCTATCACTCCGCCGACCATCTGTCTGTCACCAAGCTGTATCTCATGAACCGTAATAATAAGACAGTTTGAATTTTCACAGATGATGAATTTCTGTTGCCACTAAACATATTTTTTTACAGTTTTTATTTATTTAATCGTAGGAGAACCAAGAACTATAACAAAAGGAACTTATTGAGGAACTTAACGTCAGCAGCGTCATAAAATCTAAACGAATGGTTGAGAATATATAATTAAATTCACCAAGTACAATTCGTCTCCATTTTCTTTTTAAAAAACGCTGCCCCGCACTAGGAACGAGTTCTGTATCTTAGGTGCGTTCACAATTCACAAATATACACAAGAGATCCAGATCTGGAGCAAGTACCTGTAGCCAATACAAATATTTGACTCGCGCGGGAATCGAAACCACGACACGCATCTTAGCAGCCAATGACTACAGCGTAGGCGCGGGCATGGGAAGCTCGCCGTCCGACCGTCCAGTAACCGTCCGGACTCCGGACCGAGCCCAAGTCGTCGATGGCGCGTACTGTTCCACACGCGTCTCAAGGAGATGTCAGCGAACCGTAGGGGCCCAGCAGGGTCGAAGCCTGCTGGGGCGAAGGGTCTGCTTCTGAAAGGAAGTCTCGGTCCTGGTATGAAAGGCAAGGAAGGAACAGAACTGGGTTTTTAGTCAGTAAAAGTCAGACAGAGTGTGTCTGTGCCCGCACCGCCCAAGAGCGGGGGATGTCATTGGATGGTTTTCCCACCGAAAAAAAAAGCAGCCAATGGCTCAACCATTGAAACATAAACAATTTTAGTCTCAATTGTGTTTCGGTATTAAAATTTCTCGGTTTCGGAGACAGTACATCAACTGAAATGTACAGAATGTAGCGACCAGGCAGCGGTAAAGAATTTCGGCTACCGTAAGCGCGGGGTTGCGGACGGAAAGCCGCCGTAACTTACCGTCCAGCTGTTCGGTCAGGATCAGATGTTGATGTCAGGACCCAGATCGGCAGCGCGTTCTGTTCCACTCGCACCTCAAAGAGATGTCAGCAAAGTTGACGGGGCCAGTTAGGGCCGACGCCTACCAGGGCTGCCATAACCCTCGCAAAAAGGATAACTGAAGGAACTCTGTAGGTTTTAGTCAGTCAAGTCTAACATTCCCTAGTCATTTGGTGATTTCCCTCGTAAAAAAGGCAGCAGTAAAGAAGGCATTTAATTTTCTTTCAGATGGGTGCGCGAGTTCCTGAACGAACAGAACCAGGGTCTAGACGTGCTGATCGACTACTTGAGCTTCAGGCTCAGCATGATGCGGCATGAGCAGAGGATAGCACTCGCTAGGAGCCAGTCGAGCGATGGTATCAACCAAGGTTAGTAGCCCCTGAACAAAACTTGGGCCTGGATGTGCTGATAGACTATCTGAGCTTCAGGCTCAGCATGATGCGGCACGCTAGGCGCCAGGAGTTAGTCCAGCGATAGGATTAACCATCATCATCTTCCTGCCCTTGTCCCGTGTTATTTAGGGTCGGCGCAACACGATTTTTTCATCCATTCTGCCTTGTCACTCGTCATGCTATCACTAATTTCCTTTTCTTTCATATCACTCTTCACACAGTCCATCCATCTTTTCTTTGGCCTCCCTCTCCCTCTCATCCATCCACATAGCGATAGGATCAACCAAGGTTATTAATACCTAAACGAACGTTTTTGGCCAAGGGTACGTCCTTCTATCTTAAGTTAATATAATACGAGTACTAACATTGCTCTTAGAAACCTTTACTATAGTTGTCATTATCAAATTGTTACTATAGACGTTCAGTTGAATGACTGTCATAGGTCTACGCTAGGGAAATATGCCTTAAAGCACTTTAGGCTAGGAGATAGTTCGAAAGAATCACGGCCGGCCCTGTAGAACGCAAAGGGCAACTGAAATATCACGGGAGGGATTTAGCCAGTAAAAATCTGACACTCCTCTCGCTCCACCTAGCGTTGGGAAGATATTAGATCGTTTCCCAACCCACAAAATAAACTTTTCTCTTTCCAATTTACTAACTTACATATGTTCTCCTCATCTCCAGTAAACACCACAACATCAGAATGCAGCGGGCCAACCGAAACTGGTTCCACTATGTCAGCTTCCTGGCGAAGACGGGCGCGCTCAGCAGAGGCCGAGTGCGAAGGCGCGGCCAGCCCCGCAGTAGCCAGGCGACGCACCAGGCACGCGGCCCGGCTGAACATGGGCGCTTCCACCGATGACATACACGTGTGCATCATGTGTATGAGGGCTATCATGAATAATAAGGTATGGTAGAATTGGAAAAGACCAAGTATTTGACGCGCCAACGATGAATATCCTATTTTTTAATATTGATAGGCTCGCGTTTGACCACCATCTCACCTGATAGTAAGCGATGATGTGGTCTACGATGGAGCATGCTTGCCTAGAAGTACCCAATTTACTCAGAACTTGAAGACCCCTAGGTTGTGGCTGGTCTTTGGCTTGAATGTACTGCTGAAGATAAGACTTCCTAGCCTTCCAAGCTTCCTATTAATGATTGTTGTCACTTGTAGCTCTTTTGAACTATGATACCAAAAAGTGCACTGAAATGAGCAAGTTAACTAAAGCAAATGGAAATTTTGCTGTAACATTAGAAAATGAAATACCAGCAAATGGTCAAACCTTACCAATAAATCAAATGACAGTATTGGAAATAACTTGCCAAGCAAAGGCCGAGATCTAAATATAATCTAATGTAATCCTTATTTGTATACGACAAAGGTTCAAATTCGCCTAAGTCCTGTGCATGGATCAATCTTGAAACATTATTTTAGAATAATCTTAACCTTTCTCCATTCTAGTATGGCTTCAACATGGTAATCCAGCACCGTGAGGCGATCAACAGCATAGCTCTCTCGCTAGTCCACCATTCCCTCCGCACCAAGGCTCTAGTCCTGGAACTCCTGGCAGCCATCTGCCTGGTGAAGGGCGGCCATCAGATCATCCTCGGAGCCTTCGACAACTTCAAGGAGGTTGTGGGAGAACCTAGGAGGTTCCACACGCTCATGGAGTACTTTATGAATTATGATAACTTTCATATTGAGTTTATGGTGAGTTGGCTTTATTTATTCCACCGTTCCCCCGTTTCGCCCCTTTAGGTAGAGAATTTTGGAAAATACTCTCTTAGTGCTTGCCTACGTCATAAAAGGATATCTTGTGCAAAATTTCACGCTCCTAGGCCTTGCAGTTTCGGTTGTGTGTTGATATGTTCAGGTTCAGTTGAAAACCAGCGTCAGGCAACTACCACTGACTACCATGTGGTTGTCTGGCATTTTTGCTGAACTGGACCTATTTGGCGCAGGCGTGAGACATACATTGTTTCTTTTTCTTCTTAATTTAAATTTTGTTTTTTACAGTGTGTGAATCCATGTGTGCCAAAAAAAATATTTTTCTTTCTTTCTTTCTTATATGTCAGTTAGTCAGTTTTTCCTTTTATTTTATTAAATAGATTATCCCGATTATGTTATCTATCTGTGTCTCTCAAGTAGAAAATTACTCACAATTAAGGTATCTTCCTAATATTACTCTTCATCCACCAGGTGGCGTGCATGCAGTTCGTGAACATAATAGTGCATTCGGTCGAGGACATGAACTTCAGGGTACATCTGCAGTACGAGTTCACTGCGCTCAAGTTGGACGACTATCTCGAGAGGCTACGGTTGTGCGAGAGTGATGACTTACAGGTACATAGAGAAAAAAAATGACTCATCATCGTCATCACTAATATCATTATCATTTCAGTCAAAATACGTCCCCCAAGTGTCACCACAACAAACGGTTCTGTGCCAATCCATTGGTTCCCTCGACCCTTGCCTAAATTGACTCATTGGTCCTGGAATAGGAAATGTGATAGTTTTATCCCGGAAGTGAAACATTCATGCAAGTGACGTCGCTGGTCGAAGCTTATATTTCCTAAATATCGTGCGTGTGCCCCCCGGTAGTCGCGCAGCAATGTATTACAACTACAATGAACTGAATGGTATTATGTGTCATTATGAAGAAGAAGAAGAAGAAGAAGAAGAAAGAAAAACTGTTTATTCGCGCGAAATGACGCAATCTTAAAACTAGCAAACAAACATTATCAATTAATAGGGAAGATATGCGTCACATCCGCGCAAAACGGCCGAACGCTCAGCATAAAGCTGTGGCCTCACGCATTATGCGATGAACTTACAGCGCTGATTATCATGTGTTAGTCAATGTTTAGTAGACAAGTTTAATTATTCTGATTATTTTGATGATTTTTTGCTTACTTTGATATTTGGTTTACGTTGATTAATTTATTATAATTATTAATTAAAAAAAAAAAAACTTTTAAGTACTTACGTGTATCTGTATCGATTTTGCTAAAATTTTGTCAAATATTTTCAGGTTCAAATCTCAGCGTACTTGGACAACGTGTTCGACGTGGCCGCCTTGATGGAGGACAGTGAGACCAAGACCGCCGCCCTCGAGAAAGTCAATGAGCTGGAAGATGAGTTGGGCCATGTAAGTTTATTTATCTATATTTTATTAAATAACTAACTGACCCGGCAAACTTCGTACCGCCGTACATGTTGTGTTAGCTAAACTGTCAAAGAGTAACGCCATCTACTAGTACTACCATAACAGCATAATTCATTTTAAAATGACATTTTAATCAGAGATGGCGTTGTATTCGATTTTTTTTTTCGTAAGTTTTTCCATATTTTCTGACCGTTTATATAGTCCAGGGAAGGTTTCCCTGGACTATCACGAATATTTCAAGACCAAAATTAGCCAAATCGGTCCAGCCGTTCTCGAGTTTTAGCGAGACTAACGAACAGCTATTTATTTATGTATATATAGATAATACATAATAAATCGTTTATTTATAAAAACATGGAAGGAATGGAGAGAGTACTTTGCCCAGCAGTGGGACAGTATAGGCTAGATATAATAATAATAATTATAACAGTATTTTTTTATTATGTTTTTTGTATTATATATTGAATGAATATCTAAAAATGTTAATAATATGTGAATGCGATAAATAAGAGGAAATAATTCTAAAAATATACGACCACGGATGTGTGCTGGACAAACATGTGTTAATAGAATGCTACGGTGGTAAACCGGTCTTACTTGGTCCAGAAAAAAACGCTACTGCCTTTCCCTCTTAATTTTTAAGCCAGCTTGGGCTTAAGCTGGCTTCTACATTTGACATTGCTTGATTGAAAAAAAAAGTTCTGCTGGAATTTCAAGTCTCTGTGCTAAACTGAGAGTTGAAAATCCAACAGCAGTTATTTTATTTGGGCATTCATCATAATGTTGCCTAGTGTAAAAACGGGTGTTCCGGATCTGTGTATGTGTGTTTACATGTTTGTGAACGAAACCACGAGACAGGAGTAAATCGAAGTGTGGGGAAGCGTTTAAAAAGAAAAATTCTATACTTTGATATCGACGCACAAACGAATACCACGGATCCATACCTGATTTTGGACCCCCTAGTAGTGGAATTTTTCGTCGGCTTTTTCCTAAATAAAAAAAACTATAGTTTTTTTAAATTTGAACTGTGTAAAGTCGTTATTCTAAATAACCCTGGTGATACTTTCAGTAAAAAAAATAATAATTAATAATAATCGCTGTTAGCGATAAGACCGCCATTGTACCCATAGATTAAGTTAGTTTGTAAGTTTTTGTTACTATTTTGGTGTACAATAAAGTTTTATTCTATTCTATAATTATAAAGTCATCGGGGTAGACAAAATCGGTATTCTAATCAATACCGATGACATTTTTCATTTTAAAAGTAATTCTTTCATTTTTTTTTCACTAAAAACGTTAGAATAACGATTTTATACAGTGTAAATTAAAAAAAGTAAAGTAAAACTCCACCACTGGGGGGTACAGAATCATGTACTGGATCCATGGTATTCGTTTGTGCGTCGATGTTAAAGACATCCCGTATGAAGCGCTCGTCATAAGCCCAGAAACTCTAGATTATTAACGCAAACATTGCGGTAATTTCTACACTGTTATGCCTTTCATGCACTCCAAAGAAAACAACATAAAAATAATTTCCAATTCTTCTTCATGACAGGCACACGAACGAATGGCGGCGTTAGAACGAGAAGCGATAGCGAAGCTTGCCACGCTGGAGTCGGAACTGGCCGCGGTCACGGCGGAGAGGGACCAGCTCGCTGAGGCCAGGAGACAAGTTGTAGAGGAGGTGAGTGAATTACCCTCAATAGCCTGTTGAAACCTGTTTCATAGGTGGGGCTGGGCCAGCCACCGCGATAGGAGACGCCCCGGGCGTCAGGAGTCGCATGACGGCTACCGGCCACCGTAGGAGGCGGGCTTGCGGACGAAGAGCAATGTGATGTGTATCTCGCCGTCCAGCAGTCCAGTAAGGACCGAGCCCGAGTGGTTGACGGAACGTAGTATTCCAGCTGTTCCATGGCCCAGCATGGTCGATGCTCGCTAGGGCCACAGGGAATTTCTGAAAAAGGAAACCCGCAGGCCTAGAACGCAAAAGGCAACTGAAAGACGCAGGTGTAGTTTTAGGCAATAAAAGTCTGACACGCCCTCTCGCTCCGCTCTAGAGCAATGAGAGAACTTATTGGATGATTTCTCTTTACTTTCTACATATTGTAGTTAAGAGCTGCTTATTACTTATTATAAAACACCAACTAAAGTTATAATGCTGTGCTTGTCCAGGTATCGACGCTACGTCGCGCGCAGCAGGACTCGCGCAACCGCCAGTCGATGCTGGAGTCCAAGGTGCAGGAGCTGGAGTCTCTCACCAAGTCACTGCCGCGGGGGGCTTCCAGTGAGTACCACAACTATAACCTAACTTGCTTGACAATATTGAAGACAGAGTTTTATTAAAGCAAATGAGTTTTTTTGTTTAAGTGCCACCCTTATGCCTACGGAATAGAAGTCAAAATCGGTTGAAGGGACAGTTAAAAAAATAAGTTACTATATCTGTAAAATCAACGATAATAATGTTTGATTTTAACTTTCCAGTGGGTGCTATCTCCGCACACGCGCTCTGCAACGGCACAGCAAATGGCCACCTCCCTCCCCCTCCTTTGCCTAACGGCGACACCCCCACGTTCAAGTCCCCGCCCCCCCCGCCGCCGCCCGCGCCCCCCGCGCAGGCGCCCCCCCCGCCGGCGCCGTGCCCGCCCCCTCCGCCGCCGCCCCCCCTGCTGGCCCCCGCGCCGCCGCCCCCCGCGCCGCCCGCCCCCGGCATGATGGCCCCCCCGATGCACACGGACGCTATGACTATCAAGAGGAAGGTGGACACTAAGTATAAGCTGCCTACGCTCAATTGGATCGCGCTCAAACCTAACCAAGTAAGTTTCGTCTATTCTTTAAACGTAACGCCAATGATGGTTTTCAGAAAAATCCACGCCACCTCTTCGGTGCCTGTTGGCACACTGGTACACTGGCGGTGTATAAATTTTTAAAAACCTTTTGGAGGTAAGCATTCTATGAGTGCAAAATTCCGCAAACCTCTATTGAAAAGGGAAGAGTTGCCCGGACCAGACACCCGTTTGGTCCTCCGACCGACCAGGGAACGGGTGTCTGGTCCGGGCAACTGCGCGATAATTGATTTCAAGCTGTTGTATGTATTCTAATCGCGTGGAGATTTTGTAGTTTTAGTCCCTATATGGCATCATAAATGTCGCTACACGTAACTTGTGACGTAATCATGCCGTTCACGTATATTTTTCAATGTGACTTTTTTTAATGTCTGAAACATTAGTGTACTTGTCAAAAGACAAGTGCCTAAACATGAAGACATGATGTATTTAATTCAAAGACGTAGTTTCAGAAGACCCTCATTGTTACATTTTACCTAAATAATTGGTTATCTAATGTCAATTCCATGCGACTTTATCCATTCATTATTATTTTTTGTTTTGTTTTACCAATTTGACTGGCCTGTTGGTCTAGTGGTTAGTGGCCCTGACTGCTATGCCGGAGGTCGTGGGTTCGATTCCCACCCAGGACAAATGGTTGTGTGATGAGCACGATCATTTGTTCTGTGTCTGGGTGTGATTGATCTATAATATGTATGTATTTAAAATATATAAGTATGTTTATCAGTTGTCTAGTACTCATAACACAAGCTCTGCTTAACTTGGGACTAGGCGGCGTTGTGTGTTAGTTGTGGAATATCATATCATATCAATTTTTAATTCTGATCAAAGCCACATTAATTCTAATCTTCTATTTGCCTTGACACCCTGACTTTGACAATGTTTGCTTTCTTTTCCAAGCCATTACCAAAGATTTCCATAGCAAACTATATCGAAAACCATTATAAACATTCTCCTCTCACAGGTCCGAGGCACAATCTTCAACGAGCTCGACGAAGAACGACCCCGAAGAAGGATAAACTTCACAGAGTTCGAAGAGAAGTTCCGCATCGGCGGTGCGTGTCCTCAGATGGACACAGACACCGACACGCTCGCATCCTTCCCCAGCAAACGCTTCCGCAAACCCGACACTGTGTCGCTGCTGGAACACACGCGGCTCAGGAACATAGGTAGATACTCATTTTAGGAGCTACTTAAAATTAATAGATGTGGTACTCCCGACAAATGTCGATCTAAGGTCTGGAGAAAACTTTAAACAAATCGTACCCTTATTGCAAAAACTAACTAAATGCATCAACATTTTTGTGTTATTATATTATGTTATTACTATTATATTTAAACAAATTTGTAGGTTATTTTTGCCGAAGCTATTTTTGTAAAAAATAGCTAGTAGATTCATCTTGTCGAGACGAATGGATGAATGGATTTAACTTTAATTTGGGTAAAAAATTCAGATAGTTCTTTTTTGCATTATGGGTACGAAATGCTTTAATATAGGTGCGCGTACTAAACGTTAAAGATGTGTCTCTCGAGTTGGGTTCAAAACTTCGCGACGTTCATACTAACTCATAAACAAGAATCTAGCTGAACGTAGCGCATACATTTTCCGTTGTGCCTGTTCTTACTTACATAGAAACACTAGCTTCTGCCCGCGGCTTCGCTCGTAAATGTAGGTTTCTCCATACAGACTTTGGACCCCCGCTTCATCCCCTTAGGGAGTGAATTTTGGAAAATCCTTTCTTAGTGCTCATAGCATAGCATAGTCGGCCTTATAATGTTCCCACTGGTTGCGACTCAGTTCTCCTCTCTAGGAGAAGGAATGGGCCGTAATCCATCACGCGAGCCCAGTTAGGGTTGGTTTTTAGTGCTCGCCTACGTCATAAAAGGAAACCTTGTGTAAAATTTCACGCTCCTAATCCCAGAAGTTTCGGCTGTGCGTTGATATGTCAGTCAGTCAGTTTCCCCGTTTATATATATAGATTATAAAACAAGAAGCTTCTTACTTAACTGAAAATTCTCTTTTACAGCAATATCAAGAAGAAAACTCGACACGCCAGTAGAAAAAGTAATCGCAGCGGTTAACAACTTAGACCTCAAACAGTTACCGTTGGAAAGCGTGGAGATCCTTCAAAGAATGGTGCCTACCGAAGCCGAACAAAAGGCTTACAAAGAATACGTAGCAGAGAAAAAACCAATAAACCAACTTACAGAAGAAGACAAATTCCTAATGCAACTAGCCAAAGTAGAACGAATTTCAGCGAAGCTATCCATAATGAGTTACATGGGAAATTTCTTCGACAATATTCATTTGATAACTCCTCAAATACATGCCATTATCTCCGGGTCTTCCTCTGTTAAGTCTTCGACGAAACTACGCAATGTATTGGAAATTATCCTTGCGTTTGGTAACTATTTGAATAGTAGTAAGAGAGGGCCTGCGTATGGGTTCAAGTTGCAGAGTTTAGATACTCTTATGGATACTAAGTCGACGGATAAGAGGATATCGTTGCTCCATTATATTGTGGCTACGATAAGACAGAACTTCCCTGAGCTGATGAACTTTGATACGGAGCTGCTGTATATTGATAAGGCTGCTCAAGGTAAGTTTTATTATTTTTACACCCCTATTTTTTATTTAGTACAAAAAAAAAATTGGGCTCTATCCGTACCCGTTACTGATCATATTTTTGTAGTCAAAAGTAAAAAATTTAAATCCCAAAATTGTCTTCGCAAACTTGTCATAATTGATAAATTCGTAGAATCAATCATTCATAACAATTGTTACTAGAATATACTGCGCGCAATGTTTTTCCGTTTTGATAGTTATTTATTCATTCATAATCTGCCTGTACAATATATCCATAAATTGAGTGACATTTTGGGATATAAACAAACGCTAATAACTTTGCTGTTTATGAATATTATTTATTGAGACTTTACTTATGACCCACGGATGCCCCTCAAGTTGAAGGGTAAAATCTACAAGTCCGTGATAAGGCCTGTCATACTGTATGGTTCAGAATGTTGGGCTGTGAAAAAGATGGATGAAAAAAGATTGCACGTAGCGGAGATGAGAATGTTAAGATGGATGTGTGGTGTGACGAGAATGGATAAAGTGAGAAATGAGTATATTAGGGGAATTTTGAAAGTGGCGTCAGTGACTGAAAAGTTGAAAGGGAATCGTTTGTCTTGGTATGGTCATGTGAAGAGGAGGGATGAAACGCATTTACTAAAAGAGTTATGAGTTTACATGTGGATGGATGGAGAGTGCATGATGATGAGACTTTACTTAAATAATAACAAAACCTTTTCTAATAAGCCCTTTAAGTATTTGTATTAATTTAAAACTAGTGGTGTATGTGTCTACTTCATTGATAGATTACAAAAAAAAAAAACTTAAAAAAAAAGTAGTTTTCTTTGACTGCTGTCGTTTTGGTTGGATTGCTTTAAGAGCTAAGAGACACAGTAGGTTCTTTTTTATCAAAATGTATCTTAAAGGCATAATGTCAATTTCTAGATCTATTTGCTTTTAAGCCATGCAAAACGAGGTTAGTTTTTCTTGCTCACCTTCACTTTATTATCAGTCATGTGAAATCGAATTAAATCAATTAATTCAAAACATTTATTTCAAATAAACCATATACTTTTGTATTATCAAGAAGGCAGTGAGTCAGAAAAATGATGCTAATTGCACATTCCAAAGCGTAAATCTCTATGGAGAAGAATATGCAAGAAACTCCATGGACACTCTTTTCAATCTTGTTATGTTATCACAAATATCTCGGTTACATATTTTTTGGTAAAATAAGGAAATAAATAAAACTAAATATAGAAATCAAAATAAGTCATCGTAAAAAGAGGGAAGAGAAAAATGCTCGTATTCATAAAAGCGATTGTGAGCGAGCGTTTGACGAGCAAAAACGTTTGCACCATATGACCATAGGCAATACAGTTGTCTAGATTATCTGTTGCATTATGACGCCCGTAGTATCTCTGTGTAGTCTGTGATGACGCTGGCCTCAACAGAGACAAACATAAACAAAAAATAAAAAAAAAACTAAAAATAATAGAAAAAAAAACATACTTTTAAAAGGTTTCAGAATAGTGTTTTTATTTGTATGAACCACAAATACTAAAGTAAGGTCAAATTGTTCTAAATGAGGATCGAGTAAAGGACCATGAACAAACCGTTTATTGCACATTGAATTCAGATCTAACCCTAAGGGCGGAATTCACCCAATTTATTTATTTGTTGTAAAAATACAACAAATGAAAAATACAGACAAAGGCTAAACGCGATTATGCGAGCCAAACGTTAAAACGCGTTTAGTTTTATTGGTGAAATCCGCCCTTATTATTTACTACACAAGCTTCAAAATTAAATCACTGTGTTATTGCTTCTTTCAGTATCCCTAGAAAATGTAGCGGGAGACGTATGCGAGTTAGAACGAGGCATGGAGGCCGTGAGAAAAGAGGCTGAAGCCAGGGACGGAATGAGAGCCTCTCCACATGTTCTGAGAGATTTCCTAGCGAATGCCGCTGATAAATTGAGGAGGCTGAGGGCGGAGACGAAACATGCACAGGTATAAATATCACTTTATCTTTCAAGTTTAGGATAGTTCCCGTCCCAGACCTTTTTTTTTTAGATCCGATATCATCCAATGACTTCTCTCGCTCTAGGGTGGACCGGGAGGGCGTGTCAGACTTTTACTTACTAAAACCCACTCCTATGTTCCTTCTTTGCCTTGCTCTACCGTCGACGACTTACCTAGAAGTAACCTATTCACTCTTGACTTAAAGATCCCTAGGTTGTAGCTATCAGGAAATACAGACTCCGGCATGGAATTCCACTCCATAGCTGCACGCACAAAGGATGTGTTGCCAAAACGTTATGTGCGTATGGGTGGAATAATAATTAACTTCTTGATTAAATAAGTTAAATGCGTTAATTCTGACGTGTGGTTCGTCTCTAGGATTCGTTCGCGTCGTGCGTGGAGTACTTCGGCGAGGCGCCGCGCGGCTGCGACGCCAACGCTTTCTTCTCGCTGCTCGTCAGGTTCACGAGGGCGTTTAAGGTAATACAATTTATATTATATAATTATTAATATATATTCTCGTCTAGCTAACGGAGAGTACTTGCATAGACACAACCTTGTAGCCAGGATTATTCATCAGCAACTTGCTTTGAAATACTCTCTTGTGGAATCGGAAGTGCCGTACTACAGGTATGAGCCCAACCCAGTTCTTGATAATGGTCATATCACTTTGTACTGGGATCGGTCCATCATCACTGACAGGACTATTGTAGCCAATAAGCCTGATATAGTGGTGGTGGACCGAAGCGAGAGGCGTGCAATGATTGTTGACATATCCGTCCCGCATTACCTCGTGAAAGCCGAGAAAGATAAACAAATCAAGCATATTGGCTTGGCTCGCGAGGTTGTCGACATGTGGGATGTGGACTCGGCGATCATTGTGCCGATAGTCGTGTCGGGCAATGGCTTAATAGCCAAGAGCCTCGACCAACACCTTAGGAGGCTCGCGTTAGGCGGCTGGATCAAGGGCTTGATTCAGAAAGCGGTACTCCTGGACACGGCTCGCATTGTTAGGAGGTTCCTTTCTCTGGAGCCCTGACCGCCGGTAGCTTGGACCCTATTCCCGATACCGGTGGGGTACTATTTTTTATATTTTTAAATGTTTTTTTTTTTTTGTATGATTTTGTTTAAAAAAAATATTTAAAAAGTAATTTATATGTGTTTATAAATCATAATAGTCACAAGTAATATATTACTGCCGAAGTTTGGAAATATTTACTGTACGTTAAGTGTTTGTGTGCAATAAATAATTAAGAACCGACTTACAGCAAGCGGACGGCGAAAACGAGCAACGTCGGAGGCTGGAGCAAGCGGCGCAACACGCCGAACACGTCGACCCCAACAAGGCTAAGATCATGCAGAAGAAACAACAGGTACGTCACTGTGCGCACTGCGGGGGGGAGGGGCGCGGGGGGGGGAGGCGTAGAGGGGTTAAGCGCTGTTTACAAGTGTCTCGGATATAAAACAAAAACTAATTTCACTCTGCTTTTTTAGCTAACTTAGAATCAAGTTGGAGATAGCCTAGTCTGTTGATAATATTAATGGATCATCAGTTATCTATAATTATATCATACAGAGGAAAGATTTTTTTTTTATTGTAATGAATATACTCAGAAACTGCTGGGTCGATTTTAAAAGTTGTTTTTTTTTGTTAAATTCTACTTTAACCTGAGTACCTGTTTAACTCTGGCATATAAGCAGGTTTAACATGTTCTTGAAATTAAAATTTAAAATTAACCAGGGGTTTCGGCTGGTGAAATTACTGATTTTTATAAAATTTGCTGCTATGACAATTGTTTCACACAGTTTTCGCAATTAGAATTCAATTTTCAGTTTCTGCAAATTTACTCCTCATTTTGTAAATATATCGTTTTACTATAACAGACATTAACAATCAACAAATGGGCCTGCGTGGTGGATTACGGCCAATTCCCTCTCCTAAAATAGGAGGTCGGAGTCCCAACAGTGGGAAAATTATAAGGCTGATGATGTTATGTTTATTAACAGTCAACTCAATGATGATACTAAACAGCGCTTGACTCCTAAAAACTCGATGTTGCATACATTGTTAGATTCGCTTCGATGGCTCTACATAACGCTTTCAGGTGAATGGTTAGTAATTTGTTATAGAGTCTTAAGCCAAATACATTTTGATTAATGCAATTTCAAAACAGTCTATGAATATCTGCTTCAAAAACATTTATAAAAGTAAAAAAAAAAATGTAAATTCAACCAAGAAGCAACCTTATACCAACGAGTATAAAGATCACTGTACCTTATACAAATACATGATTCTCTTGCGTATGCGTATGCGCATTATACGTATCTCATTGACGGATACGATAGCCGATTATTGAGAATACAACCCTGTTTAGAAAGACAATTTAAAACGGCTGTTTGCGTTTCTCGCGGGAAGGAGTGTTCCTTTTCTATAAAAAAAAAATATTTTGTTATTCATACGACTACTAATGTATTACAATAGCTGCTATTAACATTATATAGTCATCAATATTTTTAAATTAAGAAATGAAAAACTCCTACCGGCCATAAAGCGCTTACTGTCGCTCACGACGTTCTTTCTGTAAAGGTTCGAAAAATTTAATAATAATATATTATTCTTAATGTTCAGTATTGTTCCCAAAATTTGAAAGTAATAAAACGACTTATTTACTATTTGAAACCAGCTTAATTCTTACAGTTCACTACTCTATTCTATATTCTGGTCCTTCGAGCCGGATGCGCAATAAAGTGATGGACTATAAGAATTAAGGTCATAGCTCATTATAACCATTCGATACGCGACCAGCACCACCTCATCGCTCAGAGTCCACTTGTTATCGACAGGTGGTTCACGGTAGGATGCCGCGTGTGTAGGAGTGGATGTAGTGATCGTATATCCGTAGTAGTCTATACAAAGAATACTAACCGCTCGAGGTGGTGATGATCGGTTGTTGGGTGGCTTGCTCGCCTGAACTGTGACTGGTTGTAACTAGGAAATGAGTCGTGTCAACTGTTTGGTAAAAAAAAAAAAAAAAAAATAATATTTCACTTTCACATATTTGAACTTCTTGCTTATTAATGCTGAGAAGAAGCAAGATATTGCAATAATCAAAGTGTTTGCGGCTTATATTGATGCATTCTGTCTCCAATAGCCGTTACTCGACTGTTTCTACATAATGTACTCATATTTTCCACTAATTTTGTTTTTTTTTTTAATTTCTTAATCACCTTTGTTTGGCGATGTCGCTTCTTGTGTTAATAAATGTAAATAACGATGTATTATAATAGCGTTATTGTCAATAAACAATTTAACAATTCACGGTTATTTTGGGGTCCAATTTTTTTGTTACCCAACTGTTGCGCGACCCAATAGGAGGTTTACGTTTTACTTTTTGTTAACTTAGCTTTTTAAAAGGTGATCAAGAAAGCCAGTTTGTTTTGATTTCACTTACAATCTGTTACTTAAAGATGTGAGTGAGTATGTGCATTTATATGTTATTCGAGGTGACAGGTAGACAACATTATACATTGAAACACATGATATAACATGCTATTTAGTGGTGGTGGTGCATTATTTTTAATGGTTCTTGTGGCAACACTGGTAGAAATAATAAAAATTCTACCAGAAGACTATTACCGTTGAGGTCTTATCTAATTTCAGCAAAATATACGTACATTTCAGATTTAAAATGATATCAAACAGAGTTCTCAATTAAAAGTCAAGCACAGCAACTATTTTTTATTTTTTTTTCTACCAGTGTTGCCACATAAACCAACATCAAGAAAAACTACCAAAAAAAAATCGTAGTAGGTGATGGTAACACCGTAAACTTTCTCACAGAGGTTTAACTACGCCGCCGTCAGCGCAGGCCTATTGCAGCAACACTTGTCACAGTTGAGGCACAGTCTTGAGCCCGTATAGGCCTCCCGGGGCCCAGACTAAAGGCCTAACTTATAGGAGTAAGTCCAGTTCACACTGACGGGGAACACTTGAGTGTGCGTGTGTACTAACCACAGTGGGTGGGGTTGGTTGGCGTGTAATCGATGTAGATGGCTACTGAAATGAATATAATTATAAAAATATTTATCTAAAAATAATTAAGACTTCTTCATTACAAATAAAAAAAAAACGAAAATTGTATGATCCCAAGTTATTAAGAAAATGTAATAAAAATGCTGGGAATAATAATATCTCCTAGATTAAAGGGCATAATATTTAGATACTATTATAATATTATAAAGAGAATTTATTTGTAATTAATAAACTCAAAAACTACTAGTCCGATTTTAAAAATTCTTTCATCAGCTAAAATATTATTTTATCACTAAGCTATAGAGACGTATATCGTACCCTTATTGCAAAAACCAACTAAATTTTTGTATTATTATATTATGTTATTACTATTATATTCAATCAAATTTGTGGGTTATTTACTTTTTAAGTGTCGTAGCTAATAACCGGTTTTACCTATAGATTCATCTTGATGAGACGAATGGATTAATGGATTTAACATTAATTGGGGTAAAAATTGCAGATAGTTGGTTTTGCAATAAGGGTACGATATTTTCTACTTTCACGCAGGCAAAACCATTGATAGAAGTTATCTTCTGCCAGTGGTCCTATCCAATAAAATTTCTTAAAAAGTTTGGTTGGAATTCATTTTGCTAATTGCAGACGTGAAAGCACCTAAAAACGCACTTTACAAGTCTGTTTTTTTTTGTTTTGTAATGGTTCACAAACAGAATAATTGTTTGCAAATTTTGGACTTAACAACTTTGTAGAGGCCTTTTTTTCGCTTCTATCACTAATACAATGAAAAATATTTACCAATAATATTTTATTATAAAGTCGCTTTTTGCGTCTGTCTCTTTATCTGGTAATTACTCCGTTAATTATTGCGAAGTTGAGGCAAGCCACTAATCTATATATATAAAAGGAGAAACTGACTGACTGACATATCAACGCTTAGCCGAAACTGCTGGGACTAAGAGTGTGGAATTTTGCACAAGGTTTCCTTTTATGACGTAAGCGAGTACTAAAGGATTTTTCAAAATTCACCCCTATGTAGATGAAACGGGGGTCCAAAGTTTGTATGGAGAAACCGACTTTTGTGCGGGCGAATCTGCTGGCAGAAGCTAGTTGATACATAAAGCCTCAGATACAGAGACAATATGTCCCATAACCACGTGCAACGCTGTCATATTGTCCAACAGGATATTCCGCGTCACGAGAATAATAATAATATTAGAATAGAATAAACTTAATTGTACTTACACCAAAATAGTAACAAAACTTTTTACACTAACTTAAGTCTATAGGTACAATGGCGGTCTTATCGCTAACAGCGATATCTACCAGACAACCTTAGGATGGACTGTTATTTATTAATATTCCACAACTTTCACACAACGCCATCTAGTCCCAAACTAAGCAGAGCTTGTGGTATGTGTACTAGACAACTGATAAACAAACTTATATATTTCTTAATACTACAGATAAAATACACCCAGACACAGGACAGATGATCGTGCTCATCACACAAACATTTGTCTTGGGTGGGAATCGAATCCACGACCTCCGCCATAGCAGTCAGGGCTACTAGTATTGGGGGACAAGTTGGACACTGGGCAATAGTGCAGTGTCCAATAGATTGAGCGTTGCGCGTCAAGTTGGGGGACGTTTTGTCCCCTAATGTATTTTAGGTTTCAATTATAAAACAATTCACAAAAATTCTAATCAACAGCCTCTACTTTTATTACACACCACTGGGCCAAAGAGTGACTAATGACCATGAGAAAGATGCAGCATGTTTTTGGGGCAGGTCTGGACTGGTTGATAATCCACACGCCTAGCATGCACACGATCATAGTAACCCTCACCACGATAGGGTTAGGTCCTATAGTTCTAGATTTTTGGGGTAGCGGTGTGCCTATGCACTGGTGTGGACTACTCTTGTTTCCGTTGTATATGTGTTTGTGGTCAAATAAAATGTGCTTGCGTTATTTTTTTTTATTATTGTTAGGTAGGCTCGCGCTTGACCTGTCTCACCTGCCGGTAAGCGATGATGTGGTCGACAATGGAGCACGCGTGCCTAGAAGTAACTTATTCACTCTTGACTTGAAGACTTGAAGATTGTTTTGTGACCAAACCGTTTCGGAAGAGCTTTTTAATATGATGGAACCTTTTGCAATGCAATTATTAAAGATACTAAAGCTGCTTGTTTCTTGTAAGACAAATGTAATAATACATAAAAATCTATACTTATGTCGGTTAGGATTCACCAATACACACAAAATGTTTTGGGAACACATTCCTTGTGCGTACAGCTAAGGAGCGGAATTTCCTACCGGAACCGGTTTCATGAGAGTTACAACTTGAAGGTCTTGAAGTCAAGAGTGAATAAGTAATTTCTAAGCAAGCGTGCTCCAACGTCGGCCATACCATCGCTTGCCATCAGGTAATGTGGTCAAACGCGAGCCTATCAAGAAAAAGAAAAATAATATTGCAATGTATTATTTTAATCAGTCGCCTTAGCAATGTTTTTGAGAATCGTTTCGTGTTTTGTTTGACCCCAAATCTTGAAGAAAAAGAGTAAACCTAATAGAAGTGTGATCTTGGAGTTGGAAGTTATTGTATTTTAATATTATTTAAAGGGTAGAAAGGTATTAACACACCGCACAATACACTCTTAACATAAATACGTCATCTCAGTGCATGCTACCATTTTGTTATTTATTTATGTGAGAACACCAGCCAAGGGATTATAGTCTCTATTTACAGTAAGATGTGTTTGTGATATGGTGCATGGAATGGGCGTAATTTTAAGATTCCTACTAGGCTTTATATTATCCTGAAGGGAAATATGATAGCAGTTTATTTTCAAAGCAAAAACGTGGATTCGAGCGCAAACGACAAATGGCTGCCTTATTTTTTTGTTATTGTAAAGTACTTTTTTGTAGTCGTGACCTTATCATGGACTTGTAATGGGGTCTTAAGATCTAAAGGTACGCTAGAGAAGCCGTCCACGAGCTAAGCACAAGCCGAGCCGCTCTAGAACTGTGTCAAGTGTGGACCTACAAGCCTCCAACGATCGCTGTTCTCGAACGTGATGCGAAACCCTTTGTGTTCGTCAAAAAAAACCGACAATAGGCGGAGCACAGTCGACATGAACGAAACGCTCGAAGCGCGCTCGTTTGAGGCTTGTAAGTCGGTCCACACTACACGCACTTATGCTTTGCTCGTGCTCGGCTCCTCCAGTATAGACTCACCTTTTATAGGGATGTTTATGTCGTGAACAACTAGAATACATTTTTTTTTTAAATACTGTTAATTTTAATATTCAAATGAGCCTTTTATTGGTTTTAGGGCTAATTTTTAAAACGTTAAGTTTTTTTTTAATTTGAGGAATATATATGTTTGTTTGACAGCTTTTAATGAAAATAAATGTCAAACCTGGTGGTCTATACGTGACAAAACAAGATGTGTCCACCACGCCACGGTCACGACTACAATACAGATTAAAAGATAAAATCATATCTTGGCGCCGAGAACACGTTTTTGCTTTTTTGACGTGTCGGTCGAAAAGTTAAATAAAACTGATCTGATCGTCGAAAACTCAGCCGTAATTGAAATAAAATGATTTGACTTTGACTTTCTGTCTCTCTGTTGCAACGGCACCATGCAATATGTGGGTAATGAACAAGGTACGATAAAATATACTCAATGTGAGGACAGACGAGGTTTTATTTCTTAAACTTTGTTCAATTATTTTTGTTGTTTTATTAAGTTGTCATGCATATTCATAGTTCGTATTTTGCATAAATGCGTGTCAGACAAAAGGTGAGTTGTTTGAAAGAGTAACCGCTGCCCTAACACGTCAACAAGGGCAACTGAAGTCAGTTGAACTCAAAGAGTAACTGAAGTAACACAGGCTGGTTTTAGTCAGTAAAAGTCTTACACTCCCTCTCGCTCTACCCAGAGCGGAAGGAGTTATTTAATGATCAAGATATAGAAACAAAATTTTGCAAGCATTTTTTTTTTTCTTTTATTTATTAATCTTTGCATATGATTAATGACGGTAGTACTTTCTTTCTGCCAATATCCTTTCGTTTGACACGTACTAAACACGTCTAATTGATTCGAAAACTATATTTCGTCTGGCAACTCCTGTGAGTTCGATGACCTTTCAAAAAAAATTAAGTGTAAATATATGTTTTGTCTTAACGCTGCACTTGCATGGACTTATCAGGGAATGTGTTTACTTACTAAGCTAATTATTATCTTTTATTATTACTTATTATTGTAGATTTGAAAGCCTCTTTTTATAGTTATTTTGTGCTACAAACTTATTCGCTCCTAGAATAGATAAAATGCATTTTCTTATTCCTAAAAGTCTTACTTAGAATATTCTAGGTTCTATTAAAAGCTGTTCAAGTAGATAAAATACCTACTAGCTATAAAATGAACCTTATTACATTAGTATTAAATCTTATTTCCTTTGGCTTGATCCTATAAAGAAAAGATTTTTATTTACTATTAAATTGTAGCAGGTCTAAGCATGTTTTATTACTCAATATTTTTACTGTAGCAACATTTTTAGAATCACTACAATCCCAGTATTTTATTCACTTAAAAACGAAAACAACATAATATTAATAGTATTTTTAATCACTTTCAACAGGAGGCTGTAATCAACGAATTAAAAACGAAATCTCAGGCCGTCGGCGAAAAGAAGCTGCTTCACCAAGACGAGGTGTACAACGGGGCGCTGGAGGACATCTTGCATGGGTTGCGGAGCGAGCCCTACCGGCGCGCTGACGCCGTGCGGCGCTCGCACCGCCGCCGCATCAACTCGCACCGCCTCTCTAAAGGGCTCGAGGAACTCGACGTATGATACGAACTCGACTCCAGTCACGAACTGGAATCCCCCGTTCAGAACGCCGTCAACTCCATCAACGCCAGATGCAAACGCCGCAAAGACCTAGACATGGTCCACAAACAGACGATAGCTATCTACAACATCGAAGACAACGTCACAGAGTTTCCAGAGAGCAACAGGAAGAAGTCTACGTACAGAGTGGCGCCTGCGCCGATCGACTGCGAGATCGAGGAACGCTGCGAGCTCATCAAGTCTACTTACGAAGTTATCTCGAAGTACACGCGAGCCATGTTCGAAAAACAAAACGAAACCGTCGTATGAACGATGTGCCTATTTTGTATTGCGCGTATATTGCACACATTAAAACGTTTTTTAAATATATTCAATGTTATTGGCTTGTAGTGTAATTGGCCTAAAAGGTGCGGAGTTATAAACGTCCAATGAAAGCAGACAATTCGAATTTCGAAGCCGTTGAAAGTGTTGCCATTTATGAATAATTACCCCGAGAATTGGGTGCAATGTAAGAGTATACTAACTTTGATACGCCTACAATTCATTCCATTCCACACGCGACAGCGATAACCAGTATTTTGCTACGATACCATTTACACGAGTTTCTTATTTTCCATACGGAAGCTTAGCTTTTAGTATCGTTTACATGCCCATAGCTGGATCTTTAACACTTGTAAAAAACATTTTCAAAAGAAGTGAGTCGTGAATCTCAAGCACAAATAAATTGAAGAATAGGACCAAAAACATCAAAAAATCATAGTAAAATAGTTCAAAAAGTTATGGGCAGTTAGTCCCGCTAGATCAACAAAAAAATGGCCTTTAAAATAGACGCACAGATTTTGTACCGCAATTTTTTCGATTTAATTATAGATTAGGTATTGATAACAGTGTCCTTATATATGTACACGTATACATGATTACGAACCAATAAACGATTTTTTGTAATATTTAATATTATAGTATGAAACATACGCATTTATAATATAGCATTTTGTACCTACTTGTGATAGATCAGATTTTTTTACTGCACGGTCCGACTTATATCGGTTGCCTAGTTTTATTAAATTTTTATAAATCCTATTCTATCCCTAACAGTATATTGTCATTTGTAATGTGTACCTAAAAGGAAAATGAACTTTATGCCGTTGACATAGAGTTCAAATTCCTACCATGTGGCGGTTTGGTTTCGCTGTAACAAACTTGTATGTAAGTCGTGATGTCGTATCAATGTAACTATTTCTATAATATCGCCACATATGGTCGTCATTATGTATCCTGGTATATTAGTCCTAACATGACACTATAACTGTAATTATTTATACGATTCTATTCCATGTAGTTTAAGTTTTGTAAGCGAACTATCTTCCCTAATAAAATAATTATTTTCTGATCTGGTTACAATTTGATTGATTTTTCCAATAAGTTAATTTTATTATTGTAAATATAGTTTTTTTTCTCTGCCTGTGAATGTTCTAATTTCAGAACTGTATTCGCATAAAATAGAAAAATGTAAATATTGTATTTTTTATATTATTATGTATTACTCAAGTCACTTGAGAATACAAGTGGGCAATATAATTTTTAGGATACCTATATATTAAATATGTTGCCTGAAATCGGTACTTTTACATTTTAATTTCGAATAAATAAGTTTAATAATTTAATTGATCCAGTGAATGTTTAATATATTGATGCTTGAGCACTTACCTTAGCGCGTAACAATTAAAATTATACAACGCATACTTAAATTATGTACGTGATTATAATTTACTTTGGTATGATTTTGAAATTATTGATCTAAAAACAAGATCTTTATTCACCGGTAGGTATAGTATGATTTGAAATAATTTAATTAGTTACACACTGGGGCTTATGATACTAAATAGAGGTGCTTATCCGCACATTAGCTTTTAATTCGTTCCGCTAAGTCATGACATAATGATTGAATTTCGATTGAATTGTATAAAATATACAGGGTTATGTTTAATAACAAGTTTACATGCACAAATGTGGCTGCAGTCCATTTTTACAGGCATCTCGTAAACAAACTGATTTGAGGGTAAATGAAAAACAAAATATTAGGTCTTCAATCCACGTATAACTTTGATATGTCGGATAGGAAGGCACATAATTAAATATGAGATCTTTTTGATGCAAAGTAAGCATAATAAGCATATCTCCCTATTTTAAATAAGCAAGTTATGCTTGTACAATGCGTTCCAAATAAAAATAGGATCGATAGCCATGTTGTGACGTCACGTCATACTGTCAAATCGCAAGAAATTTGGCAAAATTGAAGAACTTAGAGATGAGCAAAATTGATGAACTGGATTCTGATTTAACTTTTTTCGTTCACAGTTCGTAAATAAATTAAATTTTAAAAGTGTCTAGTTTTGTTCACCATAATAATTCTTCCATTTGACAGTACGACGTGACGTCACAACATGGCAATCGATCCTATTCTTATTTGGAACGCATTGTATGAACGCTTGTTTCATTTATTCCCAAATAAATGTTACTCCACATAAACGCGAAAATCGCACAAAAAATATTCTTACAAGATGACCGTAAAAGTGGACTATGCAGACTTTTTATTAATATGTTATGTATTATTGTCGATACGATTTCTCAAGTTATAAATTTTTGATATTATTGCTTCCCGAATACAGATGATAATGTTTTAAAATAGGTAACTTTGCCCACCATTTTGCCCCACCATAGAGGTAAAATAACCCATAGATCGCTTAAATGTTGCCAAGAATTAAATAATTTTATTAATTATTTTTTCCTCTCTTAGGGTATGGATTTAACGTTAATTTATTGTAGTTTGGCCTTTATTTTGGATGTAATAATTTCTTGGCAGTGGTTTGGCGATTTTGGTGTAATCTTTGTAATTTATACTATTTGTATTTCTCTATGTACCTATATTGAGCTATATTTATTTATAATATTTCTGAGTAATTTAGTGTAATATAAAGAGTGCCTATTCAAGATATAACTATGCTGTCCCTTGTAGGATAATTATGTATTATTAAATACTATTTTGTTCTTCTAAAGTAATATTATTTTAGCTAATGTCTTGCACATGATTTTTAATATTCCAAGTAGTATAATATATTTAATACTAGTAAAATAATATATATATATATATATATATATTAATAATAATATATATTTATATTAAGTCTTACAATCGCCTTAATATTTGATCCATCACCATTTTCTCATGTTTGTAATAAATAATTTATACTTTCATGTGTATTCGGGAACTATTTAAGTTTTAGTAGAAATTTATAAAAACGTTTTTGTGTATAGTTATCATAAGTTTGTATTCGATTTCTGATTTTTGTTAGTATCGCATGTACGCTAGCATTAGAAACAGTATTCGGATGCAATAAATAAAACATACATTTAATTAACAGTGATTTTATTTAACTTTGAAAATAAACATTATTTGTGTCATTTTAGTAGCACCTTAAATCTATCTTATTGATGGTAATAACATTCAAGTATGAGACACTGACCCCCCAATTTCTGATTTAAGCATTTGAAGTTGAGTATTTCTCAAACTCTTTATCTGCAAACATGTCAAAATTTGACATTTAAGTACGGTTTGAGACATACTTAACTCAAAATACTCAATTCAGAAACTCGCCCTGAGTCCTTTACGTATTATGATATCAAGTTAGCTGATTGGTTAGCACAAAACTCGAGTGTAGCCGTACCCTACCTTGCTTTCGTTTCCTATTTGCCAGGGTCGTGTGTGCGACTGGGTAATCCATCTCGTTTAGCTCTCCAATCCCCATAGGAAGAAAAGAGCTGACGAGATGGAGTATTTGGTCGTGAATGTGCGACCCTGAGGGAATAAACGCGTTTGTCGGATATTTTCGACGTTGGCGGTTAAAAGCCTAAACAAACTACTTGACGTGTCGTAGCGAAAACATTAAGAATCTACTTTAACAGAAATAGGAACATTACCAACTGATTCATTTTAATTTAAAAAAAAAGAGCAGCATGAAATGATTAGTGCAACAATATATTACTTTATTCATTCTTAAGCTCACAATAAAGTGTCATAAACACTAAATTCAAATCATACAATGTCACTATAATTAAGTCAATATTGTACAAAGACTATATAAACAAAGATCTACCTTTCCTTTCGTTGTTGTAGGTACATAACATTAAATGTGATAAATCAAGACTAAACTAAATAAGCCTATGGGACCTTTTAAAGTATTACGTAAGCAAAAAGGGAGGTGGAGGGTCTTTGCTTTGCTTATTTTTGATGACATGGGGGATAGGGGGGGGATGTCTGTATGGTGATTACGACAGCAGTATATATTTTTTTTATTTTTTTGATGCTCCAAAATCACTCGAAAGTGAGCAGACACATCACTGAGCAGCAAACACTTCGCCTACTTTCTTTAGACCTTTTATTATCATAGAAATAATACATCAATGATATGGCCAAACGAGGCTTGACATATTATTGTTGTTGTGTTGTTAACGTTTAAATGATCTGGCCAGTTTTAGTTGGCCATATCATGAAGTGATCAATTCTAAGAACTGGCCACGACAGTTACACCTGTGCATAATTTTGCTGACAAGGCGGAGGGGGGCTTACGTAATACTTGTCCTACGCATTGTCAAAAAGATAACTAATTTCTTATTCCGCCCCATAACAATAATCTTATACCTAGTAGACCATATAGGAAATTATAATATAAAAAATATTGGTCTTATCCAAAAATATAACTAAAATAATTTGATCTTAGGTCTTTGGTCCTAAATTTTGGACAGCTCATAGAACTTTAAGACGCGAGGGAAAGAGAGTATCGCATCGATGTTAACGACCTAACACTTTATTGTATGAGGCCTCGTTTCCACCTGCAAGTAACTCGCATGCAAGTTGCATGTGGAGCACGATCGAGTGATTGATCACATTATGGTTCGCAATGTACCTAAAACAGCTTTTATGCGAGCTGGTTGCAGCTGTAAACTTGGCCTAGCAACGCTCAATGACGGCGATACGACAGGTAACAATGACGACAAAAACATCGATGTAGGGATATTTGATGTCGTCCCTTAGCTTACAACACCGCTCAAGTCGAAAATTGGCGGTTTTCACATTTGAATGCCTTTAGATGGAGCTGCTCATTGCACGTCTAACCATTGGTCACATGATATAGATTTCAGCCAATCAGAAGCCATAATTCGAAAAGTAGTGATAGCGGCAAACAAATCGGCTGGTCTCTCAACACCGCACAGTATTTTTCGTTTTCTGTAAAGTTGATAAAAATGACCTAAGCGGTGTTGTTAGCAAAGGGACGATATATGTGCATCGATTCACTCGATGTTTCAACACAAGCATCGAATCGATCCGACGTTTTGGAAAGTTATACTCGATGATTTATTTTTCTAGAATATCAAACAAATAATAATAATCTAAAGGTTTGATTACATATTACTATTAATATCGTAAATTCTAAATCAGAGTAACTAAAATATTTCTTGATTTAGAAATTATATTATTATAGCTTAATGGTGGCGCTAGATGACAGCTCTCAGTCCTTACATAATAACAGCAAAAAAAACAAACATTAAATTTAGAGTTAGTCTTACATTTAATTTTATTTGTGTCGTGAATGTGTACATTTAACAGATAGGATTGCAGTTTGTGAGGAAAATCTCTAGGTTTGCAACACAAAAGGTGTTTGAACACACAAAATATAAGATAAGAGATTAAAGGCAGTCCTGTTGGACGAGTTGTAGATAATGTAATAAATAATTCAAAACAGTAGTTTGTTTGTATTTAGTCTCATGCTGTTGAACAGTTACAGTACTCTATGTTGAAAAAAACACATCGATGTTACTAACCGATACATCGGAATATATCGATGTACAAAGATCCATTACATAAAATAAACCTACCCTACATCATGGACTTGCCGCAAGACGTTGCTTTCACGCGGCGATCCCTCGCAAATCGCTATACGCAAGCGGAATAACAATCATCTTTTTGAGATCACCCAACGATAGCAGGACGGACTCGTGATGATACACTCTGTCGTGCAAGTGGCGCCTAAAATATTCTAAACTAGAACATTAGCCTTTTGTCCACTCACACAGTGATGTCATAATAAGTCATGGCTCAATAAAAATAATAAAAAATAACATGCAGCACAGCCACCTGTTTATTATAGGAGACAGATAATGCATATTTGTGTCATTAGTATTAAAAAAAAGCACAAGTTACTAAAGGTAGCCATACATGCTAGAGTATACCTGACAAGTTTGCCTATACAGTTGAGTTTTACAGGTAAACTGGAGTGTGTATGTTGCACAACTGTGCAGGTTTCCACACAAGCTTACCTGACAAGTATAACTGTGCAGGTAAACCTGTCAGATGCACCCTAGCGTGTACGGCTGCCTTAAAATTTTAGTGATATTATATCTTCAATTAATAATGAGCAATCAATGATGTATTATAAAAAGAGGTACGATATGGTATTTAAAAAGTGACCAATCAGAAGTAAAATCATGTTACATTTTTATTTCTTGTCTATGGTTAATTTTCTATATCCTATTATTAATTGATGAATGCTATCTATTTAGTTGACTAAGGCCATACAACCCAAAATTTGGTCTGGCCTACAAACCCTACAAGCGTTAAACATGTGGCAGTTAAAGTTAGAAAAAAGTACTTTAAAAACCACCACATAAATCACAAGCACTACATTTTAAAAACAAGTTTCAATCAAAAGTGACATTGAATTTTTCGTTGGCAATACTTTTGATTTTTTCCACAATAGTTGCAACTTCAGCCATTGCTCCGATACCGGTGTCACCACACATAAGTTTCTTACTAATCGGTGGTATTTCTATGTGACCCCAGCTTTTGAGAGTGGCTACCTGCTGTGATGTTATAGGGTGCCCCCACATCCTCGTGTTCATTGCAGGACAGAAAATTAGCGGTTTTGAAATGTCCCAAGCTCTGGTTGTGCAGGTTAGCAGGTTGTCACATAGGCCCTGGAATTTTACAGAATAATTTATTATTATTATTTATGACATGTACTGGATTGCTTAATGAAAACATTAGGTAAATCCAAATGGACATTGTGATTGTTTCAATTTCTATTAGCAATTCAATTTCACAATGTATTTAAAGCAGTAAAAAAAAAAATACAAAGTAGTGCTTTTTTCTTTGTTGAAGATATTGATTTTACAACTTACTAATGTTTTCAATACCCCATTACAAGATTCATGCTCCACTTACCTGTGACATTTTCGCCAACGTGTTGGCGTCCAAAGGAGCTATCACCATGATGTCAGCCATCTTTCCGAGTTCTATATGCAGCACAGGATCCCCCCTTTGCTTCCAGGCTTGCCACTCCAAGATATCGTCATAAATCTTCACATCTGCCGGCAATTCCGACATTTTGAAGAAATGCTTCGCATGCTCCGTGACTATAAGGTGCACCTACGAATAAAACGATTATTGTAAATAACTTTTTGTAATTTTCCTCAAAAAGCTAAATACACTATGTAAACATAACCTCGAAAACATAAGTTAATTCATCCTCGGGTATTTCTAATAGAGATTTTATTAGAATCGGTATTTTTAAGGCAGCTACGCTACCTGTCGCTGCAATCAACAGTTTGCAAGATCGTTTATCCATTTTAACAATTATTTTATAAATTTTAACTAAAGCGTAAAAAATCTAAATATTTACAGTACAAAAGTGACATTAGATGACATGACATTTATGACATAAACGATATTTCTACTGTTCGTTCAGAAACAGTAAAAATAACTTCTTGCATTATTTTCTCAGCATTTGTTTTGGTTTATAAGAATTAGTTTAAATAATTCTTAGTTATTATTTATATCATTTGAATATGTGGTCTTCAGTTTAAATAATCCATAAGTTTATTTTACCGAAAAAGAAGGGTAATTTGATTTTAATTCTTGGCAGCACTACACTGTAACGTCATTTTATTATCAACAAAATAACCACAATAATATTACGTCAGTCGATTATTACACGCGGAAGCAGTGGGTGTTCTAATTAGTGCGCGAAAACAGTTTTTATTTACGTTAATCAAATTGATGTCAGTGTGTAACTTAACTTGTTAAAAGTTTTAACGTGTGTATATGTTTATTTGTGATTTGATAAAGTGTAAATAGAAATATGTGAGTGTTGTGTTGATTGAAATTTATTTGTTTACAATGGATGGCAAAGTGAAGTATTACGAAGGTTGTGGACAGGAAGGGCCGATTCGTTGTATATTTTTGTGTGAATTCCATCCAACCGCTGGGCCGAAGATAACATGCCAAGTGCCAGAAAATTATATATCAAAAGATATTTTTGATACAGTCAGTCATTATATCATACCAAAAGTACAACTACAGAGATGCACTTTGACAGTGTAAGTATTTTTGCGGGTAGTTGCAAAATTATGACATAAAAGTGTTTGACAATGTTTTGTAAACATATCAGTGGTACTTAGTAAATACTTTCAATTTCACTTCTATATTTGTGTATTACACCTAGCGTTGACATAACTCGGTATTTTACTGGCCGTACCTAAAGAAAGAGAGTATTCAATTGTTTCTAAGCGCTACTGATTTTCCATACGTATTATTTATTTACTTGCGCTGCTCATTTGTATTTTACATTCCTATCGATACAACAATGAAACGATAAACTTTAAAATAGTAACCTATTTATTATTTTCAATACTGTACTTATTTAGTTTTTTTAGAAATGAGTTTATATTTTCTATCCAGTATCAATTTTCTGTCGGTCGGTACCTTATTATGTAGGTACGTGACCGACCGACAGAACATTACTATAAAATAAACAAATTATTAATCTTTGTTCCTAATGACCCCTTTTAATTATCTAACTGATCACCTAAGTAGTATTTGCTTTATTAATGAACTAGCTTCTGCCAGCGGCTTCGCCCACTTGAAAGTAGGTTTCTCGTTAAAAACTTTGAACCCCATTTAATTTCTTTAGGGGGTGTATTTTGGAAATTACTATCTTAGTGCTCGCTAACGTCATAAAAGGAAGCCTAGTGTAAAATTTCACACTCGTCCCAGTAGTTTCATCTGTTTGTTGATATGTCAGTCAATCAGTTTCTCCTTTTATATAGACAGATGGCATAAAAAAAAACTGAATCTTCCTAATTTTCAAGTCGATATCGTGCTTATTTAATTGTCTTGATTTTTATCATCGGATAATTTGAACACGGTATTAATGCATACGGTAGTAATGGTTAGGTACCGTTCCGCTCAGGTCCGCTGGTTTCCGTGCACCTGCCTGCATACTCGTAGAATCATAAAAATTTACTAGACGTCTCATTTCTTTGACTACACAATAGCACAGAAGATAATAATAATATAGTACTAGCGTACACCTTACCTCAACTAAAATTTCTTTCTACGAAATCAGATCTCGTGACATTAGGAAAAATATGAATGTATATAAATATTAAACTAGCTGTATCCGCGGTTTCACCCGCGTCTTTAATTACTGCTCCACTCCCGTCGTAGCGTGATGTTCTGTAGTCTTTCCTCAATAAATAGGCAAACCATCACTAAAAAAAAATTCAATTCGAACCAGATTCTGAGATTTGCTTTATAATATTAGTGTTATTATATTATCTTGATTCTGGTTTCTGTAGCTGTGTGTGTTGATAATTTTAGTCTACTTTTATATAATATAAGATGACTCTGCTAACGTTGCTCTTCTATATAATTATCGCGATTTTAAAAAATGGGTGTGGGTGTAGGAATGTAGAAAATAACTTACAACTTATTCTCAGACCTACCAAATCCACACAAAAACAAAAATCGTCAAGCCGTTTCGGAGGAGTTCGATAAAAAACACACGAGATTTTTATATATTAGATTATTATTATATTAATAGAATACGTAACCAAATTGACAAAAGTATTAAAATGAATGAGTATTAAATTTCAATAATTTTATCAATTTTGTTCCCAGTCAGGCATTTCCTAATCCTCATCCTAATTTTGATACTCAATTTTTTTGGAAATACTGAACTTATAAGTTTTTAATTTTATTTCTAAATAGTAAAATACTAGTATAGAATAGTAAAGAATAGAATAAACTTTATTTTACACCAAAATAGTATAAAACCTAAGTACTAACTTAGTCTAAAAACGTCTAACTACAATTTTTTTTTCCCAGAACCCTCCTCGGGTCGAAGATCCTGGGCTTCCCAGTTCGCATAGACAACAAGAAGTACGCACGCAACGCATACTATTTCAACCTCTGCTTCGTATGTGATGCCTGGGCCCGAACGGTTCATCTCGAACCTCTCGTCAAGAAGCTTACAGAATACCTGGTTAGTAGAAAAACATACAAGCATATTCCTTGTTGTAATTACCAAGCCAGTAAGCTATGGGCTACATAGCTTATTGACTTTTCCACAACGTACTATATAATTACCATCGTAGGGGTGCCTCATCTACCAGGCCTATATTTTCTATTTGGTATTAACCTTAACAAATAATATGAAACTAATTGGTTAAGGTAATGTAAAATAAGCATCGGACCTATTGATATACGGACAGTTTGGGGAAATATGTGTCCGAAAGCGGACTTCTTTTGGCTGAAATGATTACAATGATGAGTGTTTGTTACTATATCAAGCCAGCAATACGAGAGACGACATTATCTTACCTTGTGTTGGTCTAATAAAAGCTGAGAAAGGTTTAATAACAATTATTAATAAGGATAATAGTGTCTTAATGGCCCTCAATGCATGTGGCACCACGATCCTAACTTACCTACATAAGATCCAATTGACCTCTCAGTTCACCGACTGAACCAGCTATAAACTATGATAAAATCTTATTGCTCAATGATACTACGTAAATGGTACTCTGATTTTATTTAGAGGATTAAAAAGCTTAATGTGGATATTTGTGCAACCATAAGAATATTTTATGTCGATTGACGGATGTATCCTTTGAGAGTACTCGTTTGGTTTTTCGAACAACTTTCTACATTCTCCTTTTATGACAATATAAATCTATATATCCATTATTCATCTGTTCTGTAACACCATCCTCTTTACCATATAACGGAGAAAAGTTAGAATTGGGGTCATATTTTGAATAAATTGAAAAGTCACAAACAAACAAAGACCTGCTTTCGAAATTAGTTTCTGAAGTAAAGTTTAGACTCCAACGAAGTCAGTGTACGCTTTCAAACCTTTAAACCTAATAAACATAAAGTTTCATAATCTTGATGATATTAATGTTATAATCTGTTTTTGTACAGTTATCAATGGAGCTAGAGACAGAATGGTTGTCAAAGCAGTCCATCTCTGGTGAAGCTAAGGCACTTAGCGGGGTGATGCGGCAGGTGATGCAGGACATCAACAGCCGGAGGATGTGCACGCTTACTGGTAAATATTAACACTTTAGTAACGCACTTGGGCTTTAGTTTAAATTATAATAGCGACAAGTCTATCGAAGGCTTTTGTTTTACACTTTACTCCCACATTAGGAATTTACTCGTGTAATATAAACAAGACACCCAGACCCAAAACAAAGTGTGAAAATCAAACCCATAACATCCAGCGCAGCAGTCAATCGCTCAACTAAAAATCTGTCACGTGCGAGAATCAAACCTGCAACTTACAATGCAGCAATCAATCGCTAAACCACTGTTGGCGCAGTGCTGTGAAAGTTAAGCTACGCTTTCTGAAATCATTCCGTGGATGATCCTGGCTAGTTAAATAGAAATCCGATCCCAACATCGTAGAGAAAATTCGTCATCGGCTTCCGTCTACAAGTGAATATACAGAATGATTTGAAATTCAAGATAATGTGTTTAATAGGCCTGGAACATTTTTGTAATTACATATTCCCGCATTTAGTTATATCGAGAGACTGACAAAAGTTGCGCCAGAATGTAATCATGGAATTCATGGTAGACATCCGGTGCTATCCAAGTCACTTGCATAAATAACTGTCTCAGATAGCAAGATTAATAGCGGATCCTGGCTTGTTAGATAAAAATCCGATCCTAACATCGTAGAGAAAATTCGTCATCGGCTTCCGTCTACAAGTGAATGTATCGAATGATTTGAAATTTAAGACAATGTGCTTAAAAGGCCTGGCACATGTTTGTAATTACATATTCCCGCATTCAGTCATATCGGGACATTGACGAACATCATCCAAAGCTTGCGCCAGAATGTAATCAAGGAATTCATGGTACCATCATCCGGTGCTACCCACGTCACTTGCATAAATAAACTTCACTCTTACTTTCTATGCTTTCTTGAGACTATGTATTATGAACTTTGCTGAATAAGGTGCAAATTCCCGGAGAGATCTTGTTGACAGATGCTATTAGTGGACTTGGCAAAACCCTGCTCGATAATCAAATTAGAATTCGATACATAAAAATAGACATTGTTTTCGTAAGTGAACGACAGCCATAGTTGTTTCTATTAAAATTGCTACAAAACAAGGGGACTTAAAAGAAATACAAGATCAAAGAGTTTGTTTTTTTTTACTTTTATGAAACCTTTCGACTCCTGTCTCCTACATTAATTTGATAGAACTACAATGAAACAGTTACCTATAAATTAACTTACTGACCATTAAGTTATTGTAGTGTATTTTGCTTGGGTATTTACTGTATTGCAGTAACATAAAAACCCTTAACAGTGCTTTAGCTTTGAATAATTTATACATTAAAGAACCTGTTTTAATTAAAATACAGTAAACATTGTGAGTAAGCAAGTTTATTCCTGCAAAATTGTCGTCAGATATACAAACAGTAATATTAAAAATATATAAGTCGATACTTGTTTATCATGACCTATTTACATATTTTTTTATCTTTTTATTTTCTCGAATAATCTCTAAAAAAAACTCAGCAAGAATGTGGTTTCTTAACATTTTATATTATTAAGTTACTTCATAAAATCTGATAATTTTTATTAAAAGAAATATGCTCACGTTTTATGCAAAATTGACGATTTAGAAACATAAAAAATCTTCACAAGCGAATTTTAGATTTTCGGGCTACAAAAACAATGTTGCCATACAAAAATTTACCCCGTATCAGTGTAAATATGAGTTTACAACTTTTTACCGGTTTTCCTTTTAATTTTAATATCTGTTCGTGCTCGCTTACTGATATAAATTAAGGAATTTCGCCACAAAACGAATTTATAAGTCGAGTATGTAAATATGTATTTGCATTAATTACTGCCCACACATCGAAACAATGTCTCAAAATAGCAATTTCCATTCATACAACTGAATACATAACATAGTCAACAAGAAATATACATAGTTCTTAAAGCTGTTGCCATGAGAATAACCCGAGGCCAGTTTAAAATTTGCTGAGGTATTGTAACCTCGCCCGTATTTGTACTGAAGTAAAAATCATGAGCGAGCTTCAAATAAATTGGACAAATAACAATGTGATGTCATAAATGTCAGCTTCTACATAACTACCTATTTTAATCAACTGAGTAAAGATGTGAAATTGCTTTTTTAGACAATCTGATATGAATGTAATACACACGAGTTTACGAAGTAGGTAACTTTTCCCGCCAACTATGCCTTGTCTGCTGTCAGCCTAACAATTTTTTTAAATTTTTTTTTAGAACATTTGTTTCGCGGGCTTTTTTCGAGTGAAGTTACTGAACTTCACTTCACTTTTAATAATTCTCAAATAGATGTCTAGTAGTTTTTGTGAAATTGTGATCTAAAATTGCTGTAGTTTTGTATCAGAGAAGTGTCAGACCTACGCGATCTCCGCAAAATGGTGCTGAGAATTTTTATTGTACTATTTATTGACTACCTTACAAAGCTTGCTGAGAAGGTTGACTCGATACTTTTGCTGCCGAATAAAAAAAACATTAGAACGTGTAGACATCTACATTCTATTGGAACTCAAAGTGACTACTCCATACGAACCACATGAGTCATGGCTTAAAAGACTTGTAGACATCCACATTCTATTGGAACTCAAAATGACTACTCCATACGAACCACATGGCTTACTTAGTATCCAAGTCAAAAATATAAACAAAAAAAAAAAATATCAAAATCAAAAATGATTTGAATTTTGAATAATGAATAATATATTCCCTATTCAATTCCAAAAAATAAAAATCCCGTTTTGACATTCGAGAAAAACCCTAGAATGTAACTTGGAACGAAACTGAAAGAAATAATAAAATAATAATTAGGTGTCCGGGTCCGGTGTAGTAGTAGCTACGAGTATTTTAGCTATTTTAGTAGTAGCTATACTACACCGGACAAGCCGCTAGGTAGTCAAATACAAATGTCAAAACGGGCCTTTTATTTTTTGACAACTTTAAATACATAACATGAACTTATGTAAACAAGGTAAATGTAGTCTTATCGTATTATTTAATAGAATAGGATGTCGAAAACACAAAGTTCGAGTTCCTATCATCAACAGTTGTCGTCTTGGATCGTTAACGTAATCACATCAATTAACCTTTTCTAGAACTCGTGTCTGTCTTAAGTAGATAACGTTTATTGTATGATTCTAATGGAAGAGCGTCCAAAACGCTGGAACAATTGAATTTTGCTATTTGGATAGAGGAACCAAACTGGCTGCTCGTCCAAATCAAAATCAAATTAAATCGTTTACTTGCAAAGAATGTAGCTATTGTACAATAAAGTTGTTTTAAAATATAGTGAGCCAGCATATTAATGAGATTGAGTACCTAATAGTTATTTGTTAGACAAGAGTACAAAGTTGCTTTTAACCCGCGTGCTCAATTTTAATGACCGTGCAAGCGAAGGAATCTAAAATTGAATCACGAACGCAGCGAGTGATTCGATAATTAGAATCCTGAGCGTTAGCGAGAGAATCAAAAGAGCACGAGGTGAAAAATCTTTGCACTCGAGTGCAATGCGTAACTTTTCGTCCCACCTCAGCCAGGAAATGGCTAAATGCAAAAAAAAAACATTTACAATCACAAGATACTTTTATTTCAGTTTAGGTATTAACTACTACATTATGATAGCTTTTTTTTTTAAATGTGAATGTGAGAACACCGTGGACTTCGCGAACTCTTAGCTTACTTCCTATTACGACTCACTTTTTTTTTATATGATTATTTTTATTGTGCTTTTGGGTACAATATCGACTGGTCTACACTGTTCTTACATAATGTCTATTAATACTGTAATATGAAAATATTGTAAACAATCACTTTTTTAAAAGAGTAACCAAGGAGTTTCTTGCCGGTTCTTCTCCATAGGAAACGACCAATTTGGAACCGTGCACTAGCTTCTGACGTTTTATAAGTGCCCATGTAGGCATATGTGAAATAAAAACTTTTGACTTTGACTTTGACTTTGATAGGTAAGTGTTATAGAATAATCTTTAAATTATAACAAATAATACTTAGGTATAATTAAGAAAAATTAAAAGTACCTAACGTTTTTACAGTTACATAAGTTCAGTGTAATATTTTTGTTAGGTACTGTAATGTTGGTGTTAGTGACTTGTGTACTGTTTTTTGGTAAACTATCTATCATACTTAAGAGTTAAATAACGAAGAGATAACTATTATAGAAACACCAACTTCCGAAATTAAAGTTATTTTGTACATTTTAGTGTTTTTTTTTTTACATTGAAGTCGGTTGTATTTTTTTAGTAAAAAGTTATTTTTTCCAAAAACATTGTAATGCCGTGTAGTTAAACTGCTTGCCTTCCAAGATGCTCACAGTTCAGCTTATGTAAAATACACGAAAGTGCTAACATAGCGATTTTAGTGCTGACATAAGTGTCGAAACTCGCGGTTTTATAGATTTGAGCGCTTTATTAGCGTGATTACCAGGTGCTTGTTAGCATGTTAGCAATCCACATACACGTAGAATTCTCAAGGAAATGTTCAAATTATTAAAAAACCTACGGCTATCTGAGTTGAAGGACCAATACCGTCAAACGGGGTGAATTCCTATTCACCCCGTTTATGCCTATTCACGCAGGGGTGAATAGGAACAAAACTTTAGTTAGGTTTTTCACATTGGTATATATAACTGATTTTAATCAAAGCATCCGTTTTTATTACAATTAATGAATAAATAGAAGGACTTAAATGCTGAGAAAAATTGTTAATAAACGCGAAGATACACTTCAAACTTTTGTTCCTATTCATCCCTGCATTCCTATTCACCCCGTTTGATTGACTGTACTAATCTACAATAAATATAACTATTACTGTTTTATTGTAAGATTTTTTTGTGTCTAAAATATATATCATCATCATCTTCCTGCCCTTGTCCCGTGTTATTTTGGGTCGGCGCAACACGTTTTCTTCTTCCATTCTGGCCTGTCACTCGTCATACTACCACTAACTTCCTTTTCTTTCATATCACTCTTCACACAATTCATCCATCTTTTCTTTGGTCTCCCTCTCCCTCTCCATCCATCCACATGTAAACTCATAACTCTTTTAGTAACATGCGTTTCATCCCTCCTCTTCACACGACCATACCAAGACAAACGATTCCCTTTCAACTTTTCAGTCACTGGCGCCACCACGCATCTATCCGATTTTTTTTTTGCGTTTTTCGTTTAACTAGGCTCATTAGTCATTATTAATTAACTTCTCCATAATACTTCACCTTTACGGTGTTTTTTTTTTCTGTTTCTGAAGCATATTAAACTTTGAGTGTTGTAGTACAGCAATAATTGGACTTCAGATTTATGTACTGTATGTTATTTTTAATTGTGCTGATTGTCTTAGTCTGTAGTCTGTCACTGTACTTATTAAAATAAAATAAAATAAAATAAAAGCAAGTTATTATATAACAAAGCAATTGTTGCAAGTAGACAATGGCAATTGCCTGTTGCTGGCAATGACTTGGTAAGTAGTTATTGCTAAGGCAACGACTACTAAGTTATGTTGCTTTAAAATGTTTTATCTTAGCTATCAAAATCGACTTCGATAATTGTTTACAATACTTTACAGGATTTATTTTGCAAATGGTAGAAGAAATAACTGAACATTTGTTGCGTGAATACTTACTACATTTCTAAACACAAAAATGTTAAAAAAGATTAGTATACTGGCACCCAGTGAGCGTTGTGTTTCGCTGATCTGATAACATATACGGATATATCCGTATATGGTATCAGATCAGGTAAAGAACCAGACCAAATGTAATGTGGCAATCGATTTTGACCGTGCAGCCAATTTCGGCAAACAATGGCTTAATAAATTAAAACATACAATTTTATTTTGTATACGAACATAAGTACGATTTACGAATGGGCAGAAACACCAAATGCCTCGACAATTATAAATTACAAGCTTTTGCTCGCAGCTTCACCCGCGTACATAAAATATAGCCTATGTCATTTAGGAATAAAGCAGGTTTTTTATCGGTGAAAAATTTTTAGCTATCGAATTTTCTGAGATTACTACAAACAAAGAAAAAAAACTAGGCAAGTGCGAGTCGGACTCGCGCACTGAGGGTTCCGTACAACCTAAGGTCGTAAGACCTTGCTTCATGCCAAATTTCAGGATTCTGGGTCAACGGCAACTATCCTATGAATTTTGATTTCTTTGAGAGTGTCGAAATATACGTTTTTTTCTTTAATTTAGAAGTTTGAATTTTTCACAGCATCAAGGGACCGCAGACTTGGCTATATGGTTTAAAATTTCAACTCGATACCTCCAAGCGTCCCCGAGATAAAGGGTCTTGACAGACAGATAGGCGGACGGACGGACAACAAAGTGATCCTATAAGGGTTCCGTTTATTTCCTTTTGAGGTACGAAACCCTAAAAAATAAAAAACAAACTTTACCTCTTTATAATATTAGTGTAGGTGTAATGTTCCGTGTTGCTACCGGCACACTCTCCATGTGTACTTAAGTGATAATAAATTACAGCCGGCACGCAATGGCTCATCCTCGTATTCATTTCATTTGCATACAAATGTGAAACTAAGTTTATTGTTAATGTTCCGGGTGTTGGTAATCGTTGCCATATTACCACGTGCTTGTTGTACTATATAATTTTGTCTTTATCCTTATTTACGCCTATTATTGTTATTGTACATACTCTAGGCCGGTATGTGTATTATATAATGTGGGCTGAGAGGTTAATAATGAACCTAATAATAATATAGCCGTTATGATTACATTTATGTATTGTAATATGTGATAATTCTGCAGGAAATTCAAAACGAAGTACTAATTAGCCTATTTATGAATCGTTTTAAGCAATTTTTTTTTTTATTCGTCAATAATTATGAATGATATTCGCATGTCATTAATAATTATTTTAAGATGGAGGCTATCATGCAGACGTTAATTAATATTAGTCTAGACTTTGGTTTTGAGAAACTGGCATCTCTAAATCATAAACTCTTGTCAATACTGACATTTACTAGTAAAAATGTTTGGTTGATAGTTTTTGCTTAGACTTGACAAAGGCCTTTGACTATATCGTCAAGTAGAATAAACATTCTGTTAAGCATTTAGAAGTTGTTATAATCCTCAGGTCTTCATCAAACATTAATTACGTAATTAATGTAAGGTCCATCATTATTTTCTACTACCATTAGCAGTAATTACCATTCACAGTCATTGGTGTCCCTCAGAGAGCAGCGCTTGGTCCATTACTAAAAATAAATGTTTTTTAATGAAGCAAATAAGTGCAAATTGTATAGAGAGCGAGTCATTTGTCTGAACAATAAAAATGTATTGACAAACAGTATGTAAATTAATTCATAGACAACTCCGAGCATCTACATTTGCATAAATTAATATAAACGATATATTATGTGTATGTGAGCATCTTTGCTTGTTATGTAAAATATTATCACGGAGATACACTTGTCATATTTATTAAGAAGACATGTGCGCTTTATCACGCTTGAGTTGTTTCCTGAAGGGATACCATGAGGTGGATTTTTATCCGCCGGCATAAATCACCCACATTTCTAGACGAAATGACTAGTACAGTACGGTCGAAATATTTTTAGGGTTCCATACCTCAAAAGGAAAAAACGGTTATTTGCTACTGACGGTACGGAAGCCTTCATGTGCGAGTCCGACTCGCACTTGGCCGGTTTTTTTTATTTTATTCTCTTTATTCCTTGTAAACACATATAAATTATATTTTTAAATATTTTTTTTAAACAAAATCACACAAAAAAAAACGGGAATAGGGTCCAAGCTACCGGCGGTCAGGGCTCCAGAGAAAGGAACCTCCTAACAATGCGAGCCGTGTCCATGAGTACCGCGAGCCTCCAATTTTTTATTGTTATTTGCAATCTGTTCTTGGAACTTGCAAGAACATATCTTTAGCTTGAAGAGCAGTTACTAGTCCAGTGACATGAACCCTTATTACATTGTGTATTTAAACTTTATGTACCTACAGTAGTGGCACATCGGTGGACTTAACGCAACCAGGCATTCTCTTCCTGTCAACCTTTGGGTTAAAAAAGACAACACTGTGGTAGGTTTGCACAATAAACAAATAACAGATATTTCAAAGAAAAAAAAAGAAGTTATTTATAATAATAAAATACTTAAATGTATATGCTAACGAATAAATACTATGAAAAATATCAAATCATTAAGAGAACTTAATAACAATTCTAACTAAGACCGAACTAAGGTTGAGAGGACTTCCGACAAGTAGTAGTTCCGAATTTTACGCTTGAAGGAAAATTTACTTTCAGCTTTTCCTTTTTCTTCCTAGAAGTCAGTGGGGGTCTTTCATTTTAGTGTAGTGAATTTAGAATCACTCTTCATTATGTGTGTTGCTAGTATAATAATAAAATAATTTACAACTATCACATAACGCCGTCTAGTCCTAAGCTAAGCAGAACTTGTGTTATGAGTACTAGACAACTGATAAACATACTTATATATTTCTAAATACATATTATAGATAAATTACATGTTAGTATGTTTGGATGGTTTTCTTGTCTCTTCTAGTTATTTTGCTCCATGCTTCTAGTTTTCATAGCATAGTCGGCCTTATAATGTTCCCGCTGCTGGGATTCAGGCCTCCTCTCTAAGAGAGGGAATGGGCCATAATCCACCACGCGGGCCCAGTGGTTGGTGAATGTCACATGTCTTCGAAGTTTTGATTCTAGGACATGCCGGTTTCCTCACGATGTTTTCCTTCACCGTTTTGAGAGCAGTGGTGATGAAATAAATTACACAAAGTAATGCGCTTGGCTGGGTTCGAACTCGCGACTTACAACTCGTAAGTCGGGACCGTTACCACTCGGCCACCACTGCTCTAGTTGTCAATCATAGAGTATTTGAATTAATCTTTGACTTCTCTTAAAAAGACAATTGAATTAAATCTGATGCAAAACAGGAACTAAGACAAACTCTCTTCCTCTCAAAATCAGTTTATAGATAACAGAAATATTCTGTCAGAGTAAATTACTAATGAAACATCAAACATTGTAATCAGTGTACCTAGTGATAACCCATAATCTGGCACGTTATAGCACGTGTTTTTTATTATATTGTATAATAAAATTGTAAAGAGCATCTCGTAATAACAGCCGCACGGGCCTATCTTCAAGGTTAAGCAACATTTGCCGAGGTCTGCCAAAGGATGGGTGATCATCTGAACATAATGAGATTCCTCTGCGCCTCGGAAAGAAGGTTAAGGCGTTAATTCCGGGTGTCATTCATATGCTTTTTTTTGGGTTGTGTAGGTCAGTTAGGCAGTGGCAATAATATAATAATACTAGCTGACCCGGCAAACGTTGTTTTGCCATATAAATAATTTCCTAGTAATTTCTAGTTTCATTTTGTCTAAAAAATAAAAAAAAATTTTAGGGGTGGACTACCCCTAACATTTAGGGGGATGAAAAATAGATGTTGGCCGATTCTCATAGATACCGGATAAGCACAAAAAATTTCATCAAAATCGGTCAAGCCGTTTCGGAGGAGTATGGCAACGAAAACTGTGACACGAGAATTTTATATACATACTAGCTTTTGCCCGCGGCTTCGCTCCCGTCAACTGACTACTCTACCCTACTCTACCCTACTCTACCCTACTCTACCCTACTCTAGCCTACTCTAGCCTACTCTACCCTACTCTACCCTACTCTACCTTACTCTACCCTACTCTACCCTACTCTACCCTACTCTACCCTACTCTACCCTACTCTACCCTACTCTACCCTACTCTACCCTACTCTACCCTACTCTACCCTACTCTACCCTACTCTACCCTACTCTACCCTACTCTACCCTACTCAATAAAAAGTACCCTATGTCCGTCTCCTGGTTCTAAGCTACCTCCCCACCAATTTTCAGCCAAATCGGTTCAGCCGTTCTTGAGTTATAAACAGTGTAACTAACACGACTTTCTTTTATATATATAGATTAGATTCCACAACTGTCACACACCATTTAGACCCAAACTAAGCGGAGTTTGTTCTACGAGTACTAGACAACTGATAAATATATTATGTATTTCTAAATACATACATATTATAGATAAATTATACCTACCCAGACACAGAACAAATGATCGTAGGTAGGTACTCATCACATAACATTTTTCTTGGGTTTTTTTTTCTACGTGTAAATCTTCTTATGACATCCTCGCTCTTGCGCGGAGAGGGGGAGATAGTGTCAGACTTTTACTGACTAAAAACCCACTCCTGTTTCTTCATTGCCTTTCACCAGGGCCGATTCTTCCTTTCAGAATCAGTCCCTCGGCCTCAGTAGGCTTCGACCTTGTTGGGCCCCTATAGTTGCTGACATCTCCTTGAGGCGCACGTGGAACAGTACGCGCCGTCGACGACTTGGGCTCGGTCCGGACGGTTACTGGACGGTCGGACGGCGAGCTACCCATTGCTCGCTGTCCGCAAACCCGCGCCTACGGTGGCCGGAAATCAGAATCGGAATCCCGGTGGTTGAGGCGTGAGGACCGTTGCCTCACGCGATCGGCCGCCTCCTTTGCTAGCATTACTGCTTCGCAGAAGGAGGCGACCGCCTGCCACTCCTCCTCGACTTTTTTCTTGGGTGGGAATCGAATCCACGACCTCCGGCATAGCAGTCAGGGCCGCTAACCACTAGACCAACAGATCAGTCAAATGCTGGTGCTTAGCTGAATCCGTTTCAAATTATGCGTTAAAAAAACCGTCTATGCCTAATAGACGGTTTTTCCGTAGCCACTAGCTGCTAAATTATTTAATCCAGTTTATCCAAATATTGTCTGGTAGATATCGCCGTCAGCGATAATACCGCCATTGTACCTACTCATTGATCTGGTAATATTGTAAAACAAGTTCCACCCCCCATTTTAGGGGAGTGGGGGGGGGGGTTAGAAAGAGACAAAAAGTAGCCTTTGTCACTCTCTATCCCTTCAACCATGAATTAGAGAGAACACTTCTTTTCTGTTCCATGCCTTCAACTATCTTCACTTAAAAAATCACGTCAATTCGTCGCTCCGTTTTGCCGTGAAAGACGGACAAACAAACAGACACACACACTTTCACATTTATAATATTAATATGGATAATTGTGTTCAGGGCCTATTACACTACGCGATATTCAGCACACGATACGACTGTCTTATGTTTTGTTCCGAGTAAGACCGGTCTAACCCTTATTACACTACGCGACATCGACTAAGAACGTCTGAATATCAAGTAGTGTAATAGGCCCTTTACAGTTTTGGTGTAGGTAAAGTCAAGAATATTCCATTACGAGCACAACTAATTTTTAATAAAAAATACAGACCTACCTTATGATTTATTAAAAGTGCTGTTCAGCATTCGGATACCACGTCGGAAGAACTCTTCATCTTTGTAAGGTATCTTCGAATCGATCCAATTTTTAGGTTTTCGTAACTCTAAAAGAAACAAGTGCGAGTCGGACTCGCGCACTGAGGGTTCCGTACAACCTTACCTATGAAAACAGTTCAACACCCGAATTGAGTTACGAACATTTTTCCGAATCACAAATTTTTTTTTTTTTGTGTTTTCAGATTTTTTCCTATACTTCTGCTATAATAATAATGATAATAATAATAAACATTTATTTCGGACCTTTACGTCCATAGGTAACACATACAGCATTTACACAACATTAAACAAAACACAACAGAAATACCAGATGTTAGTAACAGAAAAAACTTAACAACTATGTTAGTAGACAGTATTTACAGGAGCATGTAGTTGGCTTAAGGACCAGATAATAGGACAATTCAGCTTATTGGCAATGACACTCAGGTGGCCGTTGGTACTGGCTCGCACCCTGCGCAACAAAGATGCTGCTCGCCTGCGCCTGACCGCAGCGAAGCCGTCAGTCAGGGCATCCGTGAACATCCCTGAGGCACTACAGAAGCGAGGCAGCCCCAACAGCATCCTGAATGCATGACAACCAAGGTCTCATTGAGGTTGACCTAGAATCCTGAAATTTTACATGAAGCAAGCTTCATGCCAAATTTCAAGATTCTAGGTCAACGGGTAGTAGTACCCTATGAATTTCGATTCCCTTGAGAGTGTCGAAATATACGTTTTTTTGCGACATAAACGGCCCTATCTTTTTTTCGTCAACTGTCAGAAGTTTGATTATTTCACAGATTCAAAGGACCGCGGACCTGAGTATATGGTATTAATTTCATCTCGATACCTCCACGCGTTCTCATAAAGGGTCTTGATAGACAGACAGACTGTAAGCAAAGTGATCCTATAAGGGTTCCGTTTTTAGGGTTCCGTACCTTAAAAAGGAAAAAACGGATCCCTTATAGGATCACTTTGTAGTCCGTCCGTCCGTTTGTCTGTCTAACTCCATTCGGAAATTGAACTATTTACATACGTAAGTTTGTACAGAACCCTCAGTGCGCGAGCCTGGCTCGCACTTGCCCGGTTTTAGTTTCTAGCTTCTGCCTGCGGCTCCGTCTCCGTGACAGCAGACAATATAATGCCTATGTCACTCGATAAAGTAACATTCTCATGGCGAAAGAATTTTTAAAATCGGTCCAGCAGTTTTTGAGTTTATTAATTATAAACAACGATACAAATCTTCCACTTTTCTCTTTATAATACTATGTAGATGTAGATTAGTATAGACAAACAAAAATACATTAAATAAATAAATTTAAGTAGATTTTAGGCAATTATAGGGGTGGACTGGAGCCTAAATTAGGGAGACACCCTTTTTTTTAGTTTGTAAAATCATCTAATGACAAATCGCGCTCTTGGGCGGAGCGAGAGATGGTGTCAGACTTTTACTGACTAAAAACCCACTCCTATTCCTTCTTTGCCTTCGTCCCAGAGCCCCGGGTTTCACTTTCACACTACCCGTGGCCCCAGTAGGCTTCAACCCTTCTGGGCCCATACGATTTGTTGACATCTCCCTGAGGCGCGCGTGGAACAGTACGCGCCGTCGTCGACTATGGCTCGGTCCGGACGGTTACCGGAAGGTCGGACGGCGAGCCACCCATTGTTCGCCGTCCGCAAGCTCGCGCCTCCGAGGGAGACACCCTGTATTTCAAATACAATAATAATATAATATAATAATATTCCACAACTATCACACAACGCCGTCTAGTCTCAAGCTAAGCAGAGCTTGTTATGAGTACTAGACAACTGATAAACATACCTATAATATTTTTAAATACATACATATTATAGATAAATTACACCCAAACACAGAACAAATGATCGTGCTCATCACACAAACATTTGTCCTGGGTGGCAATCGAACCCACGACCTCCGGCATAGCAGTCAGGGCCACTAAACACTAGACCAATACCCACACAGGACAATCTTGACTCTTTATATTATTAGTATAGATAAGCACATTATTTTTTTCTTTCTATGACTACAACAATATACCGCTGCATTCATAAACTCCTTATCGGGTATGTTCTGTTGGTTGTTATTTTGTGATTACACTTCGTAATCACTCGTCTGCCTATTATCTGTTATCAATGTAGGTACAGATTATTTCGATGGTTCTGCTAACATGGGTCAGACTACAAAGTCTAGTGCGACGGCTTGCTAATATTTGTTTGTTGTAACCTTGCCTCAGGTTAGATATGATATCTTTTGTTTCATATTTATTGCATTCTTATTCCATCCGGCCGTCCGGTAACCGTACGGACCGAGCCCAAATCGTCGATGGCGCCTAGTGTTCCACGCCGCCATGCGTGCCTCAAAGACATGTCAGCGATACCATAGGGGCCCAGCAGGGTTGAAGCCTACTGGTGCCATGGGTTGTTCGAAAGTGAACCTCGAGGTCTTGGAACGAAGGCAAAGAAGGAACATAGGAGTGGGTTTTAGTCTGTAAAAGTTTGACATGCCCTTTCGCTCCGCTCTAGATCGAGAGAAATCAATGGATGATTTCCCACCTAAAAAAAAAACCTTTTTTTTACCGACTTCAAAAAGGAGGAGGTTCTATGTTCGGCTGAATGTATGTTTTTTTTTATGTATGTTCACAGATTTCTCGGTCAATTGTGGACCGATTTTGAAAATATTTTTTGATTGAAAGTTTATACTTCCAAGTTAGTCCTATAGAAATATTGTTATGATCTGATCATGAACTTCGATGATATGGAACAGAACTCCTCATAGCATCACAGCAGAACTGTCGTAACAAGTAAAATTGCTTTATTTATACGTGTAATCGATGACTGACTGAAAGAATAGGGGGAATATATCGAACTGATCTGATGATGAAGCCTGAAGTTAGGCACCGGAACTCTATAATAAATTAATTTAACCTAACCGTGTTTGGTATTATTAGAATTGTCATGAGATGCACTCTGGCTATAAGGTATTTAAGTATGGCTGAGGGGTACTTTTTAGTGGTGGTACCATAACAAAAAAGTGTAAAATAAAAATAAAAATACAACCGCCTTTAATGTAAAAAAACACTGAAAAGTGCAAAATAACTTTAATTTCGGAAGTCGATGTTAAATAACGAAGAAACAAAACTATTATAGAAACACCGACTTCCGAAATTAAAGTTATTTTGCACTTTTCAGTGTTTTTTTACATTGAAGTCGGTTGTATTTTTTTTTGTAAAAAGTTTTTTATTTTTACAAAACAAAGTTATTACTATTTCTCCCCCAGTGTTCGGGCATTTATTCGGGCGTAAAGCCTTAAACTTTTTACTTTAATATCTCATGACGTATGAACATAAAGATAGTGGTCAAATGCGAGTCAATCAATTATAAATAAAAAAAAACATAAATTAAAATTAATAAAAAAATGGTTCACGTAATTTACGGTCATCTTTCAAAGACTTCTTATTTATTTACGTACAGAAGCGTTATTCACATAACTTTATTTTAATTGGTTACAATTTTATGATAAAAATGTTGATTATCTATCATAAAATTTGTTTCAATATTTTTTACCTTGATACCTTGGACCTGACCGTATGGTAACCGTCCTTACCGAGCCCAAGCCGTCGACGGCGCGTATTGTTCCACGCGCGCCTCAAGGAGATGTCAGCAAATCGTAGGCTACTGGGGCCATGGGTAGTGTGAAAACGAAACCCGGGGTCCTAGGACGAAGGCAACGAAAGAACAGGAGTGGGCTTTTAGTCAGTAAAAGTCTGACACTATCTCGAGCTCCATCCAAGAGCGGGGTTTTATCATAAGATGATTTTCCCACCTAAAAAAAAACCTAGATACCTACTTACTTAGCTTGTGCTAAGTGCCATAAATGTTACATCAGACTGATAATGACGATGATGATTATTAATATCGTCATAACAATGCCAGTTGCATCATTTTCTGATACTGCCACGAAAGCGATAAAACTGCGAAGTACCTACTGCTTTACCCATTTATACCTACTAGCTTCTGCCAGGATTCGCCTGCTTCAAAGTAGGTTTCTCCATACATACTTTGGAACCCCGTTTCATCCCTTTAGGGGGTGAATTTTGGAAATTCCTTTCGGAGTGCTCGCCTACATCATAAAAGGAGGCTAGGGGCATAATTTCACACTCCTAGTCCCAGTAGTCTCGGCTGTGCATTGATAAGTTGATATGTCAGTTAGTTTCTACTTTTATACACCCTATTTTTTAATTAGTACAAATAAAATGGGGCTCTATACGTACCCGTTACTGACCATATTTGTGTAGTCAAAAGTAAAAAAAACGAAATCCCAAAATTGTCCATTTAATCATTCCTAACATTTGCTACTAGAAAATATGTTTTTCCATTTTGATCGCCATTTAATCATTCATAATCAATATTTCCATAAATTGAGTGACATTTTGGGCTACGCTAATAACTTTTGCTGTTTATGAATATTATTTATTGAGACTTTACTTAAATAATATCAAGACCTTTTCTAATAAGTCCTTCAAATATTAATACAAAAATACTTAATTAAAAATACGCCTTAAGAGATAACCGGTTTAAACTATCCGAACCTAATTACAAGATTTCATATCTTTCTAATACTAAAATTAATGTTTTCACTTCGTTCTAAATAACACGCTACGTGTAGAGACTTAAGTGGTCCACTATCTAACCAGATTGTAAGTAGCCGCTGGACTAGGAAGCAAATGTTTTTACGATATTTACAGCCATTGATAATGTAATCACTTTTATTATACACATGTACCTACTAGTTGCAGACCGACCGAACCACGATTTGTAGCCGAAACCATAACCGAATATTCGGCTTCACTGCCAGGTTTCGGCCGATAGAAACACCAAAATTGACGTATTAAAAGAAAAGCTGACAAAAAATAAAAATAATATTTCTATACAGTTATTCGTAACTATATATTTCGATAATTATATGGTAATAACTTTCATAAGATAAGTAAGTAATCGAATAAATCGACGATTATATAAAAATTTTAACACATGTATACAAAACGAGTCAGTCAGTTTGTATGACCAGGTATCACCTATCAGGTAGGCATACTGGTGGTCAGGATACCCTTTAAAGGTGCTGACTGTATGGCTCGCTGCTCGAAAGCTTGAGGAAGTGATGACGACGTCACGAATGAATAGCTGCACGAAGCATGCGCTGACGTTCATATTCGAGGGTCACCAGTTTGGAAGTAAGCGGAACAGAGAGTAAAGTCCCGCAAAACTCCGTTGAAAAGAGAGGATCCTCTGACCAGACGGGTGTCTGATGGGTAACTGCCCGATAGATGATTTCGTGCTGTTCTATATGTTCAAATAGCGCGGAGAACTTTAATTGCGCGATGCAGGATTAGTTCTTATGTGACGCGATAGATGTCGCTACATAAATTATAAGTCAAGCCAAACATTTCTTTATTGGCCACGTGATTAATCTTTTAATAAGATAGAATAAGCTAATTCCTCTTTTATGCAAAAGCAACTGAATATCCTTAGTCCAAAATCGAGCGAAGCGAGCTCGGATTTGTAGAGCACTCCAAAACGGATAGGTTAGGTTAGAAGGCTCGCGCTTATTTTTTTTAATAAATATTCAGACATAGTCCCTAAGATAGTATCATTCAGACGCTCGTTAATTGAGTTCCTTGTCACTAGTACCGTTAATAGTTCTATGATGATAGTTCCATATTAAAATGAACTTGTTTTTTATTGATTTAAACCAATGCTATATCTGGACATAATTGGACTAATGTTGGATTTTGTTATCACTAGTTCCACTTTATTATTTTAGGCACTTGTGAAATATTCGAAGGGTGGAAAAACACTAGAAGTAAAAACACTTGTGAATTTATTTTAAAGGCGTTAAAACAGTAGAGGTAAAAGCAATCAGTTTTTATTATACTAGTGACAACTAACCGTTAATTGTGGCTGACTTAGTAATTTATAAGGCAATGTAGATTTTAGGAGGCGAATAATGCTACCAGCAACCAGTTTTTATTAGGAATCTAGCACAACCATAAGCACAAACACGCTAGTTTTGGCCGAACCGAATATTCGAGTTGCTGACAATTCGGACACAGTGTCCGAATCGACACATTTTTTTTTTTACTGATGATTCGGACACCACTAAATTTATTGAAGCTGTTTAGTAAAGTCAGATAAAAAAAGTTTAAAAAAGAAAGATTACCCGAATTTACCCCCTTAAAGCCACCCTAAAATAAAAAAGTTTTGGTTACGCTTTTATCCCCTTAAATTATATTTTATAACTTTTTATCTGAGTGTACTAAACAGTGTGTGACCGAATCGTCGAAGTGAAAAAATATTGAAATAAAAATGTAACAATTCGGACAATGTGTCTGAATTATCAGCAACTCGAATATTCGGCCACTTTATGGCCGAAACCGAAACTCGAGCCGGAACCAGTTTTCTTGGCCCAATATGAAACCGAATCTTCGGTCGGTCTCTAAAGATAATAATAAATAATAATAATATTCCACAACTATCACACAACGTCGTCTAGTCCCAAGCTAAGCAGAGCTTGTGTAATGGGTACTAGACAACTGATAAACATACTTATATATTTCTAAATACATACATATATAGATAAATTACACCCAGACACAGAACAAATGATCGTGCTCATCACACAAACATTTGTCCTGGGTGGGAATCGAACCCACGACCTCCGGCATAGCAGTCAGGGCCACTAACCACTAGACCAACAGGCCAGTCAAAAAGATAAGTGTAAGCCGGTCGGTGCACACGTACATACATACATATGAATTATATCTATTAATTCATCTATCTGGAGCAGTTCTTAGTAGGATATAAGAGAAATGTCGGAGCGGGTCAATAAAAACAAACGTCGTGTGCTAAGTTAATATAGGCACGACGCGAGTCGACCATACATTCGTCTCTATACACACACTAGAGTCACGTATCGAATGGATAGCGCAAGCTAACTATTCGGTGCACGTGCACTGAGCGATGTAACACAATACAATGCCGCTCACATACATACATAAAACGTCCCTGCGGTCTGAACCGTAACCGGCTCGCTCTGGAAGCGGAAGTTAGACGGGGGTCACATTCCCTACTGTAGGTCCGCAACAAGTCGGCATACTCGTCGCTGGTCGTCTCCCGCCGAGCCTCCCCTTAGGGGTCTCACCTGGCGGGGACTGTCGTGAAGAGTCGGCGCTGTGTGCAGCAGCGTCGTGACGTGCCTACAGTAAACACATACAAGCACACACATAGAGCCAACTGCTCTACAACCGCCGAGCCCAGTAATTAGGCACTATAATGACGGGTCCGTCGTAACGGGCCCCGGCTGGACTCTGCGGTCAGAGGGCGAAGCCCTGATACCGCTTGCCACGCCCCCTGACGGGGACGTAGCGAAAGCCACGAGTCGGGTCAGTAAAATTACCTGGGGAAAGTTCACAGATACGAGAGGTACCTTTATCCTTAAATTATGACGATAAAAAAGAAATAAACAATCTAAATCGTAATATCAAGTTTATAATAAAATTAACAGCGGCTCTTGAGTCAGCTTTGGTTACTCGAAATGTAAAGGTTTATCTTTTTGTTTGTTCATTAAAATAATATAGAAAGGGAACCTCCTGTCTACTTCAAGAACAGAATTAATGGAAAATCTGTTTATCGATTTTGAGAAAAGCTCGCTTCTTTTTAACCTACTCCAAAAAAAGGAGGAGGTTATCAATTCGGTTGTATGTCTTTTTTTTTAGTTTTTTAAGTGTTCCCCTAGGAATGACTCCCGAATCCTACATCGTGGCGTGGGTGCATTCACAAACATGTGAAACTACACAAGACATCCAGACCCGAAACACCTATCTGTAGGTTATACAAATATTTGTTCCGTACAGGAATCGAACCTGCGACACATAGCGCAGCAACCGACCGCTCAACCACAGCAGCAACCTTTTGTATCTTTTAGGTATAGGTAAACAATGCCGAGTTTCCTTGCGTGATCACATCAGAAATGAAGATATCAGCAGAAGCTATATCGATTTGTATGTGTTTTGATATGTGCTTTGTTCGGTAACCTAACCAAGGTTTGGTTAGGTTACCGAACAAAGCACAAAGAATAGCCAAATTTAAGTGGCAATGGGCAGGGCACGTTGCTCGCAGAACAGATGGCCGTTGGAGACGAAAAGTTCTGGAGTGCCTCCCACGAGGTGGATCGATGACCTGGTGAGGGTCGCGGAAATCCGATGGAAGCGAGACACAGAGGACCGGTCGCTGTGACGACGCTTGGAGGAGGCCATTGTCCAACAGTGAACGTCTTTCGGTTGAAATGATGATAATGATGATGATGAAACAATGCCGTTACCTATAGGTAGAGTTATCCAAATAAACAGGGTACAATTATATGTAATTTAATTAGAAAATTTGCAATGTATTCGTTAGAGATTAGGTTAGCCCTATCAAGTACCTACCATAGTAATGCGATCAGCGATCATAAATCCAAATTAATTGACCGACTTCACCGACCTACACGGTTTACTCATGTTTCTCTTCTGCTAGGCTTAATTATTATGGCTTGAGAAATATAATACAGGATGACTAACTAAACTGAATTAAGTGGCTTCAAAGATATGGCGGGTCTTGATTTTCGAAACACAATTAAATAAAAAGAGTATAACTTATAACTTACTACTACACTATTTGCCCGCGGCTTCGCTCTTGTCAACTCGCACTTTTCGAGTAAAATATAGTGGTCACTATATTTTACTCTACCCAACTCTACCCTACTCTACCTCACTCTTTTTCTTCCATAACAACAAGACAGCGACTGTTGCGACCTAGTGTTCGATCACATCGTCGCTTACCATCAGGTGAAATAGTGGTCAAGCGCGAGCCTATCAATTATAAAAAACACCCCCGTTCTTAAAGAGCCCTCGCTTGTGCGAGGCCCCTTTGGGTGCGAGGCCGTGGGCGAAGCCCACTTCGCTCACGCCTAGCTACGCTACTGATTTCCCATTTCAAAAACACACTATAACCGGTCTTTAAAAATAATTATCTACTAAAAAATAAATGAAACATTTTACAAAACCAAGCTGACGAGACCCATATCTGTCTACTTAAGTACTTATCTAAATATTCAGGCCAGATTGATAGTGTTTGAGTTAAACTAGTAATACCAGTAGCCTAGTCGTTAAGTGCTATGTTAATATTAATCTGCCCGTATTATTCAGCTATACGTACAGTTACTGTAGTATGTACGAACCAGATAATATTTAAATGAAGCCTAAAGTAATTATGTTAATATTCGTTTATAAAACGTTAAGTAGGCAAGTTTACCTTCATTTAAAGTACATAGGTGCAATCTCTTTTGGTTTTTTATTTAAGAGCGCACTTCCCGATCCGATCTGTCTACCGTCAATGTGATCATGGTCTAAAAGCTTGTTATTTCGTCCAACGAGTTCCAATACTATGTTTGATAAAGAGGGAACGTGAAAAAAGAGAGATAAAACCTTTGTTTATTGACGTTCAGTAATTCTGTCATTCACTCGGAAATTTCACAAAACTTGTTCTAGGACATACGTGTTTTTTAAATTGTAAGTACATTATGAATGGCCAAAGTTCACGCAAAATAGCAGATTTTTAGAGGTCTTAACTGAATTAGTTTTACACAATTTTAAGTTTTGAATTCAATGGTAAGGGGCAATTTATTTATTACGTAAGACGATTTTACTAGTTTTTGACCCCCTCTCTCCGTAAATAAGAATAGGCCGACCTCTCCCCACCTGTTCATTATTTATTACAGGTAACGGCACGGATCTTGTGCGCTCGGCGAAAGAGTTGGGATCGCTTTGCGTACGCGTTTTTTTTTTTTTTTTATAAATGTACTCCTATTTTATTTTATTTTTTCTTTAACCAACTAGGTACAAGGTAAAAGAAAATATAAAATATAGGTAGAACAACAAAACACTCCGCAACAATAAAATAACACTCCCTCTCGCTCCACGAAGAACGGGAGAAGTTATTTGATTTCCTAAAAAAAAAAAAATATATAGGTATAAAGCAGTATGCCTGCCGCAGGGCATAGCTAGTCTTCTTCTAAGTCTATAAATAGAAGTGCATCCAACTCAAACAATGACCGATCTATTTTATGTGAGAGAAGCGAACAAAACCGTCTAGACGCATCGTTATAATTGTCGGCGAGAAAGTAGTTTCTCAATACACTTGTACAGTTACCAACTGTTTTTTGTCGATAGTCGATGGGCTAGAAATAGTGATGTGACTTACAATTCTCTGCGCATCCAATTTAAATGCCTACAGAGCGTTGTTGCGTCTGCCACGCTTCTGCAGTAGCTACTTCCGTAGCACAAAAAGACAGCATCACTACTGAGCAGGCTGCCAGCTGTAACAGCATCCTAAAAATGATAGGTAGCTTGTAAGTTTGACAGCACTGTGGTGTGAAACCTTAGGTACCCAGAGGACAAGTCGTTTTTAGTTATTAACTAGCTTTTAACCGCGGCTTCGCCCGCGTACATAAAATATTGCCTATGTCACTCAGTACTTCTGCTGAGCCGCCTCACTAAGGTACTGTGTGAGCCTGGTCGTCTCCTGATCTCCTTTATGCGAACGGTAGACACAAGCATAGATAATTTTATCCATGCCTATGTCCTCCAGAGCCCAAAGCGTTGAGAACCTGGAGTATTCAAGGTTGTGGAGACGCCGATAGCAGATGTCGTCCCAGGCGTACAAACATACACCAGCGTGTGGTTTAAAATTGTGCTCCAGGGTAAGTCCTGGGTAAGACATTTACGACACGTCTGATGGACTTCTTATCTGCGTCTCTGAAAGAAAAAAGAGGGAAGGTTTTTCAGTCTCCAGGTGATGATAGACTGCCGCGATATTGGAGTGCAGACTTAGAAGTCTGCACTCCAATATCGCGGCAGAATAATAGAATATTAGAATATTGCCGAGGTTATAAATATAATTACATTACATTGTTGTATTAAATTATTAATTTTGCCATAAATTGCAAACATTGTACATTAATTTGCGGGTAAAGCCACTGGCAAAAGCTAGTATTATTATTCATAAATAAAGAAATTGCTTTCGTCACACTTACTCTTGGCACTCCACATGCAGTTAACAACTGTATACTTAGTTATCAAGATAACCTTCATCTTACTGCTAAGAATTTTATGACTGTTAGGCTAGGTTCCACAACTGCTCTCTGATACAATTGAAAGATAAATTATATGACGATAATTTTGTTTTTTTTTCCCATATGAATGGGTTTTAGGCTACCACTTGCCACCAATGCTCTCTAGCCAAAAAATGCCAGAGTTTTATTTTTTTATTTTTTTTTATTTATTAGGGAAAACTAACAATTACACACTTCATATGATTAACAAAAGCTTATAATCTAGGTACTTATGTGCATAACTAACTACGTCATCCACGTGTTACAAATTTAAAATTGTTTGTGAAGACAATGAGTACAACATATACCTAAATACTAATTAATCGTACAAATTAACAAATTTTATTCATAGATTACTAAAATTTAAGCTATTAAAGAATACAGCTAATTATCTGATTATGAGAATACAGTTAATTTAGTTAGTAGGCTTTAATCTGAGGTAGTGATAATCCAATGGCAAGATATCCCCCACCCCCTAATAAAAGGCTAATTATCAGTGGTTAACAAGGTTTTTGTCGCAAGGATTGTGTATTATTCTTACTTATCTACCGACCCTCATTACAAAGCACTAATTTACTTTGTGTTTATCACAGATTTTTTGTGACAGCCGCTTAAATGTTGTACAGAATTTTCCACTACGTTCGGTCGAACTTAGTGGAAAATTCCTTAAAAATAGTGATAAACTATGAGTTTGGCATGCATAAGGTAAGCGCTGTTTGTTACTCACCATGCAAAGGAGGGTTATCGTTCACCCTAACAGTTTTTACTATGATGTATGTGGTGAACCAAAGTCAATGAAGAAATTTTATTTATTTATTTATTTAAACTTCATGTACAGTAGTGGTACATAGGCGGACTTATTGCAACAAGACATTCTCTACCAGTCAATATTGGGTTATAAAAGACAACACTGTGGTAAAAAAAAATTGCAAATTTTGCTGAACTCGTAAAGCCAGTGTTATCGTGATTGTTTTTGCTTTTGGTTCATCAAGATAAATTGGACGTTTCATATGAATGCTACGATTGAAAAAAAATTACATTTTACTTCTTCGGCTTCGGAAACTATGATTTGAACAGGATGTTAAAAACCGCAGACACACCACGTGCCTGGGGCCTTTTTGCCTGACTTATATGGGTAAATGTGATAAATCTGACGTAAACACACGCTGCAAGATAATATATGCAAATGTACGTTTTGCGATAAAACCACTTCCTCATAGTGTTGATGTACCAATACATAAAGTTCCAAATTAAACATATGCATAGGAACTGATGACATCAATTTACCTTCGTGTTATGCAATTGCAGATGAAATTCATAATCTAGCCTTTGTATCTAATAAGAGAGGAACACTTATAACTGACTCAAGCTGATCTAGATCATCTTTTTCATTATTTAAAACGAACTTAAAAAAACATCTTGATTTTTTTTTATATTACAAAAAAAAAACTGCAAAGATCTCATATAGGAACGCATTTAAATTTATCAAGCATTGGATTATAATTTGCCACTCAAAATATACTTTCCACAATCACATTTCGACTTCTGTCCCAATAATCTGGGAGAAATGGCAACGCAATGGAGAAAGGTTCCAGCAGGTCATTTTCAGCATTAAAAACCCGCACCAGTGAAAATGGAGTCCTTGAATATCAGCAGTTTTCAGTTGGACGCTTGTGGTAGCTAGCTCAAGCTAAATACTACAGAAAATCTTAACATATGGTTTAAAAAAAGCATAAATAAATTATCAATATTTTTCACGAAAATTAAAGTGCCTCTCACAAAAAAACTATGCATGCCAAATATTTTCTATATCTATTTCCTACTAAATGGAGTCAAAATAAAGACATATGGCAAACAAGTTCTTGTGACAAAAAAAAAAAGAAAATTTTGGTGACCAGTGTTATTATTATACTGGCCGAATTATTTTATTTAGTCTGAAAACTCTTAAGTAAATAATTGTTGTGACTTATTCAGCGGCAATTATATTTTTAAAAAGTCCGTCATGCATATAAACTGAATACAACTATATTCTCAAGAAATTAAAAATTTTATTTTTCTAAATAATAAAATTGATCGATGTTTTAATCTATTGCGAGTTCATTCGCTTCACTACTGCATTCAGCAACGCGTGATTTATATTTTTTTGCTCCACATTATGCTCAGTTGCATTCGCACGCAATGATTATTTTTAAATTAAAGAAAAGTGTTTGTGTTTTAGTTTCCCAGTATTATTTTTAAGCCTGAGTGATATATTTATTATTTCATTGGACAGTTAGTTAGCACATTAGCTACACATTCTTCGAGTGCGCTTTTAAATTAGTGGCTAAGTGCACTTAGAGAAATGGTGTATTGCGTAAATTATTATTTGTGCTTGCAATGCTGTTGAATGAATAATTCAATATTCAAATGATATAATAAAATGAATTTGATCACTTCATGATAAGGCCAAGTAAAACTGACCAGATCGTTTTAAACGTTAGTTTGATGATATTTCAATCTTAGTTTGGTCTACTTTCTTTAGACCTTTTATTATCGTTGAAATCCTACATCAATGATATGGCCAAACGAGGATTGACATAATCATCAAATGTTAACATTTAACGATCTGGCCAATTTTAGTTGGCCATATCATGAAGTGATCAATTCTAAGATCTGGCCACGAAATATACATATTTATTGCTATCAATATTATCGACGAAGGTCTTAATCGACTAAGTCTTTAATCGATCAGTGAGCTCGCCTCACTACCGAGTGCACTTAGCAACGGCGGTTGTTATGGCAACATTATTTATTATTACGTTGTGTTGTCCCGCCATTGTTCCGCACTTCACGCACACACACTTGCAGTTGAAAGATGAAGACAAAAAAAATAATTATGTATTCATTAGGAAGTTTTACGTAAAAACGATAGTAGGTAGGTACTATTAGTCTGGTAAAATTAGACCAAAAAATAGGAGTGAAGTTATCAGCATGATTGTGATATCAGTGATATGTGATTTACCCTATTTTTTTTTTAAATTTACACTGCTTTTATCACTTATAACATTTTCGAGTTTTCAACTCTTGCTAATTTCTTTAATTATTCAATAGTTTCAAATTAAACTATCATAAACGATCCGTGGAATAGGCCTATCGGGAAAACCACATTAAAAAATAACGCACTAGGTACACTACCTCAAAGGTGGCGTGGATACGTGTGCATATTATGACTCTTTCAACTTTTTGAATCATTATAATATCTCAAAAAGTGGCTCTTATGAAAAAAGTATGTTATTAATAGACATTTTTTATAGATAATAATTATCTGATCTACAATTTTTGTCTAGACTAATTTTATGATAAAACTTACAGTTTTGCTGAAAATCGCTAAAAGACTTTTGACCTCGGGAAAATTTTTCCAGTAGTCGGATCCATGAGGACTTTTTAGATTTCATTTATGATGGTGTTGAATTACATAAAAAGAAAGTGGGTTCTCGGGTAGTTGGTTACGGTTTTTGATATTTTTTTATTATCATCATCAATTAAATCGAAACACTTGGGGGAGGTTTATGTCCAGTAGTACACACTACTGGAAATATACCTCCCCAAGTGCCATCACATCGATCGGTCCTGTGTATCTCACATTCAGTGACATCCCGTGACCTACACCAGGTCAACGGTCCCTTCCACAAAGATGACCGATGACCCTGATGATGATTTCTAACAGTTCCAACACTGCATCTGGGTCACGTGGTTGCCATTCCAGAATATCAATTTGGCTTGCTGTGCTACTTAACTTTGGCGATTTCTTGACTTCAGGCTATGTCAATGAAACAAATCAAGTTCCTCTTCAGCGGATTTCTTCATTTCTGATACGAACACTCCAGTAACGCCGAGCATAGCCTTCTCCATTGCTCTTTAGGTGACTTTAAGCCCTCTGATAAAGCCTATTGTGAGCTATCACGTTTCGGGTTCATTCATCACTTGCAACACGCAAAGTTCACTTCTGTCTTGAGACACTGTGGTATATGAGACTAAAAGACACTGCGCAGCTTCGCAAATGCTGCCCAACCGAGTCGGATTCGACGGTTCACCATTCTCGAAGTTAGACCAACCTAACTGGACTGTGTAGTTACAATTGTATACAACTTCGAGTGTAGAGTCTCCGATCTTGATAGGAGTGGGTATTACGTGGGTATTATGTACATGACCTTTGTTTTGTCTGTATTCATATTTAGACCCACTCTTTCGGAAGCTTTACTAAGGTCATCTAGCGTTATACTGAGGTCAAATCGAAGATGAGTGATGTACTTGCCATCTAATTGAATGCCTAGCCCTCTGCATTCCAGAACCTTGAAGAATTACTTCGTTGCAGCTGTGAATAATATATTTATCTTTTATATTGTCTTTTAAATATAATTTAAGAAACCAACGTGTCTTTGGGCCCATATAATTTGGAAAGATTATCAAGTAAAAACCTTATAGTGTAGACCTAGACACAGGAGTAATAAATGTTCTGGGAAATTTTGGACTTTTTTTATTTTGGAGATTTTAGGAGACATGACCCAGATGATGGAAGTTGCTTGGTTTTTTTACCAGAAATTGATAAAAAAAACGCTTAACGGCACTTGCTCGATTTACTTGACTCTTTTTTTGGATGGGAAGTCATCAACCAACTTCTCTTACTCTGTTTGGAGTGAGAGAGACTCTTATTGACTACCTGCTGCCAGCATCTTTGCTCATGAGAAAATAGATAATATTTATAGCCTGTCACTCAGTGATAAAGTAATATTCTAATCGGCATCGGCCCTGACGAAACCCCGTCAAATAGGCTTGGGCGAAATGTGTCATCTTTAAGATTGGAACATTTGCATCTGAATCACTGAAATGTTCCGAAACAGTGATATGTATCATTTGGAATATTAGTTCAAAAGATACTAACGGAACATTTGGAACATCGGCTCAAAAGATACAAACGGAACATTTGAAACAACGACTCAGAAGATACAAACACATACACTGACTGTTATAAATCGTGATCTGTTACGTTGCGCCATATACTCGTAGGTACACCAACAGTTTTATTTAATTGAATTTTGATTTGAGAATAATATAAAGCAGGTTTTTAGTTCAGTTCATTAAGTCTAACACTATTTACGTTTTAATTTGATTTTTAAAAAGACTGCAGGTCACTTAAAGTAAAGAGTTTTTCAGTGTTCCATTGTTCCAAATGATGCATTTAAAACATTACTGCTGTTCGGAACACAAAAATGTTTCGGAACACTGAATCGGTTCAGTAAAGAGTTACATACGCCTACCGTCAAACTCTACACTCTTAGAATGATAAAATGAAGCACACTTCCATCATAATCCCAACTAAGTTTTCTTTTCTAACCATTTGTCTCCCTTGTCCACAGTTGGAACCACGACCACTCATCTGACAGTGGTCAGGGTGAACAGTGACCCTACACCGGTGAAGGACCACCAGGTGCCCGTGTTCCTGTACAGCCGACAATCCTTCGTCGCTGACCAGTGGGACCTGACTACGAATCAGGTAAGATAGCAACAACAGATGGATTGATAGGTTGACAATTTGTCGTCAGATGATTTTCGACTATTCTTAGCAGCCAGGAACTTAGTAAGATTTAAGCGGAAACTACATTAGTCCGACGCACATGTGGGCTACGTTTGATTTGTACGTAGAGTCGCGTCGCGTGGCGTGGATCTAATGTAGCTCTACAAGTCTAGTTTTTGTCATATAAAATGTATGGAGACCGACGCGCCCAGTTCGGCGTACCGCGTGGCCCACGTGTGTCCAATGTAGTTCTACCTTAATAGGTGACTTTGTTTGGAAAGACAATGTTTTTTGAGTGATTTTATATCACAGACAACACGGTAGGCGCAGTGGTTAAGCTCTTGGCTGCTGTGATGCGTGTCGCACGTTTATTTGTATGCCTACATTGCCTTTTAATGTTAGTCGTAATTCCAATATAACCGTTATTGTTTTTATTTTTGAATGAATTTATTATTTTATTTATGTCGGAGTCAAGAAATTAGAATTAGATATAGTGGTCATCGTGTCTTGCTTAAGTGAGTTTACATGTTTATGAACGCATCCACAATATAGGAGTAATTCCTATGGTGTAGTAGTAAAGCAACGTTATTTAAAAAATAAATGAACATGCTACAAAATTTACACAGGATCTGTCTGTGCATTTGGGATAATTAGTAAATAGTAAGTAGCCCATACACTGCGCATTAGAGTATTGACCCAGTCGGTTTTTCAGATTGTGGTACTACAATCGTGAGGGTTATTTGAGCAATTATTAACTGTAACATTTGGGAAATTCGAGATCATCAAAGGGCTTTTGTTTGAGGAATTTTGCCTTGTAACATTTTTTTAGGTTGAGTTACGTGATCAAAGGAACTGGTACTTTTTTTTATTCCATTCTAGATTATTATAAAAAAAAAGAAAATCTTGCTATTCGTATTTTATTTCTGTTATTTTAAAATTCTAATACCCATTTCCGAAATTATCCGAAAATAGCGGATAATCCGAAATAATTTAATATCCGTAACCGTACCTATCTGCAACCGGTATAATATTATTCCTTTATCCATAGTATAATTTCTGGTTTGAATATAGGTGGATCATGCTGCCCATGCATGGTTTCTTTATAAAATCGATCATAGTACAAACATTCACTGCTCACAATCTTGCGCAAGTTTTAGTCGATTATATGGTAAAACAAGTTGTTCTGGTCGTGGCCTGTCCTCATCTGTCAACATTTGCGTACTATTAAAATTGTTTAGCGTAGTAAATAGTTGCGACACTTCTTGACGCACTCAGTGTTGGCAACGTTTTAAATTATTTTCTCTGAATAATACTGAAATTTTAGGTACCTATCTGTATTATGTATGGACTGCCAGTTAGATTCCGGTTTCGGTGCTACCTACCTATATAAATAATTGTATATGTCAGTTTTTTTCACAATTAAGTTCTTAGTCTGGGGCTATGTTTAAAAATAATTCGTTTGCATCTCAACATGTTATAGCAACCTAAAATGATTACAAAAGCTGACTGTGTACTCAGCTCACTCATAACTCTTTTAGTAGCATTTGTTTCTTTATGTACAGAGGACTATACATGACTATACCAAGACTATCAATTCCCTTTTAACTTTTTAGTCACTGGCACTACTTTTAAACTTCCTCTAATATATTCTGAGTTTCTTACTGTGATATAATAATATAATTGCGTGATGTGTGCTTTAAGCAATTAAAAGAACGCAACTCTAAACCCCACCTTACCAAAATTGCCCCGTTTTAAATTCCAACAAAAGCATTTTAAATATTAAGTTTCGAGTTTTAACAGATGTGACCCGTTGTTTCTTCCACAATATAATAATTTATTATCATTTGCGCCAGTTACCCGCGCCGTATCGCAGTATCATTTAATTTTAGTGTCGTGGAACAATGTGTTATGATGAATAAAGTGTTCTATCAGTCTATGGGCGACACTTGTGCCAATATGTTGCGCGGCAGGTCATTGCACTCGCAGCGTATACATTCCCGACTACTTTTATCAGGAAAATAATGTTAGTTATTAATACTGCTAATATTTTTTAGTCACGCAGCAGTCATGCTTTAATGCCATTATTAAAAGGGCTACCCGTGAAAACCGGTCGGACGAAACTGAAGAAAAACTTTATTTTTAATTAGATTTATTTCGCGTCTTCGCTTCAGTGTCTTATTCTTTTTTTTGTTTTAGTGTTTTTTATTGACATAAACTTGACTGCGATCCCACCTGATGGAAAGCACTGTAAGCAGTGATGCAATTATTCCAACAGAAATTATACATTTTCGGGTATAAAGAGTAATTTACAGTCAGTGATAGCGTAGTTCCTATTAGTGAAACAATTTTCTTAATAAAACGTGTTGCGCCGATCCCAAATAACAAGGGTCAAGAGATGAAGCAGGGATCACATGATAATTTACAATTTACAAGAAGGTAGGCAGATTAGGACATCAACACCTTGGATGTCCTAATGTTGTGTGCAAAGCAAACTTAAAAACTAAAAATGTATGTATAAGGCTGCTTTTTCAATATATTTAACTTCAGAAAAGCCGGGAATAAAAATGGCGTTTTAATTATTCTTTAAATATCTGCTAAACTGACTATCAAAAACGATAAAATACAATTTACAAATAAATGAAATATTCACTTCCACTAAAATAATAAATCACGTTGCAAAAAATAATACAATATAGAAAAAAAACACTATACATATAAATAAATCTGTTAGGAATGTCAGTTAATAAAGTAGAGGAGCAAGAATTACTTGTCAATCAAGTTTTTAACATTCATAAATAAAAAGTAAATTTTAAACAATCCTGAATTGATAAGTTCTGTAAAGATTAAAATGCCATTTATTAAATAATAACCGGTTCTTAATGTAGGTTTGGATGCAATTTATCATCCGCGAATGGAAACCTACCGAAAATCGTACATTGGTTGCGTTGCGTGTAATAAAATAAACTTGTTTCATTCGTTGTTTCGTGATATTTATTTTAAATTAAACTGGTTGGAATTTATTTTTTATAATGGCAATATTTTTTTCGAGTTGTTTTCTGATTCCATTTTTAGTCTTCGTCGATCATTATTAGTCGAGTCTAGATTTAAATATTTAAAAATCGAATACTAAATAAGAAAATGTTATTGCTTTTATTTGTTTATTTTTTCTACAAAGTATAATATTTTTGAGATTCTTAGAATAGATATGCACCAAATAACAAGTAGATTATCGAAACTGTCTCTTGAAATAAATATTTATTGGTTTGTTTACCATAACATCGCCTTGATTTTAATAATTTTGCATTTCAATTCATAGTTCGGTAGGGAGGTAGGTAACAGTTGAACGCACAACACAATCAGTTCGGTTCATTAACCGTTACTTTATGACATATTGTAATATGTTGCAAATATAAATAATTATGAAAGAGACATAACTACCACACATGTTGAACATGATGTACCTAAATGATAAATGCTTAGAGAGCAGAGGCGGCCGAGTGGTAACGGTCCCGACTTACTAGTTGTACCTAAGTAGGTCATGGGTTCAAACCCAGCCAGGCACATTACTTTGTGTAATTTATTTCATCACCACTGCTCTCAAAACGGTGAAGGAAAACATCGTGAGGAAACCGGCATGTCTTAGAACCTAAAAATTCGAAGACGTGACATCCACCAACACGCACTAGGCCCGCGTGGTGGATTACGGCCTCGCTCTCTTAGAGAGCAGTCCTGAGTCCCAGCAGTGGGGACATTATAGGGCTAATTATGCGGTAGGTAAATGCTTAACATTTTATGATTTTGAACTATATTATTGTGGCGGTATAATCCCCAGGCGAAGTTGCATTCTAATTAAAGCATAATGAATTATAAAATTTTCACGTGTTGGACATTTTATCCTTGTAACAATTTCTATAGTGTCTAGAAAACGGAACGACGCTACTGTCACCACTATTTCACTAAAATGTGCATTATTATTAACATGAACACACTTACTGCCTTGAATAAGTAATAAAGTCGCAGATTTAAAGGCCTTGATAATACAGAAGCGACAGCTTATTAAAAGTATGATAAAATTAATTGATATGACACGGTGACTACAACCGCGACTTCTCTCGTGGCCTTGTCCACGAAACTGAGTATTTTTCCAGGATTTTAATTCTTTTTCTTATTAACAAATGACTTCAGAAAAGTTGAAGGGGAATCGTTTGTCTTGGTACGGTTACTAAAAGAGTTATGATGAGTATACATGTGCATGGGTGGAGAGGGAAGTCAAAGAAAAGATGGATGGATTGTGTGAAGAGTGATATGAAAGAAAAGGAAGTTAGTGATAACATGAAGGGTGACAGGACAGAATGGAAGGAAAAAACGTGTTGCGCCGGCCCCCAAATAAGTCGGGACAAGGGCAGGAGGATGATGATTAACAAATGACTTCTTCAGCACTAGGTGGCCGGGTTAGGCGGTGATAACCCGAGTCGTCGACGGTACTTACTGTTCCACGTGCGCCTCAAAGAGATGCTAGCCAAACCATACGGGCCCAGTAGAGCGATGCCTGCAAAACTCCTGCAAAGGGTACTCGTGGTCCTAGAATGCAAAAGGCAACTGAGGGAACATAGGTGTGGTTTTAGTCAGTAAAAGTATGAAACGCCCTTGCGCTCCACCCTAGAGCGCGAAAAGAAAAAGCTTTTGGAGGAGCATGAAGGCAGTCACAGTTTTATTAACTGTAACCCGCCCGTATTCCGTCATTAGCCTTTTGTGATCCAGGGCCTCTATGACTTCCAAACATCCCACTACCCTGATAAGTATCGACTCTGATGGGCCCGGTCAAACTCTAAACTCTTAGGGCAGAATTCACCAATAAAACTAATCGCGTTTTAACGTTTGGCTCGCATAATCGCGTTTAGCCGCTAGTTTCACTTGTAAAAATACAACAAAAGATAAATACAGACAAGTGACACTAGTGACAGCGGCTAAACGCGATTATGCGAGCTAAACGTTAAAACGCGATTAGTTTTATTAGTGAATTCCGTCCTTAGAATGATAAAATGAAGCACAGCTTTAGAGCTGTGCTGGTTAGCATAATCCTTACCAAGTTTGTTGTAGTAGGTATACTCGGCGATAGTGTAGTTTTTCTATCAGTAACAGTCTTCTTATGCGGATCAGTAGGTTCTGTGATATCGTAGCCAAAGGTATAAGAAATGTACCTTGTGTTAACATTTTCTTTTTTAGGTGGGAAAATCATCTTATGTCAAATCTCGCTCTTGGGCGGAGCGGGAGATAGTGTCAGACTTTTGCTGACTAAAAACCCACTTCTGTTCCTTCTTTGCCTTCATCCCGGGACCCCGGGCTTCGCTTTTACACTACCCGTGGACCTTGTGAGCTGGTTTCAAATCTACATAGATAAAAGCGAAATACCACTCACTGATTAACCACGAAATCTCAGAAACTATAACACTTACAAACTTAAAATTTAGCAGGTAGGTTCCTTATAGAGTGTAGACATCCGCTAAGAACGGATTTTCCGAAATTCACCCCCTAAGGGGATGAAATGGGGTCCAAAGTTTGTATGGAGAAACCGACTTTCACGCGGGCGAAGCCACTGGCAGAAGCTAGTTTATTTATAAAGGGCAGAATAGGATTTGAATCTTATAGGAAACTAATGAAATTGTTTTAGTCAGTTTTTGAAATATCATACCCGGATTTAGTCTTCATAAATTTCAGGAGCCTACACCTAGAGATAGAGCTACAGACCTTAGAATAGTAGATAGGTACTTACCAAGATTACAATAAATAAACTGTCAATTTATTGTATCCCTTCTACTATAAGTTTAGATTCAAATAATACATTAATAACTGCATGAACTCTGTAAATGTGTTATTAGTGGTATTTGTGTAGCGTGCAGATAAAGAGTGCGTCGAACTCGCAGATATTGTACACAGAATATTTTGGGACGCGTGCCGCCGCCAGGGATGCCAAACTCTGTGTCTACAGGAAAATATCGCTATGAAAACTCAAGGCTAGCACGTGTAGGTGCTTAGTGATGTAGAATGCAAGCTACTTAAAAAGAATTACTTATTTATTTAAACTTCATGAACAGTACTGGTGCATATGCTGACAATCTTTTGGAATACCTTTATTGGAGACACAATAGAAAGACAATGAGAGAGCGAATGCCGGCGTAAATTAATGCAACAAAGCATTCTTTAACCGTCAACCTTTGGGTTAAAAAAGACAACTCTGTGGTAAGGGTGCACGAGAAATAAATAATATATAGAAAGAAGTAACAAACGTGCAATTTAGTTTTATTTTTTTGACTGACCGTTATTTTTACAATTCAAAAATGCCTGTAAATGGTTTATTTGAAATAAATGTTTCTGATTCCTATAATTAAATTAAGTGATTATAATAGTAAAATACATACCTATTTATGCTAAAATTGTGAACTATTAAATAATGTCATAAATATCAAATCATGATTAACTAAAGGAACTTAAAATTTTAGTAGTTAAGAATTTTATCAATCTTTAAATCAATTTTACCTCATGGTAGCAATGATGTGATTGATGATGTAGCACACTTGCTTAGAAGTAACCTATTCACTGTTATAGCTGCACTTAAGGCGTATAGTCCCTTGAACATCTGGCCGGAGTTAAATGCACACATACTCTTACTGGCTGCCTACGCCTGCATAGAGCTCTGTTGACCTTTGTTTTTTTTTTACCATTTTTTTTTAAATCATTTAATCTAGTCGTTACCGAGGAGTAGACTTCAGAAAGTCACTGTTTTATGGCAGCGCTCGGGAGCGAGGGCATAGAGAAAGCTGTTATAATCGGCCAGTATCCATAAAAATAGATTTCTTTCCTTCTTATTATTACTGACAGCCCTGGTTTAACCAGTTTTTTTGAATCCCTCTTTTAAAGTCCCCGTTTTTGTTCAATGTTTCCTTCTTGTAGGTCATCTACCTGCCAACACTGTCCTCTGATAGCAACAATTCAAACAAATAATAAAAAGCTTTTAAAATAATCTAGTCCAGGTGATTCAAAACGAAATATTTTTTCTTTTTCATTCACAAGGTTCGCTATCTTTGAGGTTAGAGTTGGTTTTAAACTAAAACAAAAAACTAGTAATATACAAAAGTACCGCTAACTTCGGTATTGCCGAGTTGCTGGCACATTTTTATTTCAATTTTTTTTTTCACTGACGATTCGACACACTATTTAGTACAGTCAGACAAAAAGTTTTAAATATAATATATGGAGTAAAAAGGCGTTACCAAAACTATTTTAGGGTGGATTTAAGGCAACTTCGGATAATATTTTTTATATAGGTACTATATTTTAAAATTTCTATTTTTAAATCTGTCTGTACTAATTCTTAAATTTTCGTGGTGTCCGAATCGTCAGTAACTCATATTGTCAGCAGCCCTACGAGTAAACCACGTTTAGAAAACAAACCAACGGGTTGCCAATCTATGCATTTTATTTCTAGTTCGTTTCGAAATCCAACTAGTTTTAACAGAATCCACTGTACAGCTGTTAATTCATAAAACGAATGATGTCGATGGATAGACGATTTGCTAAAACAACACTAGTGTGTTGTTCTAGTAGTGATTTCATCGACATTTCTGCTTGATTTTATTGGTATGAATGTTCCCAGCGCGTTATAAAACCAGAAAAGTGGCACAGTCGATCAGTTTTCTCCGTGTTTTATTGGCTAGGAAGGTAGGTTGTCAGCCTGACTGCATTTTTTGTCCAGGTGACCATTATTTCAATAAAATCTGCAAGATTTAGGTACAGTTTTTGCACAAACTTTGCGTGTAATTTATTCCATCACCACTGTTCTCAAAACGGTGAAGGAAAACATCGTGAGGAAACCGGCATGTCCTAGAACCAAAAAATTCGAACACATGTGGCATTCAACCCGCACTGTGCCCGCGTGGTGGTTGGAGTCCCAGCAGTGGGAACATTAAAAAAGGCTGATTTTGCTATGCTATGCTTCACAAACTTTTCCATCTTTTATTTAAAGATCACCCTTTGACGTTATTAAGTTTTTGTACATATTTCGCTGCTATCATATTCAGGTAACTATACTTAAATATTGTTTAGATGTGTTTTATTAGTTACTAACTTCTGCCTGCGCTCCCCCCCGCACCTCTTCCGATGTGTCCAGTCGTCTACGCGCACCCCAACCCCGCGCACATCGCTGTATTCTTCCGTTTAGAGTTCTGTTATAGATTTTACGGAAGCAGAAGCGGAAACGGAAGTGAAAAAGCTTGCGGGACTTCTGCAGAAGCGGAAGCAGAGTTATGTAGCAACACTATAAAAAACTAAGCTCCTCCTGTAATTTTTTTATGGTGTTCAATAAAGAGTATATCTATAATTATCTGATGGCATAAAGACTGGTAGCAGAACTCGCCATATTAGTTTGACAAATTGGTTACGCAAAAGAACTTCTAATTACTATCTTATCTCATACCGTTTTATAAGATCTAATGACACATAATTATGTAGGTACAGTTTATAACTGTGTGAAACTATCAAGCAAAGCAGGAAGACCGAATTATATCGTGATTCCCTTGCCGGAACTGCCTTGTTAATTTTTACGATAGCAGATGTTATAAATCATCATATTAACTCACACTCATCATACTATCATCGTACTGACTTTCTTCACTATTCCTTCTTTATTCAAGCGATTTCTCTGTGGAATGCGCTCCCCCAGGAAATCAGGATGGCAACAACCCGATTATCATTCAAAATCAAAATTCGCGAGCTAATTCGTAAAAAGTTGGCAGCAGTATCATCACAGCGTTAATGTTTTCCCATCGTCGATTTGGATCAATTTTTTAAGTATTTTAGTGTATGTATGTAGTGTATTAATTTGAGTATATATTGTATAATTGTATTATATTTATTCTATGGTTTATTAGTTGGTATATCTATTCTATGGTCTATAAATAAATCTATTCCTTTATTCGCCTCTTTCTCTCTCTTTTATTGCACCTACCACTAGGTACTTTTCTCTGCATCACCCAAAGGTTGACTGGTAGAAAATGCATAAGGCATTAAGTCCGCCTCTGTAGTATGTGTGCATAAAGCATTAAATAAATAAATAACTTTAAATTGACAAAGTGTAAGGAAAACAAAACCCTTACAACGGCTATCTTAATGAATTTGTTGTTTTTGCTTTGAAGTTTAGTTTCGAATATTGATGAGAAAAAAAACAGGTTTTTTTTTCAAATTAAATAAATGATTAGCTAGAAAATGTACAGTTTTTTTTTATTGTTATAAATTAGTGCTTGACTGCGATCCCACCTCATGGTAAGTAGAGATGCAATCGTTGATGGTGGCGCACTAGAAATTGGTTTTACATACTTAATTCTATTTGTTTAACTAATACATTATTGCCGTAAACTATAAATTAAATTGATTTATCCGTTCCTATTCGCTATGGCATGCAATTTCAAAGGTCAGTCAACACGATAACTTAAGACAAATGGCGGCAATTTTGCACTTTCCACTCGCTTCTGTGCGTTTCTCAACACATTTATCGCAAAAATGATCACCTTCATTAATCATTTTTAACTCCTTAATAAATAACGTTAGCGAATCCATTAATATCTACACACCACATTTATCATGGGCCATTGTTCATAATTTGAATACTAAATAAAATGAGCACCTGATAAACTGTAAGGTCCGTACATGGCTCGGAGCCATGTCTCGTCAAATTATTGGCCCTGGACTATATTGAGGTCAGCAGGCGCATAATATTCGTATACACAACCGAATTTAGTCGAGTTTTTTTTTTTGCGGTTTTTTTATAATATGGAAACCTCTAGTTGGTAGACTATGTACTACTTATTACTTGAATAAAGAATCGACTAAATCTGAATGGTTGTAAGTACATCACTAGTTTTGGTAACATTTGTAATTGGTTTGGCGACGAGGAGGTTCCTACGTTCGAAATAAGCTTGTTTTGAAGATTTTACACAAGCTTTGAATAATCCACTGACATTATTAACGATGGCTTCAAAGTTTCTTGAACTCTTCAGAGCCTTTCGATTCCCATGCAAATATCTCGAACTCACTTATTCCATGTCATGTCAAGTCAAGATGTTGATCCAGTATTTGGGACGAGATTGTCGATGACGGCCGAGCTTATTTATATCACCCACGTAGAGATAAATATGGATAAATACAAAACAACTTGTTCTATAGAATAATATTTTTGTTTTTTATATTTTTTTTTGCTGTCTTCTACCCAGATTTGAATTCGATTGCCAATTTGAGATACAGATTAGTAATACAATTTCATAAATGGAATCTAGCCAGAGAGCCATTTATTTTGTGTTTGGATAAAAAAAAATTCGTAGTGGCCTGTCAGTTGCACAATCTTTTAAAACTAATATTTTAAAACTGAAGTTTGTTGGAACTACTGGTTTGAATCGAAAAATGCTTTTAGTATTGAATAGCCTTTTTATCGAGGAAGGCTGTAGGCTATATAACATCACGCTATGACCAATAGAAGCGGAGCAATAATAATAAGCCAAAGACACAGGAAAAATCGCGGGGGACAGCTAGTAAAATAAAAAAGCCAACTTTCAGAACTCAAAATGCTACTATAAGCAAAAATCTAAACACATGGCAAAGTTAAGCAAAGCAACGATACAAAATAATGTTCTAAACACAGCCGGTTTATAATGTGAGATATAAAAAGGTAATTTGTATGTCGAGCGTGTCGCGCAAGATAAATATGGCTGTTGCTATGTGTTGAAATGAGCCGTTGCTCGTGCTTAACCTAAATTTGGAATTGTTTGAGCGCAAACGAGCAACTAAAGAGTTGATTGAATTTTGTGGGATTAGTCCGCTTAGACTAAATTCTAAGCACCGATCTTAGAATGAGGGATTTGTATGAATTGGCACATCTTTAACTTCACACAGCCCTAATTTGACATTATTCAACATTATAAAAAATAGTTGCCACACGATTTGTTTTTATTGAACTCTCACACGCAAAACAGAGGCTTGACCTTCGTATAATATTCACATTGTGCAGTCTAGACTGACTAGATATATTTTATCTGCCCTCCTATCAATATGAGCTGTACGAATATGTTACAAGTCGTTATCTGAAAACATGTTAGCAATATAGATTACAATATAATAATTGTATTATTCATGGCTATTTTTTTTAAGTTGAGTTCTTTAAACGAGTAGTACACGATTACACGTCATACACTACACTGTCTAAAATTACCAGCTTTGTAAGTTTCGAAGGGTTTGTCTTATCACAGCGGTAAAGAAATATCAAAGCAACGTATCGTAACGGGGCTTCATTTTAATGCAACTGTGGCCCAAGAGTTGCCCGTATGTATCTAGCTGACCATTTAGGAAGTGTTATTCTCGTCTGTAATGTGACATCATGATACGTGTTTATTAGGAGCTAGTTTGCGTTAATAGTCTGATTTGAATATGTACGTAAAACAATGTCTTGAACTAGTCTGTTCTTAAGTCGGTCTAATTTTATTTTCGGCCTTCGCATACAGTCTAGCATTTTATGTAGATGAATGGCTCTTGTTTACATTAAATTACAAAAAAATGTTTAAGTTTTACCTCAATAATCGTTTATTATCTTGACAGCTAAGCAGGTAAGTCCAATACTCGAAAAAACTGTCCTTGGTCCTTTAAATTCCCCATAGAGCGACTATTTCTGACAATAGAGTCAATAAAATTAATTTACGGTTCGATGTTGACGATCGAGGATCGTTACAATTGACAAAATCGGTAGGCAACTGGCGTGCTCACACGATTATTTCGAGGAGTTAAAATTTCTACACTTTTATCTAGTTCAGATTATAAAACTGAGATTATTGCTAAGCAGGTAATTATCTGGCTAACCAGCTAAGATACGAAAAAAAAAGTAATAAAATAACAACGTCTTCAGTGTTGTTTAAATTCTTAATTCGATTATGCAGCTTTATCTATTCCTGTTAACAATGACTGCTTAGATAAAATTAATAATAAAAATCAAGTAATTAAAAACTCTAAGCTTCGTTTAAACGCTCTGAGCAGCTTTAACAGTTTTTAAATTGTTTTATTTTTCTTATTAATATGTAGATGCGTTCAATCTCGGTCACGCGGTTTATTCGTAATAGACACGTTTTAATCGTTTCTGCCGATCAACCTGGTAGATAAACGAAGAATAACAATTTTAATTAAAGCTTTATAACGTGTTACGAATTAAACGAACAAGTTTCAGCTAATAGTACTTATTCATACAGTTTCAAGGCTGCCATCCATTAAAAATACGCAAGTATCCGTACTGAATACAGATACAATAACACTTGTAAAATTAAAAACATGTTCATAGTAAATAAACGTTTCACTCGAAACAATATGTTTATGAGATCATCGCCCGAGAAAAATACCTATCTACTTTAATTGCAGGACCCGGTTAAAAAAAAACGTTAATAACCAATGATCCGAATGTGTTATAAAAAAAACGTAATGCTGTCTGGAGATCGTGAAATAAATTCTGATACTTGTGCATTGTCGCGCAAATCGTAAAACTCATTTTAAATGTTTTTGTTCTATTTATCTAGAACTTTTTTCATTATAGTCCTTCCTTAAGAAAACAGTTCCTGCTTACAAAATAGCACTTCTAAAAATTATTTGACGGCAGCGTCATCAACGTAATGTCTTCTGGAGACGCCGGTTGTTAGTTCCTATTTCTGAGCTCTATAAATAACGCAAACAATTCAAAATTCCTCAACCTTGACGAATTGGAAGACCTTCTACAAATATCACGCTTAATAAACCTGTGTCGGTATTTTCAATGAGAAGGAAATCTTTAAAAATAATGTTTATCAAACAACCCGTAATTACGGTTCATTTTGATTAATTGCTTGATAATCGACTTATAAACAGTAGCAAGTAATTTAGTGGATTATGTTAATAATGCAGTCGCATCACTAGGGCACTGTTCGAAATTATAAATCTTACAATATTTTGTTTGATTTTGATCATCTGCGAAGCGAACGATACGGTGCGATCCTATTCGGTCCATGGCATGGCATTAGCAAACATAACAGAATTATTTTAAACCGGTTTTGGAATGTCTACGATTTTAGTTTTGACATGAAATCGATTTAAAACGGCACTTGTTCTCTAATGGATTTTTAATTAATTTATTAAATGAACTAAATATTTATTTTTGATATTTTCAAATGTTGATACTTGACGATATCGAAAAACATCCAGGTTGCTTGCCAAATTGAAACTTAAACAACAAGTTGTTTCATTGGAGGAAGTCTTAAATCATATTAAAGTTGGCAGCTAATTATAACAATTTACAGAATAACCCGGTTTCCCCAATTGAATTTAATAGCTTTTTTACCAGGTCCTCTATTGCACGTTTAGTCAGACTCTATGTTGTAAAGTTACGAAAGTTATTGTTAAAGAGGGATTGTCGTTGGACAATAGTGGTTCAAATTCGAAATTCGACGCTACATTTTTTTTTTAAGCTTTGAAATCATCAAATTACTTCTCCCGCCCTGGGTGGTTGGAGAGAGAATGTCACACTTTTACTGACTTAAACCCACATGTGTTTCTTCAATTGGCCTTTGCGTTCCAGGGCCACGGCTGCTGGCCTGGCAGACATCGGCCCTAACAGCCAAATAAAATGTTTTTGTTTGTTCTTGTAACCAATCATGCGGCCATCTGGGTCTTATAATTGTTACTTAGTTCTAAATTTGTGCCTTGTTCCGCCAAATAAAATGTTTTTCTTTCTTATCGAACAGCGAGCTACTCATTGCTCGCCGTCTTGCCTTACGTCTCCCGACACACAGAGCGCTACAAAACCTTGTAGACGGTTTCTGGAAAGACATTATCGTCGTGACACAAATAAAACCTAATTCAAAGAAACGATACGATTGGCGATGGAATATTTATTCGACCAATTACAGCAGTTTATATTATGCGCGATTGACAATGTTTAATTATGCGCGATTGACGACTGAAAAACATCCATTTGTAAAAAACCGGCAAGACACAATTGCTCGCAGAACAGATGGTCGATAGGGACGAAAGGTTCTGGAGTGGTGACCACGTACCGGAAGACGCAGCGTTGGAAGGCCTCCCACAAGGTGGACGATGACCAAGTGAGGGTCGCGGGAATCCGATGGATGCGAGACGCACAGGACCGGTCATCGTGGCGACACTTGGGGGAGGCCTATGTCCAACAGTGGACGTCTTTCAGTTGAAATGATGATGATGATTTTGTAAAGAGTTCTGTTTTATAGACTTGTCTTTCTCGACATATTTTAGATAATTTGCATTTGAATAAATTAAATAAATTTATTCAAATGCAAATTATCTAAAATATGTCTTGATAGACAAAATGTCAGAGATTTTTTAACGCGGAATTGTTATTTTTAGGTGTTTTTTAATTTTATGTTTTTTTTATGACTCCATTCAGTGGCCATTGGTTCATCGTGGCGTGAAAGTTTTATAGGCTCATAAAAATCAAAGATGGCGGATGCTTTTAATGTACTACAATTTGATGAACAATCTCAAAAAATGCTGGTCTATTAATAAAAATTACAATTTTGGAACACGCATAGATGTCATAGCAAGTTATTTTTTTCGATTTTGTATCAAAGCTGTTTGTAAACCCAGACATAAAAAGACATGTGCATGTGTCTGTCTGTCTTTGGCACCGTAGCTCTTAAACTGATAAACTCATTTTTTTTTTTTTTTTTTTTTTTCGGGTGGGGAAATCATCTTATGACATCCCCCGCTATTGGGCGGAGCGCGAGATAGTGTCAGACTTTTACTGACTAAAAACCCACTCCTGTTCCTTCTTTGCCATTTGTTTTCCAGGGCCCCGGGGATCTCTTTCGCATCACCCATGGCCCCAGTAGGCTTCGACCCTGTTGGGCCCCTACGGTTGCTGACATCTCCTTGAGGCGCGCGTGGAACACTACGCGCCGTCGACGACTTGGGCTCGGTCCGGACGGTTACCGGACGATCGGACGGCGAGCCACCCATTGCTCGCCGTCCGCAAGCCCGCGCCTACGGTGGCCGGAAATCGGCATCGGAATCCCGGCGGCGGTTGGGGCGTAAGGACCGTTGCCGTTGCCTCACGCGATCGGCCGCCTCCTTTGCTAGCATTACTGCTTCGCAGAAGGAGGCGACCGCCTGCCACTCCTCCTCACTCCGGACCATGGCCTGTACCAAGGCCCGGCGCGAGAGATCGCTGCCACCGATCGCCCTCACGAGGACACGACGGTGCTCTGCCCAAGCGGGGCACACCTCTACCGTGTGCTCCACCGTGTCCTCCGGGCGGTCCACACAATGGTGGCACCCGGGCGTCTCTTCTGCACGGATCCGGTACAGGAACCTCCCAAACTTACCATGTCCGGTGAGGACCTGCGTCATGCGGTAAGTAAGGACGCCGTGAGGTCTTTCCAGCCACTCCTCAAAGAGGGGACTTATCGCCATAATTAAGGCGTGCCCAAAACTCATTTGGATGCACTTTTTTTATTTGAAGGTTTTAATAATAATAATAATAATAATATTCGACGAAGTTATCATGACGAATAACTACCGGAGACGAAGTTATCATGACGAATAACTACCGGAGATTTATTGTAAAGGACGGCACGGTTGACATTTGTCGGGCATGTCACCGACCGGGTGAATCAATCCGCCACATTATCTCTGGTTGTTCTCGTCTAGCTAACGGTGAATACTTGCATAGACACAACCTTGTAGCCAGGATTATCCATCAGCAACTTGCCCTGAAGTACTTCCTTGTGGAATCGGAGGTGCCATACTACAGGTATGTGCCCGACCCAGTTCTCGATAATGGCGATATCACGCTGTACTGGGATCGGTCCATCATCACTGACAGGACTATTGTAGCCAATAAGCCTGATATAGTGGTGGTGGACCGAAGAGAGAGGCGTACAATGATTGTTGACATATCCGTTCCGCATGACGAGAACCTCGTGAAAGCCGAGAAAGACAAACAAATCAAGTATATTGATTTGGCTCGCGAGGTTGTCGACATGTGGGATGTAGACTCGGCGATCATTGTACCGATAGTCGTGTCAGCCAATGGCTTAATAGCCAAGAGCCTCGACCAACACCTTAGGAGGCTCGCGTTAGGCGGCTGGATCAAGGGCTTGATCCAGAAAGCGGTACTCCTGGACACGGCTCGTATTGTTAGGAGGTTCCTTTCTCTGGAGCCCTGACCGCCGGTAGCTTGGACCCTGTTCCCGATACCGGTGGGACACTATTTTTTATATTTTTAAATGTTTTATTTTTTTGTTTTTACTGAAATATTTAAAAATGTAATTTATGTGATAAGATAATAAATAAACAAAATAATAATATTGGCTCGGCTGTCAACCAAGTGACAAGCAAAAATTTTCCCTGCACAATTTTTTTACAACAAATTAATTTAATAAATCCCAAACCACCTTAAAACCATGAAAATAAAAAGAAATAACAAATATAAGAGAATAACAAAAATGACAATAATAGAAACTATGGAAAATTAAAGCTGAAAAGTGAAAAGACAGCAAAAATGTTGACCAGAGCCGCAGCTCGCCGTGCACGCCTACCACCTCCGGCCTCGTCGCTCAGCTCCGCCTCGCCGCCGCCGGAATCCAGCCCCACCGTGAGTGCTGTGACACCGGCCGTGGCAGTTGCGTCGAGCTCCAGCGACGAGTACTTTTCTCCGCCCACGTCACCACCACCTGCGCGTCGACGGAGAGGACGCCGGCCGCCGAGTGGCTTAGGACCTCGAGGCCCACCGGCCTCTGATAGGGTCCCAGCTCCCGGCGGAAGTGTGCAGCGCATGCGATGGACGCAATCCATCAATGAGAACGTCATGCGCGCATACTATGGGGCTACAGAGGGAGGAAACAACCTGACCGCGTACCGTGTTCGGATGCTCTCTTTGTTTCAGGTGCTTGAGCCAACCGTCAACGTTTCGGCCCAACGACTGTCGGATCAGGTGCGGGTTATCCAGCGTAATCATATGTTGGACGATACTGTACTTGATCGCCTCCGAACGGAAATGAGTAACCATGCCATTGCTCCTTCGTCGCAGTCCAGTGTGTCGCGTGTGGTACCAGTCATGGTACCACAGACTGCGGGACCACCGTCCTACCATCTTTCCGGGCATGCTGACGAAGAGATTACTGACATGGTTACACATGTAAGTACCCAGTGCAACAATGAATTGAGGAGTGCTTTGGAATGTGCTATTCGGGAGTATCGCAACATGCCACTCGAACTTAGGCCGCGCTTACCTCGTTTGCCCATGCATAACAAGAATAAGGCACTGGTGGCTGCTCTGGATTTGCAGTTGTCAAACTATTTTGACGACTGCGAAGATCTCACTGATACACACTCGATAATGTACTGCGCAGCTGTTGCGGCATGTCGTGTAGCTCACGTCAAGTTTCCAAACTGTGACGTAGCTACACGACCGAAACCAACGGTGCCGGCTTGGCAGTGCAGAATCGAGCGTCGTATTGGTGGGGCCAGAGCACTCATCGGCAAACTAATCTGCTTCAGGGAGGGCAACACTCGCCCAAGAGTGATGCGCTTTGTGAGACGGGCGTTTTCAGGGACTGATATCAGCCCCCGAGACTATATGTCCCGTGTCACAGAGCGCATCGACTTCCTGAAGCAGAAGATGTATGCATGGGCAAACCGCATCCGCAGGTATAAGCGGCGGGTGGAGCGATACACCCAGAATCGCACATTCCGGAGTAATGAAAGGTGGGTTTATAGGTCTTAAGAGAGACCGGACCAAGGTGTGACTGATGCGCGCCTCCCGGATGATGACGCCATGAGTTCATTCTGGTGCAGCATCTGGTCGGTGCCTGTCAGTCACACCGAGGGTGACTGGACTCGAGAGGTCGAGCGTGCGTGCGATCCTATACCACAAATGGGGGCAATTGACATCAGCCCCCAAGATGTAGCTCGTGCAGTCCGTCCGTTGCCAAACTGGAAATCTCCAGGGCCGGATGGGCTGCACAATTTCTGGATTAAGTGGTTTACAAGATCGCACGCTCGCTTGGCATATCAGTTTCAGTCTGCCTTAGAGTCTGGGTCGCTACCGGAATTCCTAACAACAGGAATAACCCACCTGCTCCATAAGTCAGGTAGTACTGCGGAGCCTAAAAATTATAGACCGATCACGTGTTTGCCGACGGTCTATAAAGTTCTTACATCCATACTGCGAAGCAAAATTAATAGTCATATTGACAAAAATTTTATCATGTCACCTTCTCAGAATGGATGTAGGAACGGGTCCCGCGGTACTAAGGAGCTGCTCCTCATTGATATGACCATTAGCCAACAGGTTCGACGTTCCCGAAAGGATCTGTCGACATGTTGGATAGATTATAAGAAGGCCTATGACTCTGTTCCTCATACACGGCTCATGAGGGTGCTGGAATTGTATAAAATTGATACAACACTACGCACCTTCCTGATGTCGTGTATGAGGCAATGGAGGACGGTCCTTCGCTATCCAGGATGTCGACATATCCAGAGGAATAACGAACCTGTAAGGATCGAGCGAGGTATATTCCAGGGTGATAGTTTGAGTCCACTTTGGTTTTGCCTAGCCTTGAATCCTCTCAGCACACTGCTGGAGAATTCAGGTCTAGGCTATCGGTTGAAGAGAGGTGGTCAGGTAATATCTCACCTACTTTACATGGATGACCTGAAACTTTTTGCCCCCAACAATCTGCAACTGATGGAGCTACTGAAGGTAACTGAAACCTTCAGTAGTGCCATCAGGATGGAGTTTGGTGTGGACAAATGTGCGGTCATGCATGTAAAACGAGGGGAGGTTGTGGAATCTGTGGGAACTCAACTCACGGATTCCATAAACCTGAGATCCCTCTCTCCAACCGAAACCTATAAGTATTTGGGTATGTCGGAAGCTCTAGGCATCAATATCACTGACATGAAGCAATCGTTGAGGGAACGTTTCTTTGGTCGCCTGAAGAAGGTATTCAATAGCCTTCTTTCAGGCGGAAACAAGGTGCGCGCCTTCAACGGTTGGGTCATGCCGGTATTGATGTACTCTTTCGGCGTACTCAAATGGACTCAAACGGAACTTGACGCCCTGGATAGGAGGGTCCGCACACTGCTGACTGCATATCGAATGCATCACCCACGATCGTCGGTGATGAGACTGTATATCCCGCGGAAGTGTGGAGGTCGAGGTTTTTTAAATGCTAAGACCCTACACAACCGCGAGGTATGCAGTCTCAGGGAATATTTCCTAGCTACCGATGTGGGTATGCATCGAGATGTAGTGTCAGTGGACAAGGGACTCACCCCGCTCTCAATGGCTAACGAGAACTGGCGCAAACCGGTAGTGCTTGACACTAACGATCGCAGGGAAGTATGGCAGAGCAAGGAACTTCACGGACGCTTTTTCCGGGCCCTTCATGGGCCCGATGTAGACCAATTGGCGTCCGTAGCCTGGCTGCGTTTCGGTGACCTCTTCGGGGAAACCGAAGGTTTTGTCTGTGCAATTATGGACGAAGTTATCATGACGAATAACTACCGGAGATTTATTGTGAAGGACGGCACGGTTGACATCTGTCGGGCATGTCACCGTCCGGGAGAATCAATTCGTCACATTATCTCTGGTTGTTCTCGTCTAGCTAATGGAGAGTATTTGCATAGACACAACCTTGTAGCCAGGATTATCCATCAGCAACTTGCTTTGAAATACTCTCTTGTGGAATCAGAAGTGCCGTACTACAGGTATGACCCCGACCCAGTTCTTGATAATGGTCATATCACTTTGTACTGGGATCGGTCCATCATCACTGACAGGACTATTGTAGCCAATAAGCCTGATATAGTGGTGGTGGACCGAAGCGAGAGGCGTGCAATGATTGTTGACATATCCGTTCCGCATGACGAGAACCTCGTGAAAGCCGAGAAAGATAAACAAATCAAGTATATTGACTTGGCTCGCGAGGTTGTCGACATGTGGGATGTGGACTCGGCGATCATTGTACCGATAGTCGTGTCAGCCAATGGCTTAATAGCCAAGAGCCTCGACCAACACCTTAGGAGGCTCGCGTTAGGCGGCTGGATCAAGGGTTTGATTCAGAAAGTGGTACTCCTGGACACGGCTCGTATTGTTAGGAGGTTCCTTTCTCTGGAGCCCTGACCGCCGGTAGCTTGGACCCTGTTCCCGATACCGGTGGGACACTATTTTTTATATTTTTAAATGTTTTTTTTATTTTTTATTGAAATATTTAAAAATATAATTTATATGTACAAAAACAAATGAATAAACGATAATAATATCATTTATTTGCTTGAAATATGGTGGTAGGTACAGGTCTTAAAATTCAATATTGTTTCTTCATATTCCGCCTCATATTCAGTGTAGTGTTGGTTGATATTTGATCTAAATCAGTTCAGCCATTTACAAGATATGGAGTGGGAAAGGGAATGAACAACCGAATGTTTGCAAATATAGCCAAGAGGAATATCAAATGAAAGGGATGAAAAAGTGTTATTTACAAAATTGTAAGTCGTGGGGTTTCTTTTTTAATTTTTAAACGACTTTAAAAAAAGGAGGCAGTTATCAATTCGGTTGTATTCTTTTTATCATTTATTTTAACAGAGTTTCGCCAAAAACCGTTGACCAACAGTTTTTTGACGTCACTTGGAAGTGTTAGTTTGGTTTTTCCAAAGCTCCTAAAATCAAGCTCTAATAATGAAGAAATGTATTGGATGTAGCTGAGTACCAACAAAGTATCTCTCTTAGATGCGTTCCCTTCGAGCGATTCGTCTAATCGAGCGCCAATCCCTTTCCAAGGCCGGTAGGACAAGCGCGCCAATGTTGGGTGAGCATGAGGCCCTACACTATTTATTATAATATAACTCAAGGTTGGCATTCAACTGTTTATTATGAGATAGGAAGCAAAATAACAGTGGTCTTAGCGCGAGATTTTAAACGTATTTATCCCTTTTTGGTCTACACTGTCCTCTTGTGCATTAAGAGGGTCCTTCTCCACTCGCCTATCGTCAACATCGAGCTTATTTTAAAAGCTTGTTACTTCATCTAACGCAATCCAACGCGATGTTTGACGAAAAGGCAACGCGAAAAAAGAGAGATAACGCCTGAAAACTCTGTTAGCATTCGGTAATTCCGTGATTTACTCGAATATTTTACAAAACTACGAGTAGTTCCAGGAAATACGTGTTTTTTTTTAAACTTAAAAGTTTTTGAAAAAAATTGTCGTCATTCAGAATCTTGATTAAATTTGCAAGGCTTCTATTGTTATACTTAATTGACTTATTTAATTTTTGAGATAATTATGAAGTGTCAAAGTTAATGCAGAATAGCAGATTTTCAGAGGTCTTTACTGGATTAGTTTTACACAAATTTATTAATTGATTTTAATAGAAGCCTAGATAATATCCACAAGATAATGTGTTTCTAAAAACGTATGGCCAAGTAAAACTGGGCAGATCGTTTGATATTTCTCGTTTGTCCTACTTTCTTTAGACCTTTTATTATCATAGAAATCAATGATATGGCCAAACGAGGATTGATATATCATCAAACGTTAACGTTTAAACGATCTGACCAGTTTTAGTTGGCCACATCATGAAGTGATCAATTCTAAGATCTGGCCACGACAGATTTGTATCTGACACCATCCGATTATACAAATTTTGTATCAAAATAGACATGGAGCATTGGTGGCCGAGTGGTAACGGCCTCGACTTACGAGTTACGGTCGCGGGTTCAAACCCAGCCAGGCGCATTACTTTGTGTAAATTATTTCATCACCACTGCTCTCAAAACGGTGAAGGAAAACATCGTGAGGAAACCGACATGTCCTAAAACCAAAAATTCGAAGACATGTGACATTCACCAATCCGCACTGGGCCCGCGTGGTGGATTACGGCCCATTCCCTCTCCTCGAGAAGATGCCTAAGTCCCAGCAGTGGGAACGTTGAAAAGCTGATCATGCTCATTGTATGCGTGTATCTAAATATACGATCTGTCAGTCCTGCGTGGTATCGCCTCTGGTACATTCGAATTTGTTCAGTGCATAATACTCAGCGTCGGAGATGTGTCTCCAAAACCAGCAATGCCTTTTTGTATTACAATATACCAATAATTAAATTAAGACCCTTCTGGATCTTTTGTGCTATGCCCCTCCTAGACAGGAGAGACACTCAACCCCTAGCCCTCGTGCACCTCCTTCATGAGTCCCAGTATGGCCTTGATGGGGTTGAGCCTATAGTCCTCTGGTCTTGGAAATAGTTGGCCCAGATACTCTAGTCTTTTGGAGCCTAGTGCTGCACAGTCACACAGCAAGTGTAACATAGTCTCCTCTACATCTCCACAGATCCTGCAAATCAGGTCGCTTGTTAGTCCTATATTGTGGAGCTGTTAGTTGGTGGCATAGTGCCCCGTGAAGACTCCTGTGATTGTTCGGAGCTGTGATGGTGTCATAATACTTAGTAAACATAAATTGTATTGACTGACCTGTTGGTCTAGTGGTTAGTGGCCCTGACTGCTATGCCGGAGGTCGTGGGTTCGATTTCCACCCAGGACAAATGTTTGTGTGATGAGCACGATCATTTGTTCTGTGTCTGGGTGTAATTTATCTATATATGTATGTATTTAGAAATATATAAGTATGTTTATCAGTTGTCTAGTACCCATAACACAAGCTCTGCTTAGCTTGGGACTTTACGGCGTTGTGTCATAGTTGTGGAATATAAATCAGTCAACCAATCAGATGAAGGTCGGAATCCAACAGTATTGTAGGAAGCAGACATTTGGTCGTTGTGACGCATCAAACGCAATATGTATATGTGGTGGAGCACTATTACTGGTTTTATAGATGATGAGATGATGTTATTTGTGATCTTCATTGCGTATAGTTTGTTGATGTTGGCAAAACATAGCGGTAAACATGCGAATCAAATAAATGTTATATAAAATAACTCTGGATCAAAGAAGTGGGCCGGCGGACTTCGTACCGCATAACAGTCAATGAATGTAGTGATTAGCTTTTAGCTTAACTTATTGACTGAATGATTGAGACAAACGTATTTGACAGTTGCTGTTATTTTTCGATATATTTGGATAATGATACTATTTTTTTTTGCTTGAATTTTTCTGGTATTTTCTTTCTGCTATTCTACGACAAATTTTTCAACAAATTTCGTTCTGGTATTCAACAACTAAGCCTTAATAAATTCAAATTATTTGTAATGCGAAAACTTTGCCAAAAGGCTTTTTACACTATAAAAGACTATGTTGAGGACCAAAAGGCTTGAGATTGACCTGCTCCGGTACGCACTACAATTCTGTTTACTACTTTTGTTTTATTTTCAATTGTGCTTTTTATTATTATTATTTATTACAATTTGATATTGTAGATTATTTTCATTTTGCAATTTGACTTTTTTTTTTGCTCTATTAATTTTTGACAATTTTTGTGAACGTGAGGACTGTGCTGATTGCTTTATTTTTTTCCTTTTCAGTCATTTTAACGTATGTCTGGCAATTGAGTATTTTCTGCGGCCTACCCAAATGTCCTTTCTTTGGTATTGTTCGTCAAGTCGTTGAGCTCCTTAGTAGTCCTGAGTTGAGCTTTACGAATACTGACAAATGCTTGCACTGACTGAACAGGTCCACTCAAATCTGTATGGTTCTTTCTTCAAAAGACCATTTCAGACAAATCTGCATGGTTCTGATGTGATTTGACCATTACATATTTACTGTATGGACTTTAAAAGAGACTTTGACCCCCGAGTTTGTTTCAGTGTTTCTTCTCAGGGTAGTCAGCTAAGAAACACCGGCCTCATCTAGTTTAAAAATGAAGAAAAAAAAAATTGACGTGTAAAAGTGTTTTTTAAACCTATTTCATTCATTATTTATCATTTATCATTAAAATAGTTATTCTGCTATTCGGAGCGAAGACGTATTTAATAAAGCAAAGATAATTAAAAGCGGTCCAGCTGTGGTTATAAATGGTGTACCTAACGGGACTTTGTTTTTTTTTTTAATTGTATAAACCAGTGCTTGACTGCGATCCCACTTGAAAGATATACTTTTTAAATGGAAAAGCTGAGGGACTGATATATCAACGCAGAGCTGAAACTACTAGGACTAGAAGCGTCAAATTTGGCAAAAGGTTTCCTTTTAAGACGTAGGCGAATAATAAGAAAGAAAAGATTTTCAAAAATTCAGCCCCTAAACCGTTGGGGCCCAGCAGGGGCGAAGCCTACTGGAGTTATGGGTTGACTTCTGAAAGGCAAAGCCGTGGTCCTGGAATGTAAAGGGCAACTGAAGAAACATAGATGTGTTTTACTCAGTTAAAGATTGACATGCCCTCTCGCACCGCCCTAGAGCACGAAAAGTCATTAGATCATATCCCACCTTAAAAAAAAGGGGATGAAACGGGGGTCTAGCCGCTGGCAGACGCTAGTTTGTATCTTACTACTGTCAATTTCTATGAACTGAGTCTTACATCGTAGCGTAAAGACGAAGAATAAAATTAGAATTATATCATCATCATTTCAGCCGAAAGACGTCCTCTGTTGGACCAAGGCCTCCCCCAAGCTCCGCCGCAATGAGGAATTATATACCTATAAATATTTAAGCTGACCAAGATTACATCGACATTGCCCAAAGAATCAAGTGGACAGGGCACATTAATCGCAGAATAGATCGATAGGGCCGAAAGGTTCTGTAGTGGCGAACGCGTATCGGAAGACGCAGCCACAAGGTAGACCGATGACCTGGTGAGGGTCGCGGGAATTTGATGGATTTGAGGTGCACTGGTCCGATCGTTGTGGCGACACATTGGTGTAATTTTGTACGTCAAATGTCTACACGAATGGGCATGATGTGGTAGCATTGGAAGGCGCGATCTCGGTAAAATGGAGCTGAGAATTGTATTGTAGTATTTACTAGGTTTTTGTAGTGTATCTAGCATGCTTGCGGAGGCTCGTGTTTATGATTTTCATGCCATCATACGCAAGAGAACCGCCTCCTTTCTGCGCAGAGGGCGGGGCAGCACTAATAGCATCCTGAAGGTAGTCGCAGACAAAGTCAACTCAAAAGTAATGCAGGCACACATATACTAACTATATATGGATATTTGTCCGAAATAAACGTAATTATTATTATGTACTACATCAACAAAGCTCGCCGATAAGGCTGACTCGATGCAGATTAGCTGATAAATACTGCAAAAAAAAAAATGTGTCACATCCGCATACTAATACACAAACAGTGCGAAACCAAAAAGTTAAAAAAACTGATCAATTGTGAGTCGGACTTGCACGTGAAGGGTTCCTTACTACAATATTAATATCAAGCAAAAAAAATAACAGCAAACCAATCACGTTTGTTGGATGGGAGCCCCCCTTAACTATTTATTGTGCGGGCTCGCGGACGGCGAGCAATGGGTGGCTCGCCGTCCGACCGTCCGGTAACCGTCCGGACCGAACCCAAGTTGTCAACGGCGCGTGCTGTTCCACGCGCGCCTCAAGGCGATGTCAGCAACTGTAGGGGCCCAGCAGGGTCGTCAAGGGTCTGATTCTGAAAGGAAGACTCGGCCCTGGTACGAAAGGCAGGTCTGCTGGAAGAAATTTCATTTGAAATAAGCAGTACCTTTGTGCTCTTTTATCTGCTTTTATTCTTTTCATTTTAAAGTGTTTGTGTGCACATAAATAAATAAAGGCAACGAAGGAACAGGAGTGGGTTTTTAGTCAGTAAAAGTCTGACACTATCTCCCGCCCCGCCCAAGAGCGGGGGCTGTCATAAGTCAAAGTCAAAGTCAAATTTTTTTTATTTCTTATAGGCCTACATGGGCACTTATAAAACGTCAGAAGCTAGTGCACGGTTCCAAATTGGTCGTTTCCTATGGAGAAGAACCGGCAAGAAACTCCATGGTTACTCTTTTAAAATAAGATGATTTTCCCACCGGAAAAAAAAAACTATCTATTGTATTTTAATAGAATTTTTTATTTTTAAAGTGAATATACAACTAAATATTCTGTGAATATTTCAAGCGTTTACCTGTTCCCGTTATTAATATAGAGCAAAAAAAAAACGGCAAATAAATTACTTTTTATTTTATTTTGTTTTTAGTATTTGATGTTATAGCGGCAACAGAAAAACATCATCTATACAGCCTGGTACATACGAACAGTTTTTTTTTTAAGGTGGAAAAATCATCTAATGACAAATCCCGCTCTTGGGCATAACCTATATAATAAACTTAGACAACTGTGTTGTCTATGGTCCTAGTGATGTAACACAGTTACGCCCGATACACGCATGGCCTGTCAGGGAACTTGGTTTTTGTATATTTGTAACAAATTGTGCGTCTATTCAGGCAGAATAACCATGTTCTTTCTTTTCTTTTTTTCCAATAATAATAATAAACACTTTATTTCAGACCATGGTGTCCAATTTGTTAGTAACAATGTTCTTATAGACTAGTGTTAGTAATACTTAAAACTGCCCACAACAATACATGTAAAAAGAACAAACAATCACTGACAAATGGCGGAACAGTGATTGATTCTTAGTAATAAGGGTCCCGTTTTTATCCTTTGGGTACAGAACCCTAAAAACAAACACTATTTCAAACAAGAGCGGCATAGCAACTATCTGCCGTCCACTATCACAAAGCCGTTAGAAGGCGAAGGTCACTAACCCCTTTCAGAAATGCGGTGTATACCCAGATTATGAATTTTAGCACCAAATATTTATCATGGCAGCCTTCTACTTAGATTAGATACAAGGCGAATGTGTACCGCATTGCATATTTTGATATGGTTATCAGTGATCAAATAATACTTTATTGTCCTGTGGTATCGCCAAGCTGTCTAGCTGGATTTTTCCACTTGTGATAGACATATTTGTCATTTTTTTAAATAAATTTAGAATTACATTAGACTGACGCACACGTGTAACACGCCTGATTTGTACGTAGAACAACGTCACGTGGCGTGGATCAAGTGTAGCTGTACAAGTCTAGTTTTCATATAAAATGTATGGAGACCGACGCGCCCTGATCGGCGTGTGTGGCACACGTGTGCGCAGTGTAGTTCTAGCTTGAGTATTTCATTTTCGCCAAATGTGGGCAGGGCTATTGCTCTCAGAACAGAATTGGGTAATGAGATTGAAAGGTTTTGGAGTGATGACCGCGTGTCGAAAGATGCAGTGTTGGAATAAGGCATTCCAACATGCGTCTTCAGCCACAAGGTGGACCGTGCAGCTGGTGAAGGTCGCGAGAATCCGATGGTTGCGAAAAGTACAGGGACGGTCCTTGTTTTGACTGACCTGTTGTTCAAGTGGTCAGTGGCCCTGACTGCTATGCCAAAGGTCGTGGGTTTGATTCCCACACAGGACAAATGTTTGTGTGATAAACACGATCATATGTTCTGTGTCTGGATGTAATTTATCTATAATATGTATGTATTTAGAAATATATAAGTATGTTTATCAGTTGTTTAGTACCCATAACACAAGCTCTGCTTAGCTTGGGACTAGATGACGTTGTGTGACAGTTGTGGAATATTATTATTATTATATATATTATTTTTGTAGACTGACAATCCCAAATCTATATCCTATCTTTCGGTCCATCCAAAGGTTGTCTGTTAGAGATTGCCCTGTGCGATAAGAGCGCCCACTGTACACTTGTTTTTGTTTTTCCTATGCTCATTATAAGGTACATTAATAAAATACTTATAAATGTCGTGGAGAACGAGGTCTAGTGATTGAGTCCTTGTTTTATTGTAGTTCGTAACGTCATTTGTTATGTTCTTGAGTCGACAGAGCCGTACGAGAGGGCTTGAAGCCGGGAAGCATAGAGTAATATAATACCGTTTGCGCAGCTTCGGGTGTATCTAACATCTCTGATACGATACTGTCGGTTTCCTCATAAATTATTTTATTATTTAATATACTCGCTACACTAGTGTGAACTGTGAAAATGACATTATAACAGAAAACTCAAGTGCATAGTTTTTTTTAATTTCTTTAAAATTAACCCAGTACCACTAAATCACGATGATGACGATGATTTCTATGATAATAAAAGATCTAAAGGAAGTAAGCCAAATGAGGATGGAAATATCATCAAACTTTAACGTTTAAAACGATCTGGCCAGTTTTACTTGGCCATTTCATGAAGTGATCTATTTTTAAGATCTGACCACGACATAAACATATAATAAATCTGTAGAAGTTTTTAGTTGTGCGCGCATCACATAAAATGTACGAAATTGATGTAGATAACTTTTATACATTAAAATAGTGTGTAACTTGATATATTACTTAGGCTTTGTTTCATCGCAGTCGGTTGACTATATCGAAAGATAGATAGATAGATACGAAGTTCGCCAGGTCAGCTAGTATAACTAGTATAATAAATAAATAACTTAAAATCGCACTCGAAAATAACCGCAAGGGCACTAGGCCACTACTAGCGTACTAGGGTCCCTATGTACTATTCCAGAACATGGTCTACTCGTGTTACAAATTTCATCCAAATCTGTTTAGCCGTATGAGTGTGAAGGAGTAACAAACATACACACATACTTACATTAAATACATACAAAGTTTCCCCTTTAATATTATATGATAGGGTCCTAAATCAATATGTATCATAACCAATTGTCAAATAAATACTGTCACATTTTTGTGAAGTCCTTTTTAAAAAAGTAGAAAAATGTTTAAGTAAATAAATGTACTAAATTGACAGATTATCATCATATGTCACCTGTCAGTTTTATTATTTAAAGCCCAGATGTCATTGAAAAATATTTGTTAAAATAATGTGTTCTTCGTACATACACCCACTATTCGCCGATTTTGGAACAATATTATAATGGGTATGGCCTACTGAGCTATACTTGGTGCTTGCTATTATTTTCCACTAACCTTTTATGCCTGTCACATTGACATGTGTCCCCGCCCTATACACCATAGACCGCTATAAAATATGGTGTTGCCATAAACCATGGTTGAACAAAGAATTGTATATTTTCATCTGTTAGTAGGTACCTACTTAGTATTGTAACGTTTACACTGGTATCATTTTATGGTAATTCATTCCAGTGTGTTCATTGGCAAAGGTACTTTATTGAGGCTGTTTCAGAGAGATTTTTTCTTTGTATTTTCATTTTTTAATACATTTTTCGTCGTGTCGAACAATGGTGACCGACATTAAAACATCCATTCAGGTCACGTCGGACACTGGTGGCAGACACGACATCTAATTAAAGACTTCGACTGACGTTTGCAGATGGTCGATCTCTAGCGCATCACGTGACAAACGGCGGGACGTCAAAAACACGAACGTGTCCGACAGGGTGACTCACAAGGCGCTATTGAAATAATTTTTCCGTTCAGACCACGGTGGACTCATGACTCAATTGTTTTATAATCCTTATTTAAACGTAATAAGAAATAATAATACTTAACCAAAAAAACAGGTGCAGTTCTTACGTAGGTACATTTTATGTTTGGCAACTCACGGGACTCATCATTGTAAAGATTCACTAGATAATTTAGTTAAACCTTGTAATACAAATTACAATACTACTTAGCGTTAGTTATATTAATTGGGTCTCTTCTATCATTAAAAATATCGCTTCACACAACAATTTTAGTTAACTAGCTGTCCCCCACATTTTCTCCTTCGTTTTTAGTTACTACTCCGCTCCTATTGGTCGTAGCGTGATGACATACAGCCTATAGTCTTCCTTCGATTTATATGCTATGCAACACTAAAAGAATTATCACTCAGAAACTTTTTTTTTGGTGGGAAAATAATCTTATGACATCCCCCGCTCTTGGGCGGAGCGGAAGATAGTGTTAGACTTTTACTAACAAAAAACCCACTCCTGTTCCTTCGTTGCCTTTAGTACCAGGGCCGAGTCTTCCTTTCAGAATCAGACCCTTGGCCCCAGTAGGCTTCCACCCTGATGGGCCCCTACAGTTGCTGACATCTCCTTGAAGCGCGCGTGAAACAGTACGCACCATCGACGACTTGGGCTCGATCCGGACGGTTACCGGACGGTCGGACGGTGAGCTACTCTGAACCAGTAGTTTCAGATTAAGAGCGTTCAAACAAACAATCTCTTCAGCTTCGGAAGGACAAATTTTCTTTAAAATTCTTAGTTATTCTCTGTCTTTTGGTGCATGAAAATCCGTTCATTAGTTAAAGAGTTTACCGCAAACATAAAAACAGACAAACGCGTTGGGAGACTTCGTTTTATATTTATGTAAGCAAGTACCTATAAGATTTTTTGTGCCCACTAATTAGGTATGTGGGTCACGCATTGGTGGATACCGTATTATAAATTAAAAACAAACATACGTACCTACTTGAAAATCGGAGCAAAGTCTGCGATAGGCGATAGCCCCGTATCAAAACAAATGTGTTGCTAGCCGTTTGATATAACCCTGCCAGATAAAGAAGTACCTCTAAATAAAACATACTACTGTCATCGCCCTGTATATTTATAGAATCGTGTAAACTTTGCTTGACGACAGTCTTTCCGAACCGCAGCAGGAGCGCTCAACCGCAGGTGATAATAAAATACGAATATAAAGCTGAAGAGTCGGTTTGTTTGAATATGAACGCGTTAATCTCAGGAACTAGTTGTTCGAATTGAAAAGATATTGTAGTGTTGGATAGCCTATAGGCTATATAACATTACGCTACGCCATCAAGAGGTTGTCTGTAAAAATCGCTGTTAGCGATAAGACCGCCCATTGTAAATTTTAAGTTCCTATTGTAATTTTTTTTTTTTTTTTGTGGTGTACTATAATGAGTATTTATATCTATCGATCCATGGGCGTACCCAGGTTCTGCACAAGGAATGGGGGGGGGGATCAGATTTTTTATAAGGTCTTTGTCAAATAAACAAACTTAAATTGAATTAGGCAATTTTTTATATAAATTCTTAAATTAAAAAATTAGAATAGCTATTTTAAAATCAACTTTTATGACGTCTTCCGTGAAAAAATTGCCCATAACGAACGTTAACAAATTTTATGTGTACAACAGTTGTACACTGAAAACATACAAAGCCCATTTAATCTATCCTCAGTCATACCTACCTTAGCCATGTCACAGAATACATAATGCCATGTTTTTCATTATTTATCAGCAACACAAGCTTACAAGTTGTAGGTCGCGGGTTCAAACCCAGCCAGGCGCAATACTTTGTGTAATTTATTTCATCACCACTGCTCTCAAAACGGTGAAGGAAAACATCGTGAGGAAACCGGCATGTCCTAGAACCAAAAATTCGAAGACATGTGACATCCACCAACCCGCACTGGGCCCGCGTGGTGGATTACGGCCCATTCCCTCTCCTAGAGAGGAGGCCTGAGTCCCAACAGTGGGAACGTTGTAAGGCCGACTATGCTATGCTATGCTATCAGCATTTTACCAGCGTTTTCGGTAAAATAATTTTGCAACCATCTATCGACATGTGTCGTATTATTTTGTTTTCTGTTATCATATACGTGGACACAATTAAATACAAGGCTACGGAAAAAGTCGTAGGTTATTATGGACAATGTGTGACTTGAGAAGCCATTATAAAAGTAATAAGGAAAGTTTATTTGCTTGGATTATATTATGACAAGACATTACCATTGTCATAGTCAAAACCTCAGACCAATAAAAAGTTTATTGGTCTAAGGTCAAAACTATTAGTGGCTCAAAACTAGTTTTGACTATAAGAATTAGTCAGAAGTACTTTTGTCTAATTTTGTTTGTCCAGTTAAAAATACCTAGGTTGGTAAGTTTTTGTTTTGTGACCGTTTAAAAGCATTTTTGTAGTGATTCTTGGTACTTATAAACATTTCGTATGTTTTTTTAAATAATAAAACAAATGCGTTTGACCTCAATAAGAGTTTAACGGTGTTTTTCTGTGAAAAATGTGTAAAACTAAAAACCATTGCGTTGGTGTACCAAAATACCGTCCTAACGAACATAATGAAACCTCTTCAAACGATATTCAAAAACAGACATAGGATATTCCAACAGGACTCTGCACCAGCTCATAAGTCATCGTAAGGCACGAAGCACGCAAAACTGGTTGAACACCCATGGAATAGACTTTTTAACTAAAGCCACTCAAAAATATTTTTTTTTTTTTTAAATAGAACGGCCGAAGCCAATACTCTATTTAAACTTATACCAATTTTTTTAACTCAATCATGTATCCTTCTCACAAAAATTCAAACATTCTGACATTATCATCTTCCATTCATCCGCAAACAAATCAAGACCTGTTTTTGAGTTCAGGAGAGCGTTAATGGCGGCTATTGTCCGAGAAATAGGCGACTTGGAATGTGTAATAGTACGGGAAGTTGAAACAGCCAGTAAACGATGTTTTCTGCCACGACAGTAATTGTCTGGGACGAACAGATTGCATATTTCATTATGCAGATCAGGATCATCAATAATCCCCCTAAAATTTTTAAATACTACAGTCATCTGATCGCGCGACCGTCATACTTCTAGGGACTTGAAATTTAAGCAACCCAACAAAAGTTATGAACAATTAACTATATTGACTTGTGATACCATACCTACATTATAGGTAAAGGTTTAATTGTTTTTTTTTTTTTTTAATAATATGTACTTATAATAGAATATAATAAATTATTGACTCTGCATGAGTTGGTGTAAACTGCAAGTGCAGAGAGTTGAGTCATTAACCCCCCCCCCCCCCCCCCCACCACCACCAAGCGAACGCCGGCATTCGCTCGCTTCGCTCATTGTATTTCTATTGTGTCTGTAATTACGATATTCGAAAGGACAAATAAATAATGCCGGTTGACGTGAATAACAAATATGCAGTTAGGTAAATAGTGACAGTTTCACTAAAATGTTAACCTTCTAAATATCCAAGGCCATTGTAGACAAACAACATTAAATTAATACAAAAGTTTCCACTAATGAAATACATAGTACAAATAAATCAGTACGCTGTATGGTCGTTGGCTAGTGCGAGTTGTTTTATGTAAAAGATTAAAGCGGGAACTCTACATTAGACCGACGCACACGTGGGCCACGTCTGATTTGTACGTAGAGTCGTGTTGTGTGACGTGGCGTGGCGTGGATCTAATGCACCTCTACAAGTGTAGTAGCCATATAAAATGTATGGATATCGACGCGCCCAGATCGGCGTTCCTTTTTTTTTCTGTGTGTGGCCTCTCGCAGGTCAACCTAGGAGGTTGTCGGCTGCCTAACTGGACTTGCCTGTGGCGTCCTCAATTCGAGAATCAAAGCCTCCAGCCAGGGCTTACTTAACTAACTTACAAACTAAGCGACTATACGCTAAGGGCACCTCCTGTGGGGTACGGGCCTCGGCTTAGATCGTCGCTGGGAAAGGGCAGCAAGGGACGGGCTGAATCGATCATACGTGCTCCACGTGTGCCTAATGTAGTTTTACCTTAAAACGTTCACTGCGTTTGGCTCTCTGATTGGTTAAGAGCTTGGAGCGAGCCAATCGGAGCGCCGACCGTCATAAACGTGTCGATCGCGTTAATGTAAAACCAACGATCTTACAGTCACTAGACGCCTCATGCTTGAACTAGCGCACTAAAACAAGGGAAGCGGGGTTTCTAATTGGTTCTGATTGGTACGGGGGAGCGGTGTACTGCGTTCTGATTGGTCGAAACATCAGATCTATAATTATGTGTTGACAAACATGCGTGATCGCCTGTTATTAGACGTCTAGTGGCTGTGAGATCGTTGCATAAAACAAACCCGCACTAGGCACTCAGATCAAATATCAATGTACCTAACACCAGTAATATAATAATAATATAATATAATAATATTCCACAACTATCACACAACGCCGTCTAGTCCCAAGCTAAGCAGAGCTTGTGTTATGGGTACTAGACAACTGATAAACATACTTATATATTTCTAAATACGTACATATATAGATAAATTACACCCAGACACACACAGTGACAGTAAACATAGTGACACACTTATACTTACACGTGTTTGTCATAGTTATATATTCCAAATATATAAACGATACTTCCTGATTCATTAACACTTTTTATATCACTTTAAATATTAGGGCCTGCGCACACTTGAGACAAGACGGTCTTAGACAGAATTTTCTACGACACTGCAGACTCGTCTGCAACAAGACTGTTTTGAGACGTCCAGTGTTGCCAACAGTTACACTAACTTACCACTAGAGTCAAATTTTAAAACCACCAGAAAACCACTAACAAAAAATTATCCCACACACAAGATCGCAAAATTTCCCATTAAAAAGTGTGTGTTGTAAATAAAATGGTGATCATTTTCCTTTAATAATAAATGATAAAAATAAACAATCAGTTGATCAAAATACCATTTGTGGGTAAATTAACATTAGTAGGCTATTCAACATACAAATTATTCAATAACAGCTATGTATTAATTCGTCGTCAGACGAATCATTTTTGTTTGCACCATCATCGTCGGTATCAGATTGGTAATTATGGATTCTATGATGCTGATTTACACCCGAGTGATCGCATTTTTAGTAAGAAATTGAATTTTACTAAAGCACTAGAAAAATCCACTAGCCACTAAAACCAATATTTCGCAATTTAATGGGGGGTTAAAACCACTAGCTTTAGTGGAAAATCTACTAAGTTGGCAATACTGGCCGTACGCCGCTAGACTGTTTTGACGTCGTAGACAATTCTGTCTAGGATAGTCTTGTCTCAAGTGTGCGCAGGCCCTTAGATTAGTAATGTTTTATATTTTTAGAGAGCGTAGAAAAAATATACCTACTTGGTCAGTTAACTACTGACCTAGACAATTATTTCCATGACGTAGCTCCAAAACAATATAGTAGGTACATACCTACACGTTTCATGAATGACATTGCGGATATAGATAATAATAATATCATATTTGTTATGTATGAATGCACGTGTAGTATATTATCATATTTCCTTATATTTGTGCTTTGTTATCTGATAAAAATCGAATGTGATTTTTTTTCACGTGTCGTCACTTTTATTTGCTTTAACTACTTTCGGCCTACTGTCCACGGATACGTAGTTTCATTTCTTGTCTTGTCTTCATTAAAGCTGCAACGTCGCATTCATACATCATGACATTCATGTCGCTTCATGGGCAGAGTTTCATAGTTTTGTAAGTTTGTAAGCTGTGAGCAGGTGTGCAGAGCACCGCTGTGTCCTCGTGGGGATGATCGGCGGCAACGACCTCTCGCGCCGCGCGCTGATACAGCCCATGGTCCGGAGCGAGGAGGAATGGCAGGCGGTCGCCTCTTTCTGCAAATGCAATGGGTAGCTCGCCGTCCGGTAACGGTGCGTAGTGTTCCACGCTCAAGAAGATGTCAGCAAAACCGTTGAGGCCCAGCAGGTTCGAAGCCTACTGGGGCCATGCGTTTGCTTCTGAAAGGAAAACCCGGGGCCCTGGAATGCAAGGCAACGAAAGAACATGGGAGTAGGTTTCGTTCGCCCTAGAGCGGGAGACGTCATTAGAGGATTTCAAACCTAAAAAAAAATAATGATGAATATGCGTCTATGAAGCTACGCGTCCTTGTGAGAAGGCTTTATGAGTACCAGAGAGATGTACTAGTGAGAGATAACTGAAGGTCAGGCCCGAACAATAGACAAAACAAAGTGGTAGTGGGCAGGGCACATGGCTCGCAGAACAGATGGTCAATGGGGCCGAAAGGTTTTAGAGTGGTAACCACGTAACACTCCAGAACCGTTGCGGATTCCCGACAAATAGGAGAGGGGAGGCATACGTCCAACAGTGGACGTCTTTCGGCTAAAATAATGTTGATGACCTATGAGTGCTACGGAAACCAACAGAAAAACAACATCTAAAATGCTCAACGAAGAAAAACAATAAAGTAAAAGACGCAGTTCTTTATAGAAATGGATGAGTAAATTATATATTTATCAGATACGGAACAAATCGGTTAGCGTAGCGACTATACATTTCTTTCTTAGTGCCCTTTAAATCTTTCAGAGCCTTATTTATAACTTCATAAGTTGTAGAAGAAAAGATTGGGTTTTTCTTAAGCTTGTAATAATTTATAAGATCATATTGTGAACCGTAAACTTAATGTTGGCAACAAAAATAGGGCGTTATTTATCGGGTCAACTAAGAAAGGAGTTTTGTTTAGTTCCTAATTGTGTTTTATCAGCAAACAAAAAGAAATAGGTTAGAGTGAATAGGCTCTTAATAAACTAGTGCTCCTCACCATCAACGATTGCATCACTGCTTACCATCAGGTGGGATCGCAGTCAATATCAATAAAAAAAATACAACCGAGTTGATAACCTCCTCCTTTTTTTGAAGTTGCTTAGAAAAAAAAAGATATAAGCTGCTTCTAGTGATCACCAAAAACGATTTAATCTCCAGCGGTATAATATGTGACGTTACTGGAGTGTTTAAGCAATGCTTCAGCGGTACATGCAATGACTCTTTTTGGGTATATGTGACCCAAAGAGAGTCATTGCATAAACCCACATAAACCGCTGAAGTTTATATATTTTCAGGTACTGACCTACGGTTAAAATATGTTGGCAAAAGATTAAGTATAATTATTGGCCAGAGCGGAAACTACCTTTATTAGGCCGACGCAACGCACACGTGGGCCACGCTGGATTTTTACGTACAATCGCGTCGCGTGACGTCACGTGGCGTAGATCTAATGTAGTTCTACAAGTCTAGTTTCCATATAAAATGTATGGAGACCGACGCCCAGATCGTACGTGGCCCACATGTGCCCAATGTACCTAGTTCTACCGTAGCTCACAATCAAACGTCCTGCCTACCCTTTTCACCACTACACAAGGTTATACTAGTCTTCACGCTTGACGATACCCTTTCATTAAAAATTACTCCAGTCCTGAGTCCCATCGGGCATGAATAAGGGCTTAATCAGCTTAAGTGTTGACTGAACATTTCAAACTTAAACATTAATAATGTCAGATTACATTTGGGAAATTTCGTTAAAAAGTAAAAGTTAAAATGTTGAATTTACCTGTTTGTATAAACTTAAATTGGCAGGGTAAACGTAGGTATCCAAATAAAAAAAATCTAGATAATAAGGCGGCCGATCGCATGAGGTAACGGTCCTCACGCCGATCGTCCGGTCCGAGCCCAAGTTGTCGACGGCGCGTAGTGTTCCACGCGCGCCTCAAGGAGATGTCAGCAACCGTAGGAGCCCAGCAGGGTCGAAGCCTAGAAGAGATCCCCGGGGCCCTGGAAAAACATGGCAAAGAAGGAATAAGAGTGGGTTTTTAGTCAGTAAAAGTCTGACACTATCTCGCGCTCCGCCCAAGAGCGGGGGATGTCATGAGATGATTATCCCACCCGAAAAAAAAAGCAGCCCCCTCTCCCCCCCTATAACAAAATGTTTGCGAGGTCTTTTAGCAATAGTGGATATATCACTGCAAGACAATCAACAGTGACTTTTCTTGCTCTAGGGTGGAGCAAGAGGGCGTGTCAGACTTTTACTGACTTAGCCCACCTGTATTCTTTCATTTGCCCTTTGCGTTCTAGGGCCACGTTTATTCTTTCAAATCTTAACGTTACGTGCCCCTGCACTATGTTACTCTGAATGAATACGATTATAATTTAATGTAAGCGGTGTGAAGGCCAGTATATCGGTACCTATCACTGTGGCGAACTACACTAGACCGACGCACTCGTGGACCACGCCTGATTTGTACGTAGCGGCGCATTGCGTGGCATCGCGTAGCGTGAATCTAAGGGCCGAATATAGAGCCTATTAAAGAACGAGAAGAGGTTTTGAGGTGGAAGGAAAGTTATCAAATAGCTTCTCTCGCTCTGGTTGTAGCGAAAGGGAATGTCAGGCTATTACTGACTAAAATGTGCCAACTCCTTCTTGCAAACTGAAAATTAACTCATCAAAATGTAGAGGAGAGCTGATTTTTTTTCGCGATTTCAGGTTTGGTCCTATAGTAAAAGTTGTTCATAATGATGATTACAATGGAAAGGGATGGAAAAGGATGCCAATAAATTCAATTATACATAAATTAATTATTATTATACAGTGTGGGAAAACAAGTCGGGCCTTGGAGGGAAACTACCTTAAATCCTTAAGTTGGCTCATTTTACTTAAAGGAGACATTCATGCAAAATGTTTGGTAGAGAAATTTTATCCCGAATAATAATTTCATCCTGTAGTTCCATTCCTCTTTCTCGCTAGCACGCTTGACATTTCAACACGTCATGGTAAGGCCCCGGATCATATATTACCATCAGGTGGTAATATTAAACAAAAACCTACTAATAATAAACAAAAAAAAACTAAAAAATAATTTTGTGTTTCGTGTTTTTTGGTGTCGTGATGGCCTGTCATGTGGTTTTGACACCGGGCAAGTACCGAATTTTCAATTCATATATTATGTGTTTTTCTAAGTTTATCTGGGACATTACTGACATCCCGTGCTTAGGAGATGATGAATTTTAAAATCGGTAATAAAAAAAAAGCTTCTTCGAAGTGTGTTCATTTTCCAACTATACAACAGAGGGCTTAGCTCTCGCTCCGCCCAAGAGCGGGAGATGTTATTGGGTAAAAACCCACCTAAAAAAAATGTATGGGAATGACATCACCTCAACGATAAGTCACGTGGTCAGAACAAAGTAATTGGAGGCGTTACCGACTGTAGAAAAAGATTCAAAACGACGGTCGTAACTTGACTTGGCCTGGCCTGCAGGAAGCTGAGGTCACGTTGTAACTTATTAAACTAGATACTATCATGAACTTCCCAAGATCAATTTTACGCGCGAGTGACCTTCACAACGGCATTTTAGTTCCGTCAAGCTCTATTGTCTTTCGAGGTTTTAAAATGCTTAGTTCGCTCTTAAAGACTGGCTTTTGGTGCGATTGGATCGTTTTACAGTTCCGTGCCTACGAAATGGTATATTTATTCATTGAATACGTACTATCACATCACACTGCAACATTCAAATTAAAAAAGAAAAACTGGGCAAGAGCGAGTCGGACTCGCGCACTGAGGGTTTCGTACAAACTTACATAAGTAAATAGTTTAATTCCCGAATGGAGTTTTGAAGATTTTTCCGAATAGCAAAAAATGTTTTTTTTTTTTTTGTGACGTAACAACAAATTTACAGTTTTATTCCTATATCTGTGCTATAAGACCTTGCTTTATGCCAAATTTCTGGATTCTAGGTCAACGGGAAATACCCTATAAATTTTGATTCCCTTGAGAGTGTCGAAATGTACGTTTTTTGCGACATAAACGGCCATATCTTTTTTTTTCTTTAATTTAGAAGTTTGATTTTTTAACAGCTTGAAGGGACCGCAGACCTGAGTATATGGTTTAAATTTCAACTCGATACCTCTACGCGTTCCCGAGATCTTGACTTCCCGGGTCTTGACAGACAGACAGACAGATAGACGGAGAACAAAGAGATCCTATAAGAGTTCCGTTCTTTCCGTTTGAGATACGGAACCCTAAAGAAGAACCAATTTCTTCATCCTCTACGGAACTAATATCTATTTGTATGGCCTACAGATAATTGTTCCGGGTTTGGGTGTGTTGTGTTTGTGAGTTTTACATGTTTGTGTATGGACTGGACCCACGATGCAGAAATAATTCTTAATGTTTATTTAAAACCTTTACCTACCTTAACCTTTGTTTATTAAGAAACTTTGTTAACCTTTCAATCTGCCCTTTATCGGTACATTGCATACACGCGTCACATGAGTGGAAAGAGATAAATAGGGATTTAACATTAAACGCCTTTCTACCATCGGACAACCCGACGTACGTCGAGTATCCTCTCTTACGTTGTTGAAACTTCAACGGTCCGGACTAAGCGTTCCGCTTCGCCGTTTATACCACGTACATCGAAGTACTGGAACAATTTGCCTGCTACGGTCTTCCCGTCCAAATATTATTTAGGTGTCTTCAAGGCTAGAGTGAATAGGCTCTTAATAAACTAGTGCGCCTCACCATCAATGAATGCATCACTGCTTACCATCAGGTGGGATCGCAGTCAAGCACTGGTTTATATAAATAAAAAAAAAAAAACGATTTTAAAATAATATGAAAATACTTCGTTGTTAAATATATCAAGTATTTTTGTTATACCCTGAGGGCCCCGATCCCCGAGAGCCCCGTACAGGAGGCACCCGATTTGTTTTTATCTTGATAAAATCAAATAAAAGTCAGTATAGCTTAAAAGTACCATCAGCAGAAGATTTTAAACATAATTTTATTACTAGTTTACTAAAGTTATTTTACTTAACTTTAAGAATTAAGAAAAATATAGTGATAAAATAAATTGCACAAAGTAATGCACCTAGCTGGGTTTGAACCCACGACTAATAACTCGTAAGTCGGGGCTGTCACCACTAGGCTACCACTGCTCCTTTCTAAACATGATAAAATCCGAACACAGAAATATTTCTCACAGTAAAAACTTCACACAATAACAAAAATTCTTTAGGAATAATAAAAATAACAATACGAACTGATGTGTGTAAACAAAATAGTGTACAATAGCACATATTGTGAGTCATTAGTCGTAACATCGTAAACCAGTGTATCTTGACACCTGTCAGAAATCTATGTGTATAGAATTAAGTGTGTTTTATAATTGGTTATCGGTATTTTTATTGAAAACGTGTTCGAAGTTACAGCGATGTTGATAGCGGGGATTGTTCTTTTTGAAGCGAAACTTCTTTACGCACGCTTGACTTGGGGAGTAAGCTGGCGAACGCGTGACGTAAGCGTTACGAAAAGTGTGATCGGGCAAGGCGAACGGAAGTTATACATACAGATGGAGCGAAAGAAGTTTCACTTCAGTCGTGTGGTCATAAGCACACTCGTTTTTTTTTATTAGGGTTACGTATCCAAAGAGTAAAACGGGACCCTATTACTAAGACTCCGTCCGTCTGTCTGTTTGTCTGTCCGTTTGTCACCAGGCTGTATCTCATGAACAATGATAGCTAGGCAGTTGAAATTTTCACAGATGATGTGATTCTGTTTCTAAAGAACAGAATAAAATAAATATTTAAGGGGGCTCCCATACAACAAACGTGATATTTTTGCCGTTTTTTGCTACGGACGGTACGGAATCCTTCGTGCGTGAGTCTGACTCGCGCTTGGCCGGTTTTTAATATTTCCGTATTATGTTAAAAAAAATGCAGTTTCGTTCAAGGTTAGCCTTTAGAGTAGTTTTTGTTGCCAGTTTAGATTTTATTTCTAAGTGAGCTAGGCCTTGATTGCGATGTTTATTAGTTCTGGATTCGTGGTCTTTATGGATGATTTAGGCGAAGTAGTTTAAATTTTTTTGTTTCCAGAAAAAAATCATCTTTTTTATAGCCTTATTCCAGTGATGAACAGCTCGATCTCGCCTTATGCAAAGTGTAGACAGAGGTCTACGATAGCGATCCCAGAAGATGCCAGACCCTATCATGACATCTTAAAATCATTATAATTCCGGTGTATGAGAGAGAGAAAGAGACGGAGCTCTAGTAGACGTATAGCACTATTCCTTTCTCACAACGAATTCATGATGATTTTAAGACGTGCCCCTTCCCACTATTATGAAAGCTGATGAGGTATAGGGACGTGTTTTTTCTTGACCCTCCACTATCATTTTTAGGGTTTCGTACACTAAGGGTAAAAAGGGACCCTATTACTAAGACTCCGATGTCCGTCTGTCTGTCTGTCCGCTTGTCACCAGGCTGTATCTCATGAACCGTGTTTCTGTGTTTTCGTGTGTTTTTGTGCTATGACAACAAATACTAAAAACCAGAATAATAAAGAAATTAACTATTAAGTTTGAATGATATATTGTACACATCCTGAGACAGCAAAGCCACTCATATTTTTACTGTTTTATGATGTCATTTATAACGAGCGTTTCTCGCCATCAAACTAAGTTTGGCGAGCTAAAAATATGTAAAACAAATGTTAAAAATGTATGAGAGAAATAAAAAATATATATATATGAATATTTAAGGGGGCTCCCACAAAAAACGTGATTTTTCGGCTCGTTTTTTGCTACGGACAGTACGGAACCCTTAGTGCGTGAGTCCGACTCGCACTTGGCCGTTTTTTGTGGAGGGAAATCATCTAACAATTTCACTTCGCTCTGGGTGGAGCTAGAGGGCGTGTCTGACTTTTACTGTCAATAACTTACCTGTGCTCCTTCAGTTGCCCTTTGTTTTTCAGGGCCGACTGGGGTAACTCTTTCAGCTCTAGTCATCCACGCTACCCGCTTACACATTAGCCCGAGTCCTACCCTTGTCAGAAGCTCTTTGATTCCTTATTTACATTATAACCGGTTGAGCAGGTAATGCAGGCTCAGTAGCCTACCTACTGCTTTCCGAATGTCAGTTGTCTTAACGAATTCCAGTTTCCTTAAACTCAAATTTATTTATTTTATTTTATTTAATTACTATTCGGAAAACTTACAGCTACTTGTTACAGTAAAAACTTAGAATAGGTAAAAAACGGCCATTTACAAGTTTTCACTTATACTAATGAGAGTAACTAAAACTAACTCTTTAAGTCAAGAGTGAATAGGTTACTTCTAGGCAAGCGTGCTCCATCTTCGGCCACATCATCGCTTACCATCAGGTGAGATAGTGGTCAAACGCGAGCCTATCAATAATAAGAAAAAAAAAACTAAGACGACAACAGCATAGGGTTAACGCGAGAGCGCTGATACCATTAAAAAAAAACTAAAATACAAATAATTGTTCAAATTGTAACAAAAAAGCGATCGGCTAATGTTTTCTTTGTTTTTTTAACATCAGTAGTAAACAAATCTAGTCAATTATTTCAACAAAATCGTTATTTATTTGAACATCATGTAGGTACCTCTAGTAGTGGTACATAGGACGAATTAATGCGACAAGGCATTCTCTACCAGTCAACCTTTGGGTTAAATAAGACAGCAGAATTGAAAAATAAAATCCGTCAATATATATTTTTTATTATTATTTCTATCAAAAAGTAACTTTAGCCAAAATCAAATAAAAATATTTTTTCTAAAGGTGAACGTACACTTATCCGAGCCGAAAGAAAAGAATTTTAAAATTATTTATAAGAAATTCTATGAAACCTCGCACACCTAACTGCCAACGAATCGTCCGAATCTGGAAGGACTCTAGAACAAATAATTCTAAGGGGTCCATTACACGATAGGTTTTGCAGTCAGTTTTGCCACAGTTAAATATCTTGACTGACGAAAAACCTACCGTGTAATGCGAACACTGACGTTTGCATGAAAAAAAAATGTATGGCGATAAAATTTCGTCAGTCACGCTTCATTCATGATTGATGGTTTTGATTGACGCTTGCATGACCGTGTAATGGTCCCCTAAAAGTCTTTTCTTTCGATAATTTCGGCTCGGATAAGTGTGTCATTCAATTCAACCACCATTCAATTCAATATTAACTTTCAAATCTGATAGAAGGGAAAACTGACAAGTAACAGATTAAGGATACACATACTGATATATGACGTCAGCGCCATTATATTACGCGCGTGCAAAAGAGATAGCGAGATGTTGTCTCACCACGCCTCCACTCTTCCTTTTGCATATAGGTAAAGATGTTATAATATAATTTAACATATAAATAAAATATAGGTTTTTTTTGGATATTTTTATACCTTTCGTATCGAATGAAGATATCCAAGGATACTATTATACCTATTTCTGCTTCATTACATATCTACGTTATTTATTGAAATAACTTTTAAGTATGCGAGTTATTCTTTACTTTTTGCTATTTACGTCTTTCTTATTTGAGATAAGTATATTTTTCCTTGTTATTAAAAAAATAAATAAACATTCCTCATGTATCCACGGTACAGGAGTAAGGGCGGAATTCACCAATAAAACTACAACAAAAGAAAAATACAGACAAGTGACACTAGTGACAGCGGCTAAACGCGATTATGCGATCAAAACGTTAAAACGCGATTAAAACTAATCGCGTTTTGACGTTTATTTATTATTGGTGAATTCCGCCCTTATTAGTTAACTACTAATTACGTATGGCGCTCTGTGCGCTGAGTGCTTGTTGTTTTTTCAGTTAAAGCGATCGAAACGTTTACCGCATTTGGCTCTCTGATTGGTTAAGAACTTGGAGCCGGCCAATAGGAGCACCGAACGTCATTAAACGTGTCAATCACGTTAACGTAAAACAAACTCGCACTCTGCTTAAGCACTCTGATTGGCCCATTCAGAACAACTCGCTGAGTGCGATTTGTTTATAAAGTTATCAAAAAATAAAAGGCCCATTTTGACATCGGTCAAAACGAATACTTTAAATAGGCAAAAAGAATACTCGCAATATTAATAGAATTAATATTAAATTTACGCGCCAAAAAAATTTATGTATTTTTTTAAAACACTTAATGTAATTAATTATTATTTTATTGTTTCTTTCAGTTTCGTTCCAAGATACATTCTAGGGTATTTCTCAAATGTCAAAACGGACCTTTTATTTTTTAACGAGTTTAATGCGATCGAACATTTACCGCATTTGGCTCTCTGATTGGTTAAGATTACAATGCGTTCCAAATAAGAATAGGATCGATTCCCATGTTGTGACGTCACGTCATACTGTCAAATCACAAAAAATTGCGCAAAATGGAAGAACTTAAAGATGAGCAAAATTGATGAACTGGATTCTAATTTAACTTTTTTCGGTCACAGTTCGTAAATAAATAAAATTTTAAAAATTTCTTGTTTTGCTCACCATAATAATTCTTCGATTTGACAGTATGACGTGACGTCACAACATGGCAATCGATCCTATTCTTATTTGGAATGCATTGTACACAATACTTATTGAAATACCCACATCTCTGAATATCGGGCCCAACAGGGTTGAAGCCTACTGGGGCCACGGGTAGTGTGAAAGTGAAACCCGGGGCCCTGGGACGAAGGCAAAGAAGGAACGGGAGTGGGTTTTCAGTCAGTAAAAGTCTGACACTATTTCTCGCTCCGCCCAAGAGCGGGATTTGTCATAAGATGATTTTCCCACCTAAAAAAAAAAAAACATCTGATTACCACCTAAAGTTTTAGTTTCACTATAAATACGCCCACCATTCCACAAGTTATATCAATTCCTATATACTAGTATGTATCTATCTTCCACGCGGCTGACGGTTATAAGTCAGGGTCATGGTGTGACGAGTCGTTGACGGCAGGACGTTGCTAGTGTTGGATTAACGAGTAGTGACGTGACCAGGGATCAGGAAGTGTTGTAACAGAATTACAGAAGCCATGTTGTACTCGTCCGTTTGATGGACCTGAATATTTTGAACGAGTTAATAAAATAAAAAAAAATAAAAAAAAAGCCTTTTATTTCTTGCATTACAAATTATTAAAAAAGTAGGAAAAAGAAAAAAAATATATGCTTAGTTAATGTTATTTACAGTATTGTTGTATAAATTGAATCCTATTATATCGTGTGCAAGAACCCCTCCTCAGGCGAGGGTGAAGGCCTCCTCTAAAGAATTCCATTTATCCCTATCCTGGGCTATTTGCGTCCAGCAGGGCCCAGCTATTTTTATTATTTCGTCTGCCCATCTCGAATGTGGTCTACCTTTGAGACGTTTGCCATATGGAACCTTCCACTTTGTTACCCTGCTAGTCCACCTGTCATCCTGTCATCCTCTAGCCTCGCTATATGACCTGCCCACTTCCATTTTAATTTTTTAGCGTAGCTTAAAGCATCTTTGGCTTTGGTGATTTTTCTTATTTTTATGTGACAAATTTTTTGTATTTTTTAATGTTAAGCATGCTTCGTTCCATTCCACGTTGGCAGGTAATAATTTTGTTTTTAATTTTGGACGTATACTTCGAAGTTTGGCAAGCGTAGGTTAGGCATGGCAGGAGGCATGACGTCATAACTTTTGTTTTAATATTTATAGGCATGTTGCTTTTAAATATTTCGCTCAAGGACCAGTACTTATTCCAAGTATTTTGTGCTCTTCGTTCCACACTTGAACGAGTAAACAAGACGTTATGTGCCCTGCCCCTAGACCCCTGCTTGTTATGTATGGAGTTGGAGACCATTAAACCATTACATTAACGGACTGGCCTGTTGGTCTAGTGGTTAGTGGCCCTGACTGCTATGCCGGAGGTCGTGGGTTCGATTCCCACTCAGGACAAATGTTTGTGTGATGAGCACAATCATTTGTTCTGTGTCTGGGTGTAATTTATCTATAATATATATGTATTTAGAAATATTAAGTATGTTTATGTCTAGAACTCATAACAGTTTGGGACTAGACGGCGGTGTGTGATAGATAGTTGAGAAAATATTATTATATTAATACTAGGTAGTACAGATTGGCTTTGAACTCATGGACAATCATCAGGGTTGAAATCAACAGGGGTTGAGTGTGTAAGAGTATGAAAAAAACAGGGCAAGTGCGAGTCGGACTCCCGCACTGAGGGTTCCGCACAAACTTACCTATGAAAACAGTTCAATTCCCGAATTGAGTTACGAAGATTTTTCCGAATTGTAACAATTTTTTCTTTGTGACCTAACTACAAATTTAGAGGTTTCAGATTTTTTTCTAAACATGTGCTATGAGACCTTACTTCATGTCAAATTGTAGGATTCTAAATCAACGGAAAGTACCTTATGAATTTTTGATTCCCTTGAGAGTGTCGAAAGACACACTTTTTGCGATATAAACGGCCGTATTTTTATTTTTCGTTAACTCAGAAGTTTGATTTTGCAGACCTGAGTATATGATATTAATTTCAATGCGATACCTACCTCCACACGTTCCCGAGATAAAGGGTCTTGACAGACAGACGGAAAACAAAGTGATCCTATAAGGGTTCCGTTTTTTCCTTTTGAGGTATTTAACCCTAAAAATGAGAAAAATGTTCAATCCTAAATACTTTCGCGAAAAAGCCGACATTATTACGGCGTGGGGCGCATGATAAGGGTTTTGATTCCCCTTGCTTTGTAAAACCCTTAGGTTACAAATTTCTGAGTATTTTCATTCGCCCTCAATGACACTCTCGCAATCTTATAAAGATTATCGTGATTTATCATTCTTAAATGGGTATATTAAAAGAGGCGATGTAGCCTATAGAATCAAAGTTAATTTTTTTTTTTTTTTTTTTTTTTTTTCGGGTGGGAAAATCATCTCATGACATCCCCCGCTCTTGGGCGGAGCGGGAGATAGTGTCAGACTTTTACTGACTAAAAACCCACTCCTGTTCCTTCTTTGCCATTTGTTTTCCAGGGCCCCGGGGATCTCTTTCGCATCACCCATGGCCCCAGTAGGCTTCGACCCTGTTGGGCCCCTACGGTTGCTGACATCTCCTTGAGGCGCGCGTGGAACACTACGCGCCGTCGACGACTTGGGCTCGGTCCGGACGGTTACCGGACGATCGGACGGCGAGCCACCCATTGCTCGCCGTCCGCAAGCCCGCGCCTACGGTGGCCGGAAATCGGGATCGGAATCCCGGCGGCGGTTGGGGCGTAAGGACCGTTGCCGTTGCCTCACGCGATCGGCCGCCTCCTTTGCTAGCATTACTGCTTCGCAGAAGGAGGCGACCGCCTGCCACTCCTCCTCGCTCCGGACCATGGCCTGTACCAAGGCCCGGCGCGAGAGATCGCTGCCGCCGATCGCCCTCACGAGGACACGACGGTGCTCTGCCCAAGCGGGGCACACCTCTACCGTGTGCTCCACCGTGTCCTCCGGGCGGTCCACACAATGGTGGCACCCGGGCGTCTCTTCTGCACGGATCCGGTACAGGAACTTCCCAAACTTACCATGTCCGGTGAGGACCTGCGTCATGCGGTAAGTAAGGACGCCGTGAGGTCTTTCCAGCCACTCCTCAAAGAGGGGACTTATCGCCATAATTAAGGCGTGCCCAGCACTGGGTTGCGACAGTCGCCGTCGCCATTCCACCATGAGATCCCGCTGGAAGTTTTTCCGCCATGCCGCTACTTGGCGCGGCAGCGGAGTTTCGCCCCGGCGTTGCATCTCCATGCGCAGATCATGCATACGTGCCAGGTCTTTTGCCTGCAATTCCCACGGTGGTTGGTTAGCGAGGAGGCATGCTGCTTCGCGGGAAATCGTGCGGTATCCCCGCACCATCCGGATGGCCATGACCCTCTGGCTTGCGTTCAGCTTGGCTGCCGGTCGCTTTCGAAGAAACGGCGCCCATACCGGTGCCCCGTAAAGGGCCATGGACCGAACGATTCCTGCATATAGCCTCCGGCAGGAGGCGTCTGGACCCCCTAGGTTGGGCAGGAGTCGCTTGAGGGCAGCCCCTGTGCGATCCAGTTTGGGAGCCAGACGTCGGAAATGCTCCTCGAAGTTCCACCGGCTGTCGAGGACAAGTCCAAGGTACTTCATCGTCGACTCGACGCCGATGTGAACTCCTCCTACCGTTAGTTGGGAACCCGATGGTGGCGCGTTCCGAGGGCCGTGGAAGCACATGGCTTCGAACTTGTGCAATGCCACCTCAAGTCCCAACTCTTGGATCCTCTCCACGACTGTCGCAACCCCGCGAGTCACTAGTTCGACCGCCGCCTGGTATGACTCTCCCCGCGCCAGGACCAGCGTATCATCTGCGTAGCAGACCACGCTGACCCCGTCAGGGAGATCGCCGCGCAGCACGTAGTCGTACCCGATGTTCCACAAGGGTGGTCCTAGTACCGATCCCTGCGGAACACCGCACGACATCTCTCGCCGTTTCCACTCTCCCAGGTGACCAGGGTAGATAATGTACCTGTCCGACAGGTAGGCCTCGACAACATGACAGAGGTAGTCAGGCACCCGATGATACCGGAGTGCCCTCCTAATGCTACTCCAGGGCAGGGAATTGAAAGCGTTGGCGATGTCCAAAGACACCACTAAGACACACCTGCCCTGGGACACCGCATCCCCCGTCGTGAGGGCTCGCACGCGCATGATGGCGTCCACCGTAGAGCGCGCCCTGCGAAAGCCAAATTGGCCGTCCGAAAGATCCGGCCCCACCCGTGTTAGGTGCGCGACGAGGCGGTCTGCAATTACTCTTTCAAAGAGCTTGCCCACCTCGTCGAGCAGCACGATGGGCCGGTACGCGGACGGTGAGTCCGCAGGGCGCCCCGGCTTCGCGATGAGGACCAGTTTCCCGGTCTTCCAGCGAAGTGGGAACTGGCCCCTCTCCATACATGCGCTAAAGAGCCCTCTTAGTCGAGGCCCGAGTTCCTCCATGGCCAGGACCCAGGCCTTTCCAGGCAGGCCATCGGGTCCTGGGGCGGTGTTTTTGGCACTGAGCCTACGTACCGCCACTCGCATCTCTACCTCGGTCACCTCTGGAGCAATGTCGTCGCCGTCGCCGTCGTGGTCCACGTTGGACACCGCAGGTGGCGGAGCCATAGGCGGGGGAGAGTGTTCCCCTCGCGTGGGGAATAGAGCGCTAACCACACCCTCCACAAGCTGGGGCCGGAGACTCTGCGTCAGCGGGGGAGCCCAGGGGCGGAGCTTTTCTCGCACCACCTTGTAGGGGCGCCCCCATGGGTCTCTGTTCAGAGTTTCCAGCCACACGTTGCGGGCCTCTACCTTCGCCCGCTTTATCTCCGCTCGGAGGGTGCGTCTCGCCTCTCTGTATCCCTCGTAGAGCTCCGCCTCTCTGGTCTCCGCATCCGGCGGACGGATGCGGCGCCTGCGGTGCCTGGCGTACTGGCGCCGCGCGGCATTGCACGCGCTACGCAGTGCCGCGATCTCTGGCGACCACCAGTACACCTGGCGCCGGGCACGTCCTGGCCGGACTCGGGGCATTGCCACGTCGCAGATTTGTGACATGGCCTCCCGGAACCACTCTGCCTCGACGTCGATGTCAACAGGCCTGTCCGGTGCTTGCACCCAGGCCTGTACCATCGCGGCTTCCAGGAGGAGCTCCCGGTCCAGCTGCTTCAGCGCCCAACGCGGACCACACGGGGTTTGTTGGACCGGCGCGGTTGAGGACTGGGCGGAGACGTCAAACCGGATGTATCGATGGTCTGAGTACGTCTCCACCCCTTCCATGACGCGCCAGTCAACGACACGCGGTGTCAGAGCGGGACTGGCGAATGAAATGTCCACCACTGACTCGCCCCGCATCCGCACACACGTGGGGACAGAACCCCGGTTTAGGACGACCAGGCCTAGCTCCAAAGCCCAGTCCTCCACCATCCGACCCCGCTGGTCTGTGTACCGGGAACCCCAAGCCAGGTTCTTGGCATTGAAGTCCCCGCAAACGACCACGGGGAGGGAACCAAACCCAGCGACGACGGCATTCAGCTCCAGAAGGGAGATGTGGAGATCGGCGAGAGTTCGGTTCGGAGAGAGGTATACACCTACGACTGCGATGTCCCCGAACCGTGCCGCTACGCAACCCTGCCCCCTCGTGACGGCCTCGAGGGACGGGGTACCGGCGGCGGTCGACGAAATTAAGGTCACCGAGCCGTTCAGGTCCTGCACCCAGTCGGCCCTGGGCTGGACGTAGTACGGCTCGGAGACTACGGCGATGTTTATCGACCACTGCGCCATGCTCTGGAGCAACAGATCCTGAGCGGGGGCGCAGTGGTTAATATTCGCCTGGAGGAGACGTAATGGAGCTATTATTGACAATCCATTACAGTCTCCTCCCGAGCCCCTTGTGAGGGCCCTGCCACTGTGGTCGCCGCGGCGGCGTCTGCGGAAGTGATGGCGGCGGTGGCCAACTTGGCGGCCGCAGCGGCGAGCACATTCGCGGGGATGGGCCTCGGGACCTTGCCCTTGGCCTTGGCGGGGGGATCACAGGACCTGCCCCCAGCCCGGTGTTCGGCTGGCTTGCCTGCCGCTGCACATGCGTAGCAGTGCGGCGCTGCACTGCAAGTGATGGCCTTGTGACCGGGCTGACCGCACTGAAAGCAGCGGTCACTGCGATCCACCTCCGCTGCGCAACAGGCCCCCACGTGGTGCCCCACGTGGCAGCGATAGCAACGTAGAGGTCTGGGCTCCAGCAGTTTTACCCGTGCGGAGACCCAGCCCACCAAAAGCCGTCGGCCCTCCCCGCTGATATTCCTGGCCGCTGACACAGGGCAGCTCACCGTCACCGACCCCATGCCCGTGCCGTCAGCACGTATGGCGCCTGCCCGAACCTGGTTGGCCAGGCACCCCCCTATCCTGACGACGGCGGCCACAACCTCATTTACCGTCACTGAGTCATCCAGGCCCATAATGCGCATGTCAACGCATTTTGTGGGCCTGGACACTCGGGCCTCCTCCGCATCCAAGGACGCCCTTATTTTCTCGGCCAGGGCGTCTGCGGTAGGGCCGCTGTTTGCCCCGGGGACCTCTAGCATGAGGGCACCAGTCGCGGTATGCCGCATCCGGAAGCCCCCGGTGATTCCGAGCTCGGCAAGGTTGACCGCTCGCCTCGCCTTCCGGATGACCTCGCCGTAGGTCACGCCTTTTTTCTCCGCAGCCGGCTGCAGTGTAATCACTACAGCCGTAGAATCCGGGGCGCGACACCTGGCTTCAATGGCCCTTCTTTTCCGCTGCCGCCGCCGTTCTCGTTTCTTTGCGGCCCGATCCGCTCTACCCGCCTTTTCCTTGGCTCCAGCAACCTGCCATTCGGCTTCGGCCGGAGATTCCGTAGGCGGGGGAGGCGGCAAAGGCCGTCTGCTTGCCGCTACAGCAGGGGTTCCCACCGCCTTAGTGGCCGGCGGCGTTTTGCCCTTCTTGTTAGGAGGGGCAGCAGCAGCGGCTTGCTTCCCCTGCTGCTGTCTTCTGGCCAGAGGGGCTGACCTTGCGGACTGCGGTACCACAGTCCCGCGCTCGGCCTGCCCCGACGGGCCCGGCTTGGGCGCAGCAACCGTGGCCGCAGCAGTGGCAGCATAGGACGCCGCCTTTCGCTGGCCGGAGGCCGCAAGTGGGGGGCGCAGCACAATGCCCTCCAGTAGGGACAGCTGCTGCTGGATCCGCAACTGGAACTGCTGCTGCTGCTGTTGCAGCTGCTCCTGAAAGGCAGCCAGCTCCCGCTGCACCAGCGTCAGCAGCTGGCTCTCCGGCTCGGGCTGGCGCGTTGGCTGACTCTGCCCCTGCCCCCGCTCGCGCTCCCCTGCCAGTCTGCAAGAGTCGTCCTTTGGCAGCTCTTGCTGGCCCAGGGCTTTCCGTAGCCGAGCGTTGTCGGCCCGAAGCCTGGCAAGCCCCCTGCGGATGGGGTCCACTACCTCTTGGAGAGAGGTCCTGGCCTGGGAGATAGCACTCCTCTTGGAGGACTTCTCCCTTTTTTTGGCTACGCTATTCAGGCCAGATGCCAGGACTAACTCTAGCCTCTCTAGCGCCTCATCGATAGCCGAGTCGCCTCCGGCGTCTGGCTCACTGCCAGACAGCCCCGAGGGGTCAGCCTCAGTGCTGGTCGCTCTGGGGTAGCGTCCCTCCACGGCGAGCCTTTCAGCTCGCTGGGTGGACTCTTGGACAGTGAGCCCCCTCCCCCTTCCTCGCGCTCGGCCCACACCGCGGCTACTGGTAGGGATTTTTGGGGCCGAGCCCTTCTCACCCTCGGAGAACGACCCGTCGTCCCCCGGTTTGGAGCGCTTCCGGTAGGAACTTGCGTTTCTCCCGGAGTCTCCCTCTACTCCACCGCCCTCCGAGCCCTTCGAGCTCCCTCTGGATGCCGCATCGGACTCCGACTGCGCATCGCTCTCCGTCTCCTCGTCACTTGGGGTTTTAAAAAATTTGGACATATTCATTTTTGTTCCCACGAGTAAAAAACATTCTGTACCGGCTCAAATTGAGTGGTTCGCACTAGAGACTAATTAAGCTACCCATTAGCCAAGCTAACAACCTCCCTCACGGTGCGCCGCCGCTTGGAGGTTTGGGGTAATTTTTTATAGAGGTTGTCTTCCTCGCGGCCCGGGCGGTTAAGCCAGGACCCTCGACCCCCATCGAAAGTCAGAAACATGACCTTGGACAATCTCTGAGGCTACGAGACTAACGGTGGCAGAAGGAAGAGCAAATCTTCCTCCTGCCTGCTCGGTGGCAGGGTAAGTGCACACCGAGCCCGCTCTTACTTCGCCACTGTGCCTTCTGCTATAGCAGAGGGACACGCGTTGAAGAGTTCCTTCGGACAGGATATTCGCAGGCGAAAATCGAGACCCCTTAGGCAGAAGTACCCAAGGGGAATCGTTGGCCGCCTCCCAGGGTGCACCGTCCCGCGAACTGGCCTTCGCTCTGGACGTATCCATAAGGGAACTACAGCCCGCGGACACGCGTGGAGGTTTCCTGTCGTAGCACCCCAGAATCAAAGTTAATTGGATCATGAATTTTTCATTTTAAAGATTTTTTTAGTTTACTTTTGTGTAAGTACCTCTTTTTTTCGAGAGCAGTGGTGGCCGAGTGGTAACGGCCCCGACTTACGAGTTGCAGGTCGCAGGTTCAAACCTAGCCAGGCGCATTACTTTGTGTCATTTATTTCATCACCACTGCTCTCAAAACGGTGAAGGCAAACATCGTGAGGAAACCGGCATGTCCTAGAACCAAAAATTCGAATACAATGTGACATTCACCAATCCGCACTGTGCCCGCGTGGTGGATTACGGCCCATTCCCTCTTCTAGAGAGGAGGCCTGAGTCCCACCTGTGGGAACATAATGTATGTAGGTACACTAATTAATAATCTATATATATAATAAACGACTGGCCTGTTGGTCTAGTGGTTAGTGACCCTGACTGCTATGCCGGAGGTTGTGGGTTCGATTCCTACCCAGGATAAATGTTTGTGTGATGAGCATGATCATTTGTTCTGTGTCTGGGTGTAATTTATCTATATAAGTATGTATTTAGGAATATATAAGTATGTTTATCAGTTGTCTAGTACCCATAACACAAGCTCTGCTTAGCTTGGGACTAGAGGGCGTTGTGTGATAGTTGTGGAATATTATATTATTATATTATTATTATTATAATTGTTAAATAAATAGCTAAAATTAAATTAATCAATCAATGGCACACTCGCGTATCTTATAAAGATTATCGCTTTTTATCGAAGCCTTATCTTACATTCGGAATTAGAAAATTAAGTGGTTTCAAGGATAAATATCCTTGAAGGATTATTATTGTATATTGTCTTATCCCACACACTCCTTCTTTGCTTTCACAAAATGCTTAAATACTTTTACAAAACACGGGGCTCTGGGACGTACTCAGTAAAAGTCTGACACTATTTACGCTCTTGGGCGGAGCGAGATTTGTCATAAGATGACTTTCCCACCTAAAAAAAAGTACATTTACAAAACCACCCAAAGAGCAAAGCAAGAGCTACGCTCGGAGTTTTAAAATATCCGTGAGAGAACCAAGGTTACCGACATAGCCCGAAGAATCGCCAAACAAACGTGAGCAGCTCACTGCTGCTTAGTGAGCTGGGCACATTGCTCTCGGAACAGAATATGTAGATAGTCGATAGTGCCGGAAGGTTCTGGAGTGGCGACCGCGTACCAGAAGACACAGCGGTGGAAGGCCTCCTACAAGGTAGACCTTGGCTTGCTGAATCCGATGGATATGAGACACATAGGACCGATCATTGTGGCGAGACTTGGAGGGGACCTATTTTCAACAGTGCACCGTTTTTCGACTGAAATAATAAACTATCACACAACGCCGTCTAGTCCCAAGCTAAGCAGAGCTTGTGTTATGAGTACTAGACAACTGATAAACATACTTATATATTTCTAAATACATACATACTAGCACTTTGCCAGCGGCTTCACTCGCGTCAAAGTAAGTTTCTCCATACAAACTTTGGACATCCGTTTCATCCCCTTAGGGGGTGAATTTTGAAAAATCCTCTCTTAATGCTCACCTACGTCATAAAAGGGAACCTTGTGCAAAATTTCACGCTCCTAGTCCCCGTAGTTTCGGCTGTGCGTTGATATGTCAGTCAGTCAGTTTCTCCTTTTTTATATATAGATTATAGATAAATTACACCCAGACACAGAACAAATGATCGTGCTAACCACGCAAATATTTATCCTGGGTGCAGCAGTCAGGGCCACTAACCTCTAGACCAACAAGCCAGTCAAAAAATTATACAGATTTACAAAATGGAATAAGCAAAATCATCGAGTTCCTTTATCGTGATTGTTAAAGAATAGATATTTATATTAGAGCAGTGGTGGCAGAGTGGTACCAGCCCCGACTTACGAGTTGTAGGTCGCGGGTTCAAACCCAGCCAGGCGCATTACTTTGCGTCATTTATTTCATCACTAATGCTCTCAAAACGGTGAATGAAAACATCGTGAAGAAACCGGCATGTCCTAGAACCTAAAATTCAAATACATGTGACATCCACCAATCCGCACGGGGCCCGCGTGGTGGATTACGGCCCATTCCCTCTCCTTGAGAGGAGGCCTGAGTCCCAGTGGGAACATTAAAAGGCTGATTATACTTATACTTATCTACTAATATTGTAGAGTTTACTGAATGATCTTTTCAATACGTTGAAGAGCACTTCAGTTGAAGAGCTCGCGCCATAATTAATTTATCAATACTAGCTTCCGGCCGTGGCTTCACCCGCTTCAAAGTAGGTTTCTCCTTACAAACTTTGAACTCCCGTTTCGTCCACTTAGGGGGTGAATTTTGGAAAAACCTCTCTTAGTGCTCGTTAACGTCATAAAAGGAAACCTTGTGCAAAATTTTATGTTCTTAGTCCCAATAGTTTCGGTTGTGCGTTGATATGTCAGTCAGTCAGTCAGTTTCTCCTGTCATACATATAGATACTAGCTTCCGTCAGTGGCTTTGCCCGCGTTTATGTAGAACATTATCTCAAGGGAACATACTCTCGGGAAAAGTAAATATATCCTATGTCCTCTTCCAGGACATGGTTTACTCCAGTGACAAAGGTGAGGTCATATTTTTAAAACTGCATCTGTTCATGGAAATGAATAACTTTTTCTAACTAAGTCTTGGTCTCTTATGAATTGGCAAAGTTTTTTTTGAGGAAGATGTTCATTTTTATGGGCAGAACTGGTTTTAAAATATAACCACAATAGGGTATTTCACTCATTTTTGAAAAGTGTCTCAATTCGATTCTATAGTGCTAATAAACCCCTAAAAAAACACAAAATTTATATTCAGTCGCTAAGTACCCTAAAAATGCTTTTAAAATTTACATTTTCATATTTCGCGCGTAATTTGACGAAAATGCAGAACGCAGTGGACGCCATATTTACTCTGTAGTCGTGACGTCAGTTGGCTGTTTACACAAATGCGCTGATTTTCACTCAGTACGGCCGATTAGTTGACAGTTGACAGCTGTCACTTTAGTTTACACAGCCGAATGACGTAATAACATGGTGGCTATTTGTGATAAAGAATAGATAAAAAAAATTTTTTTTTTTTTTTTAATTATATGAACTAAAATTAACACTTACCGACTGCTTTTTGCCTAAGCTATCTTAATAATAGATTTTTAGATTTTTTTCTCATATAGAGTAAAATACCCTATTTTCTGTTACTATATCCCGTATATTCGAAACAGGAGGGCCTCTTTCGGCACCTATTTTTTTTGTGCATCTGGATTAAGCACCTAAACTGTTCCACTTTCGGCACCAATAGATATATTAGCTTGGTGCCGAATGTGGAACCAAAACAATTGATTAAATTACATGTCATAAAATATTATGAGTCCTTAGTTTTCCTCTAAAGCCTTAGATTTATTCTTATTCAAGCCCGAAACTAATTTGAATGCAAATCTAATTGCCTATAAAATAAACATGAATTCATTTAAACAAGTAAATAATCACTGTGCAGTGTTGACTGCTTAAATAGATGGACTGGATATAAGTTTACACGTGCCTGCATTCACAAGGCCAGTGAAATATAATATGATTGTTGATTTTCACAAACAAAGATTAGATGTTGGCCATATTGCGGTATCCATTGTTTGGTAACACCAGAGAGGTTTATTTAGGTGGGAAATCATCCAATGACTTCTCCCGCTCTGGGAGGAACGGCAGGGCGTGTCAGACTTTTACTGACTAAAACCCACTCCTACGTTCCTTCTTTGCCTTGCGTTCCAGTCCAAACCCGGGGTGGGTTTCCCTTTCGGAAGCAATTTCATGGTCCCAGTAGGCCTGGCCTGGACTCTGCTGGGTCCCTACAGTTTTGCTGACATCTCTTTGAGGCGCATGCGCTCGGGCTCGGTCCGGAAGATTATCGAACGGCGAGCTACCCAATGCTCGTCGTCCGCAAGCCCATACCTACGGTGGAACACCAAAGAGATGTGTTGGTTACTCGAATAGTACTGTAAAGTTTTGACAAGATTTTTCTGAGTGTAGTTCAGTGTCTGTTTTAATTATTTACAAATTGATTCCTAGTGGATATTATGATGTCAAATTGGTGTAGTTTTGTATCTCAAGTTTTTACATAACTGGACGCTTTGTAGAATCATTGAAACAGTTGAAGCTTGCTGAGAAGAATGACTCGATATCATCATTTCAGCCGAAAGACGTCCACTATTGGACATAGGCCTCCCCCAATCGTCGCCACAACGACCGATCCTGTGCGTCTCGCATCCACCGTATTCCCGCGATTCTCACCAGGTCGTCGGTTCACCTTGTGGGAGATCTTCCAAAGCTGCGTTTTCCTGTGTGCGGTCGCTACTCCAGAACCTTTCGGCCCCATCGACCATCCGTTCTACGAGCACTGCCACTTTAGTTGGGCGATTCTTTCGTTTTATGGTGACTCGATATATTTGCTGCCAAATACTGCAAAACATTTGAATTTGTTAGATCTGCATTCTCTCTCAAAGTGACTGTAAAATCGAAATACTTTTTAAATTTCAAACCGGCTAAATGCACAAACTATTAAAAAAAAAGTACTGTCAATGTATGCCGTAATGTGGCCAATAGCCAATGTTGGCCATGTTGTGTGCAGGAGTGCAATTTCGTATCGTTTTCGCTTCCGAGTAAACGTGGGGTGATCAACAGCGTCCCAGTTGATCTGCTTAGATTTTTTTGTTTAGTAAATAACGGTTTCGATTGCATTATAATGCGTATGTCTTAGTGAAGGTATGCGGAAATGTTCGAAAGATATGCCGTGGCCCTGGAATGCTCCTGAAGGAACACAAGCAGGTTCTAGTCGGTAGAATCTTGACAATCCCTCTCACTCCACCTAGAGCGAGAGAAGGTATTTTATGAGTTCCCATCTCTCACACATGCGTACAGCTATTGAGTGGAATTCCCTGCCGGAGTCTGTGTTTCCTGATAGCTACACCTATGGATCTTTAAGTCAAGAGTGAATAGGTTACATTCAGGCAAGTATGCTCCATCGTCGACCACATCATCGCCTAACACCATTAGATGAGATTGGTAGTCGAGCTCGAGCCTATCAATAATTAAAAGAGAAAAATATTGTTGACAATCATATCTTCTGATTATTTTTCTTTCAAATTAAAAAAAAAAACAATTCTTTTTATTTCACATAGTCCTACATGGGCACTTATAAAACGTCAGAAGCCATTCCAAATTGGTTGTTTCGTCGTTTCCTATGGCGAAGAACCGGAGAGAAACTCCATGGTGAGTAACCATCATTCGCTTTTTTTTTAAATCTTTGTTCTTACAATATTTCCATATTACGTAATAGTAGATATTATGTAAGGACAGTGTAGACCAGTCAATATTGTACTCAAAAGTACACTATAAATAATCTATTAAAAAGTGAGTTCTCACATTCACATTATAAAAACGAGGCTATATAAAAAAAGCAAGATAAATAAATAATTACAAATATCATTAAATTAACAAAATAATTACTAACGAATTTATGGTAGTTGGGATCTAATGATATACAAAAAGCTTTATTATGATATACACGTTCAGCTTATATCAAAGGTTGTTTTTTTAAACATGTCGTTTATATCTTTTTTATTTCTTCACCGTTAATTACACAAAGCTAAGTAAATCCAAACACACTCTTTTTGAGGTTTAAATTCAATTTAAAATATTAACTAAACTAAAAAACTATTCATCATTGGTAATTCTTTCATCATAAAACCATCAGTTTTTTAGAGACTACAAATTAATTTAATGAGTGATTTTATATAGTGTAGGATATAAATACTAATGATAACAATCCAAAAATAATAAACAAAATAAAGCTGCTAATCGCATTCGGCGCACGCGCATACATAGTTATGGCGAGCTGACCGCTCCACGTGTAGGGAGTGTGGCCCAAGGTGTAAGCGAAAGCGAAGGCGTGCACGCAGATTTACGCAAAGTATAAACAATAAAAGACACCGCTAAGCTTAGCTCGGATTCTGAACATAATGTGGGTACCTGATATCGTATGATCGTGGGACACCAGTCCCATTTAGTTCTCTACTTGTACAGTCAGAGGTCAAAAATGCAGTTGAACCAATGCTAAATATTGAACGATGCAAGGCATGCTTCCCTTGCAAGTTGTACGTTTTCTGGCTTTCCGGAATAACATGACTTTTTAACTCCCAAATATTTTCATAATAATATAGGTATAGTTTTAATGGTACGTGGAGTCTTACCCTTACAAATATTCTAAATCAAAGTTCCCCTCTGCGTCCGTCGTTATGTTCGCGATAAACTCAAAACTACTGAACGGGTTTTCATGCGGTTTTTACCAGTAGATACAGTGATACATGAGAAAGGTTTAAGTGTATAATTTATTTATATTATAGTAGAGAAAAACCGAAGCGAACCAAGAACCATGCGAAACTAGCGAGTATCACTTGGACCATACATAATCTGTATGGCATGACATTTGTTATCTGTTTTATATTTTGATGAGGTCTGTTTGCTGCCTCTGCTCATGTTTATCACAGAACAAACAACCGAAGTACTTCAGATTCTAGCCTTCTATTAAATCAATCGTTCTGAGAAAATATGGAGCAGTTCGCTATAACACTTCAAACCGAAATATATGAAAGATATGTACGTAAGTGCTGCGAAATATAGTGGGGTCTTCAATAATTTCTTTATTATTGATAGGCTCGCGTTTGACCACTATCTCATCTAATGGAAAGCGACGATGTGGTCGACGATGGAGCACGCTTTCCTAGAAGTAACCTATTCACTCTTGATTTAAAGACCCTCAGCTTGGAGCTATTAGCACACAGAAAACACAGACTCCGGCAGGGAATTACCTACACTTTATAGCTGTGCGCACTATCCATAATTTAAGAATCGCATATAGCATAGCATAGCATAATCAGCCTTTTAATGTTCCCACCGCTGGGACTCAGCCCTCCTCTTCGCTTTTAGCGATAAGACCGTCCATTGTGACACTATATTAATATTAAGTTCCTAATGTAATTTGTATTTTTGGTGTACAATAAAGAATATATCTATCTATCTATCTATCTCTTTAGGAGAGGGAATGGGCCGTAATCCACCACTCGGGCCCAGTGCGGATTGGTGGATGTCACATGTCTTGGAATTTTTGGTTCTAAAACATGCCGGTTTCCTCACGACGTTTTCCTTCACCGTTTTGAGAGCAGTGGTAATGAAATAAATTACATAAAGCAATGCGCCTGGCTGGGTTTGAACCCGCGACCTACAACTTGTAAGTCGGGGCCGTTACCACTCGGCGTAATTAATCGGCGGAAAATTTTTAGAATCGCTTACGATTTATTTTGTTAGGTAACGGGGACGGTATCAACCTAATCTTGGGTAGGGTAATCGACTTTTAAATCGGGGAGTGAGCCCCTATTGGATTCTTGCCATAAGAAGCCCCAACTTCCAACAGGGCTTAAAGGTTCGTAAAGTAAGCGGCCTGGAACTCCAAAGCACTGAAGGAACACAGGTGGGTTTTACGCAGTAAAACTCTGACACTCCCTTACTCTCCTGATGATTTCCCACCTTAAAAACAAAGGCCTCGTTAGTGATAACTCTCAGTCTATTATTGGCACCGTAGGTCACCAAGCCAAGGCCTTTACTTGCAAATAGTATGTAAACATCTTTAATTTCCGTACCGTTTTGTTTTGGCAGATAAGGAAAAATATTTGTTTTATTTAATCCTTACTTACATATTATAAGACACCGTCACTGCTGGACAAGTCACCAGCATGACCTGTCCTGTGCGTCTCGCATCCATTGGATTCCCACGACTCTCACCAGGTCATCGGTCCACCTTGTGAGAGGTTTTCTAACGCTGCGTCTTCAGGCACAAGGACGCCACCGCAGAAGCTTTCGGCCTCATCGACCATCAGCTGTTCTGTAAGCAATGTGCCCCACTACCACTAAGTTTGGTGATTCTTCGGTCTATGACGGTAACCTTGATTCTCCTGCGGATATTTTAAGGGTATTTTTAATATCATGCGGATTTTAGGTTGCCCCGCAAGCAGAAAATTTCAAAGTACATAAAAACGCGTTCCACATGCGTATTCCACGCATTACAATAAATACTTGTATGAAATGGACAATGGCAATCCCGCATACGTGATGAAATCCTCACAATATTAAAACACCCTTATTTCTGATTCGATCACCCAAGGAAAGTCTGAGCATAGCCCTCTCCGTTTTAACCTTTGGGTGACTTTAAGCCTTCTGGGGAAGCCCATTCTGAACGACCACGTTTCAGACCCGTATGTCATCACTGGAAACGCGCACTGGTGACAATTTAGTTACATTAATAATGAAGCATAATTTCTTACTGTCAAGTTGTTGGAATATATACTAGCTAGAAACAAATTAATGAGGGTATGGGCTTACGTCCCTCGAGACGAACCCAACGAATGAACTCATGTTTTTTCATCACTGTACACGTGGTCATGAAAATAAGAAAAATAAATATGTAAGATAATACTTTTTTTTCTCAAAGGGACTCGGGAAAATTCAGTCAGTTTATTTATTTGTTTGAACGCACTAATCTCAGGAACTACGATTCGAATTGAACAATTCGAACCAGTAATAATAATTGCTAACTCATTGTGTGTACCTGTGTACCAATTAAACGTGTTTTCTTTCTTTCTTTCATTAATTATATTATATAAATTATATAATGCAGTATATGCTGAGTTAGATGCCTTTTTGGCCTCGCACTGATGACCTTTTTTTTTTTAGTTTATACGATTGTGTGAGGCACAAATTAACGTTTTTTCTTTCTTTTATTATAATGGTCATTTATTACCATTGGTAAAAAACGGGGAAAATTGGCATAAACTGGCTTTTACCCAAAGAATACTTAATTAAATAACTAACGTGAAATGTAATTAACGAATATTTAGCTTTTTTATTTATTTATATTTTAGTCCTTTATGCGGTTTCGCTACATGCTTACAAACACGTAGTTCAGTCATGATTTTCCATATTATTCAAGTACCTATCTGTACGGGTTTTCTGAGATAGTAAGTTCATACGTCAGTTGTCGGTACCTACTAAATAAAATAATCTTTACTTATTTATTTATTTACTTCAAGAAAACCACAAACAGTTTAAACTTCTGAAATGATAATTTAAATTCAAGTGAACTTCACAGAATTATAATAAAAAAAAACCGGGCCAGTGCGAGTCGGACTCGCGCACTGAGGGTTCCTTACATAGATATCCGGTTCCTTACAAACTTTATGAAAACATTTCAATTCCCGAATTTTCCAAATCGCAAAAAAAGTCTTTTTTTTTTGACGTAACAACAAATTCACAGTTTTCAATATTTTTCCTATACCTGTGCTATGAGACCTTGCTTCATGCCGTGTTACAGGATTCTAGGTCAACGAGAAATACCCTATGAATTTTGATTCCCTTGAGTGTCGGCACACTCAATACACGTTTTTTGCGCCATAAACGGCCGTATCTTTTTTTTCGTTAACTTTTACAACTTCAAGGGACCGCAGACCTGAGTATATGGTTTTAATTACAACTCGATACGCGTTCCCGAGATAAAGGGTCTTGACAGACAGACGGACAACAAAGTGATAAGGGTTTTTCTTTTTGAGGTACGGAACCTTAAAAATACAATTTCAGGTGTCGAATCTATTGTTTTTCATTAATTTATACAACCAGCGATTGATTGGCTGATTGATATTAGATACGTATGACTGAACGCGTAATACTCAAATGCATAAATCAGTCTTATAATGTTTCCAATGGACTCAGGCCTCCTCTCTAGGAGAGGGAATGGGTCGTAATCCACCACGCGGGCCAATGCGGATTGACTTTCAACTAGTTCTAGGACATGCCGGTTTCCTTACGATGTTTTCCTTCACCGTTTTGTGCAATTTACAATTTACATCGGTACTGTACTTTTTTTTTTTTTTCCTTTGGGAAAATCATCTTATGACATCCTCCGCCCTTGGGCGGGGCGGGAGATAGTGTCAGACTTTTACTGACTAAAAACCCACTCCTGTTCCTTCGTTGCCTTCGTCCCAGGACCCCGGGTTTCGTTTTCATACTACCCATGGCCCCAGTAGGCTTCGACCCTGCTGGGCCCCTACGATTTGCTGACATCTCCTTGAGGCGCGCGTGGAACAATACGCGCCGTCGACGACTTGGGCTTGGTCCGGACGGTTACCGGACGATCGGACGGCGAGCCACCCATTGCTCGCCGTCCGCAAGCCCGCGCCTACGTTGGCCGGAAATCGGGATCAGAATCCCGGCGGCGGTTGGGGCGTGAGGACCGTTGCCTCACGCGATCGGCCGCCTCCTTTGCTAGCATTACTGCTTCGCAGAAGGAGGCGACCGCCTGCCACTCCTCCTCGCTCCGGACCATGGCCTGTACCAAGGCCGGCGCGAGAGATCGCCGCCGCCAATCGCCCCCACGAGGACACGGCGTTGCTCTGCCCAAGCGGGGCACACCTCCACCGTATGCTCCACCGTGTCCTCCGGGCGGTCCACACAGTGGCGACACCCGGGCGTCGCTTCCGCACGAATCCGGTGCACATCGGTACTGTACTGCGAATTTTCCTACAGACCGCGAGGCCATAGTGGCTCAATTTGCTTATGTCTTGGCCAGCCCCCCTAGCCAAGTTAAAACCGTTTCGTTTCGATTCTCTTTTCGTTGATCGAAACGGTTGTAACTTGGCTAGGGGGCAGATCTTAGAAATTGATCACGTTACACGTTAAAATTTGATGATATGTCAATCCTCGTTTGGCCTACTTTCTTTAGACCTTTAATATCATAGAAATCCTTCATCGATGATATGGTCAAACGAGGATTGACATATCATCAAATGTTAACGAAAAGGATCTGACCAGTTTTAGTTAGTTTAGGCTATATCATGAACTGATCAAAGATTCCAAGTTCTGGCCCCGACAGATACACTTTCCGAAAAAGTTACAAGATTGTTTCATCTTCAAACAAACCAATCCTTCAGCCAATATATACCTACTTACTGAAACTTCAGTAAACGAAAGTGACCTTTGCCAAATGCCGTGACCTTATCCATTACACTAATATTATAAAAACGAAAGTTTGTAAGTATGTCTGTATGTTTGTTACTTCTTTACGCTCTCGAACGGATGAACTGATTTGGATTTCACACGGGTGAACCCGCTGGTATAGTTACCGGCACGGATCTTGAGCGCTGACTTCTACAGTTCTACTTGCGCAGAAGCACGCAGAAGTGGATGAGCGAACGCCGGCGTTCGCTCGGTCATTGTCTTTCTATTGTGTCTCTAATTACGCTACTCAATACTACGGTTACTCAAATCGACGGTTGGTGAATATATAATATAATATATGGAAAACAAAGACTATAAGGCTATGGTTTTTGGAATATTACGTGGACTGGTTACCAGGAACTATGTTAACACCATGGCCTCTGCCTGAACAATGTTATTAATATCCATCGATAAAAAGGCAGGGTGTGACTTGCACACTCAATAAATGGGCCTGTTATTCTGTTCTATATTATTAGTCTGTTTGTTTCGTAGTCACATCGTATCCGCTGAATAGATTTGGATACAATTTGGAACATGAACAAGTTTTTATACCGGCAGTAATTTCTCTTGGCATAATTTCCTATTTCCATACAAGCGAGGCCGCAGGCAGACACAGGTAAACAATATATTGTTTATCCTAAAATTGTACCTATGTGATTTAGGAGCGATGTCAAGATTGATAGTTCTTAAGTGATTGTCTCCTTTCAATCACTTAGTTTCACTTAACATTCGACCTTCTAGACCTGTCTCGATGAGTCTTGGGATATTGGGACTAGTAACAGTGATATATAAATTGAAAACACGAGTCACCAGGCGTAGGTACTTGATACAATCTAATCTAAATTTGGAACAAAGAAAAACTTGGCAAGTTTGAGTCGGACTCGCGCACAAACTTACCTATGAAAACAGTTTAATTCCCGAAGTGAGTTACGAAGATTTTCCCGAATCGAATAGAATAGACGTGTAGCGACATCTATGGCGTCACATAAGAACTAATCCTGCATCGCGCAATCAAAGTTCTCCGCGTGTTTAGAACACATAGAACATCCCGAAATCATCTATCGGGCAGTAGCCCACCAGACATAATACCCGTCTGGTCGGAGGATCCTCCCTTTTCAAAGGAGGTTTGCGGGACTTTACTCTCTGTTCCTGATACCTCCAAACTCCAAAGACGTAACTACAAATTTACAATTTTTAGTTTTTTTCCTGTACAAGTGTTATGAGACCTATTGCCAAATTTCAGGATTCTAGGTCAAAGGGACCCCTATGAATTTTGATTCCCTTGAGAGAGTCGAAATATACGTTTTTTGTAACATAAACGGCCGTATCTTTTTTTCCGTTAACTCAGTTTTCTTCTGTTTGATTTTTAACAGCTACAAGGGACCGTAGACCTGAGTTTATGATAAGGATATGAAAGATATAACTACTACTACTACTACTACTTAGTCTATTCATGGAGTATTGTGTTGCCCAGTAACTGTGTTGTTGAGGTGTGATAGGCAGTCGCTCCATGTAAAACACGGGTATTCAGCCGCAGCCGGCTAGACTGGAAGCTGACCCCAAGCTGGTTGGGAAAAGGTTAGAGAGATGATGACAGGACATACAACAGACATCGATCACTAATAAAGAACTTCTTCGTTCTTTATTAGTGATCGATGACTACAGAGTAAAAATAAAAATGATTATGAGTATCTAACTTAAAATTAAAAAAAAAAATACAATAATACACTACATCACAACACGTTATCTACGTGATAATTTAACGTTGCCCAGTGTCCAACTTGTCCCCCAATATTTTACGACGCATACGTAACGCGGGATAATGTTGTTAGACAATTTAAGCCTATGATACATTAGGGGTCTAAATATCATCCAACGATGACGCGCAACAGTGTCTAATTGTCCAACATGTGCCGCGTCATTTTGTCGGAACATTTTGTTCCTAAGGTTTGGGCTTTCAAAAGAAAAACGAAAGACCAGTGCGAGGCGAACGCGCGACCGAAAGATTTAATTTCATTAAGTACCTAGCTAATTTGCGTATTCTAGGATTTAATATCATCTTCACAGTATTAGTACGTGACTTTCATACATTTCATTATTTCAACATTTCTACTCACCAGTTTATACACAAAACGTGATCGTATTAGGACTGAAACTCTAAACTGAAAGGCACCTACGTAATTGAAATGTATCGTTTGCAACTGTAGCTACCATAGAGCACGGAATTGCTAGACTAGAGCTAGAGATGCCATAGATAGATAGATAGATATATTCTTTATTGTACATCAAAAATACACATTACAATAGGAACTTAAAATTAATAGGGTCACAATGGAGCCATAGAGCATTGGTAGCCCAGTGCAAACAGCTCCGACTTACGCAAGTCATACCTCGCGAGCTCTCTCTCAAAACGGTGAAAGAAAACATTGTGAGGAAACCGGTATAAATCAAAAATTCACGTCAACTGGAAATACCCTAAAATTTTGATTCCCTTGAGAGTGTCGAAATACACGTTTTTTAGCGACATAGACGGCCGTATCTTTTTTTTTTGTTAACTTAGAAGTTTGATTTTTTCACAACTTCAAGAGACCGCAGACCTGAGTACTTATATGGTTTTGATTTCAACTCGATACCTCCACGCGTTCCCGAAATAAAGGGTCTTGACAGACAGACAGACAGACAACAAAGAAATCCTATAAGTATTTTCCTTTTGAGGTACGGAACCATAAAAAATGGCTACTTCTGATAATGCTTGTCATATCTACCGCCAAAGCGTTTCGTAACTCTATGCTCCTAGTACCTACCTATACGTTCCGTCAAACCAACGTGATACACACGTTCAATGCTTGTTTCCTATATTACTAATATTATAAAGGCAAAGCTTGTATGTATGTGTTTGCTTGTGTGTATGTTAGTTACTGCTTATGAATAATGAAGTAGTTAAAGTTTGTTCTATTCTTTTCCTTGTGAAAGTGAGACTTAAAACGCTACATTCTGTTTTACATAATATGGAGCAAAATTGTGAAGGGATTTTAAAATATATTACAATCGCAAGCACCGCGTCCAGTTGAACTGGAAGGATGACAACCTCAAAGTAGTTGAGAAAAGAAAACATTATCTTCCTAGAGTCAAGAATATTCATTATGATAAAAATTAAACTTCAGACGGCACTTACTGTTGCCATGCATCGCCTAGCTAGGTCATCTTATCAGGTGCATCTGCGTTCGTCTGCGCATCATGCTGCGGGGTCGTTATCAAGAAACGTCAAAATAAATCAAATATGAGATGTACACAGGCCAAGATAGATTGTGTGTGCGTTTGAGGTCGGTTTAAATGTTCATGGAATTTTATAATAACTGTCCATAATAAAGGAGAAAAAAATTATGTACAAAAATTTCAAAATAAATAAATAAAATTATCTAAACATAAATATCAATCAGCTATTTCCGTGCATACTTTGCGCTGGCAGAAAAACCGAATGAAAAGCTATGAAAATTCCACTTCGCTATTGACGAGAATACGAAATTGAACAAATACTTTTATATCATCATTTACTGTTTATTACGAAAATAGTTTGCTTTGGAAGTTATTCAGATGCTTAAACACATCCCATTCCAAACGATATTTCAATCAGACTTCACCTTAACTGCGCAAGCGCCGCTTCACTGCACAGATGCACACTGTTGTTATGCGCGAAGTTAGGGTTACCAGCTCATAAAACTAAAAATCGGAACAGACCCGACCGTTTAGTTTTGAGTTACGGGAGATGATCCGAGGTAGCCCGTGAAGTTTTTAAAAACCTTTTTTTCTTCTGAAAATCGCTTAAATTTTTTGCTAACTACAAGTTTTTGCGAAAATAAAAAATTTACAGTGAAAGTAAAGTCAAATTTATTTATTTGAATATATTTACAAGATATCTTCGAGAACCAATTTTATAAATAACCCGGATTGACCTCTTTTGCAATATGCAAAACGCGTATGTCAGCTGCAACTCGCTACAGACAAATTCCAAATGTATCCAAAAAAACATGTTGTCCAGCTTTATTCGGATTCTGGACATCTGGCATCCCTAAAAACACACATGAGCAGTGTAGCCACGCTCAAACTGGGCCGGCTACTAATCAGATGCACTATTAGTCTCATTAGCATGCATTTACGAGTATAATGCTGTTGCTAAGTGCGTGCGCGAAGATACGTGGTTTTCATAGACAGAGGTATTGGGGTACGTGACTTTGTGGTGGTTACTGTTTCAATTATAAAATGAGACATGGTTAGTATATTATAGTCAGACATTTAGTAATTGACAGAAATAAAATTGTTTTAAGTACAATCGATAGAAAGAGGTTTTTAATCGTCGATTTTGATGAAGATGTCTGGTCTGTAACAGAGACTTTCGACACTGGGTTAGTTTTGATGTTTCTTCTCAGGGTAGTCAGCTAGGAAACATCGGCCTCATCTAGTTTTATCTGACGAAAAAATTGACGTGTAAGTGTTTTTAAAAATCCATTTGCAAAATAAATATTATTTAACATTTATATTCATGTGATTTTCTTCAAATATTAATCAGTATTTGAAGTAGAATATGTACTGGTAATCAAAGTACGAAAAAAAAAATTGGGTGACATTGAGACTTTCCTAGCGGCTTTTCGATAGATTTGAAATTGAAATTTTGACTATTCTAATGCATGTTTCAAAAATAGGTGTTATTTTGTCCCATATAAATATCTCGTAGGTACTTAGATCTTTGTTTGATTGAATAAATTACTTCTCACAAAATTTACAAATATTTTATTTTAATACAATGCCATTAAAACTTCAAAAATATAAAATAGCAATAAGTAGCATATTTTCATTTTCGACGCCGTACGTACGCCGATTGCTTTTTTTAGTTACAAGATTTTCATTTTATATCCATTCATTCAAGCTTGTTTTTTTTTTCTATTGATACAATGCTTAAAACTTGTTTTAATCTGTGTTTTTAAACATGTGTTTTGAAACAACTTATTTTAATCATGCCAACCCTGTACTCAATGCACATTTCATCACAACATGCCCCAATTTCTTACCACTCATTGTACTAAAACGTTGATTGTATTTTTACATCTCTCAATTCGGAGCAGGTTACACAAATATTATAACTATTTGTTATAAACGCTCCATGTCTGGACCCTCGCCAACTGTAAGGCATTCCTCTTATGAAGATTAGGTAGGTACATTGTAAGATTGTCATAAAAGAGTAGTACAGAAATTCTGTTCTTATCAAATACTCTGATTTGTAAAATGACAATTCACATAATTAGGGCGGAATTCGCCAATAAAACTAATCGCGTTTTAACATTTGGTTCGCATAATCGCGTTTAGCCAGTCACTAGTGCCACTTGTCTGTATTTTTCTTTCGTTGTATTTTTACAAGTGACACTAGTGACAGCGGCTAAACATGATTATGCGAGCCAGACGTTAAAACGCGATTAGTTTTATTGGTGAATTCCGCCCTTAGTATAGCTGTGCTTGCCGCGAAAGTCAAGGAAATCGTATTAATTTGCTAAAAACAGACATTCCACTTTATTGAACTTAGTCAAATGATTTAATTTGTCTTTTGATTCTGTTATCTATTCTATATATAAAAGAAAAAACTGACTGACTGACATATCAACGCACAGCCGAAACTACAGGGACTAGGAGCGTGAAATTTTGCACATAGCTTCCTTATATGACGTAGGCGAGCACTAAGATAGGACTTTCCAATATTCATTCCCTAAGGGAATGATACGGGGGTCCAAAGTTTGTATGGAGACATTTAATTTTATGCGGGCGAAGCCGCTGGCAGAAGCTAGTTAGGTATATTTCAGCATGAAAAAGAAAAACACTTAACTAATTAAAACTAAATATACGCAGAGAGCAGTGGTGGCCGAGTGGTAATGGCCCTGACTTACGAGTTGTAGGTCACGGGTTCAAACCCAACCAGGCGCATTACTTTGTGTAATTTATTTCATCAGCACTGCTAAACAAGACCACACAATTCGAAGACATGTGACACCCACCAACCCGCACTGGGCCCGCGTGGTGGATTACGGCCCATTCCTTTTACTAGAGAGAAGGGCTGAGTCCCTAACAGCGGGAACATTATAAGTCCGACTATACTATAGGTACACACGGTGACTTTGATAGCGTAGCAGGGCACACTAACATGATAAATGTGTGCGTAAACGCTAGCGCGTGAAACACAACAGGTATTATCGTTGTGTGATACAAAGTAACTCGTTTCTACACTCACACTCTTGAAAAAAAAAATAGTAGCCGTCTAAGTTACACGACTATGAAAATACAGCAAAAATTGGCTACTGTTATTAATGGCGCTGTGGCGCAATGCGTATGATACTTAACTGACGAGTAAGAGGTCCCAAGTTCGATTCCAATCGTCTGATGTAACAAAAAGTTTGCTTGTTTTTATTTTCTTTTTGATTTACCCCTGTTTTTTTTTTAATAGTAATGTTATAGTTACTCTCATAATAATTAAAATATTTTGAAAATATTGTGACAAAGAAAACTGCGATAACGATCCAACTATGTTTATTACAACTTATTAATTACATACATTAAACGGAATGGTCACAATTAACGAATCTGTTCATGATTATCTTTAATACAATATATAAAGTGAAAATATTCTAAGTCAGACAAGGATGGACGTCACTTTTTTAAGTTTTTTATTAGTGACATAAATCAACATGTTATCAAGAATGAATTATGATAGATATCGCAACTCTTGATCTCAATAACAATAACATCATGTCACATAATAACAACAACAGTATAATTACCTACAGCTTACTTCTTAGTCTTTTTTTTTTACTTATAACATATCAATCAACATGTTTTAAAAAATGAACTATGATAGGTATCGTAACTCTTGATTTCAATAACAATAACATGATAAAAACAACAACAACAAAAACAGCATACAGTAATACAGCTTTTTAAAAATATTTATAATTGGATTCAATTTAAATCAAAATTAATATCTAATTGGTGCACCTTCATTGTCGATTACTTCTTGTAACCTCGTTCTCATGCTAGCCACCAAATTTTCACACAGGTCAGTGCCGCGAAACGATTCCCACATGGATGACACTAAATTATCTAAATTACGTTTAGATCTCACATCAGATGAATCCCAGTTGAGCACCATGTGACCCCATAGATTTTCTATGGGGTTCAAATCGGGACTTTTAGAGGGCCATTCAATAACAGTCAAGTTTTCTTGGACACTTAACCAGTCTTGCACCATTCGTGCGCGGTGCACCGAGCAGTTATCGTGCACGAAGTAAATATGCTCGTCCGGGTATGCCACGCGCACGGTAGGCAACATAACATTTTGCAAGATGTCCAAGTAACCTTGACTGGTATTGCGACCCCCTACCTCCACTAACTCACCGGGACCCATCGATGACATCCAGCCCCAATAACCTAACGTAATGCGACCACTAGACCTGCATGGGAGAATATTTTTCTGATGGTAACGTTCTCCATCTTTTCTCCATAATATTTTACGCCCATCCTTATCTGACTTAAAACACTTTTCATCACTAAATATAACTATGTTATTGCACCAATCAAAATCTATAAATTTTCTTGCAAACCGCATCCTTTCTTCCTTATGCAACGCCGTCAGTAAAATTTTTTTCGCAGGCTTGCGACATTTAATTTTTGCTGCTCGTAAGTGGCGTCGAACAATTGTCATAGACACGTCGTGCATAATCGCAGTGTTTCTTGTTGTAGCAAAGCCGTCAGCGCTATACGTAGCAACAATATTTCGATGCAGTGGGTTGGCATCCGTATATGCAATTGCTTTTGGACCCGGACGTTTGGCATCGATTGTCCCTTCAGCTGTATATCTATGCACCCAAAACTGCACAGTTTTCCTCTGTAAACAATCACAAAATTACGTTAAAACCTAACAAATATCAACAATGTTAAATTATTTCGCATTATGTTAAGTTTGGATTTGTTACTTACCGGTAGCATTAGTCTCCTCGAAATTTCACTTATGGATACATTTTGTTTATATAATACTACTATCTCAGCCCTCAAAAGTGTAGACAAATGTGACATGTTAATTATTACTTGTAAAAAGTATCACTTTCCACAACGATTAATTATTTTTTGTCTCGGAGTAAGTTGTAGAACACACGATCGTGATAGGCAAAAGCGTTATGCCAGGTTAACTTATTATCCGACTCATTTCTTAAATAACTAATAAAGTGGGTAGATGATAATATTCATACACTTAGTTTTTAAAGCAAATATTCTAAGTTTTAGCTTTAATAAACTTCGTTATCATTATACTACAATAAAATAGAAAATAATGTTTTGTCAATGGCTAGGATCGAACTCGATACACCTTTAACGGCAAGCAAGCACTTGATAATCAGTGCTAATTTTCCATCTAATGAACGAAGCGAATTTTTTTATCTAATTCGTAGCAAACACATATACAAATATATATGTGTGTATATCGAGTAGTAAACGAGTTTTATTTTGTTTGCGAGTTGAGCTGGAGACATATTATTTGAATAGGTGAATTATTGTGGGATGGCACGCTCGGTTTTACTTCTGTTTGTATTGATACCCACAGCTACTTGATTATTGTGAACATTATTGCTGATTACCTACCCATATCATCAAAATTACTTTCCAAAGATTAAGTGTAAGTGTTTGATGCTAATTTAAATAACTATAATAATTTCATAAGTGAACGTTGTAAACGAAAATAAAAAAAAAAAGTTGACAATGAAAGGATTGTCAACTATTAATAATAACGTATTGTTATATTACGTAAATGATATATATATATATTATAAAATTATTTATATTACAAGTTATATACAAAAATTTCGTTAATTAATTTCGTAAATATACATAGTTTATATGTATAAAATTACAAAAATATATTTCGAATATTTTAATTATTACGAGAATAACCATAACATTACTATTCAAAAAAAAACATGAGTAAAACAAAAAGAAAATAACAGATAATTGGAATCGAACTTGGGACCTCTTACTCGTCAGTTAAGTATCATACGCATTGCGCCACAGCGCCATTAATAACAGTAGCCAATTTTTGCTGTATTTTCATAGTCGTGTAACTTAGACGGCTACTATTTTTTTTTTCAAGAGTGTGAGTGTAGAAACGAATTACTTTGTATCACACAACGATAATACCTGTTGTGTTTCACGCGCTAGCGTTTACGCACACATTTATCATGTTAGTGTGCCCTGCTACGCTATCAAAGTCACCGTGTGTACTATAATATACGCTGAAGGCAATAAATAACTCATAGCTAAAATATGGCGTCAAAAAATTCCTCCGTATCGCTGTCGACTGGTCGGAATTGTACCCAAAATACTGGCGACATATTTAATCTCTGTCTGGGGCAAAAGTCAGGCCTTGTGTCATGCGAAGTGTCAACTAGGCGTTTGGATAATTCTTTAAAAAACATATAAGCTCTCGGACCCAACGGCCCAAGAGTTGTTGCTTCAAAATCCTCCTAGTTCTGACTGTTCGTTCATGTCTCTAAGTCGGTACAGTGCCTTAATATACCTAACATAGATATAAGAAAGGTTTTTTATATACTTTCTTTTTAATATTTTGAGATGGAGAATCCTCAAATGTACTTCTGAAGAGTAGAAGTAATTCTTTTAAAATTCCCTCGGCTCGGCTTTGAGGCGCGCGTGGAACACTACGTGCCGTTTACAACTCGGGCTCAGTCCTGACGTGACGGCTGGACGGCGAGCTAAGCGTTGCGGCATTGCTGGCCGGGGATCGCCGCGCGACTTCCAATGCCCGGGGTGTCTTTTGTTGCTACGGCGTGAGGATGTCTGTTCCCTCACTGCTGCATCCATCTTCTTTGCTCGTATTAGTGCTTCACAGGAGGTGACCGCTTCCCTTCCCTCTCGCTTCGAACCATGACTGGTCATTACGAGGACCCGGCGGTGCTCGGCCCAAGCAGGCTACACCTCCACCGTTTCTCCTCCGAGCGGTTCACACAATGGTGACACCCGGGCGTTTCTTCCGCCTGAATCCGATGCAGGAACCTCCCGAATTATCCATGTCTGGTGAGGACCTGCATCATGTGGAAGGTGAGGACGCTGTGTCGCCTCTCCAGTTGCATCCGCGACCGCCTTTAGCATGATGAGATTTGCCGGACCTTTTGTATTTTTCTTGTGAACGGTGCGAGTTATAGAGTTTGACTCATTTATTATTCGATTGTGCAAATAAATATTTGTCTCCAAGGCCAAGTTCAAAAGTTTGTAAATAAAAATAGAGGCGGAATATTCCTTCATTGATCATTTGTTCTGTGTCTGGGTGTAATCTATTTAAATAAAAGGAGAAACTGACTGACTGACTGACATATCAACGCACAGCTGAAACTACTAGGACTAGGAACGTGAAATTTTGCACAAGGCTTCCTTTTATAACGTAGGTAGTGTATTCATAAACATGTAAACTCATAATATATAAGACAGTCACGACCAGAAACAACTAATTGTAGGCCTTACATTGCGTTCCAAATAAGAATAGGATCGATTGCCATGTTGTGACGTCACGACATACTGTCAAATCGAAGAATTATTATGGTGAGCAGAACAAGTTTTTTTTTTAAATTTATTTACGAACTGTGAACTTAAATTTTACTCATCTCGTGAGTTCTTCAATTTTGCCCAATTTCTTGCGATTTGACAGTATGACGTGACGTCACAACATGGCAATCGATCCTATTCTTATTTGGAACGCATTGTACAATTTAATTCAAGCGGTAATCGTAACCGCGATAGGCAGCACAGCAGCTAATCGCTCAACCACTGCGCCAAGCGTGTCCAAATAGGGTCTACTTTTTTTGGGATGGAAAATTATCAAATGATTTATTCTCTTACTTGTGGAGCGAGAGGGAGTGTCAGACTGTTACTGACTAGTCTAAAACCCACAGTTGCCTTTTGCGGCCGCTGTGACTCGGCGAACAATCCACCCTTACTTTGTTAACACCTCGAGCTACTTTCCGGACCATGGAACAGATGCGTTTCGCCTCGTCGTTTATGCCGCGTACATCGAAGGACTGGAACAATTTGCCTGCTGCGGTCTTTCCGTCCCATTATAATTTAGGTGTATTCAAGGCGAACAGGCTCCTACTAATAAGCTAGTGCGCCACACCATCAACAATTACATCAATCACTGTTTAGGTGGGATCGCAGTCAAGCACTAGTTTGTATCAAAAAAAAAAAAAACAAAACTTATAGCACATAGCAGAAATACCAACGTCACATCGAGCGTATATTTCAACTTTTTTTTGTGTCCTAGTTTCTGAAATAACTGTAGTTTTTTTTTTGGGGGAAATAGGTATCTACTCAATTCATCACTGTCTACAAATATTTATAATGGAACATCAAATAACCTGGTAATATCGGTAAAATGATTTTGCCAACCACTAAACAAATGAAATTAGGTACTAGAGTCCTCTATAAATCAATTTTGCTAATGGAATGAGCGGAATTGAACAATTTCTTTTATTTTATAGAGGTCTTAATGCGATCTAATTTACGACCTAAACTGAACTGTTGAAATGGAGTTATAAAACATTAGTTAGTATATGCAAAAACCGAAACACATGTCTAGTACTTTTATGTAAAGAATCTATGTACAAAATTTCATAACTGCACCATGAAAAATCACAAATTTATAAGCTTGTTATGTTACCTGGTTGTCCGCACAAATTTATGGTCACCGGGCCATCTGGGCGACTGAGGAGTTGTTTTGCTACCGCACCCAGCTGTGCGCTGGCGCCCAATGGCGGCTATGACCTGCCTTGACCTGTGTTGCACTTGTCACAGTGTCGGTGGTGGCCAAATTGGCACAAGTTGGACACCACCGACACTTAACTACTAACATCCCAACCAAGGTGACCTTGCTAGTTTCAATACTTGTAGACAGCAGTTGTAATCCATGACCTTCAACGCTCTTGGTTAGGCGCGTTTTCCCAACAACCGAACGTGTTGGCGCATGGTTTACATCCATATAGCCGCAACACAAACCAAACTCATAAACCAAGGTCACCTTGATTGGAACGCTAGTTTGCAACCGTCTGGTCACCCCTTAAAAATGTCAGTCGTGCGAGCGAGAAAGATGGATGGAGCTATACACCTATAATATAATATAATATAATATAATATAATATAATATAATATAATATAATATAATATAATATAATATAATATAATATAATATAATATAATATAATATAATATAATATAATATAATATAATATAATATAATATAATATAATATAATATAATATAATATAATATAATATAATATAATATAATATGTGTATTTAATATTTCATGTGAACCTGGCACCAACCTATTTTGCACCAACGCGAGCACAGTTAGGAAGCTCTTAGCAAAGCCATTTTTTGAGCAACTAGCACCTATTTGCACCTAAAATTTACATTATTATTGTTTGTATAAATTAATTTACTGACAGCTTAAAGTATTGTGGGACCAACAATATATTATTATTATTATTTTTGTCATTATATATGTGGGAGCTTGTAATTAGCAATTTAGTTATTTACCATTGTCATTATGTTGCTATTAGTCTGTAAGCTTTCCTAAAATGTGAAAAATAAAATAAAATTAAAATAAATAAATAATATATTTCACTATCAAACTAATGAACACACTATAACTATTCCAACTATCACACAACGCCGTCTAGTCCCAAGCTAAGCAGAGCTTGTGTTATGAGTACTAGACAACTGATAAATATACTTATATATTTCTAAATACATACATATTATAGACTAGCTTCTGCCAGCGGCTTCGCCCGCGTGATTGTAGGTTTTTCCATACAAACTTTAGAACCCCGTTTCATCGGGTTAGGGGCTGAATTTTGGAAAATCCTTTCTTAGTGCTCGCCTACGTCATAAAAGGAAGCCTTGTGCAAAATTTCACGCTCCAAGTCCCAGTAGTTTTGGCTGTGCGTTGATATGTCAGTCAGCTTTTCCTTTTATATATATATTTTATATATAGATAAATTACACCTAGACACAGAATAAATGATCGTGCTCATCACCCAAACATTTGTCCCGGGTGGGAATCGAACCCACGACCTCTATATAGTAAGTAACAGTTCAGTAAGTCGTCAAATGGATCGAGAGCTCGTGTTAGGGCTTCAGGAGAATATTGATTTCACCAAAATTCTACCAGAATTTAATAAAACAGCTTCATTTCGTACTTATATTATACTGCAGAGGCCTCCCTATCTTCATAGCATTCCTGAGGAATTCTTCCTCGAGCTCATTTCGTCATCTTTACCCGATTCGTTGCTGGTACACTTCGTTCTTAAGGTTGCACTAGTCGGTGGCTCTAAGTTGTTGATGGGCGACGTTAAAATACATGTGCAAGGAGGAACGTGGGGTTGGGGGGCGCGAATACGACTGGACACAACGGAAGATGCACGGGGGGGGGGGGGGGTATACAAACGCGCCGCAACGAGTTTCATTGTTATTATATTTTTTTGGTTTATTCTGCGCATTACCGCGCGTCGTGTGATTACGATGTAAACCCTTTGTTGTTTTAAAAAAATAAAATTGTGCTTTTTCTTCATAGTATTAACACTTCCACTTCCGCATCCGCAAAAAAGTTATTTGCCATCTGTTTCCGTTTCCGCTTCCTTTAAGACACTTCCGTTGCATCACTAATGCTATCTCATTTAACAACAGGTAAAAATGATTTGATGAGCAATAAGAAGTTAGAGCACATACAAACACATAAAATATGTACTCCCATAACTCGAAATTGATTATTTGAATTGATTTATAACAAATAAAGCGCGTATATGAACCGACCTTTCGGCGTCTAGATATTATGAAAAACCCAATGAAAAAACTACAAAAAAAAAAAATACTGAACCTACGTATCTGTTAAAAATTAATTTAATTTTTTATTAATTAATCTATCACTGTATGGTAACAATTTGTCCATAAGTTTTTTATTTAGGCCAAAAGATACGCAAATTTGTGTCAAAATAAAGAAACGTTTTGACGCACATAACTTCAAAATTAATATTTTTGCCGTTTTATTTCCATACAGGGATTCTAGATAATGACAAAGTAAATCGATATATTTTTTTTGTTTCGCCATTACACCGTCAAAAAAGAAGTGATGACCGGACTAGGGCACCCTTAAATGAAGAAATACTGACTAACAGAATATCCTGAAATTGTTCCAGATCCTTCCCTACATAGACGGGTTCAACCACGTGTCGAAGATCGCAGCTCTGACAGACGTGGAGATCAGCCTGGTTCGCGCGTGTGTTCAGAATCTAGTCTACTATGGAGTGGTTACCTTGGTACCAATCTTCCAGTACTGTGCTGTAAGTAATAATAATAATATTTTTATTGACACTTCAAGGCATATTTATCAGTGTAGCTCTGACTCTTGTACTAGGATTTCCTGTATCACAAGAGCCAGACCTCTCAATATACAGGGTACATAACAGAGAAGTACAATAGACAAGGTCAAAGGGCAATTACAGGATTGCAGAATTATAAAAAAGGAGTAATTTTTTCATTAAAAATATAAGAAAAGGGGGGAAAAAAGTATATATAAATAAGAAATAAGAAGGTACTCCATGTGTAGGGCATGTTTACGTGAGGGTAGTGTGTGTGTGTGTGTGTGTGTGTGTGTATGTGTGTGTGTGTGTGTGTGTGCATGAAGGTGAGTAGTGTATGTGCGTGTAAGTACCTACTACATCATCACCAACATACATGCTTACCTAATCATAAGGATACCTAACTCAAAAAAGATTCAAATACCTTCATTTGAATCTTAAAAAATATGTTTCAATAACAAGGACCAATTTTTAAATACTCTCTTTTTTAGGTTAGGTCTCTTTTTAGGATTCCGTACCTCAAAATGAAAATCGGAACCCTTATTAGGACTACTTTGTTGTCCGTCTGTCTGTCAAGACCATTTATCTCGGGAACGTGTGGAGGTATGGAGTTCAAATTAAAACTATATACTCAGGTCTGCGGACCCTTGAAGCTGTGAAAAAATTAATCTTCTAAGTTAACGAAAATAAAGTTACGCCCGTTTATGTCGTTAAAAACGTATATTTCGACCCTCTCAAGAGAATAAAAATTCATAGTGTACTTCCCGTAATCCTAAATTTTCGCATAATTAAAGTAATATCTTATAACACAGGTATAGGAATAAATTTGAAAACAGTAAAGTTGGATTCAAAATGAATAAGTTCATGGAGCGCTTGTTTCAGAAATAATAAATTAAACAATGAAAAAACGACAAAAATTTACAAAAAAAATAAGGTGAAACACTCTCTGTTTGAGCAATAATGGTTTTGACTTACTATATTATATATATATATCACGTAAATGTCACTGAATAAAAAGATATATAATATCTTTAACTATACCGATTGTCTTAGTCTGTAGTCTGTCACTGTACTTATTAAAATAAAATAAAATAAATAAATACAAATGCATTTCAAAATAGTCGTACACAGAAACTCTTTTATAAGTGTATGATCGGCGAAAAATGCCTCTGATCAACCCTCAACGAAAATAAATAATCTGACTTGGTTTGACCTTTTGGGGAAAAATCGAGCATACAATGCATATTGGACTTGAAGCCTTTAATAACAAATGAGATATTTTAAGGAAAAGCCAGGTGATAATGTATTTCATAATTTTCAGGTGTACAGTGCAACACCTAAGTTAAGACAGCTGACTCGCTGTGCAGGTCTGCAGCGGCAGTGTGTGGACTTCTGTGCAAGATCTCGTAAGTTACACATTGTTATCTCCATTATCTTATGTTCCCTTCACAAAGAACCGCATTATATAAATAAGCGCAGTAAACATGGAATTGTAATTCCAAAATGTAGATTAGCTAAGAAAAATCATTTACTATAAACAGTATGCGGTTTTGTAACAAGTTGCCAAATAGCTTTTAGCGAGAGAATAGTATGTTTACATGAAGAATCATTTTCAGAAAAAGTATCTACTTAATATAATAATAATAACGTACTGGTTGCAAATAAAGGGCACTGGTCCACAACCTGTCTTTATATTATTTCTGATAGATATTTGAATTCTTAAATTAGTTTCCCTATCATTAGACCTGAATGCCAGACACCGTTTTTTACTTCTCCCACTTTAGCGGGAGTGTTGTAATGTTAGACTTTTACCGACTAAAACCACACCTGTGTCCTTCAGTTGTCCTTTGCGTTCTTAGACCACGGGTTTCCTTTTCAAAAATTACCCGTATGACTCCCCCTAGGGGCAAAATTTCCCATTCAACCAAAAATATTCGACTCTCGAATCAACATAATATATCATTTCTTTCTGCTCTCAGCTCGACAACTGCCCAAAGTCAGCGACATATTCCGCATGTACGCGGGCATGTCATATGGCAGCACCATCAGAGATCTCTGTAGGAGGATGAAGCCTCAGGAGCTGGCCATTAACGAGAGGAAACTGGTTCTGTTTGGAGTGCTGGAAGGGCTTATTAGAAGGGTTTATAAGGTGAGTAAATTTTACAAGTTATGTAGATTAAGAAGTAACCTTAGATTGTGGTCGTTCATCAACAACTTGAGTTCTCATAGTCAAAGCATTTATTTACAGGCACTTTCGAATTGTCAGGAAGTGGATCGGTCAGAAAGATGAAGGTAATTGCACATCCCAAAGCGTATATCTCTATGGAGAAGAAAGTGCAAGAAACTTCATGGACACTCTTTCAATCATGTATTATATTCTGTTTACATATTTCTTTTCGATTCTAATACGTGAGACCATTAAAAAAAACTGTGCAAATGCGAGTCTGACTCGCGCACTGAAGTTCCGTACAAACTTATCTAGAAGTATGTAAACAGCTCAATTCCAGAATAAATTGACTGTTTTCAGACTTATTCCTTTAACTGTGCTTTAAGACCTTGCTTAATAACAAATTTCAAAATTCTGGGTCAACGGGAAGTACCCTACCCTATGAATTTTGAATTCTTTGAGCGTGTCAAAATATACGTTTTTTGCGACATAAACGACCGTATCTTTTTTTCTCGTTAACTTAGAAGTTAGATTTTTTCACAGTTTCAAGGAACCGCAGACTTGAGTATATGGTTAATTTCAATTCGATACCTCCACGCATTCCCGAGAGAAAGGGTCTTGACAGACAGACGGACAACAAAGTGATCCTATAAGGATTCCGGTTTTTCCTTTTGAAGTACGGAACCCTAAAAATTGATTTATAATCGATTATTTCCATAATCGATTATTTATTCACATCCCTACCTTGGACCTAGAACGCTGTAATTTTGCACAGAGGTTCTTTTTATGATTTTTATGTGTAAGAATAAGAAAGGATTTTTCAAAATTCACCAACCTAAGGTCCAAACGGGGTCCAAAGTTTTTAAAGATAGAGAAACCTACTTTCACAAGGGCGAAGCCAGCATAGCACACACTGGTACCCTGGTAGCATATATTTTTGATACAAGCGCAGAAAGTTTGTCATAGCGACCGAGGCGGAATTCGCACGAGCCGAATGTGTTATGGAGCCGAGGGCTGCAGTGACAAATTTGCACGTGTATCAAACGACTTTTTTCAATACACTTACGGCGAAATGAATAAACGGGGGTTGACCGGTGACTCGTGGGAGGCACGGCCAGCCTGATACGATATACGAAATAACATTATGGCGGGAGAGAACACGCGCACTTTTCTGCACTAGTGCGGAAATCAGTCTATTGCGTGGCTAAAGCGGTGGGATAAAAGCGGGTTTTCGAGAAAGTGTATTGATAAATATATTTTCATTCTTTCCATTCCAGTTCCCAATAACCTTGCACAACGACGACGCAGCCTCAATCCTGAGCGACCACAGCCAGCCCCTCGTGCGGACGTACAACGGTCTGGTCTGCCTCGACGAGCTCTGCTGTCAGAGTGGGCTGTCGGCCTTGCAGATTGAGGAGCAGTTAGAGAGAGATAGCAACGTCGTGTTCATCGTCAAATGAAAGAGATGGAGCAGATGACGTTACATTAAAGAAGGTTCGAACAAGAAGGTTTTTGTTCGTCTGTATTTATTTTTTATGGGCTTTTGATGATTCAAAAAATATGGGTATATATAATCATATGTCGTAAGATATCTATAAAGAAGACATTTTTGACTTTATGGTAGGTGCAAAACAAATTTGCCATAAAGTAAATTGACCTTTTTGCACTGTTAAAAATGTAAGGATCACGTTAAATGTCGATTCAAGACAGCTTTATGTCTGTTTTTTTTTTAAATTAAGAATGTCAATAAATGTAAGAGGGTCAATGACCGTTATGGCAAACTTATCTGGCTCCTACTATAAGTACTATAACAAAATAAAGGTAGGTATAGTCAGGACTGACTTTACAATTTATGCTAAAGAATCTTGTAAATAAAGAATCAGAGAATCTTGTAAATAGGGCTGGCTCTATTTTGTTTGTTAAAGAAGCGGGTTTAATGTGATTTCTAAGGGCGGAATTCAACAATAAAACTAATCGCGTTTTAACGTTTGGCTCGCATAATCGCGTTTAGCCGCTGTCACTAGTGTCACTTGTAAAAATACAGACAAGTGACACTAGTGACAGCGGCTAAACGCGATTATGAGAGCTAAACGTTAAAACGTAATTAGTTTAATGGTGAATTCCGCCCTAAAACTGGAAAGGGACGCACGATGAACCGTAGATCTCACATATTAGAAAAGAATAATGCTTTTGCGATTAAGAACTTGTATATTTGATTCTTGTATATCTCAATACGGACTATAAAAGGTGAATTCATGAGTTTGTGATAATCAAGCCACTAGATATTGCAGATGAAAGAATGATTGAAAACACTTAATACCTATTGCACAAAATACAAGAAAGATGAATTTCTTACGTGTTAATATTAGATACAATAGTTTGACTGTTAGGAGTGCCAAAAATAAATCATTTAACACTTTAACCGCCCGCTTCAGATTGATCCAACGAGTGTTTTCGTGTCCTATTCGCCAGGGTCATGTATTTGCGACTGGATATCTATAACTATCTCGTTTACCTCTTCAATCCCCATAGGTGACAGAAGAGCTGACGATATGGAGGATTTGGTCGTAAATATGCGACCCTGGGGGAATAAATGCGAGTCTTTGTCGGATATATTCGACATAGGCGGTTAGATATTTGCTTCTAATTCTGTAAACAGGATTCTCATATTCGTCCAATAGTTGAAGACTTATTGGTCTAAAGTTTATGAATATTGGACGACATTGTTACCTATGTATGGTGACTGGTAATTAGTGACCGATACTTAAACACGTGATTGTACTTATGATTACAAACAAATTTCCCATAGAAACTTTTTTTATATACTCGCTAGTTTGTAGGCACATTCACTGATTAGGTACGTACACCTATGGGTTTGCAAGCTTCGCGGGTGGTCTATCACTATTGTAGGTACGGCGGCGTCACGCGGCTAGCAGCTGAGCGGCCGCCGGTCGCAGGCGCGCGTGCGTATTTAAATAGCTGTTTTATTATTGTGATAAAACTAATGAGAAAAAAAAAGTTTATTTTGGAAAGTTGTTTGTAATCATGAGTACAATCATGTGTTTAAGTATCGGTCACTAATTACCAGTCACCCTATATATTTAGGTACCTGCCGTACCTAAGGTAAAATATTAGGGTCAGCACAGACGAAGCAGCATACTGCTAAAGCAGTTTTGCTTTATTTGATAATAAACTCAACTGGCACTGTAATAGAGTTCAAAATACTATGCATAAAATAAACTATGTGTTCAACATCATACGTATGCCTACGCATAAAGTCGTAACATATTTTTTTATTAAAATAGTATTTAAAAAATGTCAAATCAACATTATTATTTCATATTACATCCAGCGTCTGGTAGTCTTCTTAAAATGATTTTTATAGACATAATGCAAAAAGATCGGTTAAAATGTGTTTCACATAGATCATTAACAATTACAAAAAAGGGTCTCCGGAAAAAAGAAAACAGTTTTTGCCTTGAGTTTATGTGTAGCAGACATCAAATTTTTTTTTAAGCTCCGTCTATGTCCCTAAGGACTTTATTTCACCGGGACACCATGGTGGCACGACCAGCCGCTGCTACCAACAAAATATATACAGCTCTATAGAGAGTTACTTACCTGGTGTCCGTTTGGTTGCGCAACCAATTTTGCGGGACCAACTCGGACGCGTGCACTTAAGGTCCATTTTGATACTGTCTCAGTGTGGTGTAGCGACTTTGGTGTCTGTATGGTGTCTAGTCCGGTAGCTTACGGACACCGTGGCGGCGCAACTGGTCGCGCCGCCTTATTATCTCGGTGAAATATAGCCCTTATGCCATAATGCTATTATTTCCATCCATTTCTCTGACCTTGCTAAGTAACCGTCGTAGAAGAACGTTAATGTTCATTCGTATTAAAACTTGTTCATAATCTTCTATATGAATATAACACTAATCTGTATAAAAATAAGATTGATATTTCTATGAAGTGATGACGTTACTTAGCAAAGTCAAATATGGGTCGGTAAATTTTTATAAGATCTAACACCCAGATTCCGAAAGTCAAATTTTAAGTATTATTTGCTATTTGGTGGGTTTAGCTTACCATTCATATAGCGTATAATAAGGCGGCGCTACGCATACCTGTAAAGGTAGCGATACAGTTACCTGTAAGTGGTAGATGCAAGTAGCAGGCATGCCAATGTATCACAATAAGTTCTGATTGGTGTATGTCACTATGGCATTCAAACTACTTGCATACTTATGTGCAAGCTACAGGTATGTTTATCGCTGCCTTTGGCACAAAAGTATGTAAGTACCTTAAATGTTATTGCGCCATGACGTTCTGATTGGTGGAAGTCACTATAGCATGCAAGTTACTTGCATACTTTTGTGCAATATACAGGCATGTGTGTATTGCAGCCTATACTTTAAAATGTTTCAACACTTACTAAAAGTAAGCAAATGTTTTTGGCTTTCAGAATAGAGGGATTAAAAAGTTAGTAAAACGATGATTAGATTTAAGAGGACGACAGGACCTAAAGCGCGGTCACTCTCGGACTGCATACAAAAGAAAGAAATGCGCAAAGACACAGTACTACCATAATAGAAAGTATTTTAGCGTTTTACTAAAAATCGATTTGATTATAAAATTAAAACACTATAAAGGTAAAATGCTTGTGAAATTATATGACAAACATATAGAATGATTGCATTTGAATTAGTACGGTTTTTAATCGATAAAAGTAATTTTTAGAGGTATCTTCGTCATTTTTTCTATTCTACTAAATTAGCTTTACCTATTATGCTTTTGAACACACTCTTTATCAAGCATTTATCCTGAATTTTTTTTTCTGATTTTGTTGACTGCAGTTGATCATATACTTTTGCGTATTATAAAACTCGCGATTAACTCCTGTAGTCCTTTTAAAAGATTTCTATACTATAAATAGATTAAGAAAAACAACGAAGTTGTGTATCTTTATATCTTTAATTAAAGTGTCCTACAGTGCCTTGTAGGGCTGTAGGAATGTACGAAAAAGTTTACCGTAGTCCTAGAACTCAAAGGGCAATTGAAGAATTTTGACAAGCCCTTTCGTTCTATCCGATGGATGCGAGACGCATAGGACCGGTCGTTACAGCTACTCGCGGGGGGAGGACTATGTCCAACAGTGGATGCCTTTCGGTTGAAATGATGATGATAGACGATGGGGCTGAAAGTTTCTGGAGTGGCGACCACCTACCGGAAGATGCAGCGTCCGAACGCCTCCCACAAGTTGGGTCGATGATCTGGTAAAACCAAAATCCAGTCGTAGACGTCTTTCGGTTGAAATATGATAATGATGAGATATTGGTAGCCATAAGGAATGCAAATTTTCGTTAGCATTTAATATGGGCCTGTATTTTGTCTTCATGTGTCCAATCAATGTCAATTTATAATCTTGTACACTTTATTTAAATTATAAGTGAGTACAATGGTATAAGAACTCTTGTATAATAATTTGTTGTATTTTTGTATATAATTGTATAATTATGTAAAATTAAATTGATTCTTTTTTACTCTGAACGATGTAAGGGCGAATGTAAAGATACGATCCTACGTAACTAAAAATGATATATTTCTATATAAAAATATGTACTTGTAATCTTTATAATTAGGGTCTTATATTCTTTGTAAAGCCATAAAAATACTACCCTATCTACTTTTTAGAAAGCTAGATTTTCTATTTTTAGACTACAATGTAACCTTTATAGGTACTGAATATTATACAATCTGATTTTTATTAGCACGATCCAATTTTATATTGGCATTAGTTAATAATCAAAGACACGATTTATGCAAATATTATCCAAAAAACATTACAACTATTATCTACAAATATGTAATGTATGTAAGGATAATATTTGCATAAATCGTGTCTACTACTAGCTGACCCGGCGAACTTCATACCGCTTCAGTCAAATTAGTTTTGACGTGACAACGTCTTATAAATTGGTTTGCCGGGTGACACTTCAAGAAACTGCGTTACGCTCCGCTCACGTTATGCGCTCACAATGAGAGCGAGGGAGAGGCACGCGTCCCTTCCACTCGGGCATGGTTAGCCCGCCTAAGAGCGAGAGAGACAGACATAAAAAGTGAAAGGCACGCGTCCTACTATACGAATGAATATTCACATTAAAATTATTTTACCACTCAAAGTCGTTGTCACGTAAAACTTTCGCCCGTATACCGACTTTACAGGCAACCAATTTTTTTATTTTGATTTTTACGTGAATGTTTCCATGTTTTACCTAATACGTATTCTGATATAGGTACGAGGTAAAGACGAATCTGGATTCGTCTGCTGCTTGATTCATGTGAATAACAAATCAGAGAACATCAAAATCGGTCCAGTCTTTCTTGAGTTAACTAACCCGACTTTATTTTATTTATAAAGATCATGCATACTATAAAAGAAAATCCCGAATCGCATCGATCTGTCAGAAAAAAAAAATTGTTCAGTATATTTTATTCGCTTAACTCGAAAAATGTAGGGAATACTTACCTGAATTCAATTGTAAGAGTAGAATTCGAGACCTTAAAACCTGGTAAAAAAATTGTATGGTGATAAAAAAATCAGATTACTTTAAATAACGGCTATTTTTCTATACCTAAAGTAACGGCATATCCGTCATAACTTAGTTTTTACAATTTCAAAAACTGCTCAATATTAGTTTTAACATATTTTATAAATGTTTTGTTTTTTTTTTATATATTTTACTAAATGTACATATTGACCGGTAAATCCGTAAAGGTGCTAATAATTTTTATTCTAATGTATAACATGGATGCAAGAATTGTAAATCTGTTGTTAAAGATGAAAACCAAAGAAAAAATATGTAACGTGTGTTGCAGTTGAAACTAAAATATCAATTTAAAAGTACATTATTTCATAGTTGGATACAGATTTTTGATGTATAATTTGTTTTTTTTAACCTTTTAGAAAGTTTAAAACTATTATAAAAATTTCTTAAATAAAAAAAAGTTTAATATTGAACTATAACTATTTAGGTAGGTAAGTATTTTATATATAAAACTTTAATATAACCGCTTGGCGGTTTTTTTTACAATTTAAGTATCTAAAACAACAGCCTGTATAATTTAAAATTTAAAAAACCCACCGATTGTGTTTGATTTACTTACTAAAAATAACGCTAAGACATCAGAGTACAGAACAGAACATTTTAAATAATTTTCCAAATATAAGGAATTTCTGTAATTAAGCATCTAGTGGTGTCTAGTCGTGTTTTGTAAAATAATCTGTATATTTGTTGAATGTATGTTTTAGCTTAAAAAGCTTTATTTTGAAAAATCTCTGAACTTTCTGAATTTATCTATTTTAAATTTGATTGTACCTAGTACCTACATCTTGTATTTACACAGAAAAACATTTATAAAAACAAATGTACAAAAGACGGTCTTGTCGCACAGAAATTCTTCGGTGGAGTGAACAAATGGAGATAGATGTCAGTGTAATTAATGTACATTAAATATACAATTTCAAATAATATACATATTAATAAAATATATGAAATTATAATTGACAAAGAAGAAAATTTTAAGTGAAAGATAATGCTCCTTTACCTTTTTTTTTTAAGGTTGGTAGCATTTGAAAACCCCTCTCGTATTTGGGTTTTTAATCTAGAATCTGCTAATAAGTTTTTGATAACAAGATACGAGTTTTATTTTCTAAACAGTTCAGAGATTTACAAAATAAAGCTATTAATGTATAGACTTTGGCTGGCTATAGTCGGCATTATCCGATTCTTTTTGTTATTATCCAAATGTTTTCTCGTCAGCTTATTTTGTTTTGTTAATTATTAAGGCGTGTTCAGACTTTTACTTCTTACCCTATATTGAAGCTGTTGAAATATGAATTGTACGTTATTGCAATTCTAAAATAGTTTTTATCCACTGTAGAATTATTAAAAAACTTGTATTAGTTGAAATTAAATTAGTTAGCGGAACTCCACAGATGTCTGACTAGAATCTAGATATTTGGAATTATCATTCAGAAAACAATATTTTATAACAGTAATATATTATAACTGTCACGTCTGCTGAGTTTCGCTGAATAATTAAATTTGAACTTGCGTACGCGTTTGAAACCTCCATTTTAGTAAATACGCCAAAACTAGTCAGGATTCTTTTGTGCCTTATTCTTATTGTTATATTTGAAATTATGTTGTAATCAATGCATAATACTAGTTATTATTGGATATTAATCGTTATTTTTTAAGAAATTATCACTACTCTCTGTTGTCGTCATCCTTCATTTAATTTCATGTTTTATTTTAAACGTGGTGAAGAAAATAATATTTGTAATTTTTTTTATTTTTACACTATCAAACAACGCACGCATCGCAGCTGTTACTGGAACGATAAAGGTACAATGCGTTCCAAATAAGAATAGGATCGATTGCCATGTTGTGACGTCACGTCATACTGTCAAACCGAAGAATATTATAGTGAGCAAAACAAGAAATTTTCAAAATTTTATTTTTTACGAATTGTGAACGCAAAAAGTTTAATCAGAATCAAGTTCTTAAATTTTACCCAATTTCTTGCGATTTGACAGTATGACGTGACGTCACAACATGGCAATTGATCCTATTTTTATTTGGAACGCATTGTAAAGACAGACTGAGCCCACGTACGCTACGAGTTAACATATCTATACTCCATTCGCGTTAAGATAAGACGTTTTAAAGTCCATTCATTCGATTTTGACTTCTATTCCGGAGGCATAAGGATGGCATTAAAAGCAAAATGTGATTACAATACCAACTATTTACTGCAGCCGCCATTTATCATGTCACCAACACAATAAAAGTCAAAATGGTTGAACAGACAATAAAAAAGGTTCTCCTCAAAACAGACAACTTACGTGGGACGCGTGTGACAGCGTTGCGTTTGCCAAGTACGTTTCTATGTCACTTTATTTCAAGCAAATTCAAGAGTCTAGCTTAGATGTCATATTGCGTACGTGGGCTCAGTCTTAAGCTTAATTATCGAAAAAATATTGTTACAAATTGCCAAAAGTGTTAGGGGATATCCATATATTGGGAGGGGATCGGGTCAACTATAAGTGTGATATGGGCCCACCCCATATCACACTTATAGTCGACCCGATCCCAGGAGTCATAGGTATTGTGACATCACATTTCAGAATCTAGATTATTTGTAAGTATTGAAACGCGTAATTTTAACAGTTAATGGAAATCTTCAAAATAATTTAAACTCTTTTCCATCTTATGGTTTCAATTTCTGTGTTGCCGAGTTCGAAAATAAATTTCTAAACTGCTGTTAATTTAAGATGTTAAATTGCAAAAGGGGTGACGACACCCAAGAACGGGGTGTTTCACAAATGTCACTAGAACTATGGGAGTGGGGGTAAAAACAGTAAATTCGTGTGATGTAATTTATGGATGGACCCTTTGCTGCCGTGATTGGTTGAATGAATTTGCAACAGCTTTTCGCATCACTAAACTTGCGTATAATTTCTTCCCAGTAACAGGGAACTTGTTTGGTTGATAATGTATAAAAACCCTTTTTTTTAATTATTTGATAATTAACGTTTTGGATACATGTGTAAGTACATACATTTTAATGTTTATGTTATCTTCATGTAATACGACTCATTAAAATTGATTATTTTTATACAAATGATTTTTATTTCAAATCCACTCTGTAAGATTCAATTGTTTTCGAGTAGATATTTTCAACGATACCGCTGAACCGCATTACTGCTCTGCGTTCAAAAATGAGGTTAGAGTTAAATGTAATGACGTCATCAGGTTAGATACTCTACGCTCGCATTTTTGTACGCAAACGTAGAGTTCAACTGTCAATGCCAAGCAACTGTCATTCCTGCCGCTTACACCAACAAACTACCCTGCTCAGAGAAGGTTTAATTCTAGGGTAGCTACTCGAGTTATAAAAGAACGACCCTAGGTTGCAACTCGAAGCATTTTTGAACGGTTAGAGTAACGACCCCGTCCCTTACACTGTTTATTTTTTGAACGCAGGGCTGGGGTGTCGATCACAATTTTTTTTTTGCTATCCACACCATGTCAACTAGTGACGTATAACGAGTAATAAAACAATTTGTAATTAGTTTATTAATGATAATGCTAAAATTGGCCGCGTTCACAAGGGATTCGTAAAATATAATAATCGTATCCATTACAACAAAAATAACTAAATTAATTTAAAAACCTTGACCCCATATTACACAACTATTCATTTTTAGGGTACTGTACCCAAATGGTAAAACGGGACCATAGTAATATGGTCCCGTGGTGGTATTGTGGTGAGTTAGTAATAAGACTCCGCTTTCCGTCTATCCGTCTGTCACCAGGCTCTATCTCATGAACCGTGATAATTAGACTGTTGAAATTTTCACAGGTGATGTAGTACTGTTGCCGCTAAAACTACAAATACTTACTAAAAAACGCGCGCCCGTTTGATATTCGCCATTTTAGCGCTGTCGGCCATAGCGAGTGTCTACGGTACTAAAACTAATAATAATTTCAGTATTATGTGTTCCGTTTAACGTCTGAAGTCCATTATGAGAGAACATCGTCTTTTTCCCACGTTTACTCGTTAGATTATACTACTTCCGCCACCTAAAACGACCTCAGCGCCTCCCGTGGCCGCATCTGGAACTAACTAACAGCACAGAGCAAGCCACCGTTCGTTCGTCATTGTTGCGTCGTTCTTCGTACCGCGCGATTGTCGTTAGATTTTAAACTTTTCATACTTCCATTTTATTTAAGTTTCTGTAAAATTTATCTTTTGCTAATTTAAAGATAATATCTTTCGAGACGAAAGTAGAAAGTTACTAAGTATTTAAAAAATTTTTTTTTTCTTCTGTTACCTACATAAAATGTTTCCTTTTTTAAAATGACCGATTCGAGCGTTGATAATCTCGCGGGCGCTTTTAGTGATCGCGAATCCGCTCGGTCACGGAAAAGGGTTAACGCGGGGCGGTCTAGCGTTTCAAATCCATAGCGTTTCAGCAGCAAGTTCAAGTTCGAGCGAAGAGGATGCACCGCCTCCAAAAAGACTGCGCCGGACCCGTTCAAGCGAATCATTGCGAAATGGATCGAAGGTTTGAAGTGTTGTCGCAGCAGCTGGTGAGTCATGTTAATTCTATATTCTGTGCAAATTTCGCTGCGATGCAGACCAGTAATCCTTCTTTGACGGCTGTACCTAGATCAGTACCAGTTAATGTACCTTTAGGGGATCCGTTTTCATGTCCACCAGACAATATTGCTGAGCTGGATGTATCCATTAAAGAACCATCTGTACTTAAAGCTAATCCTGACCGTGTCACTAAGTTAGCTTCGATGCAAAGGTTTAACTCTTCAGATTGGAACTCTGTGCGATATATGGACGTCCAAAAGAAATATATTGCCATTCCGGCGTTTACTGAAGTGAGAGTAAACGAGGAAATGAAACGGTTCGAAGACCCTTCCGTACCGTTTCAATGGGGTTTAATGGAGCGTAGTTTTGCTGCCTTATCAAACGCCTTTTTAGCTCAAAATGAGACGGTAAATGTAGGTTTGCGAAATTTAATTGAATGGTCGTCTAGACCAGATACGCAGCTCTCGTCAACCGTGATTATCAGTAAACTTAGAGTTATTTGGTAATGAGTCAGAGTACAAAACTATTTCTCATGACATTTTGCAAATGATTTGCGGCAAACGTGCAGAGGTTTTGCAGCTACGGCGTAAAACTCTTCTTAAATTTTTATTTTTGTTGTTATTAAACTTCTTATACGATTATTAAAACAATCACATTGTTGCGTTTTACTAAGCAAGCCACCAGGAGATAACAAACAGATCTCTCATAATGGACTTCAGACGTCAAACGGAACACATAATATAAAAATTTTACCTTGAAATAAAATTTGTATTGTTTCCTAAGACGTCTGAAGTCCAAATAATTTCTTCCTGGTGTATACCAAACATCATTACCATTATGAGCCGAACAATGACGAACGAACGGTGGCTTGCTCTGTGCTGTTAGTTAGTTCCAAATGCGGCCACGGGAGGCGCAGAGGTCGTTTTAGGTGGCGGAAGTAGTATAATCTAACGAGTAAACGTGGGAAAAAGACGATGTACTCTCTTATTGGACTTCAGACGTCTTAGGAAACATAATACAAATTTTATTTCAAGGTAAAATTTTTATATATTACAAAGTACTCGGTGGTCGCGCCGCTTACAATATACACAAGAGGGAATTTTTCACAGTCTCTATATAATTCCTAAAGCAGGAATAACACGGAATTCGAACGAAATTAGGTAATTTAAAACGCAAAAATAGTTCAGAGTACTTTTACACTTCTCTGCTGCCTTTCGCATTATACGTCAAAATTAGTTCTCTGGACGCTCGCAAGTGGCGCTTCAAATAGGCACAAAAAATTAGCTGTCAAACATATGGAACAGCCTGTCCAGTGGTAAATAGTAGAGGTCAGTGCTGTCACTCCATATTGGCGGCACGATTGGTTCAGTGGTTGACTGCTGCATTGCGTGTCGCAGCTTCGATTCCCGCACAGAACAAATTTTTGTATGGCCTTCAGATAGTTGTTTCGGGTCTGAGTGTCTTTTGAGGCGAAGTGGGCCCTCGCCCACGGCCTTGCACAAGCCAGGGCTCTTTAAAAACGAGAGGTTTCTTATAATTGATAGACTCGCGTTTGACCACTATTTCACCTGATGGTAAGCGACGATGTGGTCGAAGGCTGGGTTGCGACAATCACTGTCTCGTTTTCGCATTTATCACAGAAAGAGGCCTCGGTGATATGCCTTCGCCCATGTCTAAATTAGTTCACGTTACGCTTCTGTGTATGAGTTTACATGTTTGTAAATACACCATACAGAAGTAATTCCTAGTGTGGGCCGACTTCTTTTTTTTTAATAATATCCAACTGCACTTGATTCGATTGGAAGCTCAATAAATATAAGTATTTAGAAAAAGGAAGATCATTAGGGATTGCAAGAGCTCAAATAAAAACACCAACTTCAAATACAGTAGTGATTTATTCTTATATAACACATAAGTTACAAAATACATAAACAGTTATATATAAGGTAACAAAAAACGTGACTAGCGTTACAGACACGAGCGTACGAGTCGATGTGAAGGACATTGTGGGACACTGTGGCGTTTCAACTAAACTTTACTTACTAATGCCATACCTATCCAAAAATGATTAGATGGACCTTGTATTAGTTTCACCTGACCATACAGACCTTAGTGAACCAACTAACCTCGAGTTTGGTTTGACAATAAAACTGTGAAACAGATACACATTCTTGTATATTGAACAAAATTATGCAAGTAACTTGCATGCTTCAGAGACATTCACCAATCAGGGGCCATACCATGATGTATTAAAATGTCAAGCATGTGAGCAAGAAAGAAGGATGGATCTATACAGCCTATATAGCTCCATCCCTTTAACAGTTCAGTTTAGGTCGTGGTAAGGCCTCAGAAATGGCGCAGTGACATGCAAGGTACTTGCATACTTTTGTGCCAGCTACGTGTATGTGTAGCGCCGAATTTAAAGCTATTTACTTTTCTAAAGAGCCTGCTTATGATCTCAATCTCCCCTGATGGTAGCCATGCTAGGCAAGTTTGTTTGTGTCAAGTTTTGGAAGTCAGAGCTTCCCAAACCGCGAAGGTTTTAACGATTTTAGGACACTAATGGCTATATTTCACCGGGACACCATGGTGGCGCGACCAGTTGCGTCGCCATGGTGTTCGTAAGCTACCAAACTAGACACTATACAGACAGTGTCAAAATAGACCTTAGGTGTACGAGCAAATTGGTTGCGCAACCAAACGGACACCAGGTGAGTAACTCTCTATAGAGCTGTGTACATTTTGCTGGTAGCAGCGACTGGTCGCGCCGCCATGGTGTCCCGGTGAAATACAACCCTAAGAGTCGTGTGTGGTAGCCTCATAAACTGATAACCACAAGATTTGATTGGTTGAGACAAACTACACAGATAAGGCGACATTTATGAATGTGTAAGTGGTCTAACATTCAAACTATAAAGCATTTAGTGCAAGTGAATAAAACTATTTATTGTGCCCTAAATAAGTTAGTTATGCTCGTTTTTACTTACAGTAAATAACACCTAAATGAGGGCATTGTTATGTTTTCACCGCTTTGCTTAGAGGCTAGAATTGAAACTCAAAAAGTGCTAAAAATGCGGAATTGTTCGAAAAAGTTACCGGAGCCTTAGAATACAAAGGGCAACTGAAGAAACGAGTGCCAAAATATTTTGATTTCTCCTAATGTAAGTCAAAACGAGGCAGGCCTAAAAAGCGCTAACATGGCGATTTGAAATCGTTCCTGGCAAGTTGACCGGGGAAACCTGCCACGAGAGAGAGAGAGATTTGATAGTCAAAACGAGCATTACATTTGTAAATTATAAGTCGTTCATGATGCCATTTCGATATTTCTTGAGCTGCGTCTAACGCTATACTGTTCTAGATTTAACCAGAGACATATTCCTATTATGTAAGTTTACTACCCATGACAAAATGAGAATGCGAGGGTTTGAGTTAACATTCAAGATTATCTTAACGCCACAGTTTAATAAAAAAAAAAATGATGATAAACATTAGATGCCCAATATTTACTGACAATCTTGTAAACTAAAATAATAAACACAAAATAATTCCATTTATAGGATATATTTTTCAACTATTTGTTTTTGACACCTAAAAGTAAAAATAAATCGTAAATAAACGTAAAACAGCTTTGATTGAAACAAAACTAAATGGCTAAAGTTGATAATATGCGGTCCACATTGCCCGGGCAAAACGATAATTTAAACTCGACTTTTTCTCGGCAAACAATTGTATATTAAAATAAGGACATCACTACCAACTTCGTCCTTCGTTCTCCTTAACGACGTAAAATGTACAGCAAGGCACAAAAAGCAAGCCTGTGTACCTCACAGCTATAGTTGAGGACTCACCTACACAAGTGCTAACATTGCCCGGTCATTGTCAACAATATGCATTACCAACTTTACCCAGGGGATATATTTTGGCACTGCATATAGTGTAGAAAATTAGAACGCTTCTTTATATTACAGTATAATACTCGATTAATGTTCATTATTGTAGAAAATAAACCTTTATAATTTATTTTTCGTTTGTTATTACGTATTGGACTGTGTGAACATGTTCTTAGGTTATTTTGCAAAAACATACAGGATATCAAAAATTGTGTATATGTTCAGTCAGACTGATTATTAACCTTTTGAGTGTCACATGACAAAACAAAATGTGCCCAGTACGCCACAGTCACGGCTGCATGACAGACTTTAAACACTGATAAATCTTATAAGAAAGTACTGTTTTTCTTATTTGTGTTGTTAAAGGATGAAATTGCCGAGTAGAACGTTGGCGCGAAGAGCACGGTATTGCTTTTTTAATGTGGCGTTCAGAAGGTTAAGCAAATTGACATACTACGTCAATTTGCAGTGTAATTCGACAGTTGACTGGAATTAGCAACCTTTGTTTCTAACTGCACATAAATGAGCAGTCACGCCTACCACAAAGAAAAAACAGGGCTCAGTCGATTATCATACAGAATATTAACAAATAACACACATATTACATTACTCCACACAGTCAAATACATGCTTATTACAAAATAAATTTCTATTTCTGATTTAAATAAGACGAAAAGAACCATTTTTTTCACATAATTACACATTAACCTTACAATCTATTTGCTAACTTATAATATTTCGCTTTATATTTTATATAATACACACTTCAGGCACACTGTATTCTGAATTATACCATTTAAAAAAAAAAAAGAAAAAATAGAGTGACATTTCCAAAATTTTGAATTCACAACGCTGATTGGTCAATGGTAAGCGGAAATGCCCGAAAACAAGCGAATTGGATTTATTTACAATGAAGTTCATAACTTATTTTACACATTGATGTATTATTATTTAGGCTGAATTGAAAACTGTCAGCATACTTTAGACATAATTCAGAACGCACATCCATATCCACAATACACTCATAAATAATGAATATATCTAACATTGTATTGCTATACATAGCACTTTAAGGAATGGCCAAATTTTTAGGTTTTGTGGGTGTACGTGATTGGCTGAAAACTTCTTTATATAATATTTCAAGGCCGTTTATTCGCTAATTTTCGCGTGTAAAATAAGACAAGATAAATCATAAGCCTAAACAACTTATAACTGAATAGAATCTTTCATGTAGTGACAGTACTCATGAATATGAACACCCAGATATCATTAAAAAAAATGGCTATACATAGATAAATGTACTCTCAAAACGGTAAAGGAAAACATAGTGAGAAAACCGGCATGTCTTAGAACCAAAAATCCATTTGGGCCCGCGAGGTAGATAACGGCCCATTCCTCCTTACCTACAGAGCAGGCCTGAGTGAGTGGGTGTGATTATGTAATCAGCCTTCCAAAGTTCCCACTGCTGGGAAACACTGTTAAATGTATTAAAACGTTTATATTTTATATCATCTCCTAAGGGTGTTTTTAATATCGTGCGGATATCACGCCCCGCATCCCGCGTGCGTATTCTACGCATTACAATAAATACTTGTATGAAAAGGACATTTGCGGCGGTTAGCGTGCGGAGCAATCCCGCATGCGTGATGAAATCCGCACGATATTAAAAACACCCTAATACATAAAAATCTCGTGTCATCATGTTTGCCAAGCCGTTTCTGAGGAGTTCGATAGCAAATACTGAAACGAGATTTTTAAATTAGATGTAGGTACTGAATGCCTAGTGCGATATCGACACGTTTAAAACGTTCAGCGCTATGATTGGCCCGCTTCAAGCTCTTAACCAATCAGAAAGCCAATGTTAATGGCGTCCACACGTTTATGACGAATTGAATTGAATTGAATGACGTTCGGCGTTCTGATTGGCTCGCTCCAAGCTCTTAACCAATCAGAAAGCCAAACGAACGTTTCGTTCACGTATAAACCACACTCAGCTCATTGAACAGTTATTTTTTTTATCATATTTCAGAGTAGATCCGATAGTAATCCTCCCTTCATGAGTACAGTCATGATTGCCAATAAATTACACGCCACCATACAATACGTAATGGCAGATACATTTATGAGAATCGCTTCGCATTGTGATAACACTTAACATGCATTAAAATAATTTGAGACACGAAAGCCAAAAACGTAGGGCACTTAAATCTATGTGCTTTTGATAACGACTGTGATGCGAAGCAATTCACGAAAATGTGTCTCGATAATAACATAGCGAAAAATTTGCAGCGAAAAAAATTTTTTTTTTTTAACATCAATGTTTATAATATTATCTATACCACAATTAGATACAAACAACAGTTAAATAAATAAATTTAGCTCCAGAGCTAAAATAAGAAACATATTTTTTTTTTCGATTTGATAAATCAGTCAATTTATTATGCTTTTATGCACAAGTGTAGGTCAAAATGATTTGTTAATAACTATATAAATAAATTCAAACATTCATTGTTTTCCATTTCTTAGGAACAAAATAAATACACATAGGTGCACCTTATGATAAAAACAATAGTGGTCATTTTAGCACTTATATTTTGGAAACACAAATAGCAGCTATAAATTAATAAAAAAAAACTGGGCTAGTGCGAGTCGGACTCCGTACAAACTTACCTATAAAAACAGTTCAATTCCCGAATTGAGTTACGAAGATTTTTTCAGTAGTAGTAACTACAAATTTACAGTTTTCAGATTTTTTTCCTATACTTGTGCTTTGAGACCTAGTTTCATGTCAAATTTCAGGATTCTAGGTCAACGGAAAGAACCCCATGAATTTTGATTCCCTTGAGAGTGTCGAAATACATGTTTGTTTTCGATACGCGCATAAACGGCCGTATCTTTTTTTTTTTCGTTAACTTTAAAGTTTGTTTTTGTCACAGCTTCAAGGGACCGCAGACTACATGGTTTTAATTTCAACTCTATACCTCCACGAGTTCCCGAGATAAAGGGTCTTGACAGACAGACAGACGGATGACAAAGTGATTCTATAAGGGTTCCGTTTTTTCCTTTTGAGGTACGGAACCCTAAAAATTATAAAAAAGTACTGACAACCGACTTGCTTAGCGCCTAGAGCCAAAAAAATCACCGCGAGACGCCGAGCGTGTACCCTCTTTTTTATAAGGCGGAGTGGGAGTATGGACTTTTACTGACTAAGACCCACTCCTACGTTCCGTCTTTGCCTTGCGTTCCAGGACTCCAGGTTTCCCTTTCAAAAAACAATCCATGGCCCCAGCAGCTTTCGGTCCTGCTGAGCCCCTACGATTTTGCTGACATCCCTTTGAGGCGCGCGTGGAACACTATGCGCCGTCGACGATTCGGGCTCGATCCGGACGGTTACCGGATGGCCGGACGGCGAGCTACTCATTGCTCGTGTATCGTGTGCAGATTTTAGAACGTTGATTCCGCTTCGTTACTCGCTTTTTGATTCGCTAGGCTCTAGGCGTTAACCCCTCGAAACAGTTTCTCTTTATCCCAAAACGATTTAAGCGTCAAGATATTTTGAACCTTATGAACCTGCAGGCGCGGGCTTGCGGACGGCGAGCAATGGGTGGCTCGGCGACCGATCGTCCGGTAACCATCCGTACCGAGCCCTAGTCGTCGACGGCGACACGCCTCAGGGAGATGTCAGGAAATCGTAGGGACCCAGCAGGGTCGATGCCTACTGGGGCCACGGGTAATGGGAAAGTGAAACCCGCCCTGAGACGAAGGCAAAGAAGGAACAGGAGTGGGTTTTTAGTCAGTGAAAGTCTGACACTACCGCTCCGCTCAAGAGCGCGATTTGTCATAAGATTTCCCACCTAAAAAGAAAAACGTTTTGAACATGTAGTGTTCGGTTGATATTTTAAGCGTTTTCTCTTATAAACCTATGCGGAATCACGCAACATTTGAGAAGGCAAGCTGTTTGTCAGTACGTTTCAGGCACAAAAAATCAGAAACACAAATTAAAGATGGCAGCTATGTCAAATGTCATAATCTATTTTAGTTATATTGCAGCCATTCAGTACTCCCATAAAAAAGGAATAATTTATATAGGTGTAAGTGATTGAAAACATAAATATTTTGTATATCCTATACTAATCTAAATATCAAACAAATATTACGCTTATGACACAGCTAATACGGCGTTTCTACTAGGAATATCTTTTTAGGATATTAAGTTGAGTAATGTTTAACTTAAATTTTTTTTTTTAAAGAAATTATCGATGCGTCGAAACCAAAACTTAAGTAAAAAGTTGCGAAAAGCCCTTGCAAATTTATTACAGCAATTGGTCACATTCATTTTGAAATCGTTAGGGCGCTTGTACACGCTAAGAAATTTCTCTGTGTCGGCAGATATGACCGATTCATCATGTCCACGATAAGAATTTTGTCGGATCTATACCCTATTCATTTGGGCTTGAGACAAAATGTAAACAAAGAAAACAATGTAGGTACCTTCGACCAAGTTTCTTTAACGTGTTTGAATACATTAATAAGTTTCTTTTTCTGTTGAATTGGCGTTTTTTTGCACGCTTTTTCTTTGGCGAATAACAAGAATTCAACGACAATATCTCGTATCAACAAGTTGATCGATTGTGAAAAAGATGGCGGATTATAACCCGCCCGATGACAAAACGTCTCATTTTTATGTAAAATGTTTGCAGTATTTGTGGTCCATAATTTAGTAGTATTATAAATAGTTTGTTTGCATTTTATCTCACGGCTCCCTGAATAGGGTATAAGTAAAAAAATTGATCGTGACAACCCCTTACCTACCCCACTACCACACAATAGCAACATCACGCGTTGTGTCTAGCGCAGACAAGAATTTTTTCTTGGTCAGCGCCAAAGCAGTGTACACAATTTGTGTATAGAAACGACACGAATTCTTGCATAGTATATGCGCGGCGACTTTTCTTTACGTGTACAAGGGGCCTCATTGTTCGTGAAACTGGGCATAAGACAGATAATGTTAATTAAATGCTTTATTAAGTAGTCCAATGTTAAGTAGCATTTTCTTTAAAATAAATCATTAGAACAAAGCTGGATTTATGTTAAATATATATTTTTTTTTACAACTTTTTACTTTTCAAGTTATTGACAAAATCACTGAGTAGTTTAAAACTAGCCTTAAACTGCTGAAATCCTTTGTGAATGTTCGACTTTCATAAACTAAGTTAAGCATTACTCAACGACTTCATTATAAGTTATAAAGTCGAGAAGAATAAGTTTATTTTTTTACATTAGATGCCTCGTGATCTAAACACGTTTTGTTATACATCAATAAATGAAATTAACGTCGGGAACTTTACAATTTAGGTGCGATCGTTTTCTTTATCTTAAACACTGCCATATACACATTTATTAATTGAACTAGTGTCCTGACCCGGCGATGCGCGGGTGCAAAGTATATGCGAAAACCTTTCTTGGTTATTACCCTTTCATCGTTGGTGTTAGTGGTTAACAGAGACGTGGAAACCTATTTTTTATCTTAAGTGAACCCTTCCCAAGGCGTCTATCGTCAATATGAGCATTTTTTAAAAGCTTGTTGATTCATCCGAGATAACGCTAAAAAAGAGAGATAACGTCTGAACGCTCTGGTGGTCAAATATCAACATAACGTTTAGGCGTTATCTCTCTTTTCATCCGTCACTCACATGTATATTACACAAGACTTGTTCCAGGAAGTACATGTTTTTTTTAAAAAACCTTAAACGTTTTTGGATTCATTCAGAATCTCGATTAAATGTGCCAGGTCAAATTATCAATTTCTTTGAGGAGCGAGTCGAAAATATCACACCACCGACTCAGGCTTGGTCTTTGCCCGACAGCAAGGTACCCGTTGCTCGTCGTCTACAAGCCCGCGCCTGTGGGGGCCAGGAATAGTCTTGCGACTCCTGACGCCTGGGGTACCTCTTACAGGCGGGTGAGTGAGGATGTCAACTCCCTCACGGTTTCAGCCACAAAGAGGACGAAATACATCATACTTTTTTGGACTGTTCGGTTATCGATAGAAATGAAAAACGTCCAATTAATGAGTGTGGCAGTGAAAATATTAAAAGAATCATTATCAAAACGATCGCACCGTACCTAACGACTCGTCAAACAGAGATTCACATTACATATATGCACTATTCGATTTAAGGCAGATGTCTATTTAAGTTTGAGACTCGCAAGCGCCGCGTTACACTGTACATACAGCTACACTAATGTACAGTCAGAGAAATTCATTGTTTATCACCTTACCCTAAGGTCGAATATTACTTGTTCGTAACAAAACGACAAGGTCTATTTTGCCATAAAAAGAAAGAAGAAAGGAGAGCATCTGCCCTATTTCCTTATTCGAAATAAAAAAAAGTGCTTATTTGAATTTAGAATTGGAGATAATTATCAAATTTTGGAACAAGAAACTTTATGTTATTCACGACAAAGTTCAAATTCCATTGTAACACTTTCTAACACACAACGTCGGGTTACTTTGACCCAAGCGTATTAACCAATAGGAACGCGGGATAGTGTGTTAACTATGCTTCTATTGGTTAAAGAGTTTGGGCCAGAGTACGGTTTTTTTTTACGGTACTTGAGTTGGTGGCAATGGAAACAAACTATCTCGAATTATAAATTCAAATATAGTAACATATCGCTTGCCTTGAAGAATACAGTATTGTCTTTTGGCACCAACTGTCTGAATTATACAGTTCGACCAAAAAATAAATGGTTAATAGAGCAATGTCTTTATTTATTATTATATATTGTACTCGTATGATAAATGGCGGCTACAGTTAATACTTTTTTTGCTTTTAATGCTATAGTTATGCCTACGGAATAAAAGCCAAAATGATACTTTTGGTACTAAAATGGACCGCATTAAATGCTTGTGGTAATGCTTCAGGCTCGAAATACAATAGTGAAAAGATTAATTTCGAAGAACAAACGTTTTACATTTTAGATCTTTAATATTTTCCCTGTGTTATGGCCAGATGCTTCCTTTTACAGTGGCAGTCTATATGACAGATGGTTTCAACCTCAGTGAAGTTACCAGTTATTAAACAATGAATTTCTCCAACTTTTTATTCACATACGGCATAGTCGGCGTGAGCTATATTCTGTATATAATTACAACTATACTTATCGCTGTTAGCCCGAACACATCTCTGAGTGTTCGTCCCATGCTGCCACCTGTAATATAGAGAAACAAGTTTTTAGTTAACAATATATTGTCTTTCAACATGGTCTAAGAACGCGAAGGGCGACTGAAGGACACAATTGGGTTTAAGGGTCAGTTCACACCGAGACGCGACGCGGCGCGAAGAACGAGTCAAAATATAACTTTATTTACTACACGAAAAGATACACATTTCACATCGAGACGCCTTGCGGTGTAGCAGTAGCGCTGCGTGGTGCAACATATTCTGAATTCTTACAATGAAATGTGTATCTTTTTGTGTAGTTATAAAGTTATATTTAGACTCGCTCTTCGCGCAGCGTTGCGTCGCGTCGCGTCTCCGTGTGAACTGATCCTCAGACAGTAGTCTGACACTCTCTTTCGCTCCAGCTTAGAGCGTGAGAAGATATTGGATGACTACCTACCTCAAAAAATAATTAATAGGTATTAACGAGTAACACTATTACAATCTATTACTACGATAGTAAACATAAGCTTTTGGTTCAACTAGTTAGATTTAATGTTGGTTAAAAAATTGTTAGACTACTCCAAAATTAATCTTAACACTGATAGTTGGGCCTAAAATTATTTCAACCAAAAGTAGTTTGGTCTATAATTGGCCCAACTACAGACAGTTTTATCTAAATTTGGTCTAACTTCTGAAAGTTAAGTCTAAAATTGATTCAAATAGAGAAAGATCGGTTTTCAGAGGGGTCATAAATAAATTAATTATGACCCCTCTGAAAACCGAATATAATATATAAAATTATAATATATAATAAATTTATTAAGACACTGCATTTTTTTTTCACAACGCCGTCTTGTCCCAAGCTAAGCAGAGCTTGTGTTATGGGTACTAGACAACTGATAAACATACTTATATATTTCTAAATACATACATATACAGATAAATTACACCCAGACACAGAACAAATGATCGTGCTCATCACACAAACATTTGTCCTGGGTGGGAATCGAACCCACGACCTCCGGCATAGCAGTCAGGGCCACTAACCACTAGACCAACAGGCCAGTCATATTACACGTTAAGTACAACAATTAGAAACATTCCAATATTTTTAAGACTAAACAACTTTTAATGCAATAAAGTAGCCCTAGACCCCACACTAGGATACCCTGTGTCGTGGGATCTAGTTTTTTTTTTTCGACTATCGTGATACATTATACGACGGTTGAAAGGCTAATTGATCTAAACGACATTTTTTCCAATATTGAGTTATATACATATTCGGAATCAGCCAATTTTTCTCCGTCGTTTGAGTCAGGTTTCAATTTTTTTTTTTTGTAAAAATGTCGCTTAGGTCAATTAGCCTTTCAACCGTCATCATGCACAAATATAATTAAGAGGTGTGTGATGAGTATAAATTTGTAAATAGAAGTAGAGCGTGTGTAGTGTAGATTGTATGTGATAATGTGCTGCGCCTCTTGTAATAATTGTATTTAAAATTTTAATTGTTGTTCAATGATTGTATTTAAAATTTTAATTGTTGTTCAATGATTGTATTTAAAATTTTAATTGTTGTTCAATGATTGTATTTAAAATTTTAATTGTTGTTCAAGGATTCTCATTGAGCACTCGAGGCATACAGACGTGCTCATCATTATAATTAAAAATAAATAAATTAACGGCTCTGCATAATTAGTGACCTACTTTTGTGTACATACGTATTAGCGAGTTATTAATAAGTGCTGATAAGTTAGAATAATGATTGTGTAATTATTTACTACATAAAAAAATGGAAGGCAGCCCCTTCAATCGCAGCGGGTTGACGCGACGCAGCCCTCCAGCAACACCTACACCGACGCAGCCCCAACTACCAACACGTGACCAAGCCAAGGAAGGCGAGAAAATGGAGGCAATACCGACTCCCGAGATTCAGAACTGGATAAGCTCCATTGACCAGTGTCTACAAGAAGTATGCAATATCGCGGCCGATGGTAAGCTTAACTCTGATCAGAAGCTCAAAATAAATTCTCTTTGCCGTAAGGTTGGACATGGAGTCTCGCAAATGGCTGTTCAATACCAGTCATTAAAACAGTCTGCCTATAGGACCCATAACTCCCTAAACCTTTTGACTGAAGAACGAAATTTAATGGACTGTATTATAGAGATGAAAGAAGCGATCAACAAATCTTGTGCCCTACAGGCGTCAACTGCACCAACATCTTTTGCAGATATGGTGAAGAAAGGGTCCAATAGTTTTGTTCGTCCTAACTCCTTTAGCTCCGTGGCGATTTACCCTCGTGACCACTCAAAGACCAGTGATGAAACTAAAAATATTGTCCAAAAAATCATTTGCCCTGGTGAAATGAAGTTAAAAGTCCGAGGCATACGCAAAATAGGAAAAGGAGGACTCATCATCAGCACGGAGACCAAGGAAGACCTGGATAAGCTCAAGCAATCGGTCCAACTTGCCTCGCCATCTCTTACCGTCGACGAACCTCGAAAGCGCAAACCGCGCATAATAGTGATCGGAATTCCTTCTTCAATGGCTGAAAACGAGGTTTACAAATGTATTTTTGAACAAAATTTGGCTGACAAACTTCCGACTATGTCTAGAGATACATTTTTGACCTCAATAAAACTTAGCCACAAATCTGGCAGAAAAGACTCTGAGAATTGCAATTACATCTTAGAAGTTCCCGCCCAAATCCGTAAGGCTCTCATCATACAGGACCGGTTATTCATTAACTGGACATCCTACCCGGTACGAGACTTCACACTGGTAACAAGATGTTACAAATGCCAGCAGTACGGTCACGCTGCTAAGACGTGCAAAGTTGCAATCCCATCATGCGGCCATTGCGGTGAAGAAGGGCACACCATGCAAGATTGTACAAAAAAAGGCGACCCACCTAAATGTGCAACATGTTTGCGCTTCAAAAAACCTGCTAACCACAAAACGGGAGATCCAGAGTGTCCTGCTAAAAAAGCTGCTGAACACAGGTATATTAATTCGATAGACTATGAAGGCGCCTAAGAGCGCCACATATATTTTTTTTACACTTTAGACTTTTTTTTTTTTTTTTTTCTGTTTTTTAACTCTTCATATTACTTATTATTAGAGTAATGGATACTAACTTAATTACCGACATAGATAATTCATTTGTACCCGTTTCAAAGACATGTGAAGTTGAGGACTGCAAACAATATATTTCCGATTATGTAAAGCCACTAACTATACTAACTCAAAACATTCGCAGTATTTATAAGAATATAGATAGCTTTAACATTTTTCTTCAAAGACTTGGCTTAGATTGTGATATAATTGTGCTAACCGAATGCTGGCTATCTAATCGCCAAGATAACCTCCCGGAAATGCCGGGTTATAACTTATTCTGTAATAACATAAACAATAATCAAAATGATGGTGTAGTTGTATATTCCAAGGAATCATTAATGGTCACAGTAGAGGAACCTAACTTCCAAGACTGTATGTGCAATTGTTTGATAATTAAAATCGGTGCAAGCACAGCAATAATCGCTATGTATAGATCCCCTGCCGCTAGAAACTTAGAATCGTTTCACGCTTCCTTGAACCAGATTTTTCAGGACCTAAGCTCTTTTAAGAATGTTATATTAACGGGTGACATAAATATAAACATTAACTCTGAAAACTGTGACTCAGGGACCCAAGAATACCTCAATATCTGCTCATACTATGGCTATCTTCCGGCACACACTCTGCCGACCCATCAAAGCGGTTCCTGCCTTGATCATATGATCATCAAATCCAGCCTACCGTATGTTACGCTTGTTACTAACTCGTCAATTACCGACCATCATGCTGTTCTACTAACCCTAAACTTAACGCTGCCTAAGCTAATTCGTCCCCAGACCAAAACGCAATTAAACACAAACAAACTCGAACATGATTTATGCAACCTTGACTTTAGCCCAGTTTACAATTCAACTGACGCAAATTTTGCTTTATCGTATCTAATAAAAAATGTCCAATCAGCAATATTACATAGTACAGCTGTTATTAAAGTAAACAAAAAATTTTATAACTTACTATAAACCATGGATTACTCCTGGCCTGATTCGGTGTATGCGGCAAAGAGATAAGCTCCATCAGAAAACAAGGAGATTTCCAGACGATCCGGTTATTAAAATAACTTATAAACGCTACAGGAATTATTGTAACGATCTCTTAAAGAACTTGAAAAGGAATTACGATAAAAATGAATTAAAAGTGCAGGTAATAATTGCAAACGTCTTTGGAAACATATTAAAAACGTCACTTATATGACAAAACGACGTGAATCAAATTCGAGTTTACTGCTTACTAATCCTTCGCCACTCTTGTCAGCTAACCATGTTAACAACTACTTTGTGAATGTCGGGAAAACTCTTGCTGAACAGATTTCAAAACATGGCTATGTTCAACCTTTTTCCCCAAATATGTGTGATAATTGTCCCTTAAAATCTTTTGGCTTGCTAGACACTGACGAAGACGAAATTACTCGAATAATTTGTGAGATCCTTCTTATCTTCTAAGATCCTTAAACAATTTAAACATATCCTGGTACCTCCCTTAACTCATATATTTCATCTCTGTTTCTCTAAAGGTATTTTCCCTAAATGCTTGAAAAAAGCAGTTGTAGTCCCTATCTTTAAATCTGGAAACAAAGACTTGGTTAATAATTATAGGCCAATATCGCTACTTCCATCTATATCTAAAATACTAGAGAAAATTATTAATAGCAGACTAGTTAAATATTTAGAGAAAAATAATCTTCTATCATCTTCGCAATTTGGTTTTCGTGCCAAGCTGTCCACGGACGACGCGGTGCACAACTTGACCGATCATGTCTCCGTGGAACTTGCTAAAGGTAACCAGACCCTAGGGGTCTTTCTTGACCTCGCGAAGGCCTTCGATACGGTATCTGTTTCTATACTCCTAAACAAGTTAGAGGCCATGGGAATTAGGGGAACGCCACTAAAACTTTTAAGCGACTATTTAGATGATCGATACCAATGTGTTAGAATTGACGACATCACAAGCGATGAACAAAAAAACACTAGTTTTGGTGTTCCCCAGGGAAGCATTCTGGGCCCAACCCTATTCTTGATTTATATTAATGATTTGTGTAATTTAAATATTAAACAAGGTAAAATAATTTCATATGCTGACGACACAGCCTTAATCTTTTCCGCTAAAACCAGCAATGAATTATACGAATACGCTCAAGTAGGTTTGAACAATGTGACTAATTGGCTTCAAAGCAATTTACTAACATTAAATGCTGACAAGACTAAATATATTCACTTCTCCATGCGCGACTTTCAATCTAACACTACTAATCCTCATCTTTATGCCCACAAATGTGAATTCCACTCGGTCAGTACATGTAATTGTCCTTTTATCCTTAAAACATGCGACATTAAATATCTCGGGGTTATAATTGACAAAACACTCTCCTTTAGACCACATATTGAAAGTTTAGTTAAAAGAGTACGAAAATTGATCTTTATTTTTAAAAAATTGCGAGCAATTGCAGACTCAAAATTGATTACCCAAGTTTATCTGGCACTCGGACAATCTGTAATTCAATATTGTATTACCTCGTGGGGTGGAGCACCAAAAACTTATTTGTTACCTCTCGAAAGAGCTCAGAGAGCCATTTTAAAAGTAGCCAATTTCCATCCGTTCCTCTATCCCACAGTTTTGCTATACATCATGCGTTTGGTATTAAAACAGCACACCATGCTTCCCTTGTACCCTGAAATTACTAATAAGAGACGGAATGATATTGTATGCAATACAAATACTTTTTCAAAATATGTCTTTGTAAAAAGATATTTCACATTTTTAGGCCCATTTTTGTACAATAGATTAAATAGTAAATTAGGTTTGTATAAACTAAATTATTATAGCTGTAAAAAGATTATTGTGCAATACCTACTCAGCATCTCGTACGAAGAGACAGAAGATCTCCTTTTAGTTTGTAAATAAAACATGCTTTGCTTTTAGTTAATTAAATGTAGGTTATTTAATATAGTGAATTTTAATGATTGTTAATTTATTATTTCTTAGATACTTAGTACTTTTTAGCCTGACACACAGGTCCAACCTAGTTCAGGCAAAAATGCATTGTATGCGTTATAATTGTTTTTATGTATCATAATATAAATGTGCCACTTTTATTAAATAAACGATATTCTATTCTATTCTATATTCTATTCTATTCTAATTGTTTTCGTGTCTCCCTCCCTCACATTTAACTGGCCTGTTGGTCTAGTAGTGGCCCTGACTGCTATGCCGGAGGTCGTGGGTTCGATTCCCACCCAGGACAAATGTTTGTGTGATGAGCACAATCATTTGTTCTGTGTCTGGGTGTAATTTCTCTATAATATGTATGTATTTAGAAATATTTAAGTATGTTTATCAGTTGTCTAGTACTCATAACACAAGCTCTGCTTAGCTTGAGACTAGACGGCGTTGTGTGATAGTTGTGTGAATATTATTATTATTATTTATTTACAGTAGCACGTCGCCACTCACCTGACAGTCGCGGCTGCAGTACCACTGGTTGGCGCAGCCGGCACACACAAACTGTGCGTCCCTCCGCCGGCAACCCTGGCACAGCGGCGCGTCGTCGTTGTTGTCGGCCGCTTCAGTGGCGCCCTCTGCCGGGGCTTCGGTGCCGCCTTCGTCGATCACGAGCCGGCCCGAGCCAGAACCCGCGGGTGAGCCTGAAGCTTCGCCCTCGGAGGCAGGACTTTCTTCGTCGTCCTGGAAAAGATTGAGGATTCGCTAGAGTCGACTGTTTCTAATTCAAATAGTTTACATGAAGAAAGGCCTTGGCCTTTGATTTCGCAACCTCGCGAGTTAGTTTAAAAAAAGTATACCTATGTCATTTCAGACTTTAAGCTATCTTTTCAATACGTATTTTTCATTACTTATCATAATATTATTATAAATAGATAACAATAATTTGGGTTCCGCGATTTTTCGAGAGTTACCGTACCGCTGAATCTCAAAAGGCAATTGAAGGAACATAGACCCTTCCACGACGTCTTAACGCGATCCATTTGACGACCTATACTGAACTGTTATAGGGATGGAGCTATATAGGCTGTATAGCTCCACGACTCTTTTAACACCTCGTATTAAGAAAAAATGCGACTCCACAGTTCAGTTTAGGTCGTCAAATGGATCGCGAGCTCGTGGTAGGATCTCAGGTCTGACACTCCCTCTCGTTCCACCCAGAGAGGGAGGAGTTAGGAGTTATTTAACGATTTCCCAACTCTTACACAGTACGGCCGGAGTACCCTTCAAAACGATCGATTTACGTTAGCAAATATACAACTTAACAATTTATTTTTCAAGGTTATGTCAAGGCTACTCACCAGCTGCACCACCTCCTCAGGTTTCTCAGGCTGAGGCTCAGGGGGTGGGGTCGGCTGAACCGGGGTTATCGTGATCTCCCCGCAGTTCTACAACGACATCCAGAATATAGGTTACTTATTTTATTGGAACAAAAGGAATATTTGCAAAGCAATAATTTTTAACTTAAAATCTAAGTTTTAAAAATCCAATTTAAATTTGCCAATTAGGTTTGAAGTTTATAAACGAATTTTCGTATGTAGAAGCTTAGGGGCACATAGTTTTTTCCGATTCGATGTGACAGGAATTTAGGATATGACTTTGATAAATGTATTACCATTTTCAATACAAATTAAGTAATTACTGCTAAAGAAACTACAAAAGTCCTGTTTAACTTTTTAATCACCTATGTCGGATATATCCGACAAACATTGTCGCGCTTATTTCGCCAGTGTCGCCAATCCACGACCGAATTCTCCATCTCGTCAGCTCTTCTGTCACCTATGGGGATTGAAGAGCTAAACGACATGGAGTACCCAGTCGCAAATACACGACGTTGGCGAATAGGACACGAAAACATTCGTCGGAGTAATCCGACGCAAATGGTTATAGAACCCAGTTGTATTAGAACATCATGCAATTTGTACCCTAAAGATGAAGTTATTTTGAAGATACACCCAACATGCTTGCTTTTATAATAATCACAGATATTTGGACAGAACAAACTGGATATAAACCCAATAAATAATATCATAATGATGTAATGTACTCTATATACCTCGTTAGTAAAATATATACTTTATATAAATGTACAGGGTGACTTTTGATTCATTCGCTATCTTTTAAGGCTGCGAAGGCAAAGTGCTCATCACTTTTTTAAGAGTAACCATAGAGTTTCTTCCTGGTTCTACTCCATAAGAGACGATCGATTGAAACCGTGCACCCGTTTTTGACGGTCTATAATTTCATGTAGGGTTACGTGAAATAAAAATACTTAGAATTTCTGATTTAACTACGCGAAATAATTTCGTTTCAATATTATTACGATTCGAAAAGTTATTCAAATTACCTAATTTACCCACAGTGCGTGTTGCCAGTGATGACATATGGCTCCGAAACGTGGTCGCTTACAATGGGTCTCATCAGAAGACTTAGTCACCTAAAGGGCAATGGAAAGGGCTCTTCGGAGTTTCCTTGTGGGATCGAATCAGGAATGAGAATATCCGCAGGAGAACGAAGGTTACCGACATAGCCCGAGGAATCGCTAAACTTAAGTGGCAATGAACAGGGTACATTGCTCGCTGAACGGATGGCCGTTGGGGCCGAAAGGTTCTGGTATGGGGGCCGAAAGGATCTGGTATGGCGACCACGTACCGGACGACGTAGCGTTGGAAGGCCTCCTATAAGGTTGACCGATGATCTGGTAAGGGATGCGGGAATCCGATGGTTGCGAGACGCACGGGACCGTTCATTTTGGCAACATTTGGGGGAGGCCTATGTCCAACAGTGGACTTCTTTCAGCTGAAATGATGATGATGATGACCCCTAAGATACAGGTTACCACCTAGTTCAAGGGATAGGGTCAAAACTGTTAGGCGCGTATCACAAATATTGCTTTGTATCAAGTACTTTTAAACTAAGTTCCTTTATAATGTAAACTTTTTTTTAGTGGTGAGAAATAAACAATTATTATTATTAAATTATTAATTCTCGCGTACTTTTATCCCCCGAAAGATTGCAAAAGAATTTAAAAGCAACCCTGTAGAAATACATAAAAGTTAAAATGATCAATGTGCACCCTAAGCCAATGCATAAATTATACGTTTTTTTTCCAATTCATAGACAGCGCAATGGGCAGTTTTGGGTGCAGCCAGTCGAGTTAGCCAATCAGACGGCCGCTACCCAGCTGCGTTAAGGAAAAAGCTAGGGCCCTGCGTGGCTAAGTTGTCGGTAGATGGCGTTAAACTCAATATTTTTAGTTTATTTCGTTTTTATACTTCATTCGCAATAAAATTGGACATTTGAACAAACCGTTTTTCCTGTCCGTTCATCCGATTTTGACTTCTATCCCGTAGACATAAGGATGGCATTAAAATGAAAAAATTAATTCATTTAAGATTATATCTAATAAATATCAGTTTCCGATGCACTCGCTCTGGGACCCATTGTGGTTGGGGCGGTGAAATAAAAATTAAATGATAAAATTATTATTCATTATTTTAAATTATTAAATTTTATTATATTAAATTTTAAACTATTCATTAAACAATTTAAATTTTTTAAATTTTGTCTCTACTAACATAGTTTATAAGTTCACATTGTTACTAACCATTATGGATCATTGTTATCTGAATAAATAAATAAATAATTATTATTATTATTAAAAGATTAAAAGTTGTTACATACCAACTATTTACTGGCTGATTTGTCATGTCATCAACATAATAAATGTCAAAATCGGTTGAAGGACAGTAAATAAAGTTTGTTTAAATGGAGTATAGTGTATGGAAGCATTATTATGTTAAAAACCACTAATTATAACTGTTTAAACACCCTTAGTATTTAATTAGTACAAAAAAATAGGGCTCTTTCCGTACCCGTTACTGATCATATTTGTGTAGTCAAAAATAAATAAATAAAATCCTAAAATTGTCCACGGCGTTTTTTCATAACTGGTAAATTCATAATAGAATCAACATTCATAACAATTGCTACTAGAAAATACTACGCGCAGTGTTTTTCCATTTTAATCGTCATTTATTCATTCATAAATCAATAGCCTGTACAATATTTTCATAATGAGTGACATTTTGGGACATAAAAAACGCTAATAACTTGTTCGTTTACGAACATAATTTTTTTGAGATTTTTCTTAAATAATAACAAGACCTTTTCTTTTAAGCCTTTAAAGTATTTGTACTAATTAAAAACTAAGGGTGTATAATATACTATATCTTAAGTATAGTGCTGGAACATAGCCACGCCTAGACCTGTAGCTTTCCCTTTAAGAATTAAAGACCAAAAAGTCTATAATGTAAATATATATTCTTCTTAAATATTCTAATATATAATTTCAGTTATTCAGGTACATGATTATATTATTGTCTATGTCTCTAAATAGATACGAGTCCAAAATAGATATTTGTCTATGGGAATAGTTTTTTTTTTTTTCATAAATACTTATTATATCTCTCAATTATATTAATGATTATTTGATATTATGATTTATGATTATGAGGTGGCATTTATTCAATGAGCATTGCCATACTCTCAAAAATCAGATCAAATAATTTTCATACTAAACAGTTGGAGCCTTCTTTGTAAAATATTAAGAGCAATTTCACAGGTAAAATAAAGTAAAGCTACTTTTAGTTTCGTTTTCAACGATTCAGACATACTCATTTTAGTTTGGCATGCCCTTAATAATTTAAATATTAGTCTGTAGAATTTTGGCACATTATGATCGCAAAAGCGTCCAAAAATGAAGTACTAATAATTTCCAAAATGATTATTGTACTAGACTAATCGAATTTAAGTTACCATAGATAACAGGAACTTAGGAGCAAAAAACCAATGAGCCAAAACCCTAAAAACCACAGCTCCAACTCTTTAAAAACCATAAAATAACTTAAAAACTAAATTTTGAATTTGGAATGATCAAGGCCAATCAGCACACCAATTGTTATAATGTCGTACATTAGTGGTACCTTGGCCTGACCGAAAGTTGGTAACGTTGGCGCACTCTGTTTCCGTTCCGGCGACATGAGGAGTTTAGCCAACGTCGGGGAGTAACTCTGAGACGCAGGTAACGCCTGCTGGAAGGTTGGCAACACTCATTTCAAAAGCTAGTTTGCAAGCATTATTGCCATATACAAAAAAAAAAGAAAATATTAATGGAAGCTGGGATATGAGTATTTCTACAAGCCATAAAAAATGGTATGTTTGGAAAAGATAGATACCTTTGTGAGGATGCCATGGAGTAAGGAGTTCTGTTGTGTTGATGATTCTTGGCTTGTGGTGACGGGTAGTAAGGATATTTCGGGATATGGCGGAGGTGGTGGTAACCTAGGGCTTGGGGAAGCCAGTCTTTCCGCTTGCTTGACAGACACATGCGCTTCCTCATGATTCCTCTCCTGTCTCCTTCTTCCCTCAGGTCTTATATGATGTTCAGGTCTATTGGTGATGGTCTCTGGTGGTCTATTTGGTATTAGGCCTGAGTTAGCTTGTTGCATGTTGGCGAATTGTACGAGTACATCTTTGAATGAGAGCCCGTTCGGTAGACTACCAGCTTGGATTTGTTGGAGGCGTTCCAGCATCGCTTTTTGATTCTGAAATGAATGTTAAAAGTATTGAGCTCACTTAGTGTCTAAAATCACACATCCTGAAAGTACTAGATATATTCAGAATCAGCAACTATTACGATTTTAGTTACTTTTGAAATAGGTAATTTTTTTATCCGAAAATTATTCTTGATTATTTTAGGATAAAAAGCAACCTACTTATTTTGATAAATCTTGATTGTGTGTAACTGCGTAGACACAAATATCGATGCGTTACCAACGTATTGTATCGATACACATATTATTTGCCTATAATTAAGAGTATTAGGATAAAAAATTTCTTGAAAAAAGAACACTATCAACCTAAGGCCACTATCCCACTGGCGTTTTACGAGCGTTGGTGCTTCTCCAATGTCGACGTTAACGTCGCGAGTTTCTAGCGGTAAGAGCCAACGCTGAGCAGACGCACCGTTAACGTCGCGGTTTTAGGTGAAGGTCGCGATTACCGTAATTAGAGACACAATAGAAAAACAATGAGTGCGAACGCGGGGCGATCGCTTGGGGTAATGAATTAATTTTCTATTTGGGGAGTATAATAATGTCCTATTTCAGTTACATGTTGTTCATACATATGTATAAAAAACATGCTGTTCCTTAGTCTTGCTAAAACTCAAAAACCGGGCAAGTCCGAGACGGACTCGCGCACTGAGGGTTCCGTATGAACTTACCTATGAAAACAGTTCAATTCCCGAATTAAGTTACGAAGATTTTTTTTGTGACGTAACTACAAAATTAGTTTTCAGATTTATTCCTATACTTGTGCTATAAGACCTTGCTTCAAGCCAAATTTCAGGATTCTAGGTCAACGGGAAGTACTCTATGAATTTTGATTCCCTTGATAGTGTCGACATGTACATTTTTCGCGACATAAACGGCCGTATCTTTTTTTCGTTAATTTAGAAGTTTAATTTTTTCACAACTTTAAGGAATCGCAGACTTGAGTATATGGTTTTAATTTCAACTCGACACCTCCACGCGTTCTTGAGATAAAGGATCTTGACAGACAAACAGACGGATAACAAAGTGATCCTATAAGGGTTCAGTTTTTTACTTTTGAGGTACGGAACCCTAAAAATAGTAAGTCTCGCAAAAACTAAAAAAAACGGCTTTGCCGATAAAATACATAGACTGTTTAAATTAACCGGTCCATGGGCGGTATAAAAGAAAAAAACAAATTGGTAAGACAAATTGAACAGTTGACAAATTAAATAATTATAAATTGGTATTTTTGTATGAGAATCGCCTTTAAAGTTGGAAAATACTAATTTTCTGTATTATAGGGCATGGGAGTAAATAAAATAGAATAAACTTTATTATACACCAAAATAGTAATAAAACTTTAACAAAAACTTAATTGAGTGAATCCGCGGTAAACAGCTGTAGTAGCTATGTATATAACTTGAAACTGAATTGATTCATATTCCATGTATAGCATAGCATAGTCGGCCTTATAATGTTCCCACTGTTCCTGTTGGGACTCAGGCCTCGTCTCTCTAGAAAAGGAAATGGGCCGTAATCCACAACGCGGGCCCAGTGCGGGTTGGTGGATGTCACGTCTTCGAATTTTTGGTTCTAGGACATGCCGGTTTCCTCACGATGTTTTCCTTCACCGTTGTGAGAGCAGTGGTGAAGAAATAAATTACACAAAGTAATGCGCCTGCCTGGGTTTGAACCCACAGCCTACAACTCGTAAGTCGGGGCCGTTACCACTCGGCCACCACTGCTCATATACTTTGACTATGTGCTATGTACTATGTGTTTATTAAGAGGTGGTTCATATCACGATGTTAACCTTACACATTTAGACGTATTGGCTATTAGATGTAGCATTAGATTGTAAAAAAACATTTTCAAAGACATACTCAATATCGCACCTGTACGGGATGACATTTTATTAATTGTCTGCGTTCACTTAACCATTTCACCAAGTTCGTTCCATCATCGGACCACTAGACATACAGCGTTGCACATCGGTACATGGTGGACATCCCACCCATACGTACAAAGCGGTTTGGGAACACATTCATTATGCGTACAGCTAAGAAGTGAAATTCCCTGCCGGAGTCTGTGTTTCCCGATAGTTACAAGCTAGGGGTCTTTAAGTCAAGAGTGAATAGGTTACTTCTAAACAAGCGTGCTCCATCGTCAGCCACATCATCGCCTACCATCAGGTGAGATAGTGGTCAAACTTGTGAGAACAAGTGATTCAGAAAGCGGTACTCCTGGACACGGCTCGGAGGTTCCTATCTCTGGAACCCTGACCGCCGGTAGCTTGGACCGGTGGGATAGTATTTTTTATATTTTTAAATGTTTTTTTTTTTTGTAATTAGGTTTAAAAAATATTTAAAAATGTAATTTATATGTATTTACAATTAATAAAGGAAATAATAATATATATATATATATTAATAAAAAAATAGAGACAATCAGCCAGATTTGAAACCGATTTCTGGGTTCAAACCCCATCTCATGTCCATTTTCACACATGGGCAAGCACTCGGGTTTAAACCTCAGCTTCAATCTCCAGCCCAACTTCATAGATGAACCAATCAACCTTATTTAAAATCATCTGTCCTCTCAAAGTAAAATACTGTCTACATAACTTATCACAACTACCATTAAAATAAGTCCACTAAACAATTTCAAATTAATAGCCAGCGACTAGTTGATAGATCGAAGGCCGCTAGAATCAGATATTGGGTCAAGGTAATGTTCTGTCAGTCACCTATAGACATTCGTGTCTTAAAGGTTAATAGATATCTTAGCTTTTTAATATCGATAGGAAAAGTACTCGGTATAGATGGGCTCGACTGTATTTCTTATTACAAGGCATGTTTAACAAAATTATTGTTATTATTTCATTTATTTGTTTAATATTATTCCATTTATTTTTTATATAATGCGAGATTTTTTAATATTTCTTAGAAAACAGCAGTGGTGGTCGAGTGGTAACGGCCCCGACTTACGAGTTTTAGGTCGCGGGTTTAAACCCAGCCAGGCGCATTACTTTGTGTAATTTATTTCATCACCACTGCTCTCAAAACGGTGAAGGAAAACATCGTGAGGAAACCGGCATGTCCTATAACCAAAAATTCGAAGATTTCTCACATCCACCAAACCGCACTGGGCCCGCGTGGTGGATTACGGCCCATTCCCTCTCCTTAAGAGGAGGCCTGAGTCCGTGCAGTGGGAACATTAAAAGGCCGACTATGCTATGCTATATAGTCTACCGGTATTGGGAGTAGGGTCCAAGCTACCGGTGGTCTGGGCTCCAGAGACAGGAACCTCCTCACTATGCAAGCCACATCGAGGAGTACTGCCTTCTGTATCAGGCCCTTGATCCAACCTTGCAACGACAGCCTCGGCAGGTGGCCGTCGAAGCTTTTGGTCACCAGGCCGTTGGCGGTAACGACAATCGATAATAATATTATTATTATTTTTACATTTATTTATCTCAGGTCCTGGACCTTTGGAAGGCGTACGAGGAGTCGAAACCAACTCGCAGAGACCCCTTTGACGCTTTTAATGGAACGTGGTACCAACCGGCGATTAACCCTGTATGCGCTATGCTAGTGCATCCAAGGACAACCCCCGGTTGTTGGGAATTTATTGCGACATATGGAAAACTAAGATATAAGGCCATGATTTTTGGAGTCTTAAGTGGACTGGTTAATAGAAACTATGTTAAGACTATGGCCCCTACCTGAACAATGTTATTAATTTCCATAGATAAAAAGGCAGGGGGTGACTTGACACACTCAATAAATGGGCCTCCAAAAACAGTCGCTAGCACGAGGTGACGTAGCGTAGCAACAAGAGGGCAACATATCGTGAGGCGCATGAGGAGTGGAGAGGAAACCACGGCTATCAGGACAAACCCGGAAGTACGGCCAATTTCCCTACTAGCACCTTACTGGATTATACATCCATCTCCCGAACATGTTTGCTCTTGCGAATCTCCACTCAAGCCAGCCAATAGACAAGAGAGAGGTGGGAGCCCTTTTCCTCGTCAGTGTTCACTACAGCTGGCCAATAAAGGTAAGCCGGAGATGAAGAACAAGAATTCTCCCGGGAGATCGGGTCCATGGGATCGCTAATGCCCAACCATTCGCCACAAAATTGCCCTGCGGATTGTATCTCTCTTAGTCTAGCCCCTAACCCTAGGCATGTTACGGCAAAGCAAACGCTACCGATACAGACCTAGGGTTTATCAGAGCGCGTAAGCCCCACCACGACGTCAAAATAGAGATACTATTATTAAGCCAAAAAGCTTAACAATATAAGCCTTGCAAATTTATTCAAGATTCTAAATAACGGCCATTTTTTTCGGGTAAGGGTTTTAAGGGTTTAAAAAAACACTGGAACAAGTTTCGTAAAATATTCGAGTAAATTACGGAATCACCGAATGCTAACAGAGTTTTCAGGCGTTATCTCTCTTTTTTCGCGTTGTCTTTTCGTCAAACATCGCGTTGGATTGCGTTAGTTGAAGTAACCAGTTTTTAAATCATGCTCCATGTTGACGATAGGCGAGCGAAAAAGGACCCTCTTAACGTCCTTATTTCCTTGTAAAACTGCGCGCTGGGACATGCATAGGTCAACTGTTTCATTATTATAATAGCCTTAAGACTCCATGCAGGACAATGACCCGACCCGGTCCTATAGTCTACACTCTATGGATACGATGCGCGCATTCGCGGAAAACAGTTTGAATTTATAATGTCTATGGTAAAGTCTGAGCGTATTTTGTTTACGACTAGACTGTTACCTGCGACTTTGTTCGCGAGCAGTTCGTTCCCGCCGAACTATAAAAAAAACTTAACTTACTCATTTTAATATGTACTATCTGCCAGTGAAAGTCCCGTCAAAATCGGTCCAGCCGTTTTAGAGATTATCCGGAAGAAACAGACAGAATGAAAAAAAAATACATTTTTAATATAGGTACCTAATCGAATACAAGCATTTAGTACAAAAGAGTATTTTGACGTTTAGTATAGATGGAAATCGCATTGATGGACACGAAACAGCAACATATTAAGCAAAGTAAGACTCATAATCGTGACGTAATTTTTATGATGGGTCTACGCCAGACGCATCGAGCACGAGCGGAGTACGAGCCGAACTCAAAATCCACCGACTCTACAGAAACCGAGCACGAGCGACACTATCCGAATGTGAGCTCGGCACGTGCTCGGCTCGTAGACCTTTACATTATTTTACTACGGTTACCTTTACTTCAATACTATATACTTTCCACCCTTACCCCATTAAACTCTCGAACATGCTACATTATCATCCCCAACAACCCACAAAGACGTCTATACGCCATAACATGTGGGCCAGTACTGTTCCACGAAGCAGACAGTCATTGGCGATTGAGGTCAAGGAACACAATTACAAATTAGATTATTGACTCGCCTGTAAGTTCTAGCGATAGAATATGCTAGGTTCGAATGGTTATGTAGTTAGGTAGATATGTTTTTAGAAAAATATATAAGTTTCTATGTAAGGTGTGCGTAGTACGTATATCTATACATATGTCGTGGCCAGATCTTAGAATTGATCACTTCATGATATGGCCAACTAAAACTGGTCAGATCGTTTAAACGTTAACGTTTTATGATATGTCAATCCTCGTTTGGCCATATCATTGATGTAGGATTTCTATGATAATTAAAGGTCTAAAGTAAGTAGGCCAAACAAGGATTGACATATCATCAAACTTTAACGTTTTAAACGATCTGACCAGTTTAACTTGGACATATCATGAAGTGATCAATATCTAAGATCTGGCCGTTTCTCCTTTTATATATATTATTACTAGCTTCTGTCAGCGGCTTTGCCCGCTTAAAAGTAGGTTTTTCCATACAAACTTTGCATCCCCACTTTATCCCCTTTTTTGGAAAATCCTCTCTTAGTGCTCATCTGCGTTACAGAAGGGAACCTTGTGCAGAATTATTTCGCACTCCTAGTCCCAGTAGTTTCGGCTGTGCGTTGATATGTCAGTCAGTTTCTACTTTTATATATTATCTATAGACATATCAACACAGCAGAAACTACTGGGTCTAGAAACGTGAACTTTAGCACAAGGCTTAGTTTAATGACGATGGCGAGCACTAAGAAAGAATTTTTCAAAATACAGCCCCTAAGGGGATGAAACGGGAGTCTAAAATTTGTATGGACAAAACTATTCTCACGCGGGCGAAGCCGCTGGCAGAAGCCTAGTCTATAAATATTATAAACTGACTGACTGACATATCAACGCACAGCAGAAATTACTTGTGAAATATTGCACCAGGCTTCCTTTTCTGATGATGGCGAGCACAACTAGATCATGGCGCAGCGGACAGATTTCCGGCGGGAACCTATGGGGGGGTATGGAGACAGCCACAAAATCATGGCCCAGAGGAGTCGATTTTCGCTAGGGCTGAGGGAACGTTTGCAAAAGTTACCGGGGCCCTGGAGCGTAAAGGGTAACTGAAGGAACACAGGCCCTCTCGCTCCACTCTAATGCGCGAGAAATCATTACTCGAATTCTCACCGCAAAAAAAAAATGAATAAGAGCAAGAAGAAAATTACTTTTAGGAATAAACAAATGTTCAGAGTGTTATTATCAATTAAAATTAACATTTTCCTTTTCCAATACACGTTTTATGATATCGTGAGTCTTTCATTATGAAAGAAAATACTTTTGCACATTTTCAGTGAAGTCAAAGTTCAAGGTGGTGTTAGTCGAATGTTTTTGTAAGTCTTCTCTTTGAGATAAAAACAAATATTGGATATTGAGGGCTGGAAAATTTTGGCGGGTGAAAAATTTTGGAGGATCGGAAAATTTTACTGTGTAATTAAGATTCTTGTATTTTTTATGAATTCGCTTTAGCATTACATATTTTTTTCTGTTATTAAAGTTTATTAAATATGCAGCAAAATAGTTGGAAACGGAAGATATTAGTGCAATCATGAATTTTAACATAGAACTATGTAGTTCATGGTTGTTGATAAATAATTATCATATCTTAATTTACGAATGACTCATTTCCCTTATTGATAACACAAAATTGCTCTAAACACACAGAATTGTACTTAAAATTAAATATAAAGCAATAAAAAATCACTTACCATATCTAGATTATTAAACAGCATATTTAAACTGTTCAAATTGCTCATACCATCGATTTTCGGCGCTATAGGTCGCGGTGCATTCATCATATTAGGGTTCAATATTGACTTCATCCTCCGACCTCTTCTGGGCATTACGTCTGGGTTTCTTTGCCTATAATCTGCTATTATCGACTTTACGTCCTTAGTAGGACCTTGACGACCCATCGGAAGACCGAAACTTGTTGGTAGCTGGCCATTCATGTCTCGAGGAAACCCAGTCAGGTGGCCAGGCATCATCATTTGTTGAGGAAATACTGGTTTCGGCATCGACATGTGTGCTTTGTCGTAAGGGGGTGGCAACCCCGCCATGGGGTTGAAATGAGAAGTCACTGGCATGATAGGCGTCTGCATCATCGGACTGATGGTTGAGCCAGGTTGTTTGAGGGCTAGTCCTGAGATCTCGTCGCTTTTATCTATAGCCAAATTCTTGGCTTGATTGAGATAGTCGAAGGGATCTCGATCTCGATCTGCACCGTTGATTTCCGCTGACTTTTCGAACGACAAGACCTGTTTTCGTCTTAAAAGTCGCAGTAAAATTTCCTCTTTAACCTTTTTCAAGTGTAGTATATTATTCCATTCGTGTTCTTTTTTCTGGGCGAGTTCTCGTAAGGTTTGTATCTCTGATAATAACTGTTCCGTGTGCCTCTGTATTTCATCTACGTTGTTCTTTGTGGCTGTCTGTATGTAGTCGTTGATCATGGTGTCGTGTTGTGGAAACGTTTTTTCTACTTCGATACAGAGTTTCTTTAGTGGAGACTCTGTGTCAACTTCTTCGCTTGACCTTCTTTTTGTACCTTGTTCCTCCTAGAAAATGAATAAATGTTAGTAGTGTTACAAACCACTACTGGAGTGTAAGAAAGGATCAAAGAAGCCTTGAGCCTTGCTATTTCACCCTGGGCATCTAGCACTTAGTACATCAAGAGTTTAGCTGACTAATCCTTTCACTACACTGACCATTATGTAGCGCCTATCTGGTGGGACAAATTACGAGTTAAATTGACACAAAAAGAAGCAGAAATAAGTCGCTATTTGTAGCATAATAATCAGCGCATTGCGCTTCCCACCTCTGGGACATAGGTTCTCTCTTTGTGAGAGGATGTGAGCCCCATGGGGGCCCTAAAAATCCTTCGTATAACATATAGTACCGACCTATGTAGTTCCAAAAACCGACAAAAAAATTGCAAACAAGTTTTATCTCGGAAACTGATGTTTTTGTCCATAGTCCGGCCGACAAAAGGCTATTTTTTACCTTTTTCGGGTGACTTGACCACCTCTTCTTAACCGATAGCCCAGGAATCCACCAGTTATGAGCTAAGAAGATACTATTATTAGTTATTACCCAAATGTCCTTTCTTTGATTTTGTTCGTCAAGTCGCTGAGCTCCTTAGTAGTCCTGAATGGAGCTATACTAACAAAATGCTTGCACTGACTGCACAAGTCCGCTCAAATCTGTGTGATTCTTTCTTCAAAAGACCATCTCAGACACTAATCTGCATGGTTTTTACATTATTTAACTATTACATGTTGCTGTATGGACATTAAAAGAGACTGACTCCTGAGTTTGTTTCGGTGTTTCTTCTCAGGGTAGTCAGCTAGGAAACACCGGCCTCATCTAGCGAAAAAATTGAGGTGTAAGTGTTTTTTAAAACCTATTTGAAAAATAAATATCATTTAAAATTATTATGACGATGTTGCGGTCTGCAGACAACAGTTACATGTAGTAACAATAACATAATCAGTAATTAAATTCTTGACACAGCTGTAATTTGCGTTACGCAGTACTTTCATTTGAAATGGACTTTTCATTTGTTTTAAACACAACTCCAGACATTTTCATTTGATAGCTAGTTAACGAGCCGCAAAACGCGTAACTATTTAGAACTTGTCATGTTTGTTAGAGCCACTAAGTCATACACACTTCAGCATTTCTGATGTCTGGCAGAGAAATTAACGATGGATATTTTATATGCATCAACTATTTAGACTATTTAGACTATATAGACAACCTTTTTTTGTTCACTGCGATCTCACCATGGTAAGCAGTGATTCAATCGTTAGTAGTGAAGGGCACTAGTTTATTAAGAGCCTATTCACTTAAGCCTTAAAGACTGAGATTTTTTGGACGGGAAATCAAAAGTTCTCCCGCTCTCGGTAGACCCAGAGGGAGTAAAATCCGGGGCAGTTACCCTTAGCGTTCCAGAGCCGCGGTGACTCTTTCGAATAAGCAACGACGTGACGTGTCTGAAGAACTGCGTCAGGTGGAAAGTGACCGAGTACACCAAGGTCGTAGCGCCTCTCTAACCGCTTCTCAAAGGAAAGGGATGGTTTATTAGTATATCTATTCTTGCTTTTCTCTCTCTTTTATTGCACCCAAAGATTGAATGGTAGAAAATGCCTAAGGCATTAAGTCAGCTTCTGTACTTTTGTGTGCATAAAGCATTTAATAAATAAATAATTAAGGGACTATCACTAAGATTGTGGCGCGCCCAGCGCTAGATGGCTCTAATGAGTCTATATTAGAAATACTAAATTCTGCCCACGTAAAAGTTGCCTCCCACAACGTAGACCGATGACCTGGTGAAGGTCGTGGGAATCTGATGGACGTGACACGCACAGAACCGGTCCTTGTGGCGACACTCAAGGAGGCCTATGTTCAATAATGGACGTCTTTCGATTGTAATGATGATGATGATGATGAAAAGTTCAAAATTACCCCAAGAAAACGTAATTTAGGGATTAAAAGATATCCTATTTAACAAAATCGTCAAAATTCATCAGAAACGGTTCAACGGTTTACGGCCCGTTCACGACCTTGCAGCTGTGAGCGGTAGCTAAGCGCGGGGCGGCGAGCGGTAAGTTCAAATGTATCAAAATGTTTGAAGTACGGCACGAGACGCCGCTTATGGCGCCGCGCTCCCGCTTACCGATGCCGCCCCACTCGTCCCCCACCCCCGTAGTCGTGAACAGGCCGTTAGGCGTAAAAACTTAATTAATAAACAAACAGACAGACCATATACTTTAGCATTTACAATATTAGTTAAAAAAATCTGTCTGCATTTTGACTGGCCCTCTTTGTCAATTGATTGTGAGATCTAGACTAAGACGCAACTACTTTTAATAGCGTTTCTGCAGGGGGCGGAGGAATATCCGATTTTGTTGTTAGATCTGTTGACGGAAATCAACTACTTGATATGTAGTGTCTGTAGGCCAAATTTACCTCTTTTTAAACGTTTCCCTACACTAGAAATTACTCCTATAGTATGGAGGCGCTCACAAACATGTAATCTCTCATACACAAGACACCCAGACCCGGAACAATTATCTGTAGACCTTACAAATATCTGTTCCGTGCGGTAATTGAATCGCTTAACCACTGTGGCCGCCCGTGCCGGCGACGTCGACTACATGCTATGCACAGTTAAGCCCCCTACAGCATCGCTACAAAAAGTAGTCGTGGGCGAGGGGCCTTACTTTTACTTCCATATTGTAAGGCAAACATATGGGTCCATAATTTAGACTTACAATAAACCCAACAACTTTTATTAAATACTACTTTTGCCATGACCTTAATTTCTGACCTTGCTTGACCCGGCCCATTCCGACTCATGAACACAGAACTAACTATTTCTACGCGCAAAAATAAATAAGTAGACTTAGGTGCATCGGATGCGCTAGCGGATCTCGGTGTAAGTGCATAAATGGGTACAGCAGTTTTTTTGTTATAGGACCGCTTTGATGTCCGTATACAGGGGTGTCTTTGACATCGACGCACAAACGAATACCATGTATCCCGTACATGATTCTGGACCCCCTAGTATATAATACCCATAGGATATTTCGTCGGTTTTTTTTCCTAATATTTAAAAAAAAATCTTTACGTTTATAAAATCGTTATTCTATCATTATTAGTTAAAAAAAACATCGGGGTTGTTAAGAATAACAATTTTGTCTACCCCGATGACTTTTCAATTAAAAATTTAAAATAAAAAAAAATTGTTTGTTTTTTTTTTACTAAAAATATAATCGTAGTTGGTTACAGAACGATTTTACACAGTTTAAATTTAAAAAAGTACAGATTTTTTTAAAATTAGGAACAAGCCGACGAAAAATTTCACCACTGGGGGGTTCAGACTCATTTACTGGATCCGTGGTATTCGTTTGTGCGTTGATGTCAAAGACACCGTGTATATTGAAAAAATATTTTTATCAGCTTTCGCCCGCGCGAAAATTATCACAGGCGACGTAACACTGTGATAGAAAGTATCTAATAGACTAAATCACCATGGACGGACTATCGACCATGAGATTTTTCATATAATTTCGCTCAGCTGTTACGACATTATGGAAAAGAGTGTCCATGGAGTTTCTCACACATTCTTCTCCTTAAATAATGGGATCTACGCTTTGGAATGTGCAATTAGCATCATTTTTCTGACTGACTTCATGACATTTCAAAAGTGCCTGTAAATTGTTTATTTGAAATAAAATGCTTTGAATCATTGAATTGATCAACAAACTTACTTACAAATGTTTACACAAGACAGGATTGTACTTGTCAAATTAGCAGCCACTCGCTTAATTGGGTACTTGAATCAATTATTGTTTTAAAAATTAACTTTATCCAAAACCGCAAATAGAAAAAAAAATCACATTCATTCAATATTAAAAAAGTTAGAAAACTTTCAAATCTAGTAGTAGTAGAATATGTCATGATCTACACACTGAAATATGACTCCACTGCCATTAGGGCCTGCGCACACTTGAGACAAGACTGTCTTAGACAGAATTGTCTACGACGTCGCAGACTTGTCTGCAACAAGACCTCTTGTCTACGTCACGTTGCACACTATCAAGACAAAACAGTCTAGCGGCGTACGGCCAGTGTTGCCAACTTAGTGGATTTTCTACTAAAACTGATGGTTTTAACCCCCCATTTAATTGCGGAATATTGTATTCAGTGGGTAGTGGATAGTGTGCGCAGGCCCTTAGTTTACGAATGCTTAAAAGAGATAGCGAGATATTCGCAACACGCCCCCACTCTTCCTAAAACCAATATTTGTCGAAATGCTAATTGCTGCTTTATATAGCCAATTTTGAAGCTGTTTTCAGAAGATAATTTATTTTTAGTGTTATTTGTTGTTTAGTATAATATGCATTATCATCATCTTCCTGCCCTTGTCCCGTCTTATTTGGGGTCGGCGAAACCCCTTTTTCTTCTTCCATTCTATCCTATCAACCGTCATGCTATCACTAACTTCCTATTCTTTCATATCACTCTTCACACAATCCATCTGTCTTTTCTTTGACCTCCTTCTCCCTCTCCACCCATCCACATGTATACTCATAACTCTTATAGTTACATGCATTTCATCTCTCCTCTTTACCACCATACCAAGACAAACGATTCCCCTTCAACTTTTCAGTCACTGGCGCCACTTTCAAACTTCCCCCTAATATACTCATTTCTCACTTTATCCATTCTCGTCACACCACCCATCCATCTCAATATTCTCATCTCCGCTACATGTAATCTTTTTTCATCCATCTTTTTCACAACATTCTGATCCATACAGTATGACAGGTCTTATGACAAATTGTAGTTTTTTTTTAGTATAAAATACATAATTGTACAAAAATAAGCGCAGGCAATTACCCTATTACTACGCCAACCGTGAAGTCAACTGGATGCTTATATAATAATAATAATATTTCACAACTATTACACAACGCCGTCTAGTCCCAAGCTAAGCAGAACTTGTGTTATGGGTACTAGACAACTGATAAACATACTTATATATTTCTAAATACATACATATTATAGATAAATTACACCCAGACACAGAACAAATGATCGTGCTCATCACACAAACATTTGTCCTTGGTGGGAATCGAACCCACGACCTTCGGCATAGCAGTCAGGGCCACTTAACCACTAGACAAACAGGCCAGTCATATGTATGTATAGTTACAATTTTAAAATGTAGTAAGCTCAAATAAAAAAAATACTTGTAACATCCATCCTTACATACATATTTTATTTAGTACATAATGTAAAACAAACTCCTCAAACGCGTTTGTCTGTCTTTTCGCGATAAACTCAAAAACTACTAAACAGATTTTCATGCGCTTTTCACCAATAGACATGAGTGATTCATGAGGAAGGTTTAGGTGTATAATACATGGATATTATAGTAGAGAAAAAGTCGAGAATTTTAAAGATTTGTAGCTCCCGTGCGAAACTGGAGCAGGTAGTTAGTTAAGGTTCCGAAATTAAAATTTTCGTAAGTTTTTCTGCAATTCACATTTCAATATCGAATATTAAGGTAAAAAAATATATATATTTGGGTAATGGCATGTATGTATAACACAATAATTATACTCATTAAAATCATTAACATAACTTACTTACTTACTTACTTAGGGCGGAATTCACCAATAAAACTAATCGCGTTTTAACGTTTGGTTCGCATAATCGCGTTTAGGCGCTGTCACTAGTGTCACTTGTCTGTATTTTTCTTTTGTTGTATTTTTACAAGTGACACTAGTGACAGCGACTAAACGCGATTATGCGAGCCAAACGTAAAAACACGATTAGTTTTATTGGTGAATTCCGTCCTTAAAGAAGAGCTAAAATATGCCCTTTTAATAAAAAACTTGACGTTTTACCTTGGCACTGCGAAAAGCTTTAAAAAAAATTGTTTTTTGCGAGCTATCCTAGGGCATTCACCTTAAACAAATTTCCTTTCGCATCTTCATCATCTTCAAATCACTCCAAGTTTGTGAGTGAGCAAGTGAGTTTTGACTAGCCTGTTGGTCTAGTGGCCATGACTGCTATGCTAGAGGTCGTGGGTTTGATACCCACCCAAGACAAATGTTTGTGTGATGAGCACGATCATTTGTTCTGTCTGGATGTATTTTTTCCATATTTTTTTTTTAGAAACATATTAGTATGTTTATTAGTTGTCTAGTACTCATAGCACAAGCTATGCTTAGTTTGGGATTAGAGGGTGTTGTGTGAAAGTTGTAGAATATTATTATTATCTACAGACAGTAATTTATAAAACATATCATTGTATTATTCCAAAGCTACCATAGACAGAACACAATAACGCCATATTGTTCAATTTTTCCAACGGCTTGGGCAACATGACCTTGGCTGAGATCAAGTGTCATGGAAGGTCGTTTTGTAACGAGTTTTTATGCGCTTACGTTTGGGTCAAATGCAGAGTTAAGTATAATTTTATCTCCACAAAAGTTATATCTAAATTAAATAATCTTACACTACTAATACAATAACAAAATCAATAAAATAGTACTAAACGGGTTACTTGGAAGTGTTATATCTTTGGACTGACTTGGAATTATAAGTTCAAATAAACTTTATATTAAAGGTACGTTATTCTTTTTCAAAATTAGGTATATATTGGTTTCTTTGTGTTTTGTATTTTCTGCAATATCGCAGTACTTGTAACTATTTTTATGAAATATAAGAAAACTTGCATTATATTGTAATATGAGTTCTACCGAGGAAACAATGTGTCTTAAGCGGTATGCAACATTGATGATGTTTATGGACTTAAAACTGCTAATGAATGGGACGTCTATTTTTGTTTCAATCACTTTCACGTGGGAAATTTTATCTCACGAATAAAATTTTCTGCTCAGTGCGGCAACAAGACAAAATTTCCAAAACGAAAGCTATTAAACCAAGAGCTAAGAAACTATCGTGTTTATCTTATGGTTGTAAAAAGCTGGTTGTTGAGGAAAAGTGAAGAAGACAAATACGCCATAAGTCAAAGTAAAATAGAAAGGAGTATGTTGAGAATAAGTCTGTCACAAAGAATAAACAACCAGGGGAATAGAGAGAGCGCAACCCCCTAACCAAGTTACGACCATTTTGTTTCGATTCTCTTGCGTCGAACACCTCGAGTAAGCCACGCCTCCGATTCCTTTGTTTGTTCTGACGTCATCTCAAAGCTCAGTCTCAGCTCAGAACAAAGGAATCGAAGGCGTGGCCTACGCGAGGTGTTCGACGCAAGAGAATCAAAACGAAACGGTCGTAACTTGGCTGGAGAGGCAGGAGTGCTCCTTGCACTGAGCGAATATGCTGGCCCGCAGGTTTTCTCGGTGTACAGTAGAAATTAAAATAGTGCTCCCTATTGAGTAGCGTAATTAGAGACACAATAGAAAGACAATGACCGAGCGAACGCCGGGGTTTAATGAACTAAAGTCCTCCGACACAACATTGAATTGCGATGCGATACGACGCCGCATAGCAGAAACCTGCGATACGAATTGTTGCGATGTTGCGAGTGCAATTAGCAAGTTCTTGCGATGCGTCGTGTGTATTCGCAGATTTTTACAATGCGACGTTGCATCGTAGTTTTGTTTTGACCCTAAGGCATGTTGCACATCCCTGTATCCGCCTACAGCCATGTACAATATACCATAGGGCCCTGTGGTTCAGTTTAGATATACCCATAGGGTCTACAATGCTCTGCGTATCCAATTTAATAATGCGTCCAGGGTTCTGTTACGATTGCCACGCTTTTGCAATACTTCCAGATGCGTCTGATGTTTGTAGACGAGCGACGCGCGCACCGATAACTTTGTCGCAGTATGGCATAAAAACAGGGCTAGTACGAGTCAGACTCGCACACTGAGGGTTCCGTACAAACCTACCTATGTAAACAGTTCAATTCCTGAATGGAGTGTCGAAGAATGTAAAAAATGCTATTATTCAATCACCGAATATTTGAATGATACGTTGTTAAAAAACTTCTGACATTTCATATGTAACAATTATTGATTTTGACATTTTATTTTTACATTTTGACATTTACTTTTACATTTTGACATTTAATTTTACATTTTGACATTTAATTTTACATTTTAGCATTCAATTTTAAGTTATGATACCATTCAAATTCTTTAACGTTCTTTAAATAAGTGCTGTAATTTTTTCATTTCATTACAATAACTGCGTACATTTTTTATTTCCGTGGTTTAATATTTATATTTTATTTTTTTTTATTTAAATGATCTAAATTATGTAATTTTCTTGGTCTAATTATATTGTATGTATTACTACTTTATACGCCCTAGAGGCAAAACATAGCGCCCTCAATGTATTAAATAAGAACTTGTAATGAACCTACCTATGTTTTACAATGAATAAATGAATCTGAATCTGAATATTTTTCCGAATAGCAAAAAAAATTGTTGTTTTGCGACGTAAATACAAATTTACAGTTTTCAGATTTTTACCTATACATGTGTTATGAGACCTTGCTTCATGCCAAAATTCAGGATTCTAGGTCAACGGGAAGCACCCTATGAATTTTGATTCCGTTGAGACTGTCGAAATACGCGTTTTTTGCTACATAAACGGCCGTATCTTTTTTTTCGTTAACTCAGATGTTTGATTTTTTCACAGCTTCAAGGGACCGCAGACCTGAGTATAATAGATATAATATAATTTAATTTCATGATAGATAATATCATTTCAACTTGATACCCGAGATAAAGAGTCTTGACAAACAGACAGACAGATGGACGGACAATAATAATAATAAGGGTTCCGTCTTTTTCTTTTGAGGTACGGAACCCTAAAAACACGCACGTTGCACCAAATCGTAGAGCAATACGAGCCAGATTTCGAAGAAGTGTTTTGGAATAGTAGTAGTAGTAGTATAGTACATTTTGATACAAATGGAGAAAGTTTGCGAAGCGAAAGCGACCGAGGCGAAATTCGTTATGGAGCCGAGTGCTGAAGGGACAAATTTCCAGGTGTAACATTTTTTAATACACTGACGAATAAATAAACGGGGAACGACAGGCAACTCGCGGGGGGGCTCGCTTAGCTAGTAGTTTTGTAGGTTGAAACGATATAAACAATTGTGGCAGCGGCGAGCTCGAGCACCTTTCCACAGTAGTGAGAAAACAACAGTAAAATGCGTGTATTGTGAAAAATAATTTACAACTTTCACATAGGTTAAGCCACTGGCAAAGGTTAGTATCTATATTCTGCTTGATTCAACAAATTAGTGCATTCTATATAGAAAGACCTAGGTGTTTTTTTTTTCAATCTGATGCGGAAAATTCGACGTACCGAAACGAAGCCCCAAATACAGTCGGCAGTCCGTATTTAAGTTTTACTTTACCAATAAATATAATACGAAACTAGTTTACAACAGGACTGTTCGAAATCTATGTTTACAAATAGTTTAAGTTGTGTTTACAACTAAATGACCCATATTATTGTGAGTATGCATGCTTCAAATTCTACTAATACCACAAAGAATAGCTAACAAATGGACTGCTAATGAAAGTATTAAAAATCACCAGCTTAAGGTGAGTGAAGATAGAAAACACAAACAAGCGACCCACCCCAGCTTTGAACGACTCTTTTCTCCACTTTAATGTGTATGTATTATACACCTAAACTTTTCTTATGAATCACTCTGTCTATTGGTAAAATCCGTTCAGTAGTTTTTGAATTTATAGTACCCAGACTAGCAGACACACTTGCAGACTATGTTTTAAAATATGTATTGGCAAATAAACAGACAGTTAAACAGTTTGCAATGAAAAAGAACCATCTGCGATTGAATGACGACTTATTCTACTATTTTTACTATAGTAAAAGCAGTATTTTATTTGAAGATGGGTGGAGCTTAATGAAGAATAACAAGAAATTAAGCATGACATAAATCTCTTGGATAATCTTTTGGAACTTCTGTTCAGGCTGACCAATTTACAGTTTTAATAATGCTAGTTGACATTCCAGTTTTTCTATACTCCGTGACAAATTACTTACACAGCAGTCCTTCTATTGTGTAATTCTTTACATTCATTAACACTTACCTTAGCAACATCCCCATTCATTGGCTTTGGTTTAGGTTTCTCTACTTTTAGTTCCACCTTTTCTTCAACCGTAACCACTTCAGTCATTTCCGCATCAGCTTCCGGTTCCAACTTCTTCGGTTCCTCAACAACCATAAGATCCTCTTTCACAGGACTAGGTTCCTTTTTTGGGACCACGGTTTCTACAACCACATTTTCTGGAGCAACCGGTTTCTCAGCTACTTCTGGTACTGAGACTGGTTCAGTAACAATGGCGGGTTCATTTTCCGTTTGGTTTGTCGGTTCAGAGGAAAGGGTTTCCGCAACTGCTGCAGGACTATTTTCTTTTTTTATCAATTCCTCTGAAAGATTTTTAAAGGTTTTAGTGATATACCTAATTTTATATAAAAAGGCACTATTTACTTTGTTCGCAACGCTATCTCTATGTCACAGGCCCTAATAAAAAGTAATAAATGATTCACGCACATTAACCCGCCAGTGGCGATGCGCATACGATGTCGCGCACTGTTTTTGTTAACGTTTTTTTTTTATGTAACTACCCACTTTTTTATACTGCTACTGACTTTGTGTCATTTATTTTGTAATTACTTACTTCGACAATCAGCTTAATTTATATTCTTACTTAAGTATTAATATTGTGTTTTTTCAGTAAGTGATTTGTAAATGTTTTGAGAACAATAATTACAATAAATAATTAAAACCACATTATATTTTGGATGTGGATTGTCATTTAAACTCAATATTTTAAGCAGAGCACTATTTATCGCCTTACTTAGCCCATACAAAAACTGAGGGTATACATACTTCCACATATTTATAAAACATCTACCCACATTAATCTAGACAACACCTAATATTAGTTATTCTACTGTTTTTACTATGCAGAGAGTTATTGGCGGGATTTCTTCGAATGAAGTTCAGGGGCTGTTTTAACTATTCACAAATTGATTCCTAGTGGATATTGTGATGTAAAATTGTCTGCGCAACTGGAATAATATGTGGAATCATTGAAATAGGAGTGGTCTCAGTATAATGCTGAAAATTTCATTGTAGTTTTAGCTACCTCAGTAAAGTTTGCTGAGAAGGCTGAATCGATACATTTGCTGCCTAAGGGGTAAACAGAAGCAATTACCCCATGTAATTATCCTTTAGTCAATTTGGCAACAGTAAGATCTATCTTTTATGAGTTTATGATTTCATATTTTCAATATTTTTGTCTGTCTTTCTCTAGAAAATTATATTTTTGTCTCTCCCCTACTCAATAATTTTAATTTCTTAGTTTCTTTCAGTTAGCTATGATATGAAAGAAGTATGTATTTGTTTATTTAGAATCTCCAACAAAGGATGTACACAATATCTGTGTCTTATAATTAGTGGTTCCAGTATCTTGTTGGTGAACTCCTTCACTTAAAGGAGACCACAGCACGCATAATAATAATTTAAGCAACTAAGCTAACAAAAATAAAATTACAAATACATTACAAACATGATATAAAGTAATGAAAATAACAGTATTTAGAGGGATATGTTCTATTGGAAATGATCTAAAAGGAAATATATAGTAGTATGCCTTGATTAGCAGATCAATTATGACAAAATTAGGAACTTAATATGCTAAATTATGCATTGTATATCTGAAGAAGAAAATTAAATTCTGGCTGTAGCCTTAATGCAGTGCTTGGCTCATCCCGCTGTCAAGAAGCACGGCCAATCCTATAAAATACTGCTTGACAAAATTATCAACAATCTAAGAGGAATAGCTTGTTTCATGTTATATATCAACACAGACCACATTGTGGCCATTGTGGGTAAAACTTGGATGGGCTCAGAAATGTGGATATTGGGCATAAGAAAAGAGAGGACTATGCTCAGCAGTGGGCAAGGCGGGGCTGTGGACGATGATGATGTGAGGGATAAAATGAATTCATATGGGTTATTGCAAAATTGATATGTCATACTGGATAATCTCGACAGCCTTATCTCTATCATATTGGGGTCAGTGTCCGTGCTTATTACACTAATATTATAAAGGCAAATGCTTGTGAGTTTTTGTTACTGCTTCATGCTCGAACAGCTGAATGGTTTTGGATGAAATTTAGCTATTACAAAGGTGAAAATTTGCGAATGTGTTTGTTACTTCTTTATGCTCAATTGGTTGAATGGATTTCGATGAAATTTGGCACATGGGTAGGCCTGAAATAGCACCGAGGATACTTTTATCCGGGGAGTATGTTCCCTTGGGACAAATTTCTACTTTCACTGCACTGCAGCTAGATTACCATAGTAGTGACTATCTATCTGATTTCTTCAACTGGATTTCTGGGCAACATGAAAAATAGTGAGAGAAGATATGTGATGTTTTGGACTTATGGATATTTTTGTAGTTAACTTTTTTTTTTCTGTGGCTGTTTCAAATATTATTTCTACAGGTGCAAAGAAATAAAAGTTAAGTATCTGTAATTAAGCGATTTTCTAATAATTATTAAATAATTTAAAGCACTTATTTAGTCATTTTTTCTTTAGTAAATATTATTGAAAAAAATAAAATACAAATATTTCTGCATTTTTGAAACTTGAAGGACAATTTGCCATATCTTAGAATATGAATTTTATGTAAGTTTCTGCAACTAACAGAAAATCGCAAAATTGCAGATAACTTATAACTTCTTTACTTTGCACCCATTGATTTCTTTCTCTTAGAAGTTACTACTTATGATTTCCTGATTGAGAGCAAATACAGTACTGGCTATGCATATAGTATTTGATAGTAAAACAATACAATAAATAAAAACTAAAAATAATAGACATACTTATAACATACTTAATGCCTCCAATTTAGTCTACTTGACCTCTTATCCTGCTGTCTAGAATTGTATAACTTTTTTATGACAATCAAGTGTAGTAATGTTTATTGCAGTATTTATGTAGTAATGTTAGAAGATGATAATAAAAAATCAAACACAGCTCGTTTGGAACAAATTATCACAATAAATGTCTTAAGCATGCAATCAATGACATTCTTCAGATGTGTTTAGTGGTAATTTCATTTTTACAAGAATTAAAATGCATATAAGTAGAGACAAAGCTGTCCAATGTATGAAAGATAGTATATTCCTGCTATTGTAAGTATTGTATAGATGTTCAAAACTGCATTACCTTTCGCATTCTCAGACTGGACATTTACGAAACTATCACTACTTCCATTCTGGCTCTCACTTATCACTTTTTCTTTGGCATTATCATCACAGTTTCCCGCCTTTTCTTCATCAACTTTCTCAAGCGCCGCTTCCAACACCGGCTCCTTAGCTCCGTCTACCTCGGCCTCGTCTAAAGCCAACGGATCAACCTCATTCTCGGCACTTGCATCCCCCGACGGAGACACATCAACACCACCGTGGCTCTTCGGAGATTCCACTATTTTCAAGCTTATATCGTTCATGTTTATTTACATATTTCCGATTCACAAGTCACTGCACAGAGTCACCACGCCGCGCATAGGTTCAATGACTTTAAAATGACCATTTGTAACCATAATATAATATTCTGATCTATATGGAACTATCAAAGGTTAGGAGACGCTGCACAAAAACGAAATAAATTAAATAAACAACACTAATTGCTAAATTGTTTGTAATTTCTTTCCCATATTGGGTAATATCACAATGTACTAGCAATAGCAGCCGTGAACTCAGGGGTCATTGTGACTAATTTCGTGACAATACTATCCTAAAGACTATCTTAATAAATCACTACACATTGTATTGATCATAAATTAGTCTTGTATTTAAATATTACTCTCGTATTCTTTAAAATAATCAGCAAAATAAATGCTATAGCACTAGGACGCAAATCGCACGCGAACTACATAGAGTTGCCATATAAAGAATAAAAAAACTTGTCGTAAACGACATTGACCGATACATAAATCTGTTTTAATATTATATTCTTAATAATTTGATATTAAAACTGTTATGATTCGCTTTATTTAATATATATTGATCGAAACCATCCACGTTCAAATGCAACAATATAAGCCAAGTTAAAATATTTCTACCATAACAAAGTTAATTTTTCGATGGTAAGCTATGCCCCTCTTTGTTCCGTTTGACGCAATAACATCATCGGAAAAAATTGTGATTTGAGGATAATTTATTAAAATTTTGCATGTAAGACTACTATATTATTTCGTTATTATTAGTTATAAATGAGAAATTTAAATTAACCCAAAAATACATTTTCAAAATGGATTTCAAAACAACAATTCATTCATGAATTTTATGAGAAACGGGAAGGATTGTTTCCGGCGGATGCACATGAGTTAAAAATGTTTACTCATTTATTTATGTTCCTGTTTATTCGACGATTTACATATATACAATAATTTAAATTTACTGACGTAAACTAAAATATTTTTTTCTTCAAAAATAACTTCGAACCATCGATAAATAATTAAAAAGTGGTAAAAATGATTGATTTTGAATTTTCCGCCAACACTCGCGAAATTTTATAGTGTTGTGCAAACATAATCGTAAGGGTGATCAAATGTTAGAATGTAGAATTCGACTTATTATTTTGGGATTGAAACTGTCACGATTTAAAAAAATGTGAATCATATCATATTTATATTCATAATCTTATTTTCGTCATGAACTATAGTTTACTAATACTACTCCAAAAGATGTTTAACCAAAGAGTTTCGTATAATCTTACCTTTACCCCAAGATACAATTTAATTTACGGTGTTTGGAAACACCGTAAACGTTATCCACGTCGAATTCAAAACATAATTTATATTCATGTATTCCTGCAATGTCAAGAAAAGAAGATTGAAAAATTACTACATACTTAGTAAGTACGACATTGTTCACGTTCGTTACCGTGCCACATGCCCAAATTATTATTATTATATCTAGCCTGTACTGTCTTTTTGCTGGGCTAAAGACTTTTGACTTGGCTTCCATTTCTTCTATTTCTATTGTTACCGGCCCGGCTCCGGGTCACTTCCTGCCAATTCTAAAAGATACGGTTTGCCCGTCTTGTGTTTATACAAACATTTTATAATAAACAAAACGTGATAAATATGGTTGAATATTATTAAATCAATTAAAAAAATAAAAACAAACTAACCACCTAATCGATTTCATCTTGTATCAGTTGCTGCCAACATAACCACAATGTTCAAATAAGCACAACACTAAACGATGATGAAAGAAAATGAATGAAAAAAAGCAAATGGCTGACTAAAATCGACGTTCTTGATCCTAATATAAATCCGATGTAATTACATGAATTATGCGCTCTTCATGATTATGATTAGCGAAATAAGATTATATAAAGAGTAAAGAACTAAGATTACTATATATTACGGGCAGAAAGCCTGCTGAAACTGTAAAAAATATACGAGAAACTAATACCTTAGCTTACACAATTCGTATTATATTGCAAAAGTATTTATCGTGCGTGTGACGGACGCACGTCCGTTTATTACTCAGGTAAGTCCTTTATTCTTCATCCTTGTTGCATGTGCTTGTGCAGTGCCGTGGTTTGTTTATAATTTTTGGAGTATCAAAAATCGCGAGTGCTTACGACTGTTTTATTTTTAGATTTTGCTATTTTGTTATTAATTTCTCAGCAACCATTATTATTGTGTAGTGAATTAAGTGGTGTCTATTTTGATTTAAGATCTGCTGAATTTTTGTTTGTGTACCTTCATAATTTTTGTCTACGTGCTTAGATTTTTTATGCGGGTACAGTCAACCATAATTAGTACTGCTTGACAATCACCGATCATGTACTTTTATTTACATCAACTTTATGAAGTTTTGTAGGTATGTACTAACCATTCATTTTTTATTTTTTTGCGTTTATTGTGCGATAAGATGAACTTTGCAAGTACAGCTTATTGCTTATCATTTCTAAACAATAGTTATGTTTTTATTCAGTACAAACAAATTAAGATTTGTAAAAAGAAATGTTTTGTATGTTTCAGTTGAAGTGATGTGAAGAGTCGACACAGGGCGGGGGCGCCGCCCCAGTCGGCCATGGACCGAGGCTACGATAAGAGGCACACTAAGCACCACAAGGAGAAGCATAAGAAGCGAGCGCACAAGAAATACAAGTCACATTCAGGTAGTTCTCATGAACAATCTTTTGCTACAGTCAATTCTCTCAAACCTCTTGTGGAGTATTCCGATGTCAGTTCTGAGGCATTATCAGCCCCTGAGGCTGGTGAGATTGACAGTGAAACAAGCTCAATCAGCAGGCATATCGCTGATGACCTTGATCGGACTAGGAAGTCCCATTCCATCCGTACATTTGTAGATAACAAGACAATCTCAGTCACAACAACGAGTCGTCGAGCTGCAGAAGAATATGCTTTGAGGGATTCATCTTTGCCGAGGAAGAGACGCACAGAGTATGATGAACGGGACCCAGAATTTGACGACCATGGTAACATTAAGAAAAAGAAAGAAAAGCGGAAAAAAGATAAGAAAAAGAAGAAGAAGAAGTCAAAGAATAGGTCAAGATCAGCGAGTTTGGAGAGTGTGTCTCCAGATGATAATATGCCTGAGGAGCCTCCAATGAGGCCTGCCAGTCCTCAGAGATACCAACAGGTGCCTGTGAGTGAGTGGGAGAAGGGCTCGTCTCCGCTGAGAAATGGCGGGTCGTGTTCGCCGGTCTCTCCATCTACGACACCGCTGATGCGCCACGAATCACCGCGTCACCGGCCTGTTTTCATTCGGGAGGCGCCGCTGCACCACTCCATGCCCATGACTTACTCACCACACCGGGAAAGATCGCCACCCATCAGGTGAGAAATTATTTGTTATTTTCTTTTTTCACTAACTTTTATAAAACACTAGGCAGCTAGGACTGCTCATTCTGCAACATCTACTCATAAGGCATTATCGAAAATACAAAACATATGAATGCTGCTTTGGCCTGCCAGCTTAGTACATAATACATAGTCAAGGCAAAAAAAAAATTTACAGTTATCAAAATACAATAGAAAGTTCCCTGCAGAGTGTTATTCATTCATGTGTGCAACAATGGTATAATCTTAAATTATTACCAATTGCAATTGAAGATTCAGATGATTCTTATCAAATTTCACTGGATAGTTATTTTTGTCTTTGACTGTACTTTTATGTAACCACAGAGTAGTGAGTGAATGGAGTTACAATGTGTCCATGTGACTTTCATTCCTGACTTGGGTGGTATATGGGTATAGTTTTTCAGATTATTATCCTATCCTTATGTAATCATTATAATCTGTTGTTTAAATCAGGGTTATTACTAGCAAATCTTAACAGATGTGATGGGTGTCTGTATCTGATGACGATAAAAAAGGAAAAAAAAAGTGGAAAAAAAGATCATCGCACGAAAACGCGATAGTCGCGCTCATTTACTCGGCAAATCCGAAAGCATCATAGTGCTCGCAGAGCGCACCTCCCGACTATAAGAACACTAGAATGCTTCAGTCATGTTTACATTCAAGTAACTACACTACCATCAGTTGTTGACTGTGTAGTCAACTGTGATTATTTAATTATCGTCATTCGTCAACCCATCATCATTTATTGTAATTTCACCTTGTGTTCTTAATTCCACTTCGTGTTTAATTTACATTTTTCACCAATGATGTCGAATTAACAAAAAAATATTGAATATATTATATTTATTCAGGAAACATCCTTAATATAAATGATTGTGTTAACACTCCATTTTCTAACTAATCCATGCTTGCTCCAATGTACAACAACAAGTACTTAATTAAAACAGTTTTAGTATTGACAACATTGTATTACTCTGTTGTGATTTACTTATTTATTCTTGCATTAACCAAGGGTATGGTTGCTATGGTTTCTAGCCCCACCTGGTTGCCGGTACATCACATAGGAACCTATGCTACTACTATACAGAATAATTGTGATTTGTGAGTGATATTTTTATAGAGCATGTATTTGTGTTGTGTTAGATAAAATGTGTGTTTAATGGGTAGAAATATTAGACTTACTATATTATGCAAATTAGTGTGAACTCGACGTATTACTGGCTTGTGATTTTTATTTTGTTATGTGGCATTTTTTAAATTCTTACTGACAGAACAAGTTTTTGTTTAGACCATTGTTAGAAGTTTTGGTCCTGAATTTCAAATGTGTCTTAATTAATTTTATGTCTAAACTAAGAGGCAAATTTCACATTCTGATTGAGTTAACAAAAATGAAGGACTTTTTTTATTATAAGCGTTCAGCTGCTGGATATATGTCTAGACAATCGCAAGCCATAACACAGATTACATTGACGGCACGTAATGTTCCACGCGCGTCTCAAAGAGATGTCAGCAAAGCCGTAGGGGCCCAGCAGGGCCGAAGCCTACTGGAGCCAAAGGTTGACTTCCGAAAGAAAAACCCGTGATCCTGGAACGCAAAGGGCAAAGAAGGAACATAGGTGTGGTTTTAGTCAATAATGATCTGACACGCCCTCTCGCGCCCTAGAGCATGAGAAGTCATTAAATGATTTCCCACCTTAAAAAAATACCACAGATTAAAGAATAGCCATACTGATTTATTGGACTTTCGAAACACTACCTTTTTTACCAACATTGTGGCATAGTCTGAGTTGTCTTATCAGCATAAATTCTATTTTGCGTCGAAAAAAGCCTCGTTTGATACAATATAAAAATAAAATTGATGTATTAATAATATTGTTGTAAATGTTGTGTGCACTTAGTAACGATTTGTCACTGCATGCCATGCCCTCTTTCTCTTGTTTTTGCTACGTGATATCTGCCCCCTTGTCAAGTTACGATCGTTTCGTTTCGATTCTCTTGCGTCGAACGCCTCGAGTAGGCCACACCTCCGATTCTTTTGTTCTGACGTCATCTCAACGCTCAGTCACGTGGTCAGAACAAAGGAGTCGAAGGCGTGGCCTACTAGAGGCGTTCGACGCAAGAGAAATGAAACGGTCGTAACTTGGCTAGGGGAGCAGCAAATGACTTCACTCGCTATGTGTGGAGCGAGAGGAAATGTCAGTCTTTTACTGACTAAGATTCACCTGTGTTCCTGTGTCTCTTTAGGGTCCAGGGCCAGTTAGAGACTTCATCTTTCCTCCATCATCCATTTCATAATAATGCTGTTTATGTATATAAATGTGCAGTGCATGGTAACCCTATTTCCACATATTTTTTAAAAGCCTTCTGTGTGTTCCTTTTTACTTTTTTTATACTATAATAGTTGTGTACCTATTACAATTTATTAATTTCTTTTTAAATTACATGTTTAAACAACAATCTTTGTTTTCGACGTTTCTAGCGTTATTTTTATTTTCTCTAACAAAAATGATTGTATGTGTCGGAGATGTACGGAGGTTCCGATTCCAAAAGTCCAGAACTTCGATTGATTTTCCACTTTCGATTTCGGTTCCGACGAATTTTAATCGGAACTTATATCGCATGTACAATAGAGCTTTCCGAGAGCCCAAGCCTTCCGTCGATTATTATTCTTTCTCTCACTTATTGTTTTGATTCGTATTTGGCATGTTGTAAGTTCGTGCTTCATTTGTATTTAACCACGTATTTAATTAGTGTTGAAATTTACGCTTCTGCGTCTACCTCCGATATCAGTTCGATTCCGACAAACCAAATTTTAAATATCCGCTTTCGAATTCGGTTCCGATATAACCACTTCCTTTATATACCTGGAACGTATATAATAAAAGTAAGAACTAACACGTTACAGCAAATAATAAAAACTGGCCAAGTGCGAGTCGGACTCTGAAGGTTTTGCAATGCCGTATTCGACAATCTCAGGTATAGGGTTCTTGCTGTTGACCTAGACTAAAGAAATTTCGTAAAATCCAAAATGGTAAGAAACCATTTGAAGACTTTTTTTTTGGCAGGCAGTTCACTGAAGTAAATGCCCAATTGATCCAAAATACAAAACGCATAAGCCATCATTGGTGTCAATAAAACAATTTAACCAACTGTCTCTGTTATTCATCTGAGTGGAAGTAAACACTATTTATCAATTTCTTATCATGTTGCGTAAGTTCTATGAATCATCCGGATAAGGGTAATTGATGCTCATAGACTAACATACTACTTATATGGTGGACAATATTGGAGAGTGTGTTGTGCGTTATTTAAAGGGGATTGTTAGACATGTGCGATGAACACGATAGTTTACTTAAGAGTTATCGAGAGTCACCGTAGCCCTGGAACGCAATGGGTACGCCATAATTATGGCGGTAAGTCCCCTCTTTGAGTAATGGCTGGAAAGGCAACACGGCGTCCTTACCTTCTGCATAACGCAGGTCCTCACCGGACATGGTAAGTTCGGGAGGTTCCTGCACCGGATTCATGCGGAAGAAACGCCCGGGTGCCACCATTGTGTGGACCGCCCGGAGGACACGGTGGAGCACACGGTGGAGGTGTGCCCTGCTTGGGCAGAGCAACGCCGTGTCCTCGTGGGGGCGATCGGCGGCGGCGATCTCTCGCGCCGGGCCTTGGTACAGGCCATGGTCCGGAGCGAGGAGGAGTCTCCTTCTGCGAAGGAGTAATGCTAGCAAAGGAGGCGGCCGATCGCGTGAGGCAACGGCAACGGTCCTCACGCCCCAATCGCCGCCGGGATTCCGATCCCGATTTCTGGCCATCGTAGGCGCAGGCTTGCGGACGGCGAGCAATGGGTGGCTCGCCGTCCGCCTACTGGGGCCAAGGGTCTGATTCTGAAAGGAAGACTCGGCCCTGGTACGAAAAGCAACGAAGGGACAGGAGTGGGTTTTTAGTCAGTAAAAGTCTGATCCTATCTTCCGGCCCGCCCAAGGGCAGGGGATGTCGTAAGATGATTTTCCCACCGAAATAAAAAAAAGCCCTGGAACGCAAAGGGCAACTGAAGTGTGCCTTCAATTGCCTTTTGCGTTCGAGGGTTGGTTTTAGTCAGAGGGTGATACTCCTTCTCGCTCGCCATTCAGAGCGGGAAAAGTTATTTGATGATTTCCGACCCAAAACAAGGGTTGGACTTTAACCGAATCAAAATTATAGTGTTTGCGGTCAAAAGTTTGCACATAGTTTGCTCGGTATACCCTTTTTTTTAAGTAGAAAATTACTAAAAATCTCCCGCCTTAGTTGGAACGAGATGGCATTTCAAACTTTATCTGGGTAAATCTCACCTGTTTTTTCAGTTTCCCTTTGCGTTACAGGGTCACGGTAACTGGTACGAATAATCCCTTTGCGGTCAAAAGTTTGCCCATAGTTTGCTCGGTATACCCTTTTTTTTAAGTGGAAAATTACTAAAAATCTCCCGCCTTAGTTGGAACGAGATGGCGTTTCAAACTTTATCTGGCTAAATCTCACCTGTGTTTTTTCAGTTTCCCTTTGCGTCACAGGGTCACGGTAACTGGTACGAATAATCCCGCAACCCTACCCGGTACCCCCTAAATTGACGTGTGTGCTATATGCTGTTATTATTATTTTTATATGGTGGCATTACTTAATATCGCGGTTGTAATACCTGCAGGATTAGGCAGAGCCAGTTTATTAACCGACTTTGAAAATGGGAGGCGGTTTGCAATTCGTAGGAATCTTTTTTTATTTTATTTGTTTATCACTTCTACACAAACGAGTGTAGGTACATTGTCACCGGATAATTGGGAAAACACCTTTAGTTTATCATAAATCACGTAAAATTGTGAACTCTTGTTTTCAATAAGACTCGGAGATATTGTAAATATTTTTTTTGTACTTGCGATAATCAATTCATTAGGCATTTTTTATCAGTCCACCCTAAGTGCCAGTTATGTTTTAAGTCTAAGAAGGCGTCCTTGGTAGACCTAGACATAAAACACATTATTTTTAATTAATTTATATTAAGGAATAAAAACAAATAAGCTTGATATGAAATAACTTTTAAAGTAATCAGTAATCATGCGTCAATATAAAATAGAAAAGAAAATATCTAGAAATAAAAAAATAGAAAATGCCTTAAGGTATTAAATCCGCCTCTGTACTTTTTTGTGCATTAAGTATAAATAAATAAATAAATACAATAAAACATCATTGGCTTTAAGGTCCCAAAGTAAAACATTGTGGTTTGTCCTTTATGTGGGATACGCCAACCTCTGTCTGACCTTCATTTAATTTATGTCTAGACAGTGTAATATCTCATATCTACGCTCTTCATGTTAATTATCACAATACATCATACATTCAGCCTAAATGATTGATTATACATGACGTAACTAGAAAAGTTAGCTTTTAAAAATATATGTTTTAAAACTTATAAGTAATGCCTTCCCAGTACATACGTTACTTAACATACATTGTATGTGTTATCTTAACTTAAATCCACATTAGGAATATTTTTACCTACTGAAAAAAGAAGAGGTTCTCAATTCGATTGGATTTTTTTACGTTTTAATTACATTTTTTTGCTGGATTGCATTATATTTAGAAATACGCATGACGAATCGAATGAACCAATAATAAAGCAAAAGGAAATACTTTAGTATTTATCTAATCATGATTATCACTGAAATCTATCTATTGTTTGAAAACAATAAATACCAAACCACGTCGTGTATGCACTCTTTTACGTGTAACTAATTTGCTGGACATAAGTCCTTTATATTCAGCAACTATCACTGCCTCGCTCACAATAGAGTTAAGGAATTCGAAGATTAATATACATAGCTTAGGCATCACTTCAATAATAATAATATAATAATATATTTCAGACATACGTCCATATATTTTTAACAAAACAAAAGTTAGTAAGGTTGTTAGTAGAACACATAAAAATACAAAAAAAAAATACAAATAACAGGGTGTTAGTAATTTGTTAGTACAGAATCAAGATCAGTATATTACATTATATTGCAGTCTATTTCTTATTTCTGAGTAAGTGAACACTCGCCCAGTAAACAGTAAACGGACCGTTTATTTTGCACGCTAACGTTCTGAGGACAGTGTTGGTGCTACCCCGGACCCTGCTCATCATCGATGCGGTTCTTTTCCTAATGATGGAGAAGAAATCATCGATGAAAGCTGCCGCAAACATTTTTGAAGCACTGTAGTACCTGGGTTTCCTCAACACTGCCCACAGAGCGTCATTGTACAGAACACGCATGGCATTGAAAGCCCGCCGCGTATAGTTGATCCACAGACTGCACGTGTAGAATGACTGACAGAAGGCTCTGAAAAGTAACAGTTTTACATCTGTAGTACATCGTGCAAATCAGTCTGATCATCCTGTAGGCGATCCGTCAGCATGTGACCCAAGTATTTTGCTTCAGTCACTCTTACTAGTGATTTCGTTTGTGACCGTTCAATAACATAATATACGTCTGTCGAAGTCTGTTTTTCCATATAAACTTTGGACCCCCGCTTCATCCCCTTAGGGGGAATTTCGGAAAATCCGTTCTTAGCTTATGTCTACACCCTATAAGGAATCTACCTGCCAAATTTTAAGTTTGTAGGTGTTACAGTTTCTGAGATTTCGTGACTAATCAGTGAGTGGTATTTTGGTTTTATATATATAGATTTGGGGAAAATTGGTCAAGTTTAAGCCTAAAATGCCCTATAAATCTGTTAAAATTCATACTTGATTGAGACAGAATGAAAGCAATACGAATGATTATAATTAGGTACCCAATACTTATGGCATACTATTTTACCGTCTATCAAATGAAAACACGCGCGAACTGATCCTTATACCCTAATGTTGGCCCAACAGGGCTGATGTCCATGAAAATGAACATGAAACCTGTGGTCCTAGAACGAAAAGGTCAACTGAAAGACACAAGTGTGGTTTTAGTCAGTAAAAGTTTGACACGCCCTCTTGCTCCACCCTAGGGCAGGAGATTTCCCACCTCCAAAAAAAAAATACTGTCATGTTTTTAATTCAAGGCCAAGGCATTTTACATACAATCGTATAGTCGCTAAGATTTCTCTATGAGAAGCACGTTCTCTATGAGAAGTGGGTTGCAATGAACTTTGGCTTTGGTTGCAAGACAAGTGGACAAGTGCATGAAATTACACGTTACGTTAGAAATTGTGTGCAAGTAAAATCTGAAGGAATACAGGTGGGTTATATAGTCTAGTGGTGGGGCGTATAGTCTTTGAAAGTCTGATACTCCCTCTGGCTCCACCCAGGGCGGGAAGATATATTTGATGATTTCCACTGAAAAAAGGGGCCCGGTGTGGGTTGTTGGATGTCACATTTCTTTGAAGTTTAGGCCAACACTTGTCGGTTTCCTGAACCGTTTTGAGAGTAGTGGTGGTGAAATAATTTACCCTACGGGTGTTTTTAATATCGTGCGGTTTTGATCACGCATGCGTGATGAAATTCGCACGATATTAAAAACACCCAAGTAAGGTGCTTGTAATTCGTAAGTTGGGACGGTTGCCTCTGGGCCACCGCTGCTTATTGTGAAGCAACGTCGCTTTATTTTTTAACATGATTCTAGCAGGCTGTTTTTTTTTTTGGACTGGCCATTGTAGTTAATTATTATTTAGGGTTCCGTTCCTCAAAAGGAAAAAATGGAACCCTTATAGGATCACTTTGTTGTCCGTCCGTCTGTCTGTCTGTCTGTCAAGACCCTTTTTCTCGAGAACGCGTGGAGTTACGTCAAAATTTGTAGACACGTCAAAAAAAAAATTTTTTTTTCTCGATTGCTCGATGACTCGATTCTAAAATTAAACTATTTACATAAGTTAGTTTGTACGGAACCCTCAGTGTGCAAGTCCGACTCGCACATGCTCAGTTTTTTTTTAAAGATTGTAATATTGTCAGGCCACAATATTACAATTTTTAAAAATAATAAACTAAATGCACCAACCGCCAAAACGATCATCCACTAATTGGCTTCAGATTTGCGTGAGATAACTTAGCACTTACTTTTCTGCTCGTAACATTTCATAACCTTCCTATAGCGATTAGAATGTAATAAAGATGTTTACATTTTTAACTGACTTCAAAAAGGAGGAGGTTCTATGTTCGGTTGTTTGTATTTTTTTTTGTATTGTCATTCGTTTCTCGGTTAATTGTGGAAACAATTTTATTTTTTAACGAGTATACTCTTAAGTTGGTCCCATAGCAATATTGTCATGATTTGATCATTAACTTTCGAGATATGGAACGGAACTGCTCATAGGATCATAGCAGAACTGTCTGACTGAGGAGTCTCGGAATGTTTGTATAGTTTCCCATCCACAGACTGGCCTCGACAAACGTTGCTTAACCTTCCGGAGATCAACCCGTGTTGATGTTATTATTTTAACCACAAGATTCGCCTGATAGGGACAAATTGGGTTCGTTTTACAAAATCTACAAAAAATAGACTCTTAATCTGCTACTTTACCATGACGTTTTAAGTAAGATTGTTTTATACTTATTCCATTGTGGGTAAGAGATGGCGCTAGACAACCTGTATAGCTCTGTCTCTTACCCACACTGAAATAAGAATGAAACAATCTGACTTAGAAAATCATGGTAACCCACCTGGTCCGGTAACCGATTTTTAAAAGCTTGACCAATTTGTTGATACGGGGATTGCTAGCGACATAACTTGGCAAGGTCTTGGCTTCTAGAGTTCGGGAGTTTGACAGCAATAGACTTGGCAGAACTTTGTCTATAAAAGAATTTGTTTACCCTTTGTGGCTGCAACACTATCTTACTAAATATTATTACTGTGATGATACGCGTCAGATTTTAACGAAGCATGGTAGTTTAGCTGATTGATGTGTTACGCTTCGTGTTATCTGCTAACTGATGATTTTCCTTTTGAATAATTCAATCGGAAAATCACTGTTATTTGAAAAACTTTCTTTAAACGTTTTGTAATTCTACAGGAGAAGACAGAAATCCACAACGCCGCACACACCATCCGTGCCGCCGTACCACGATACGGTGACGATTGACTCGGACACTGAGCACGACTATGAACGAGGGAGACGGGACTACTGGCACGAGCAGCATCGCGTGCAGTCGCCCATTATGGTGTCCGGTAATATGCGCTCTATACTTTTTCTATCACTGCACATTACATAACTAAGTCCACAGCCTCGTCTGTCTGTTCGCGATTAAGTCTAAAACTACTGAACTGATTTTCATGCGGTTTTTACCGATAGACAGGGTAATTCGTGATGAAGGTTTAGATCAACTGCAACTAAACTGTGAGAGCGTAACTGCTCCGGGTTCCTCGACTGACTGTCGACTAATGTCTGTTTATGGGGGCGGATCCTTTTTCTCTCGCTTTCCTTATGTTTTAATGTAAGACTCAGGGGACCGCAGCGGTCCTCCCACAGACGACAGACATTTCGAAGGACCCGAAGCGGGTACGCTCTACAGTTGAGTTAATAAATCATGCATATGACTGTAGAGAAAAACCGAATCTAAGCTGTTAGCGGGTCGGTAGTATAACATACACTAATCTAATCAACCCATTATATTGTTAAAGAGGGACTTTCACCCAGCAGTGGCCTGGGCGAATGTCACCTTCTTCCTTTTCTACATATTTTTGTCTTCTGCCATAGCGGGCCAGTCCCTCTGGTAATAAGAGTCAAGTTCATCTCTCATCACTCGCTTCATCCAGAGCAGGAGTTAACAAAAAAAAGAATTCGACCCAAAAAAAAAGGAATTTATATCCCACATTTGCCAAGCCTTTGCCAAAGCACCAGCATTTTACATTGACCAACTCTTTGGTCTCCACAACTTAGATAAATCATTTATGTGATACTAACTTCTGCCTGCGGCTTTGCCCGTGAGAAAGTAGAAAATATAGTTGTCACTCAGGAGTAAAGCAGCTTTCTATCGGTCAAAAATTTTTAGCAATCGGACTAGTACTTTCCGAGATTATCTCCCACAAACAAAAAAAAACAAACTACCTCTTGATAATATTAGTGTAGAAAAACAAAATAAAAAAATAATAAAAACATAGATTAATAATAGATTGTGTCAAGAGGTTTCCTTAATAGAATTCCATAATTATGTTGTTTTCTCTGTCCAATCTGTCAGCCTGTACAGTTACTGTTATTATATTAAACTGAAAATAACCTTGTAACAGGTGTGTAGAGTTATCACACATTAAAACTAGAACTACATTAGACCGACGCACACGTGGACCACGCCTGATTTGTACGGAGAACGATGTCGCGTGGCGTGGATCAAGTGTAGCTCTACAAGTCTAGTTTCCATATAAAATGTATGGAGACCGACGCGCCCAGATCGACGAGTGTGTCACACGTGTGCGCGGTGTAGTTCTAGCTTCACTCTGTTGACTATGTCAAGTTCTTGATGATTATTGTTAATTGGAATAGAATCAAAGGTCATCAATCATTCTAACCTCTAAGATCACGTACCTTGTTAATTGACGAACTAGACCTTTATTTGATTGATTCATGTTTTTGATAATTTCTTTAGGAATCCATAAAGATTGTTTTGACCTGTATTTCGTCAAACAACTATTCCCGAAATTACGAAATTTTCGAGAAAATTAAGAAAAACTAAAAACCGAAATACACGTATAAATCTGGATCAAGCAAAGTTACGAGGTTCATTTATGCACTAAAATACTCGGCATAAGATGCGCCATCAATGTACCTAACATCGTTATTTCTATGACGATTAGATTAAATGTAATTTTTTTTTCTGAAAATCCGTGTAAAATTTTGGTCGATTTTCAAAAAATTAAAACTTAGAAACTAGACATGGGGATGGGGATACGAAATCTTGCATTTAAGTGATCATTTCTGTCAGGATTTTCAATAAAAAATGGGATGTCCGGAAATCTGTGTTCATAAAACACTGCGTCGGCTTATAACACTGCACAATCTTAACATCGATAAAAAAACAAAGACTCCTTATTTATATACCGGAATTCAGTAAGGCGATAAGGGCAGGCTCAGCACGTACTGAGTTGTGAGCAGTATAGCCACAACGCAAGTCAGCATTGATCTACAGCTTGCTTTCATTCTATACAACTAATACAACTGATTTAGTGATGGCAACTCCTTGAGTCTCGTAGGGGCCCAGTGGGGCCGATGTCCGCTAGCTAGGACCGCGGAGAATTTCTGAAAGGGAAACCCGTAGCCCTAGTACGCAGAGGGTAATTGAAGGATACAGGTGTCGTTTTAGTCAGTAAAAGTCTGACACGCCCTCGAGAAGTCATTTGGATGATTTCCCACCTTAAAAAAAAAAAAAACTTGAGTCTTTTGATTAATTTCAATACTCAATTCTTTATTGCACTTCACAATGTACATGCTTAGGTGTTAGGTGATTTATGAGACACAATTGTGGACCCTGTTGGGCACAGCAACAGACAATATTATAAAAGATGAACAGGATTTATAGATAAACTTATTCTAAGTACAGTTTCATTAAACATTAATTACATTATGTAATATTGCTATATACTGTTATTTTTATTTTATCGATATTACTGATATTACCTACTTTTGTAGATCTAGTCACACTAATATTATGAAGGCGAAAGTTTGTGACTGTGTATTTTTGTTACATCTTTACGCATGAACAGCTGAACAAATTCAGATAAAATTTGCATACTTTTTAAGTTGAGAGTATGTTCCCTTGAGATAGTTTACCACTTTCACGCTGACGAAGCCGCTGGTTAATTAAGACTAAATCCAAGTTCTTCTTCCTCTGCCCTTATCCCATATTACTTGGGGTCGGCGCAACAAGTCTTTTTCTTCCATTCTGTCCTGTCACCCATCAAACTATCACTAACTCCCTTTTCTTTCATATCATTCCTCACAAAATCCGTCCATTTTTTCTTTAGCCTTCCTCTCCATCCATCTACATAGAACTCTTTGAGTAATATGCGCTTCATCATGACCATACCAAGACAAACGATTTACTTTCAACTTTTCAGTCACTGGCGCCACTTTCAAATTTCCTCTAATATACTAATTTCTCACTTTATCCATTCTCGTCACACCACACATTCATCGCCACATGCAATCTTTTTTCATCCATCTTTTTCCCAGCCCAACATTTTGATCCATACATTATGACAGGTCTTAACACGGCCTTGATCTACAATTAAAAGTTCTAGTAGAGCTAATTAATCTTGTACTCTTCCTTTGACGTTACTCTAACCTAGAACTCCCCGCAGATTCGCCAGTACACGAAGTGCAGGCCCGTTCCCGCGAGTACAGTCCGCGTAGGCCTCACCGCCGCCGCAGCCCGCACCACCGCCGCCGCACCCGCTCGCGGGACCGACACCGCGAGAGGGACTTCAAACCTCATCGGTAAGTGTTAGGAATTGCTTCATAATGATGTCATTTGAGCCCTCGAGGCGTCAAGTAACTTTGATTTTTAATGTTGGCTATATTGGAGGCTGTAAGAAGTTTCAATGGTATAATAAGACGTAGGCAGCAGAAAAAAAACAGGGAAAAAAGATGGACTTCATCTACCGGAGTCCCGAGTTCATTGGCGAGTAGTTCTTCGTTATTGAGGTAACCTACAATTATAGTATGTGTTTAACTTATGCTAGCGAAATAAAGAGATATTGAGATTGAACTGCAGGCAAAACAAATATCAGAAAAAGTGGTTGAAGATCTTGTTTTTACCTGCAATCTTTTAGAGGTATGCTGAACAGTGTCCTACAAGGCGAGTGTTATGTCTGGTCCGGGCAACTGTCCGGTAGTTGATTTCGGCATGTTTTTATATGTTCTAATCACACAGAGAACTTTAATAGTGTGATGCAGGATTTTGAATTTTAGGTTCATATGGCGTCAACAGTCACATCTCAAAATCTGACTTTGTGGTTTATATGCTATTATATACTTTATGCTGGCGCTGTGAACTTCACCCCCACCCATACCACCCCATTAATTAATCTCACGTAAACCCAGGTCGCACAGTCGCAGTTCCCTCAAGCGCCGTCGCTCGGGATCCCGAAACCGGCGGCGTGGCTCCACGCAGTCTCCACCCAGACATCGCGCTAAACACCGAGAACCTTCTCCTAGGGATAGACACAGGTATGTGTAGATTTCGTTTATTGTTTTCATTAACAGGTTTAATCTGAAGCTCTGATACACAAGAAAACAGTAAAAAGGAATCTTTAAAATAATTCGGAAATAGCTATATGTTATGGCTATGATTCTACTCTTCTAAGGATGTCTATGGTTGGGCCGACATAGAGGAAATAAAAAACCACACTAGTCCTGGGTATACGGGCTTTTAGTCCTACTAATATTATATAAGCGAAAGTATGTATGTATAGAGGTTTGTTACTCTTTCACGCAAAAACTACTGGATGGATTTTAATTGTATAAGCTTACATCAGACTAACACATAGGCTATAATTTATAAAGATATTGTGTCTAATCCTGCGGAGATGAAGTCGCGGGCATCAGCTAGTTTGAAATAAAAGGATTTTATGAAAAACTGGAATGGCTGTGAAGTAGAAATGGGTTAACAGGTTGGTGATTGCAAAGAACCATGTAGTTCAGGCTGTCTCGTTCTCCCAGTTGATAGAACCTCCGCTATTGGTCATTGGCATGAGTCTAATCTGCCTAATGTTAAGAGATGTGGTTTACACATTAAATGTAGACCGAATGAGGCGTGGCATCGTGGGCACACTCGATCCGTTCCCGAGGTTGAGTAGACGTCATTCTGAAGTTACGCCTACTGACTGATAATTTGGTTGTGTTATTTATAAACACAAATCTCTAAATAGTGATTATAGTAAACACCACATGAAGGCAAGGCGATCTTTGACGGCTCTGTCAATCATGTGAGAAGCATAAGCGATAATAAGTAGAGGCCTATGTCCGTCAGTAGGCTTTGTCGAACTGGAATGAAAATAATGAAGAGGATTTTAGTGGTTGCCTTTTTTTCGCAAGACATTTCTCTTCCTGTTTAAAAATTACAGTTGTTTTGCAGGCTGTAAATAGGACTCCTGTGTGTTAACCAACATACTAAATGAGGTTGAATTTTGTTTTGATAGAACTGATCGCCAATATACGAGTATTTAGGGAAAACATATTTAATATATACATCGAAACACTAAATGCATGATTTTCATCTTTTCATTATTAACATTTCAATCAGTTATTACATTAAATCACATAAACATTGAAAGATATTGCTACCCCCGTGGCAATTATGTTTGAAATAAATAAAATACAATTCATTGTTTTATTTCAATCAGCCGTGGACTTCGTTGGAATCGGTAAATACCATCAATTTCATTTTCATATTTTTCATTATTTACGTTAAGAATATAAACCATTCTTCATAGAGACAAGACAGTACCAGTGTTTTTTTTTTTGAGCTGCGAAATCATTCGGCGGAAGAGCGTGTCACACTTTCACTAACTAAAACCACACCTGTTTTCTTCAGTAGCCGGTTGCGTACTAGAACCATGGTACACGTATTATACATGTCATAATTCACCTAAACCTGGACACAATCACTAAAGGAATAAATAATATTCAAAGGAAACTATCAAAATGTTGTGCTCTGCGCGAGGATCTGGTCTGGTCGAGGCTCTTAATAAACTAGTGCGCCTCACCATCAATGATTGCATCACTGCTTACCATCAGGTGGGATCGCAGTCAAGCACTGGTTTATATCAAATAAAAAATAAAAAACTGGTCAATCTTTTTTTATTTAGATGGGAAAATCATAAGAGAGATAATGTCAGACTTTTACCGACTAAAAACCCACTCCTGTTTCTTCGTTGCCTTTCGTACCAAGGCCGAATCTTCCTTTCAGAATCAGACCCTTGGCCCCAGTAGGCTTCGACCCTGCTGGGACCCTTCAATTTGCTTACATCTCCTTGAGGCGCGCGTGGAACAGTACGCGCCGTCGATGACTTGGGCTCGGTCCGGACGGTTACCGGACGGTCGGACGGCGAGCTACCCATTCGCAAGCCCGCCGCCCGGCCGTTCGCCGTCCGCAAGCCCGATCTATCTTCAGGTTTTAAAGTTTTGCGCTCAATTGGTACCCGTTTATACTGAAATAAAGTTTGTTTCTACTTGAAGCTGGTTAAGCATCATCATTATCAATCGTATCATCAACCAGTCAATTATAATTTAAGTGTCTTCAAGGCTAGAGTGAATAGGCTCATGATAAACTAGTGCGATTCACCATCAACGATTGCATCACTGGTTAGCATCAGATTGGACCGCAGTCAAGTACTAGTTTATATCATTTAAAAAAAAACATTGTCAGAAAACATCATGGTCGTTCAAAGATGGTGTCATAGGTCGAAAAATAGAAAGCCTTGCGTGGGATTACGGTTTGTTGGTGGAAAAAATCACCTAGTTGTTCGAAATACAGCGTTACATTGCATTTGGCATTCAATTTTCTTCTCATCGTGTCGATGGACATGGATTAAATTTTCTATGACCGCACAGAAACAGCAGAACAGATGGTTGATGGATCCGAAAGGTCCTAGAGTGACGGCCGCGTACTGGATGAAGCAGCGTTGGTAAGCCTTCCACAAGGTACTGATGATCTGGTGAAGGTCACGGGAATCCGTTGGATCCGAGACGCACCGGACCGGTCGTTGTGGCGATGCTTATGTCCAACTGTGGACATCTTTTGGCTGAAATGATGATGATAACAGCTCTTTCATTGACCTCGTATAAGTACTGGAAGGTGCAGTTGGTTGTGCAGGAAGGGCAGCACTCAACACATTCAATATACTGCCTAAGTCCATTACTGAGCCTTATCCCTTCCATTATTAGTTATAATAACTTATTAATTCCCTGAACAGGGTCAAGCATGAATCACCAAGTCCTCCAACAATGCTGCAGCGCAAGATCGACTTCAAGGAGAAGATCAGCGACACCAGCCTGTTTGCTGAACTAGTCAAGGACAAGCATAAGAGAGCTAAGGTGAGCACAAACACCAATATATGTTGATTTATGCACCTTTATGCCCTTCCACGGATATTTTTCTTCCACAAATTAAAATGTTATAGAATAGAATAAACCCTATTGTACACCAAAATAGTAACGAAACTTTTACACAATTTTTTTTTTTTTCATATTCATGAGTGTGTTTTTTTTACTTTTATATATAATAGCTATATAATATAATTTTATATCTATGTATAGTTTAATATGTATTTTTCATTGAATTAAAATTAATTTACAGTACACCACAGTCTACCCTCTTTTTTATGTCAAGTTCTTACAGTCCATCCTAAGGTTGTCTGGTAGATATCGCTGTTAGCGATAAGACCGCCATTGTATCCATAGATTAAGTTAGTTTATAAGTTTTTGTTATTATTTTGGTGTACAATAAAGTTTTATTCTATTCCATTCTATTCTATTCTAATTTAAGTGTCTAATAATAATATACAGGGTGTCTTTGATATCGACGCACAAACGAATACCACGGATCCAGTACATGATTCTGGACCCCCCAGTGGTGGAAATTTTCGTTGTCTTTTTCTTTTCTAATTAAACAAAAACTGTACTTTTTTAATTTTAAACTGTGTGAAATCGTTATCCTAACCACCCCGATGATATTTTTATAAAAAAAAATAATAATTAATAAGTCATTGGGGTAGATAAAATCGTTATTCTAATCAATCCTGATGACATTTTTAATTTTAAAAGTAATTAATTCGTTTTTTTCACTAAAAATGTTGGAATAACATTATTGTACAGTTTAAATAAAAAAAACGCAAAGATTTAAAAAATAAAGTGATAAAGCCGACGAAAAATTCCACCACCGGGGTTCCAGTATCATGTACTGGACCCATGGTATTCGTTTGTGCGTCGATGTCAAAGACACCCTGTATTTATTTCGATACACGTGACGCTCCAGTGTGTGACGTCACAGGACCCTTTGTCATTGCGGTGAAATAAAAAAAAAAACAACGCCATGAAATATCTCCATATGATGACATTACCAAGTTCATCGGTCTCGTTCTCAAAAATTGTACCTCCTCACTAGACGCTGCTCTGCATTTCACAACATTTATTGAACTATTGCGAATTTTTTATGAAACATTCAGCATAAGCGATTTCAGATCAATACAATAAATATTTACTATACCAAGTTTTTTGTTAGACGATTATATTATTCAGATAGTAATACTAGTTTCCTCTACAGAAATTGCAAGAGATCTTGAACCAGAAGGAGGAAGAGTCTCAGGGCGCGTTATCGAACTCGACGTCCATCAACAACCCCGAGATACTCACCATCGATGAGCTGTCCAACACGACCGCCGATAGTTCTACACAGGTCAGTTAACTGTTTAATTTTCAATGTTGTAATTGTCCAATTTTCTTTTACCGAAGCATTTATCGCAGTTTATGAAGTTGGTCCAGATTTTGAACAATTTTTTTTTAAATCATTATGCTCGCGTTTCGCGTTTCTCTGTATACAAATAGGCTTTTGTCCTATTGCCGGAACTGCGTAAAGTGGACGGGCACGACGTGCACGGGACGCGTGACGACACGCACGTGCACACGCGTGTTCACACGGATTCGAAACCGGATTATTACTACGCTGTGTCTCTAGTTCAACATTATCGGTTTGCATGTAGTCGTGTCGATGGAGAACTTATGGGGATGTAATTCGACATACATTTTCACTGTTTTTCATACAACCGCTCGCGCGCTCTTACGCAATTATGACGTTATTACACATTTTGGAAACACTGTATCTTTCGGATATTATCTAGGCTTCTATTGAAATCAATTTATAAATTTATGTAAAACTAATCCAGTAAGTACCTCTGAAAATCTATTGTTTTGCATGAACTTTGACTCATAATTTACTCAAAAATTAAAATAGTCAAAAAGTATAATAATAGAAGCCTTGCTAATTTAATCAAGATTCTGAATGACAAAAATTTTCAAGGGTTAAAAAAAACACGTGTTTCCTGGAACAAGTTTTGTAAAATATTCGAGATTACCGAATTACACGGAATTACCGAATTCTAACAAAGTTTTCAGGTGTTATCTCTCTTTTTTCGCATTGCCTTTTCATCAAACATCGCGTTGGATTGCGTTAGAAGAAGCATCAAAGCTTTTAAACCATGCTCGAAGTTTACGATAGGCGTGTGGAAAAGGAGCCTCTTAATATATTATATTACATAGCAAAACGGGCGCTGGGCCCGGCTCCCCGCGACGTATGCGCGCGTCACCGCAACGGAGCACTGCAGTATGGTACTGCGCGGGCATCCGCTTTATGCAGTTTCAGACCTTACAGTGAGATTAGATTGTGAACATGTTCACTCGTATCGATATAGGAATATTGTGTCAGGGCACATGGTTAAACTGTTTTCTCGTTTCGTGCAGTCCAAAGAAAACGGATCTCGCTCGGGCGGCGATGTGGTGGACATCCCCATGCCGGGCAGCGCCGAGGCCACGCCCGCGCCCGCCGCGCTGCTGCCGCCGCCGGACTTCGCGTCGTGCGCCGCCAACGTGCAGCCCAACGGGGGCGGCGACGCGGCCCCGCCGCCGCCGCCGCCCCCGCCGCCCGCTGAACCTGCAGCTGCTACTGAGGTATGTCATACGCGCCGCACTCCATGATGTGGTGGACATCCCCATGCCGGGCAGCGCCGAGGCCACGCCCGCGCCCGCCGCGCTGCTGCCGCCGCCGGACTTCGCGTCGTGCGCCGCCAACGTGCAGCCCAACGGGGGCGGCGACGCGGCCCCGCCGCCGCCGCCGCCCCCGCCGCCCGCTGAACCTGCAGCTGCTACTGAGGTATGTCATACGCGCCGCACTCCATGATGTGGTGGACATCCCCATGCCGGGCAGCGCCGAGGCCACGCCCGCGCCCGCCGCGCTGCTGCCGCCGCCGGACTTCGCGTCGTGCGCCGCCAACGTGCAGCCCAACGGGGGCGGCGACGCGGCCCCGCCGCCGCCGCCGCCCCCGCCGCCCGCTGAACCTGCAGCTGCTACTGAGGTATGTCATACGCGCCGCACTCCATGATGTGGTGGACATCCCCATGCCGGGCAGCGCCGAGGCCACGCCCGCGCCCGCCGCGCTGCTGCCGCCGCCGGACTTCGCGTCGTGCGCCGCCAACGTGCAGCCCAACGGGGGCGGCGACGCGGCCCCGCCGCCGCCGCCGCCCCCGCCGCCCGCTGAACCTGCAGCTGCTACTGAGGTATGTCATACGCGCCGCACTCCATGATGTGGTGGACATCCCCATGCCGGGCAGCGCCGAGGCCACGCCCGCGCCCGCCGCGCTGCTGCCGCCGCCGGACTTCGCGTCGTGCGCCGCCAACGTGCAGCCCAACGGGGGCGGCGACGCGGCCCCGCCGCCGCCGCCGCCCCCGCCGCCCGCTGAACCTGCAGCTGCTACTGAGGTATGTCATACGCGCCGCACTCCATGATGTGGTGGACATCCCCATGCCGGGCAGCGCCGAGGCCACGCCCGCGCCCGCCGCGCTGCTGCCGCCGCCGGACTTCGCGTCGTGCGCCGCCAACGTGCAGCCCAACGGGGGCGGCGACGCGGCCCCGCCGCCGCCGCCGCCCCCGCCGCCCGCTGAACCTGCAGCTGCTACTGAGGTATGTCATACGCGCCGCACTCCATGATGTGGTGGACATCCCCATGCCGGGCAGCGCCGAGGCCACGCCCGCGCCCGCCGCGCTGCTGCCGCCGCCGGACTTCGCGTCGTGCGCCGCCAACGTGCAGCCCAACGGGGGCGGCGACGCGGCCCCGCCGCCGCCGCCGCCCCCGCCGCCCGCTGAACCTGCAGCTGCTACTGAGGTATGTCATACGCGCCGCACTCCATGATGTGGTGGACATCCCCATGCCGGGCAGCGCCGAGGCCACGCCCGCGCCCGCCGCGCTGCTGCCGCCGCCGGACTTCGCGTCGTGCGCCGCCAACGTGCAGCCCAACGGGGGCGGCGACGCGGCCCCGCCGCCGCCGCCGCCCCCGCCGCCCGCTGAACCTGCAGCTGCTACTGAGGTATGTCATATGCGCCGCACTCCATGACCCCTCGGTACATGTTCAGCCGGCGAGCCGTGCCCACACCGGAGCTCCGTAATGGGTCATGGACCGCACGATCCCGCATAGAGCATCCGGTAGGAGGTATTTGAAACCCTCAGGTTGGGCAGGAGTCGCTTGAGCATAGCTCCTGGAATATGACTTGATTGACCATCACATTCATCCACACACGATGTGAGCACCAGTAATAATAGCCGACTATAACATAAGTATTTGTGCTTGTCCATCAGAAACCGCTAACGCCCCCACTGCAGCCGGTGCTGCCGCAAGCGGACGACTCGGCCGCGCCGGCGCCGCCCAAGCCCAGCGTGGTGGAGAGCGTGTACTACCAGAGCAGCCAGGCCGCGCCGCCCAAGCCTAAGAGCCTCACCAAACTTCCTATGCCGCCTAATACTCAGGTAACTTTACTTTTAAATGATTGGTACCCGAGTAGGTCGGTTTAAATATAACCTACCGACAAACAGATCACCCACCACCAGGCCTTTTTACTCCTGTATAATGTCCCTTTTTTTAGAGTTGGTCCTTTCACTTGTACCCTAAAGGGAATTAATGTCACTATTTTCTTCTCACTCATCAGTGCAACCACAAAGATAAGGGTCTAGTCAAGGGTAAAGAAGTAAAATTATTTAAAAAAATCATAATATTAATGACTGAGTCATAATTTTAAAAATTATTATAATTATACGTAATCGTCAGTAGGTATTATCACTTTTTTTTTACGAATAGGTTACGAAAAGACGCGTCCGTATTATCTGGCAATAGTGTCTCATCAGTTATGAGTTTACATGTGGATGGATGGAGAGGGAGGCCAAAGAAAAGATGGATGGATTGTGTGATATGAAAGAAAGGGGAGTTAGTGATAGAGTGACGAGTAACAGGACAGAATGGAAGAAAAGAACGTCTTGCGCCGACCCCATATAAAACGAGACAAGGGCAGGAAGATTATTATGAGTGTCTTATCAGTCAGCTTAGTCAAGCTATTGACCAGTTGAAATAACCGCTACTTGAACTGGCCAATGTGAACACGGCTTTCTAGTTTACTATGATCTGTTGATCTAGGGGCGTGACTAAGATGACTGACAACGAGGAGTCACTATTTTCTTAACACAAATAACATTTTTATATAGACAAATTGTATAATAAATTAACGGTTTGATTTAATTTTAAGTTTATTTTATTCTTTTTAGAGCATTTAAACAAAAAATATTTTCAACTATTAAATTATTTCTTTAACTATTTTCTTTTTTATTTACTTTTAGCTTCATGTAAGAACAGCAATACTAATTCATTGCACTTAGACACATAATAACATGACTATATTTTACATCTTCTACATACAATTTTTTTGTCCCTATGTTTTCAGGTCGAGGATCTAAAGTCGTTGGTCAACGAAAGCCCCCTGAGCACGCCATCGCCTTCTCCTGTCAAAAAGCCAGAGAAACCCAAGAAAACAGGCATTATGAACCTGCCCATGCCACCTGGTAACTACCATCATGCTAAGATCTTACCATGACCTGTTAAAATGTCAAGCGTGCGAGCGATAAAGAGGGATGTAGCTATACACCCTATATAGCTTTACCCCTTTACCAGTTCTGTTTAGGTCGTTATATGGGCCGCGTCAAATGAGCTTGTGTCGGGCCTTCTGGTCTCTGAAAAGTCAGGACTCGCAAGGCGATCCTCATGGGCGCCCATTTCACAACAGTTACTCTAGAATATTATTATATTGTAGGTCTCGGGTTCAAGCCCAGTCAGACGCATGCATTACTTTGTGTAATTTATTTCATCACCACTGCTCTCAAAACGGTGAAGGAAAGCATCAAAGACCGGCCATGCCCTAGAAACAAAAATTCCCGTATTGGGCCCGAGTGGTGGATTACAGCTATGCTATGATCACAAAAATAAAAGAATGAGTCCCTTACTGGCGTTGCAGTGGTCCCGGGCTGCGCCGAGCTGTCGGGCGACGAGCTGGACGGCAGCACGCCGCCGCCCGCCACGCGCCGCGCGCAGTACGACCACGTCTTCAGCAGCAGGAAGCACGCCAGGGACTTGGTATGTTGCTTTTTATTCACCTACGTACTTATAGCCTATTTGCGTTAGGAAAATGGTGACTCATCAGTACTATTATTTATTCACCTACTTATAGTATATTCGCGCTAGGAAAGTAGTGGCTCATCAGTACTATTGTAAAGTAAAAGCGTATTCATATGGGGGTAAAAATTAAACCATTAATATTAAACTAAACTTTTTATTATTATCTTTAAATATTGATGATAAGTAATTATTTTTAAATTTTGTCACGTCAGAATTATCAGTTTTATTTTTACGAATAGATGAATTATTTTTAAAATTGACAATAGACGTGTCCGTTCTGTCTGAAGGGCTTGCTTCAAATGGTTAACGTGAACACGGCTTTCTAATTTGCTATGATCTAATTGGTCAAGGGGCGTGGCTAAGCTGAGTGACAACGATTAGTCACTATTTTCCTAACACGAATACACTTAAAGATTATGCGTGATGCTAAAGCAATATTTGCTGGACAACAAGCAATGTTTTTGTTGTGTGCAGTATGCGCGCATTGCATTTCACCGAAACCAGAAAGCGAATAAAATAAAAACCTATAATTATATATAAGCCCTTTATCGCTAAATTTTAAAAAATATGGAACACCCTAGTATAGTCCTCACTTAAAAGGAAACTCGTGGTTCTAGATCACAAAGGACAACTGTAGGACACAGGTGTGGTTTTAGCCAGTAAACCCAGACACGTCCTTCCGATCTACCCCAGCGCGGGCTGAAGTTATTGGATGATATCCCAGCATAAAAAAAGACGTTAACAGCGAATTTGTTGCAGTCGGGGTCGAAGTTGAAGCGGCCGCGCATCCTGAAGCGGCGCGGCTCGAAGCTGGTGCCCGTGGCGTCGCCCACGCATCACGCCAAGGACTGGGGCGAGAAGTGCGTCGACGGCTTCCAGGTCACCATTACTTATTTACTTTTTTAATTTAGCATCATCGGTAACTTTAACAGTTCCAGTTTAGTTTTAATACCTTAGGGTTCGTCCACATCTGGCGAATGCACCGCAAGTAAGCTGCACGCGAGTTGTTCTTGCATAGTTTTTCTAGATTAGAGCTCAGACACACGAGCGGCAAGTTGCCAACGGCAGAGGTAACTGCAGCCGTTAACGCGTGTGTGTCGTCATGCCGCTCGCGTGTTTGAATATTACTATTTTGATATACAATAAAGTTTATTCTTTTCTATTCTTTCGATGTCGGCACGGGTTAAATGTGTTGATAACATTTTATCATATCCAGGTTATCACCCAAATCGGCGAGGGCACGTACGGACAAGTATACAAGGCTCGCGACAAGAACACCGGCCAGCTGGTCGCGCTGAAGAAGGTCCGCCTGGAGAACGAGAAGGAAGGCTTCCCCATCACCGCCGTGAGAGAGATCAAGATACTACGCCAGCTCAATCATAAGAATATTGTGAATCTGCGGGAAATCGTCACGGATAAACAGGATGCTATGGACTTTAGAAAGGTATGTTGACTTTTTTTGCAAGGCTTCTGCCAGCAGCTTCGCCCGCATAAAAGTAGATAATAAATAGCCTATGTTACTCAGTGAAGATATAGCTTTCTTATGATGAAAAAATTTTTCAAATCGGTCAAGTAGTTTTTGAGCTAAATCGTAACATACAAACAAACAATCAAATCTATCCTCTTTATATAATATTAGTTTAGAATAGATTTTGCCCTCGACTTCGTCCTCGTGAATGGCGTGAATTTCGGTTATTGCAAACGTGAAGTCAGTGCCAAATAAAAAGTGCTTGGTCCTTCATTGAGGATCACTTACTTCGTAGCGAATTTAATCAAAAACAGCTAAGTAGTTAAAGCGTAACGAACAGACGAGTTATTTTCGCTAGCTAATATTAAGTATGGATTCATAAAGTAGCATAATATTATATTAAAACAGCATTAAAATTGATTATTATATGAAGCCGATATTTCAAATATTGGTGTGAGGAAGAGTAAGGGTGTAGTGGGGGACATCTCACTATCTCTTCGCTCGCGTAACGCAATGGCGCTGACATCACATTTCAATTTGTGCATCCTCATTCAGTTACTTGGCAGTTTTCTCTATCACCAGATTTAAAAGATGCCTTATTTATACTCAAATACTTATTTCAAGTTTAATAATGTATTAGGCTTTACCTCTCGTACACCTTTCTAACATTTACAATTTCCTGGCATTTTATTTGCTTGCTACCTACGAAATAATTTATGGAATCAACTTTCAATTTGTCTATGCTCTCCAGGACAAAGGCTCATTCTACCTAGTCTTCGAATACATGGACCACGACTTGATGGGTCTCCTGGAATCGAAGATGGTGGACTTCACGGAGTCGCACAACGCTTCCATCATGCGGCAGCTGCTGGACGGGCTCGCGTACTGCCACCGGAAGAACTTCCTGCATCGAGACATCAAGTGCAGCAATATTTTGATGAATAATAAGTGAGTTTGTATTTGTTTTGATGATAATTTTATATTCGTTTTTGTATTTAGTATAAGCAAGATCAAGCAGTGATGGTCGAGTGGTAACGGCCCCCCGACTTGCGAGTTGTAGGTTGCGGCTCCAAGTCCAGTCAAATGCATTACATTGTGTAATTTATTTCATTAATTTATGGGGGTGGGCACTGATATCTATATATACATGATATTAAGTTATCAGCTGTAACACTTAAATATTACAATTAATTAACCTTTCGACCTAATTTACTGTAATTTGGAAAACTTGTTAACTTGAAGGTGCAATATATATATATATTTTTTATATCGTATCAATACCGGCCGACTGCTCTCAAAACGGTGAAGGAAAACATGGTGAGTAGACAGGCCGGATGTCTTAGAACCAAAAATTCGTAGACATGGGACATCCACCAGTATAGATAGCGGTTCATTCTCCTAGTCCTAGAGAGGAGGCCTGAGTTCCAGGAGGCTTAAGATCGAGGCCAACCTGGGAAGAGGTGGTTAAACTACTGCTTGAGAACTTAGTGTTTGGATGAAATTTCAAGTGTTTACTCTTATGATTTGTGGGAGTAGTGGTAAAATGGCTAAAAATGTATATTTATTTCTAAATGATTAACTTGCAACTTTTCCAGGGGCGAAGTAAAGCTGGGCGACTTCGGGCTGGCGCGCCTGTGGTCGGCCGAGGACCGGCAGCGCCCCTACACCAACAAGGTCATCACGCTGTGGTACCGTCCGCCCGAGCTGCTGCTGGGCGAGGAGCGCTACGGGCCCGCCGTCGACGTCTGGTCCATGGGCTGCATCCTCGGCGAGCTCTTCCTCAAGCATCCGCTCTTCCAGGTCCAATAATTAAACATCTTTATAATTTTATAAATAGTTTATTATAATTTAGGTATCTTCAAGGCTAGTGTGAATAGGCTACTAATAAACTAGTGCGATTAAACTATCGGATGGATGCGAGACGCACAGAACCGTTCATTGTGGCAACACTTGGGGAGGCCTATGTCCAACAGTGGACGTCTTTCGGCTGAAATGATGATGATGAAACTGCGCTTCACCATCAACGTTTGCATCACGGATTACTATCAGGTGGGATAGCAGTCAAGCACTGGATAATATCTTATTAAAAAAATCTTGCGCTAGCTGTGCGAAACTGTCTAACGGTTTATGAGACAGCAAGTCCGTACGTACGCTTAGGGTTAGCTACGTTTTCGGACTTGTTCAAAAGAGTTACCTTGGCTCTTGGAACTTAAAGGGCAACTAAAGGAACACAGGTGGGTTTTAGAGAGTAAATCAGACACACACTCTCTCACTCGTATCTTGAGCGGGAGATGTTACTTGATAATTTCCTTCCTTAATAAAAACGGACAGGCTACGGTTTTCCACACTTTAGGAATAAAAAAAACTTATGGTCCATCTGAAGTTTATAGGGTTTGTTATAGTTGTCTATGGTATTATCGTAGACACGTTGCCATAACAGAACAGAAGCAAAGGTGAAGCGACTTGTTCTTTTTACAGAGGAATGCCCTTTAAATTGAATTGCAATTACGTAGCAATGAACACTCATTCTTCTTTCTATCGTAAGATAGAATGAAGAATGAGTGTTCATGACTAATCTTCTTAATTTATAAAAAACCAGGCAATTCAGCTAAATATAGAAAATTAACTTTACCAGCGGCTTTGCCCGAGGAAAAGTATGTTTCTTTGGACCTTGTTCCATTTCAATAAGGGGTCAATTTTTGACAATCCTCTCTTAGTTTTTTCCAATGTTATAAAAGAGAAAACCTTGTGCAAAATTTTACATTCCTAGACCCAGTAGTTTCAGCTCAACGTTGATATGTCACGTTAGTCAGTTTCTCTTCGTAATATAAAGATGAGATGAGCATAAAGTGGAATGCGATTCCCCCAGGCCAACGTGGAGATGGTGCAGCTGGAGATGATCTCCCGCGTGTGCGGCACGCCCGTGCCCGGCGTGTGGCCCAACGTGGTGAACCTGCCGCTGTGGCACACGCTGCGCCCCAAGAAGTTCCACAAGCGCTGCGTGCGCGAGCACTTCGCCTTCATGCCGGCGCACGCGCTCACGCTGCTGGACCGCATGCTGGAGCTGGACCCCGAGCGCCGCGTCACGGCCGACGACGCGCTCAAGAGCCCCTGGCTCAAGAACATCGTGCCGGACCAGTGAGTTGTGTTTCGCTACACCTTTTATTGCCTTGGCATTAGGGCACACCTACTGCTCTCTACTGCAGTACTCTCTGCCCACGATTTAAGAGCCTGGTTGCCCAATTTTGATGTCTCAATTAGGAAAATAGAAGAGGAACTGTGTTGCAGATTCAAAACCTGCACTAAATATTTGTATTTGATTGGCATTAATTGGCATAGACGATGGGCATTGACACCCTTTAGCCTCGTGGCGTGGCCTAAAGATTTCTTCGTACAATTGTATTGTAAAATTAAATACTTATATGAAAAGTAATACATAGTCCTATTGTCCAGCAGGGGCGCTTATATATTAGTGGGATGAATAGGTTCACTTATGAGGCGATGAATGGATGACGCTTCCTACGAGGGATTAGCTCTTAAGAGCCCGTATTCGATTCGTAACGAAAACTCCAAGTTTTTGAGATTTTCCAGATACAAAATCGTAATAATGTGAGCAGATTATTTCAAAAAGTATTACGGTTATAGAAAGATTGCCCTCATCTAGTGCCCTATAGTTTTTATTGATAGTTTTTTATAGAGAAGGCAATCCCCTCGCAGAGTTTTACGAAAATACAGAGTTATCTTTCAGGACGAATTGGAAAGGTTTGTCCAACAGAATATGTCTCAAAGTGCACTACATAGCCTTATTACGAAAATTTGGCTAATAAATATTTAAAACCAAAATTTAAAAAATACAAAATCGGTTGTTTAACAATTTTTTAGTTTAATAATTAACCATTTTTTTTATTAGGGTTTTAATAAAAATATAGACATAATATTTATTTTAAGAAAATAATGGTATTGCTTAGTATCCTGTATATTTATTTTTTCAGTCCTTTATATGTACATATTTATTTTACACGATTATTTTAAAAACAGTATAAATCCTCGCGCGCAATCGTTTGTCGGTCAGTTGTTGCTCTGATCGAAAACCATGAGAACCACGGAAAAATATTCGCTAATAATAATAAAAGGTGTATTTTTCTTTTTCAACATTTATGTTGTTTGTATTGATGCTTGCACGTAAGTTCCTTCTTTGAAGAGTTGCTGGAAAGGCGTCCTTACTTTCCTCATGACGCAGGTCCTCACCAGACATGGTCAGTTCGGTAGATTCCTGCACCGGATTGGTGCGGAAGACACGCCCTGTTGTTACCATTGTGTGGACCGCCCGGAAGACACGGCGGAGCACACGGTAGAGGTGTGCCCCGCCTGGAGCAGCGCCGTGTGCGCGTGCGGGCGCGCCGGCGATCTGTCGCGCCGGGCTAGGCGTACGGGCCGTGTGCGGAGCGACGAGTGGCAGGCGGCCGCCTCCGAGTGCGAAGCAGACATGCTATTAAAAGAGGCGGCAGCACGCGCTAGGGAATGGCCCTCGCGCCTCAGCCGCTGGCATTCCAATCCCGATTTCCGGTCACCGTAGGGGCGGGTTTGTGGACGGCGAGCATTGGGTAGCTTGCCGTCCGACCGTCCGGTAACCGTCCGGATCGAGCTTAAGTCGTTGACGACGCGTAGTGTTCCACGCGCGCCTCAAGAAGATGTCAGCACCCGCAGGGGCCCAGCAGGGTCGAAGCCTGCTGGGGCCAAGGGAAGCTGAAAGCTGAAAGGAAGACGAGTCTTCCTTTCCTGCCCTGGTATGAAAGGCAACGAAGAAACAGGAGTGGATTTTTAGTCAGTAAAAGTCTGACACCCTCCCGCTCTTAAGACTGACCAGGTCAGTTTTTACGAAATCTGGTGCGCGAGTCCAACTCGCACTTGACCGGTCTTTTTCCCCCAAATTGATGTCCACAAAAACACAATCCGTAAAACAGCCTAACGCTGTACTATAGCGCTCATATATTCTTATTGCTGTATAATAGCGTTAATAGTGTACAATTACACTAAACGAATAAGAGGTATAATTGAGTTCATATACAGCAATAAGAGACATATTAATCTAATATAACACTTAGAGCTGTATAAAGTAGCGACATACAATATACAACCATTAAACAGTTTTAATTCTAAAACACAGCTTAAAGTGTCACAAAATACTTTAAACTGTTTAGTAGAGTAATAATACTCTGATATACCTATAACTATAAACTTAAGCGGATACCTTTATGCAGTCTACAAGCTGTATTTTACACATTTGTACAACCCTTAAACAGCTCTAAGCTATAAATCAGTTGATTTATTGATGTTTAAAACGGTTGCGTGCTGCTTGGGAAATATCAAAACTTCACTTTTGTTTATTTTTTATTTTAAATAACTCAGAAAAAATATTTATTTATTAAATGTTTACCAACAGTTTCTGTATAAAATGTTTTTCAGGTATGATTTACAGAAAGCCTCATTCGTACCGTCACCAAATATACTTAGGTTGACCAACTTTCACAAAAGTTCTCACGAAAGCGTCTAAATAATGGTAAAATAAAAGATTTATGACATTAGAAAAAATCGAAATGACTCAAATATGAGTTTTTTTTATGTGACAATCCCGCCATTTTGAAAAAAAATCCTATAACTGAATTGACAAAAAAAATATTTTAATTAACAATTTTGCTTAAAAAACGATTAAATGTGATCTGTTGAGGAGAATAGTCATAGTCATAGTAATTTATTGGTAAGGGATTCTTACAAGTTATGTACAAAATGTTACATAAAATTAGATAACAAATGATTACATATCAATGTCAAATAATAAAAAATGTCGAACAAACAAAAGAAAATACAAGAAAACAAAATAAATAACCGGACACACTGACATCTGGACAAACGAAAGCATTTTTGCCCTTTCTGAATCACATTCGAAAAACTAAAACAAAATTGCAAAATTTTATAAATACAATTTTCAACATAAAACTCAAAATCATACATTTAATTTATTACAAAATGTTTCGTTTCTTATTCTGAGCTCACGCACACTAAGTTATCGTTGTAGTGTGCGTCAATACTGCGCTGTGCATGCAATTTTTTACCTACGCCAAATCGAATACGGGCTCTTAACATACGACGGCGAACGTGTTCACATTGAGTTAACAATCTCAATAAAATAAGATTAAAACTGCAAAATTATGAGGAACAATCAAGTAGTCCAGAAACTTAATCATTGAACTCTTTTTCATCTTTAGGTATATCATAGCATGTTTAAATTATAAATAAACCATTCATAACATAATGCATGCTGCATGCTATCTCGATTTAAGTGTGATTAACCTATCATTTCTTGAAGAAATAATCGTAAAAGGCGACTGAAAATAAACCCAAACATCATCATCATCATCCACAAATTTCCATCCATTCATGTTTCACCTGTTGACCCTCAAAGTGATGTCACCAACACAGCAGACTGAGTATGAGCAGCAATTCTTATTTGTACAGTAACAATTATATCTTTCATCAAATGTCCAAAACCTATGAAGATCGATTGCATGGCTGCCAATGACAACTATAATATGGGATGATGAATGAATACAATGGTGAAATTACACGACAACATGAATGATTGAATTTACTGTTGAATTTAAAGGTTTGCTCAAAGAAACTGCAGACAAACTAATAAACAAAATAAAAATATTAATTGACTCCTTCAAATGAAGGATGTTACGCTGCGGTTCCTTTGAACAGATCTAGTAGAAATACCCGGTAATAGGCTGGGAATATGTTAGGGTAAAGACCTAATAAAAAACTTATCCCTATAGTTATACCAAATGGGATTATCAAACCCCGTGAGTATTTAATTCTATGTATATTGTTCAATCATCCAGGTTTTAGAATTATGTTTACCGACGACGGAATCGCTAACTGACATAAAAGGACAAGAGTGGAGTGAATGTGTATACTCATACGAAATTGAAGTTGTGATCATCTTATAAAATCATTTCAGGGCAGAAAACTACGTGTTTCGATGTAAATACGATGACCAAAATGGTTCATTTATAAATGAGGTTGCAATGGTTTTATGTGCATTACCTATTTGAAGGCCAATGAGCACTCTTTCAGGCAGAGACACAATCAACTCAACCGCAAATTGGTTTTGGTGAATTTTTTATTTCAATTTATAGGATTTCTGAAGGAAGCATTTAGCAATGGACAGAACTATTACACTGACTCTGGGAAGCACCAAGTCTGCCGGATATTCAGCAAGATCGAGCTTTGCGTCAGTGCTTTTCTGTAGTTAGGTATACCATTAACCTGTCCACCCATTTTCAGGATGCCTGCACCAGAGCTGCCCACGTGGCAGGACTGTCACGAGCTTTGGTCCAAGCAGCGGCGTCGGCAACAACGAGAGCAGGACCACATGCAGGGCAAGAAGCCCTACGGAGGATACCCCGACGACAAGGACCAACCGAGAAATGACAACCAGGACTATAAAAGTGAGCCTTACAAATCAGAAAGTGGTTTCAAACCCACCGAGTCCGCTCAAGAGGCTGTGGGACAAGTGAAATAGTACACACTTCATTGCAAAAGATACTTTCGTAAAAGAAAGAAACGGTGCTTACTTTAGACCAATTTTTTGACAATGTGATCTAGTATAAATTGTTGCCTGTGGAGTGCTTGTGACGAAGTGTGGGTTCCGTGCAAGTGCGATTATGTGCCTAGTCTACTGTTAGCTTCAATCTCATGTACGGTTAGCTCCTAAGGTGAAGGCTGTGTTCTTCAAGAAACTTTAGCACTATGCTATGCTTCTTGCACAATTTACGAATATTCAGTACAAAATTATATCAACAATGTCTGATATCTTTAAAATGGATGTTGAAGTGCATAGTCAAGTCTGAATAGACTTAAATTTCTACGTTTTAAATTTAAAAAAATAATCTAATCTTATTATGAAATTTAAATTTAGTAAAGTTTGTCAAGGTACGGAACCCTATGAAGCAATTGTAAGTTATTGCGTTGAACGTAACGCGTACCAAACTGTATGATATGTATGGTATGTAGTAGTAACCAAAGTATCGCATAGCGCTAGTTACCGAGGACGAATGTCGGGCGTCCTGTGCATATGTTTGTAAATAATGTAAACTAGAATAATTTTAAATAAGAACAGATTTGTTTAATTTCGACTTAGCGAAACGACTTGTTTTATTTGTGTTAAAGAGTCCTTGTTGTAGCAAAAATAATGTTTGACGGTTGGCAACATGTTCCTCTTATGAAGCTGGCAACTCGTTCCACGTCATGTCAGGCAGAGTACCAAGTGCCTAAGGCTATGGTCTTTACATATTTCTCTTGCCTCTGCTTAAAAATAAAGAAATCATTTTCCTTGTCCTCAATCCATAAATATTTATTGATGAATCTGAGAATGATGTTGCCAGTGATAAAGTTCCCAATCTTTGTGTTGCCAACCTATAATGCGAAATAGGAGTATACTAGTTTCACATCCTATTTTATTATGAAGTAAGACCTCATGCGCCTTATTGATATATAAAAAAAGAATTAGTTAAAACCAACAAAAATACTGGCCTTTTCGTACCTACATGTGTTCAAGAAAAGTAATTATTTCTTTTGCACCACAAATATCGTATGATGAATTTATCAGAACATATTTGATACAGTAATTGAAAGAACATTAAAAAGGTATTTAAATCCTAATACAGTCAACCGAGAAATTTTACTGCTATTGCAATACTCTTAGCGTTTTTTTTAATTCAGGACAAAATGATGAAAAATCTAAGTTTTATATGCCCCAGTGAAGGATAGATTGACAAGATGGAATTAGGTCAGAATGGGATAGGCAAGGCCTGATATCTGATATTCTAGACATAGCTATGTATGCAAGTCTGAGATTCATCAAATAAAAGTAGTATCGAATGCAATATCAGCAATAATTACTATAATTCTTGTCATAGCTATACATAATGTTGGTGTTTGTAATATGTTACACATTTAATGTAAGTCGGGGAGTTCTGTGATTATGTAGAAATCGGAATTGAGTTGTTGTTTTCGTGTCTCGTTGATTTGTTTCGCGTATTTTATATATTTAATGTTAGGTTCCTGTTGGGTCTCGAGTATTTCGCTGATTAAGGCGATATGAATAGTTGTGTTGATTTAGAAAAGTTTATATGACATAAAAGTAATGTTGAAAGTGCTGAGGATCACCAATCAATGTTTTTTTATACCAAAATGGTCTGGTCAATGCTTTTATTCAATTCTACAAGTCTATGCATATCGCTCTTAGTTCGAATAGGTCCTAAATAGCAATAATATCGGAAGCGATCTAGTTGGCATTTATATTATGTAAGCGTGTATGTATATTCATGAGTTTTAGGCACCAATGGGTGATCATCTAGTGAAAAAAAACTAATATAATATATATCATGTTGTCTGTTCACAAAATATATGATTGGATGTAAAGATTAACTTAAAATGTTAGTGGCTGCGTTATTTTTTTAAACAATTGTCTGTAAATATTTGCGAAGTTTTAATTTGCGTTTTCTAAGAACGTATCTTCCATGAATTAGTTGAAATGTATATAAAATAGAATAAGATACTTCCCTGCATTTTATGAGCGATATTTTTTGATCGAAAAAGCGAAAATTTACAAGCAAAATTAAATCTTGCAGTGTCTTATGGATTTTTAAAGGAAACCTGTAGATTTTTAATGCAACAATAAAGTAGAAAGTTATTGAATACATCGGCTGACCCTCGAGCGTGTGGATGCTTAAAATGTACATAAAAATCATATTATGACGTAACCCAGATTAGTAGATATTTTTATGTACATCATGGTGTTCCTAATTAAAAAAAAATGAAAATTGGTGTCTTGAAGTCGCACGACGGGGTCGCGGCAGATCACTAAGTAGATGGCGGGACGACGACGATGTCTTCCTTGAGAATGGTAAGAAGTGGCTCCGAAGCGGGGAACAATGGAAGGAATGGAGGGAGGGGGGCTTTACTCAGCAGTAGCGCAGTATAGGCTACATATATATATGCAATTATATACGGCTGTACTAAGATTCCAGAGCTGTCTGACATAACTTATTTTCACATGGATGAAACCTTAGGTTCTCAGTAGCGTCTCATGTGCTTTGAATACCTGTGTACTTGTGGAGCTCCCCCTTGGAGCTCCTGAGCAGGTACCAAGTGAGAAAGGAAACTAAAAATAACGAGTTACCTATCTTATTTTTTTGTGGCTGATTTTTATATATGTTTTGTAGAATGTTATTCTAAAGTAGTATCAGTGTCCATGGATCAAAACTTCTGTCCAGACGCTTTAAAGCTTCACAAAAAGTAAATAAACTTTAAGGCTTCATCCATGTGAAAATAAGTTATGTCGGACAGCTCTGGGATCTTGGTCTAGTTGTTCCTGCCAACCATTACATAATTATGTATTTTGCAACCTAAAGAATTGTTTGTTAATTTTCGCTTTCCTCGACATTATCACAATATCGATCATCTAGGTAAGTCGCTGGCTACGTTCCCTTGTATTATATTAGGTTTAAGACGCGATGTCTATCGTGTGAATAATCCGGAGTTTCGGAGATAATCGTCGTTTTTTATATTTTGTATGGTGTTGAGTGTGTTTTATTGGAGGGTACTTTAATTTTTTGTAATTTGTGTGGGTAATAGGTATGTGGTTTCAGAAATATTTTGATTGTGTACTGTAACATGCTTGGTTCACCGTCCAAAAAAATCCGACGTAGATCCATGATATTTACGGCTACGGCAGCCGTAAATATCATGGATCTTCATAAATCATTGTCATGTATTGGTATTAAACGTGAAATAATTTTATTATTGATCAAATATCCGTCAAGTTTTAACGTATGCAGTTATTAGTCCACAAATGTACCTCAAAGAATGTTTCGTTTTACGGTAAGACTGAAGTAGGCGAACGGATGATTGTCTGTCACTGTAACTCTGGATTGTTGTTATCACATTTATGATAATAATAATTGTAAAAATGTACCTAATGTTTTTTTAAAATAATTATACTACGATGAAATATGATTTGGAATTTTTATTTGATGCACACACTAGCTTTCCTTAAAATTAGGTACACACGTACATACAGCTACTAAAGCCAACTCAACCAAACAAACCGTACTAAAGGTTTACAAAAGTAACTAGTTTAGTTTTTCACTTTGATACCATATTATCGGCTTCCAACAAAGCATCGACTTATTATAGTAACAATTCATTAATAAATTGATATAGTTAAATGCTGCAAAAACTATTCAAATGTCGTATTTTCAAGAACCTTTGAAGTTTTGTTTCTATTCACCCCATTTGACTGTACCTAATGTATCGTTACGGACGTGAAACTGAACATACCATACTTTCGACTAGCTTCTGCCAGCGGCTTCGCCCGCGTGAAAATAGGTTTCTCTATACAAACTTTGAACCCTCATTTCATCCCCTTAGGGAGTGAATTTAAAAAAAATCCTCTCTTAGTGCTCGCCTACGCTGTAAAAGGAAACCTTGTGCAAAATTTCACGCTCCCAGTCCCTGTAGTTTCGGCTGTGCGTTGATATGTCAGTCAGTCAGTTTCTCCTTTTATATATTTAAATGAAATCAAGAGTAGCATCAAATAGCTGTGCGAAATTTCTAGAATGGAAGTAATTACCCAGGCCTGGCAAGTTCTAGAAGTCCACCATAAAGTACCTACCACTATTGTCATTAAATAGGGTTAGCAAGTGGTTGATAAGAGAATTTGTACCTTCATAGTTTAACAATAGAGTCGAACTTCGCGTGAAAAGAGGGAGGTACATGTTTGCAATAAAAATGACTGACCCTACGACGCGACTGTTTTGTTCTAGAATGGCCTTGAAATGTCGGTATCTAGAATTTTCCTGTGTTCGCATATAAATACGAGCTCTCTACCGGAAGTTTGTCTTTTTTGTCTTCTTTGTTCGGTAAAGCCCGTCCCTTGCTGCCCCCCAGCGACGCTCTAAGCCGAGGTTTGTACCCCGTAGGTCGCTTAGTTTGTAAGGTTAGTTAAGTAAGCCTTGGCTGGAGGCTTTGATTCTCGAATCGAGGCCGCCACAGGCAAGTCCGGTTAAGCAGCCGACAACCTCCTAGTCGCGAGAGACCACACACACAGAAAAAAAGGAAGTTTGTCAGTTTGTTTTCGACTGCGAAAACAGGGTGCCGCAAGCTACGACAATGCAACCTTCCCCAAGGGGTGATGAAGGTCACAAAGTAAATACAACCCTTGAGGCGTTACGCCTGCTTGAAGGTCCGACTGCCAGCTACTAAGAAAGTCAATAGGTATTAACAGATAATATAAAGTTTTGTCTGGAGGCAAATTCTTGGAGCTGGATAACGTCAATTTTCAGGAACTAAATGCAAGCTACGACAATGCAACCGTCCCCAAGGGGTGATGAAGGTCACAAAGTAAATACACCCTTTGAAGCGTTGCGCCTGCTTGAAGGTCCGACTGCCAGCTACTAAGAAAGTCAATAGGTATTGACAGATAATATAAAGTTTTGTCTGGAGGCAATTCTTGGAGCTGGATAACGTCAATTTTCAGGAACTAAATGCAAGCTACGACAATGCAACCTTCCCCAAGGGGTGATGAAGGTCACAAAGTAAATACACCCTTTGAGGCGTTGCGCCTGCTTGAAGGTCCGACTGCCAGCTACTAAGAAAGTCAAAAGGTATTGACAGATAATATAAAGTTTTGTTTGGAGGCAAATTCTTGGAGCTGGATAACGTCAATTTTTAGGAACTAAATGCTAGCTATGACAATGCAACCTTCCCCAAGGGGTGATGAAGGTCACAAAGTAAATATACCCTTTGAGGCGTTGCGCTGCTTGAGGGTCCGACTGTCGGCTACTAAGAAAGTCAAAATACAGATAATTCAAAGTTTTGTTTGGAGGCAAACTCCTGCGGGCTACGGCATTGTAACCTTCCCCAAGGGATGATGAAGGTAATAAAGTACACTTTAAGGCTTTGCGCCCGTTTGAGAACCCATCTGCCAGCTGCTAAGAAAGTCTTATCACTAACGATTTTTAAAAACTTTGGATGCTTATATATGGCAGACTTGTAGAGCTACATCAGACCCGAGCCACGCGACGCCAGCCGAGGCGACGCTACGTACCACTCAGGCGTCGCCCACGTATGCTTCGGTCCAATGTAGTTTCCGGTTTATGGTAATAACTACATGAGATTTAAGGACTCCTTGCTTGGAGAATTATTAAGTATATTCGTCTTAAAATAGGACTAGGCAATGATCAGTCAGCCCAGGTACAGAGTTATTTAATGTTACGCAGCTCAAGCACTTCGTTACACGTCGGCAGTCCAGTTCGGAACTGACGGAAACTCTTCCAGCGCCATGACATGACCAAATGGAAGACATGTAATATGTAGCAGTTGACTTTTTTAACGTATGCGAAGAAAAGACAGTGCTATTTGTGAAATTCGCATCTCATGATAGGCTTGGATCAAGCTTAACCTCTCAGCACGTTTGTAAAAATGAGGCGTAGCTTTTTCACTGGTTTTTGATAAAAATTAAAAGTGGTGATAGTGCATAAAGTACTTCTGTTTTTATGTAGTCGAGAGGTACAACTTCTTTATTTTAAAACTGTAAAGATCGAATAAAATGTCGTTTCAAAAATTTTGGCAGGTACTCCGAAAAGAAAAGAAAAAAGAAATTTAAAAACTTGGTTCAAGTAAATTGTCCAAAGATTCTCATATCCTCATCCAATTCCTGCATTGTATACGTCGGAATGGCAAGATATTACTCTCCATTCTAATTCAAAGAGTCAACTGTTTTCATGAAAGCTATAATAATATGATGAAGATATATAAACCTCGAAAAATACGAATTGCTCGGCAATAACATTTGGAGGCGCCATACTCGAACAAGGAACATTCGGCCAAAATAAAGTAGTAAAATGACTTACCAGATATTGTTCTTCAAATCTATTTTGTGATCGGTTCCGGCGCCGTTTAACGGAGGCTTCATCATCTTCACTCAAACTTGAATTCAAATCTGGTGAACTTGACTCAATAGACGCATTCACGCGTACATTAACACTTCTACGTAACCGAGCCGAGTAGTAATTAATGATTACCGACTACTTAAACGCCAACGAAATTGTTAACGGTCGTCCATTTTAAAAACGAACGAAATAATTTTACGTAATAGAAAAATAAAAACGGTAACTTTCTATTTTAATCTCGAAAGTTAGAACAAGTATTTTAATAAAAAAATTAAATAAAATGGAGGTTTGTATGTTTTCTAAATTCAAAATCTAGCGTCATGCGCGCGGTATGAAAAACGACGCAACAATGATAAAGGAATGGTGGCTTGCTCTGCGCTGTTAGTTCCAGGTGCGGCCACGGGTGGCGCTGAGGTCGATTTACGTAGCGGAAGTAGGACTTTCTAGCGAATAAACGTGGAAAAAAGACGATGTACTCTCATAATGGACTCCGGACGTCAAACGGAATACATAATATCGAATGCGCATATTCTATTACTTAAAATCAATGTGTGTAAAAGATGAGAGCTGGGAAGGAGGTGATGAAATTTTAAGGTCCCCCGACACGGACAGGTTAGATTAGAAGGCTAAGTACTTGTAAGCAAATTTTATTATGTTACCAATAGCCAGAAGAATTTTTAATTTCACGTTAACATTATTATGTATAAATAGGTACTTAGGTCTTATTTTTGTCCGCGTGGTCTAAAGTAAGGTTCCCATTTCCTTCTGAGTCGGGATGCCCTAAAATTACCTCAATTCCTTCCCAGCTGTCATCTTTTATACACATTTATTTTAAGTAATAAAACATGTTTCAAATGTCATGTTCCCGTCATGTTATAGGTAGGTCAATTAGCATTGGTAAATATGGATTTATTTTAAAAGAAAAGGAAGTTAGTGATAGTATGACGAGTGACAGGGCAGAATGGAGTGTTGCGCCGACCCCAAATAACGCGGGACAAGGGCAGGAAGATGATGAAATATAGATTTATTTTACACATTGCCGGTGGACCAGCAGTTGTTCTATACAATCCCTAGGAATTGTACACATTACCTAGGTGAAGTATGTAATGGAAAATAATGTTCGTAATATTTCACACATTGCCTGGACGCCCCAAGTATTCTATACATTGCCTAGGTATTGTATAGAATACCTGAATATACAGATTGCCGGTAACAATAAAAATCTCGTGTAACACAGTGTTTGATAATGAACTCCTCCGAAACGGCACAATCCATTTTTATAATTTTTTTTTACCCTCTTACCCCTATCTCCTACTTTTTTGTTTGATAATTTATATGGCAGAACAACGTTTGCAGAGTCAGTAGTCGACGAATGTCAGAAAAGGTACAAAAGAAAACATAAACAAGGATTTGATGCATGTGGAATCCTGAAGGAGCGATGGCCCGATGCTGGGTAAGAGAGTGACGTGACCCTCCGCCGCGCCGCTCCTTTGATGACTACTAAATACCATTCCACTGCGCACATCATGTTGGAAAGTAGCAGATTTTGTGCTAATTGTGCTCCATTGGCGTAATTGCTGCAAGGCGTTCCGATGTGAGGATAAAAAAGACATGATATTTTATTAAAATACGTTTATTTAAAATGACTGCAAAGGAACTGGCTTACACTAACAAGGCACTTCTTAGCCTGTGTACCTTACAAATATGGCCATAAATACTGTTACAAAGGCCTATTGCGTACCCTATCCAAAATGGTAGTAACAATAAGGGTAAATAATTCAATAACAAACTGCTTCCAAAAGCTTCTAGTACCGTGGTAGTAATATTGTAAAAATATGTTTGTACCTAAAAATGTGTTTACCAATCAATCACGCTCTAACTGCTGAACAGATTAGGATGAGACTTAGCACACGGGACTTAGATCATGACCTGCATTAGGATAAACGTTACTTTTTATTTTTAGCCGACTTCAAAAAGGAGGTTGTGAAGTCGTTAGTTTTTTTTTTTTTTAAGTTCTCAAGAAATTTCTAGCCTGTAGATGATAATTTAAAATGTCGCAATAGGCCTTCATAATTTCGCAATCATAAACAATGGCCCACACGAACTTTAAACTTTCTGACCATGCAATGATCTTATTTATCATAAAATACATTCATTGTAACATGACTTCAAATTGTTTCCTTATAATACGCACCTTTGATTCAGCTTATCGATTATAACAAACAAAACGAAATGTGTCAATTATAAATATAATATCTAATTATTATGAAAATAAGCTTACCTGTGATATTTTTTTCTTCTAGCAAATTTCAAATTAATTTTGAAAATACCTTTGGTATACACGACTATGCTTGACACTCCCCCTTCCTTTAAATAAAAACAACTCCCCCTCCAAAATTTATTATAGCGCTAAATAATATAGTAAACGAGTTACTACTTACTCTTTATATTCAGCTAGTAAATATTTTTTATTATTATTCAGATTTCATTTACAAAAATACCCTTTAAAGGATTTCATAAATTCCATTAAATAAATAATAATTGACACATTTCACACGATACCTAAGTTGTATGGCATACAAAAAATACTAAGTACTTTGTACGTAAATCTCATGAAGATTATATCACATCAAATACATAAAAAACTTTATTATATATTAGATATAACATTTTAATATACATGTTTTATTTTCATCGATTTATATTATATATAAAAAAAATAATAAGGTAGGTATAAAAATTATTTATTGTAATTGGATTTCCAGTTATAGTTATGTACTCTAGGTTTAAAACAGCAAACTTTTCTCCAAAAAAATTATATATTTTACATTTTACGTAGAGCACCTAACTATAAACATTATAAAATAATAATTAATTAAAATAAGTACATAATAAACACAATATAATAACAATTATTATAAAACTTAAGTTCACTAGTCGTTGTTTACTAAGCATATTGCCTAGCATAGATTTAATTTACCAAAAATTATCTTAGGTACAATGTGCCTGCCTTTCCTAGTGAAATATTGGTATATCTAATTATTTTTAGCATTAAACTAAAAGAAGAAGTAAACCAAAAACACTTGTCTCAAAATAATAAGCTTCGATTTAAGAAACAGCAATTTTTATTTTGTTGGATAAATTTAACTTTCTAAATGCGGGTAGTTTCGTAGTGACGCACCGTCATGTTGCTATTTACAAATCGGCAGGCACTTAATAATTGGTACTAACAATAAATACTATGCGATACGAAATGGAATAGTTGAAGTTAGTCCTAGGTACAGTAACATCGTTGTTTTGGATAGTTTACTAGTTTGTTGTGGCCATTGAGACGCTCAGGGGGTCGCGATCTGAAAAGTACAAACAATTTTTTTTTTATCTAGTTGAGCATTTTTTAAATAGATTTTAGATCAATCGCAAACAAAAAGGTTTTTTTTTAAATCAGTTATTTTTAGACTAATATTATAAGGAGGAAAGTTTTTTTTTTGTTTTTGGAGTCAAAAACTTTTGGACCGATTTTCAAAATTCTTTCACCAATAAGGTACCTACTCTATCACTGAGTAACATAGGCCTATATTTTCTATTTTAACGCGGGAGAAGCCGCTGGCAAAAGTTAGTGTTAGAAATGTTATAAACCTTTCAAATCTGGTGGCAGATAAAACTTTCAAATAATAAAATAATTATTTTTGTTCTGTTCTAGGCAAGCGGGCTTTGTCTTCGACCACACAGTAAAAATGAATAAAGGTGACTTTAATGAAGGGATACGTACTACGATCAGGTGGCCGCTCTTGGCGCGGTGGATGTTGGCCTGTGGACCGTTCTGCACCTCGATGGTGCCTCCCTGCTTGCCGTTCACAAAGTTATGCGCGATACTGGAAGCAGATAGGAATATTTTATTATAGATTCATAGTATTAGTTAAATGGCGATATGGTTCAAATCGAAAGCTTGTTAATTAATCTCATCATCATCATTTCAGCCGAAGGACGTTCTCTGTTGAACCTAGGCGTCCCCAAGTGTCACCACAAGGACCAGTCCTGCGCGTGTTGCATCCATCGTATTCCCACGACCCTCACTAAGTCATCGGTCCCTTTTGTGGAGGCGTCGGAAAGCCTCCACAAGTGGGACCGATGACTGCGTCTTCTTGTACGTGGTCTTCACTCCAGAACCTTTTGGCCCTGCCTTTGGTTCTGCGGGCAATGTGCCCTGTCAACTACTATTCAAGTTTAGTGATTCTTCGGGCTATGTCCGTTCTAGTGTGGATATCTTCATTTCTCCAATCACGCTCAGAGTTTTTCACTCTGAGTATAGACCTAAACCTCAATTCTAGTCTAGACCAGTAGAAAAATGAAGATGTGACGATCAAAAGTTCAAACAGTAGAAATGAGATGTAATTTTAAAGATAATGCCAGTTCTTGCAGCTTCGTTTGTACTGATAATGTGTTCTGCTTAGAAACTCTTCAATAGATATCGATTTTTTTAAAAGTAGTTCCAATCTACTGCTTGTCGAGCACAGGCGCAGGGTAGCAAGCCTTTCGGTATTTTACAGGTTGCATTTTGGAGAGTGTGCGCGGGAATTGCATGACTTGATTCCATCTTCTTTCTACCATCGGACAATCCCACGTACGGCAAATATCCACCCTTACGTTGTTGAAATTTTTACGGTCTGGACTAAGACTTTCGCCTCGTCGTTTAAACCACGTACAATAAGGACTGGAACAATTTGCCTGCAGATATATAATTTGGGTGTTTTCAAGTCTAGAGTGAATAGGCTCTTAGTAAACTAGTGCGCCTCACCATCAACGATTGCAACGCTGCTTACCATCAGTTGGGATCGCAGGCAAGCACTAGTTTATATATATATATATAAAAGTTTCTCGCTTTGGGTGGTGCGAGAGGAAGTGGCAGACTTTTATTGACTAGAACCCAACAGTGTTCCTTCAGAAGTCCTTCGTGTTCCAGGACCGCGGTAACTCGTTCGATCATTCCCGCAAATTACCAATCTCTATCAAAATTTACTACCTGACGTCTACACTTCACTGCAGGTCTTGAGTGAGTTTCTCTGTATGTTTTAGCTATGCTGAGCGAGCTATGTTCAGATCAGTGAGATGCCTATACATCTAATGACCTTTACTAAATTGTTTATTGGACCCATACTTCTAGAACTCGCGCGGACGAGAACAGAAATGCAAGTATTTTATACTACATATTATTTAGTAAACTTACGTCCTGGTATCGACAATCTCAATCAGCTCGGGCTTCTTGGTGTAGTCCGTCATGATGGTGAGCGACTCGATCAGGTGCGACACCGAGATGATCAGGTCACCCTGGAAAATAACAAAAATCTTTGGATGGCGCTTTCGAATTTAAATTAGTTTTTAACAGATATCAGAGATGGCGCTAGTTGTTTAGTGTCGATGACGTGTGTCACGTGACTGGCACACAACACTCTGACGCAACATTGAGTGCTAGTGCGAGGTAAGTCCACGACGAGCCGACAGTATGATCAGAACCTCAGTCAGAGACGTATGTGTGCACTACGCGTTCGATGGAGTGTCTTAATCATGTTGCCTATTTTGTTGCAACAATTTATGAGAACTAAAAGTAAGATTATAGACAAGTGATAAAATTAAGAGATTTGAGCTGTAATTTTTTTTGGGTGGCAAAGTTCATGCCCATGGGCGGCAGTCATCTCTCACCATACCGTTGGAGGTGAGCTGCCTTGCCATAAAATATATTAGAAAAGTAGATGGATAAATTTCTACACACCTTATCCTTCTTCAACTCCTGCGGAATCTTGATGAGCACGAGGGTATCGGTCTCGTTGGTGACGACGACGCGGAGCTTGTCGAGCGGCAGGCGATGCTTGAGCTTGTAGGTCTTGCGGTTGCTGGCGTCGAGCACATACAGCGCCTTGTCTGACGCTAATAGGGCGCGCTCACGGGGCTTATAGCCGCGACGGTCGTACTTCACGGCCTCGCACGAGTACTGCAAGGGGAACGACACTCTTACTTTTTCTTTTATTGGGACGAATCAAGAATCGAAAGCATTTATTTCAAATAAACCGTTGACAGGCACTTTTGAATTGACGGTGCAGCGGGAGCCGCAAACAACCGCGCACACCTCTGGCGTAAAACACGCCGTGAAATGTGCTTAAATTGTTTTAATATAATATTCTATAGAAGCTACGGGCCCGCAACCGCGGCGGATGCGGATGAAAACCGCTTCTTGAATTTTTAGCCTAAAAAGGTTATCGACCAAGGTTTTAAAATGTTGACTGCCTAAATGCAGACAAATGATATCAAGCGCCAAATCCACCTAAATAAAATGATTAACTGTTAGTCTATATTTAAACGTAACTCTAGATATTAAGTGTTGTATCTGCACTATTATGAATGTAAAATCTTTTTTTTTTTTTTATTAATTTAGGCTCGCGTTTGACCACCACCTCACCTGATGGTAAGCGATGATGTGGTCAACGATGGAGCACGCTTGCCTTAATTATGTTTTAATATTGTTTATGCATGCTGTATATATCGTAATAATATATTGTACACTTGGTTTATATAAAGGGACGTATATTTTGAATGTAAAGTGTGACAATTGTTGATAGGCCAAAAAATAAATAAATGACATAATGGTAAGCTTATTCTAGACTTACAATCAGCTGCTCGCCAGTAGGCCAGGAGGGGGATGCCATGAATGTGTTCCTGAGCGTCTGATGCTCTCCGGTGAGCCTGTCGTCCTTGAAGCGTTCGCCCACGCTGGCAGGGTAGCTGTTCTTCTTGCCTAGAGGACAATATATAGGAGACAATAAAAGAAGAACAATACATAGTTCTTGGCTTATTGATACACGTTGCTAAGGATTGTCAAAGAAAGAAGTACCTAACTGAATTATTGAGCTAAGTTTGGAACATCAATATTTCTTGTGGTTTTAATGTCTCGACTTGAGTTTATATCAGAAGACTCCAAACGTACATTAATTGATCTTGATCCCTGACTCCTGATTTTACAAATTTCGCGTCGTTAGTAAAAGCATCATCCCAAGAAAATGATTAACGAGGCCTAACTCATCAAATCTTAGTTTCCAGCTCATTTCCTAACAAGGACCTTATAAAACAGAAGCATTACCATATCTTCAACGTCTCTCTTGAAAAGCTGCCTATGAATGACCTATAATAGCAAGTAAAACAAGTTTACTCACCCTTAAACATCTTCTCAGCTAGCACCTTCAAGTCGAACTGTTTCTTATCTGCCGGCGACAGAGCCAGGCGGTACTTCCTCGCAAGGTGAGCCCTATGGAGCCGATGTAGCTCCTTGGAAGCCTCCTGGCAGGTAGCAGGACAAGGTGGCCAGGATAAGTCCAGCACCTTGGTAGGAAGCTGAGTAGAAAGACGCTTCAGCCAATGGACCTTAGCGATGCCCAGGAAGCGACGATTTTCTGGTGTTTCGGGGCCGTTGCGGGTAATGAAACCTGGTTGCGAAGAGATTATGATTAGGTAAAATTCAAATAGAAAGATCACCTAATAGTTTAGTCCCATGTGGGCGCCATTTTTTACGTTGGCGCCCAAATGGGACTTTCACTCCAAATACAATCCGATACATCCAAGACGAAAAAGACATTTTATAGCAGACTAGGAATGCTGACGGTAGACGAGGCAAACTTCACACGGCAAGAAAATTGCATTGTTTTTATTTACTTATTGGTCAAATGCAATTTTAACGATATGGTTGAAACGAATCAAATGTAGCTTATTATATTATAGCTGAAGGGCTTTAACTATACCTAGCACTCGAAATTAAAACTTCCAATTTCAACTATCTTGGAATTAAAGTTTCTTGAGTTTAACACGTTCGTTGCATTATGAGATCTATCAGATCTCTTGCAGGACTTTTGTATTGTGCGTTGAACATAATCGTGTTGTTTCACTCCTTGCGGGAGGATCTAACATGTAAAGTTCTTTAGGTATGAGTAGGACAAATATACATATTTGCTTCTCACTTAAAGATGAATTCAAGGACATTAAAAAAGAAATTAGAGATGGATTAGGTCCCTAACGCACAGTACTGTAATTATTTTCATTCCTTGCGTTAGGAGATATGTCGGTACTCGTGGAATCGTACGCCTCGTAGACGCAAGAGAGGGAAGGTGGGCGGCGCGGGCGCTGCGTGACTCGTTTTAGTGTTGTCCTAGCATCGACGTGGGAGGTCGCGCGCACGTTTGCAAAATAACACTCGCGTATATTACGTATTACGTGTTGATTATCATTTTTGTTATACAATGAGTGCTTATAAAAGAAAAAAGTGTAAAAAATCTATTTATTTTGGTGAGATTACCAACAAAAAATCAACGCCGGATTATACTGCTACATCGCAAATAAAAATTTTGGAAAATGTTCAAATTTGCCCTCCATTGGCTAATAATGACAGTGATTCTGATTATGAAATATTTGACGCACCTAAAAAGAAAATGATGAACCTTTCTACGTTGGAGCACACGCAGCTAAGTAATGAAAATAATATATATATCAGCCCATGTACTGGAAAACGATTTAGTGTGCTTCAGAATACGATATCCAGTCCAAAAAGTAGTCATAATAATACCACATTATTGATGACGAATACTACAACGACTATACCTACTGATCCTATGACACCTACTCGTAGATTTTGTGGTACTGTTTCTCGTAACCATAGTGGTTTATCTACTCCTAGCTCGTGCACTCAAATGCTTACAGAAACATCCAACATAAATGCTAGAGCTTCTCCTATCTCATTGAATGCTTTATGTACATCAAGTAGGTGCTCGTCTTTAAATAATATTTCATGTTCGAACTTATTACCTTTAGAATTTAATGAAAGCAGTATGCAAAAATTGATTAAAACAACTATAAAGGAAAGAAGAACCACGGGTAATACAAACAATAGTCCATTTTCTTTTGAGTATACTTTTGAGGATGATGCGCTCACTTATGACGAAAAAGCAGAAAGAAAAACGACTAAATGCAACTTGAACAATAATTCACAAAAACATTTAGAAGAGAGAAACACTGAAAAGCAACAAGAAAATAATATAATAGGACAAGAAAAAGATCAGAATAAGCAAAATAGAAGTCTAGAAATACAGAATGAAAAAGTGGAAGAACTAGATCAGGACATAGAAAACGAAAAAACACAAGAAGACGCTCTGGAGACGCAGACTGATGAAGCAACCAATACTGAAATAGAAGAAATCGTTTCAAATGGAAGTGATGATGATACAAGTAAAAATCTCTCATCTGATATAATAAGTGAAGATGAAGATAATATGTCTGAAAATATATCAGAAAGTGAGGGTGGAGAGCTTGAGGGTGATAAAGATTGGATTGACATTCCCGACAATGACGTATTGAGCTTCGATGAGAGCATACTTGATAGCGTGACAAATGTACCTATTCGTAATAAATTGCCCGTCGATATTTATAGTTTGTTTCTCACTGACGATATTATTGATAAAATAGTAGAAGAAACTAATAAATACGCAGATAAATATTTATTAGAAAAAGAAATTACAGCAAAATCACGCTTTAAAGCTTGGAAACCTACAAATGCAAATGAAATGCGTCAGTTTTTCAGTGTCATACTCACGATGGGCTTAAATAAGGTTCCACATTTTCACGATTATTGGTCAAAGAAATCCATTTACAGAAATGAATATATATGCTCTCTCATGGGAAGAGATAGATTTATCTTGCTTCTAAAGTTTTGGCATTTCAGCGATGAAAGGAATGATACTGAAGATAGACTCTACAAAATTCGACAAATACTTAATATGTTAAATAATCGTTTTAAAGATATTTTAACTCCAGGAAAATTTATCGTGATAGACGAATCAATGATTCCCTGGCGCGGGAGACTTATTTTTCGCCAATATATCAAAAATAAATCGCATAAATATGGAGTTAAATTATATAAACTATGTACTCCTGAGGGGTACACTTTTAAAACCATAGTATATACAGGTAAAGAAGGAAATCGCAGAGAAGTGAACCATGGAAAAAATGTAGTTATGAAGCTCATAGAGGGTCTAGAAAATGAAGGACGAGTTTTAGTAGCCGATAACTTTTATTCTTCTCTTGATTTAGTAGAGGAACTCTTAGAAAAGAAAACATTTTACTGTGGCACGCTAAGATCAAACCGAAGAGGACTTCCCAAGCAATTTATGTCTAAAAAATTGAAGAAAGGCGAAGTTGAAGGGATAATGCTGCCTAGTGGTGTAAAAGTTATTAAATGGCACGATAAGCGCCAAGTTTCAATGATAACTTCCTGTAAAGCACATAAAGCGTCTCTAGTAGATACAGGTAAGATACATAAGAGAACTAATGAAATGATCAGAAAGCCACTGTGCATTTTAACTTATAATGATAATAAAAAAGGGATAGACTACTCAGATCAAATGTCGGCATACTATACTACTTTACGACGAGGTCTAAAGTGGTATCGGAAAGTGATGATGGAATTTTTATTTGGTACTGCACTCATAAACGCATGGATAATATACAATGCAAATACAGACAAGAAAATGTCAAAAAAAGAATTCACAGAATCAATAATCGAAACATTCGGAGGCCGAAAAATTTCTGGAACAGGTATGATTAACTTATTATTGCACAAAATATTATTTTTAATACAACTCGTGTGACAACAAGCGTGTATATAAAACCTGCAGGTTTCTTGTGACATGATATCTAATGTAAAGCAGATACACTAGGCCATCCCTCTTGCCTAAGAGCGCTCAAAATACTAGATACATACTTGTGTACTTACCTACTGCGTTTTTCTCACCATTTTTGCAGAGTAGATGTCATGTTGTAGTACATTTTTTTGAGGAAACACATCTTGATTTGTTCTAAACATAACCGTTTAGGTTCAAGGGTATGCTGATAAATCCGATGGCGAGCGTGGTGGTGTCAGAAGATTGCCGTGGTCAACATACCTAACAGTTCTTCGAAAACAAACTGTTCTTACTCATAAAGGTAGCTAAAATCTCTCCAGAAACTTAGGTAATGGTTCCAGACAACGCGTAAGCTTAGCATCGTCAACTAACTGCAGCACGCTTTGCATGAAACTGAGCATATTATGCACTTTAATCATTCGAGTTTACTGAACAAAAATCTTCTTGGATACAATTCAAATAACATAAATTAAAGAGGGGAGACTTTATTTCCAACTAACATCTGCCTGCCTTTTTTTCGATATTACGTGGTTTTTATTTTTTTGTGTTTGAAACGCGTTATGTACCTACTTCTTCTGTTGATTGCCTGAAAATTTTTGGTTGTTTTTGAGATTGTCTTAGCTTAGTAGCATTTCTGGTGGGCTTTGCTACTTATCTCTAATGCTAGAGTGTTTTAATTATGTAAGCATTATACTACACAGGGGGAAGGGGGGGGGTTCACATCACTCTCTGGTAAGTTTCTGGTAGCCTAAATTTCGGTTATTAAAACAAAAACGTTGTTATAGTAAACTTACAAGAGACCTGTGACATCCAGCTTTTATTTAATACCTTCGTATATTTTTTTAAAGCAACAACAGCCTAAGTACAAAAATATACATAAGACACTCGAATAACAAAACTAATAAAATTAGATTCCATCGCATTTACTTCACTGACATAGTTGCATGCTGTTTATTTATACAATGCACTTTATTACAGAATTACCCGAAGGAAGATGTACTGATCATGTTTTCCAACGTGGCGACAAAAAAAGACGTTGTGTGGGTTGTTATGAAAAATTACGACGCACATTAAACAGCACTGACGCTTCTAAAAAAACTAAACGAATTGTTACCATTTGCGCGCAATGCAAGCAATCAATGTGCTTACCATGTTTTAATGAAAAACACTTTCCATAATTAATAAAACTTTTTCAATCGACAACTGAGATATTATTTTATTCCCATCACTACTTACTACACATATTGAACTATCTTCCGTTGCGGTACGAGATACAATCGATATCATTTTTTTTTTTGTTATTTGTAGTTTATTCAAATGTCATAACTGCGTGCGAACTTAGCAAAATATTAAGCAATAGGCTATCTTTCACCCACAAAAACTTCAAAATATATTTGATTATTTTTTTGGAAGATATAAACTATTTTGTAAACTGTATCTTTAGGAGACCGATTAGGTCTCAAACGCACCAAATGGTAGGTTAGTTTGGAGACCTTTTAGGTCTCCTAAGCACCAGCTGAAAGTTTTTTGAAAGTGATGGCGCAGGGAACGTGTTAAATAAACTACGACGTAACGTACGTTTATTTATCACTGATAAAATGTTATTTTGTCTAAAGGATCTTGAAACTGTTTCTAGGTCTACAACTTTATAAATAACTCACCTTTGATAAAAGCCCTGATGACCAAAGCGGCCTTCTTTCTCCTCTCCTTCAGACGTTGTGCGAGGAACCTCCTCACCCACTTCTGCATGATGATGGCCGCCTGCCTCATCTTGAGGTACTGCTTCCTCTGCCAGTACCCTCGCCATCTGCTCTGGATGATGGTTGCGATGTCGTTCTTCTTCAGCTGGTACGCGTCTTCCGTCTCGAAGAGAGTCTTAGGGAAGCGGATGAAGATCTTTGTGCTGGAATTTTTGGAAGTGTTAGTGGGAATAGCATAATTAGTTTTTGTACCCGACCATGCAACGTAATTAAAGAGGACAAATTGACACTTGAAATAATTAAAGCTAGCTAACTAGACATAATACAAGAAAGTGTTACTTATAAAATTGAAATTCATTGATTGGCTAGTTTGGCATAGACACAGCATCCTTCCACATAAGGTTTGCAACTTGCAGAGGATACTAATATAGAAGCTCTCATACTCACTTGCCCATCCTGTAGTCCTCCTTCTCGAAGTTAAGCACGTTGACGAGCTTCTGCACGCCGTCACGCGCTGGTCCGCGGTGATGCGGCCAAGTTTCGCGAGACAGGCACTTGTATCTGTGAGACAATATAATATTTGGCGTTCAAAATCAAAACAACTTAGGCCGACAATCAATATTTCGTAAACATCAAAGTTGCAATATATAGCCTCCTAAAACGCCTGCCGTTCACGACTTCCAGGAAGAAGGGGTGCAGCAAACTCATTTTATTATACTAAATAAATATTTAGATGTCGGTAGCAGCATCAATTTTAATAGTATTTTAAAAAAACGTTGAGAATCACAAGACACCCAGAACGACTATCCTTTATAATAAAAAATTGTACCTCTCGAGGAAGGCCTCATAGGTCCTCCTGTACGCGAAGCCGGCACGTCGCACACGCAAGTTCTCCATCAGGCCGAGGTACTTCACTTGGTGAGACACTAGCTTGTCATCAAATTGCACTGGAACAAACATACATAATTACGTCAAATAACAAATGATACTTTTAAAGAGACTGGCCTGTTGGTCTAGTGGTTAGTGGCCCTGACTGCTATACCGGAGGTCGTGGGTTCGATTCCAACCCAGGACAAATGTTTGTGTGATGAGCATGATCATTTGTTCTGTGCCTAGGTGTAATTTATCTATAATATGTATGTATTTAGAAATATATAAGTATTTTCATCAGTTGTCTGGTACTCATAACACAAGCTCTGCTTAGCTTGAGACTAGACGGCGTTGTGTGATAGTTGTGAAAAAATAAATAAAGATAGACTTAGATTTGGTATTCTGTTGGTAACTGGATAAGAATAGAGCATGATGCCAGGGTTTCTATGAAATCTGGGCCCACTTTTCAATAGCTATAGGCGTTATAATCGCTGGTTAGGTAATTTTGAGCTAAATACAAGTTACTATGGCGCCAAGTTCCAAATATTAGTTCGCTCAAAACTATTGTTTGTTTAAAATGTTAGTTTTGCCAATAACCAAGCAAAATTTAATTTTTAATATTTTTTTTTTTTCATCAAACTCATTGTGAAATATAAAAGAGATACATTCAGACTTGTGGGCCTACCACACGGAACACCGTTTTAAAACTGTATGAGTTTTACCAACCACACGCACGGTGCTCCGTGTACAAACGGGCCTGCGCGGACGAAGTTTATGCGTGTGGTAGGCCCAATAGACATCATGCTAAAATTCTAAAAACGAAAGTTTTGTTTATATGAGAATATTAGTTAATCCTTCTTGCTTAAACGACTGAACGGATTGTGATGAGATTTGACATACGACTGAACCATGTCCCGGAATAAGACATATCATATTTGATTTTCTTATCTCGGGAGTATGTTCCATTGGGAGAAGTATGATGGTACTCACTAGGCCCCTTGAAGTCATTGGGTTTGATGCAGCGGATGTAGGAAGGCTCCTTGCTGCTGAGGATCTTGATCAGCTCGTTCAACGAGTTCTTGAACTGAGTGATCGCCGTCTCAGGGCGTTTCTTGCTCGTTAGGTTAATGTCCTGAAAGAAAATGAGTTTTAAAGTCCCTATGACGCTTTTTTTCGCTTTCTAGGATTGACCATCCAAAGCGAGGTAACGTTAACAGAATCCTGGAGGGTATGAGCAGTGCCGTAACTAAGGCGGTGCTAGGTGTGCCCAGGCACAGGGCGCAATCCCTAGAGGAGCGCAAAATTTTATATCTGGAATAGATATAAAATTTTGCGCTCTTTTTTTTGTTTGTATTGTACTTATTTCTAGAGGCGCAGTTATAGAACCTCGAACCGGGCGAACAAAAGGCTAGTTACGATACTGGCTTCATTTTAGGTGGCTTGGGAGGAAACGTGGATTATTCAAGTTGACAGATAGCAACATAAACAAGATGTTGACTTACCTTGAAGCAGCTAGCGACGATGGTGTTCTGGCTGCTGGCCATCAGACTCTGGATGTCTCTGAACAGCAGGTCGTTGTTCTTCTCCAGGAATGTGTTCACATTGTACGTCACCTCGCCCGCGTAGTGCACCAAGCAGAACTCCTGGATGTGGAAGAAAACACATGAAGAATGATGACTGGACTGTTTTTTGAATACACTGGTTTGTCACGCCATATTTTTTTGATGTCTGATTGTTCATTAATTTCCATAATGGGTCCGTTAGCATTGAGAGTTTTATAGTATTTGCTTATGTTAAAGTATGATCACTGTTCTTAATTTTAAAACAGTTACGACTAAATGACAAGTTCTAAATTTTTTACCGATAATCACTTGTCCCGAAAAATAACGTAAATATTGAATTTAGACTCGACATTTTTAAGTTTCTTCTATTTTAAGTTTGTTGGAAAACGTAGCTTCGAAACAGCGTGACAAGGTTACGGTAGACCACGAAGGAGGTGACGAGACGAACTAGACAGTTTTCACCAGAACTGGAAGGAGAAAGCGTGGGCCCACGAAAGATGGAAGGAGTGGACGGAGGCCTTTGCCCAAGAGTGGGACAGAAAAAAGTAAAAGAGTCAAGGGCTTTAAATTGGGTAATCTTATTTCACTCTTAATTTTTTGTGTGACAGAATGGATGAAATACGCCGCCATCACACTTTTTTGTACTGGTCGGTAACAAAGAAGAATGACCAGGAACAACACTGAGCAAGTAAATTAGGAAGATGTCACAAACATGGTTTATGAGTTGCCAGTTCTGTTCAATGCTATTCCGAATAAACTATAGACACTGCTACGTATGAACTCCAGTAGCTCTCCTCACGAACTAACTAACCAGTGGCGACTAATAGAATGCATTCCTATCATAACATATGAAAGCATTTTAACACAATGCCACCATTGTTTGCCTTCTGGCATGCGCTCTCACCTAATATCAATTGCATACATTCAAATTATATTACATCATGATTAATTCTGACGTCATCATAGCTCATTAATGATCCTTTTGTCCACTGAATGTATCTTTTGGGATGAAAGTCTATCATCCCAATAGATACATTCCAATACATATTATTTACATTGTAATCGATTCCTTGAAAGATTTTGTATCATATAGTTACCTTTCAAATTTGGTGGAACGGAAAACTGTCAAGTAACAGAATGAGAAAGTAAACACTGAAATGTGACGTCACCACCATTAGGTTACGTGTGTATAAAAGAGATAGCAAGATGTCCCCACCGCGCCCCCTCTTCCTTATCAATAATAATTTTTGTTGCTTCATTTAATAACCAATTTTGACGTTGTTTTCTGAATAAGTGTTTTTTGTGTGTTATTTTTTATTTAGTAGACACAGGAAAATACTAAATTATCCATTTTAGTATTGGAAGACCGCTCTCAGCTGAAAGTTGTACATACGTGACTAATCCTAACAAAAAGAGGTGTCCTCATACACCATAGGTACATCAATTTATTACGGCTCTTACCATGAAACTCGTAAACATTGGCACTCGCCAACGTAGCAATTTGCCAACAAAAATTCCTAGCACATACAATACATACTACCTATTTAGAATTCAAATGTATTAGGTAAGTGGGTCACAATAAAACCTTGGTTACTTAATGAGCATAAATTACGGAATCTATTTTCATTTTCCTTCTTAGAAAATGGTTTTACAACAGCCTTTAGGATATGAGGATAATGTGTCAAGGATTGTTTTTTAATGAATCTTCAACATGTGGACTGTTGGTCACACTTCGCTTGTCGAGGTCAATCTACAGCCCCCCTAGCCAAGTTACAACCGTTTTTTTCAATTCTCTTTTTGTCGATCGCATCGAGTCAGCCACGCTTCCTATACCTTTATTCTGACGTCATCTCAACGCTCAGTCACGTGGTCAGAACAAAGGAATAGGAGGCGAGGCCGACTCGAGACGATCAACGAAACGAGAATCGAAACGAAACTGTTGTAACTTGGCTAGGGGGCAGATAGGTAATCCTCCATTACATGCCGACTCCTTCGTGCCTGGGAAAGCACGTTAAAACATTGGTCCCGGCTGCCAAAAAAATAGACTTTTCAAGGGATAATTTGTGTTACCCGCTCCATTTTTAATACTAATTTGGAGGTAATTAAACAAATCCTTCAATGTAACAGGTCAGGGAAACTGCCCAATAGTTAATTTTGTCATCACGCGGTGAACTCGAACTATAGAGCAGTGGTGGCCGAGTGTTAACGGCCCCGACTTACGAGTCGTCGCGGGTTCAAACCCAGCCAGGCGCATTACTTTGTTTTATTTATTTCATCACCACTGCTCTCAAAACGGTGAAGGAAAACATCGTGAGGAAACCGGCATGTCCTAAAACCAAAAATTCAAAGACATGTGACATCCACCAACCCACACTAGGCCCTCGTGGTGGATTACGGCCCATTCCCTCTGTAGAGGAGGCCTGAATCCCAACAGTGGGAACATTTTAAGGCTGACTATGCCATGCTATGCGGTGAACTCTGATACCGCGACGCAGGAATTGGATTTTATAATTATATTTCCGTTCCGTTCCGTTCGTTTATAATTTAGTTCCTAGGTAGCCACCTAGATGTCGCTACACTAATATTCAGCTCTATCAATCTGCCTAACCCTTCCCTTTTTGCTTTGTGAATGTTGAAAGTTGAAAACTGTTGAAATATCATTAGATGGGCCTTATGCTAGTTAAATTAAGTTGAAGACATTGATGGAGAGATATGCAAACCAGGGTGGAGAGTCCTGCAAACAGTATATATCCTTAAAAGGAGAGTCCTGAGACCAGATTTCCAAATTTTATTTTTCTACTTGTGCCTATAACGATATCATCTCTTAGCTGCCAGTTGCTGTTTTAATATCTATATTTTTTATTTTTATTTTATTTATATTGTTCTCACATGATAGTAGCGACAAGAAACATGTAACAGAGATATTTGTAATACATACCAAGATTGAAAAAAGTGTTCATGGAGTTTCTTGCACATTCTTCTCCATAGAGATCTAAGCTTTGGAATGTGCAATTAGCATTATTTTTTTCTGACTGATTGACTACTTGACGTTTCAAAAGTGCCTGTAGTGGTTTATTTGAAATAAAATGCTTTGAATCTTTGAGTCTTTGAAATGTCAATTAACTCCTAAAATAAAATAAAGTATCTGGTGCTGAGAGAGGCTTAATAATTTCATTAGGTACTTCTGACTGAAATCTACTCTTTCATTGATTATTTCTTCTACCCGCATTCTTTGCTTTGAGTTGAGAGGATCAGAGTCCCTACCACGAGCTCTTATCGCGATCCATTTGACGACCTAAACTGAACTATTTAAAGTGATGGAGCTAAAGGGTGTAAAGCTCCATTCCTCTTTTTCGCTCGCACGCCAGGCATTTTAACACGTCATGGTTTTTTTTTTTCGAAGGGAAATACTTCAAAAACGCCTGGACTTTGGGGATAAGTCCGGGGAGTGTGGAATTTTTACCTCACTAAAACCACCTCGGTGATCACCATCAACACATAGAAGGGGCCCCGTTACCTCTCAAAAGACCATTCCGGAACCTCCTCTGTGTAACGCCTGTTACGGCACATCCCTGAAGAGACTGTATGTCTCCCCTGAGCCTCACTGCACGGCAGGACGTGATCACTGTACCACCGTCTTTACCATCAGGTCTTAACCCCTGGTGTCAAGTTTTGCATGTACCACCGTGGTGGTAGAGTATGCGAGAGGATTCCTTATGAGAATTCTCTATATGCTCTCAAACCATCCAGTGCATTTGACTGCAGTTTCTCGAAGCTGTGTAGCTCCATCATAAATTGTTTGATAGATGATGGTTACTGTCAGAGGCGCTGGCTTTTAGAAAACCTCATGTGAGTTCATTTTCATTTGATGACTTGAAAAAGTAGCGAAGTGTGAGAAGAGAAAAGCACACTGATCGACAGACAAATAAATAAATTTAATAACTAATAACAAATTGAGACAACATCACATACATTGTCCTGGTCCCAAACTAAGGTTTTCCCTTGGAACAAAAAACAAAGGTACTACAAACACCCGGACCCAACCCAAATATCTGTTTCATCAACAGACATTGGTTTTGGTGCGGGAATCGAACGCGCTCTAAACCACTGCGTTAAACGGTTCGTCGGGTAGTGAAAAAACGCCCATCCCTAACAAGCGATCTGTTTCTTGATGTCTATATTTCTCAGAGGTGCTCGGCACCCACCGTCTATTTCTCATGGGTGCTCGTTATTGAATCTGGTGGTCCTGACGTTGATGTTTAGTTTTTGTATGTCTTCTAGTCGCACAGACAACTTTGACCCATGTAGGATTTATATATGACGTCAGGCCTATTATTGTCATATGTGACGTCGCTAGAGGGAAGTAAGGAACTATCAAGGTGGGTGCTCGATTAATACTATTTTGTTATGTTTGATATTTACATAGCGTATCGTCTACAAATCCGTTATCAAAATCTATTTGCTTATGATAAATTATTAGTAGTTGTAACTGTATATTTCTTTGCTTCAAGTATAATGACCTCAGAGCTGCAGAATTGTTCGAAAGAATTTCCGCGGCCATAGAACGCAAAGAACTGAAGGAATACAGGGAGTTTTTTCAGTGGCTGTTTTAATTATTCGCAAATTGATTCCTAGTGGATATATTGTGATGTAAAATTGGTGTAGTTTTGTAACTTAAGTGTCTACACAATACTGGTCAATATTGCTATTGGTAAAATGGAGCAGAGATTTCTTTTTGTAGTGATGACTACCTCAGCGAAGTTGCCAAGAAGGCTGACTCGATATATTTACTGCCAAATATTACAAAAACATAAAAATTACATCCGTATTCTAGTGGTAAACAATGTAGCTGTAATGCTGTATACAATGAAAAGAAAGACTTGACCTTTAGAAGTATGCGGAGGAGAGTGTAAAGGTCTAGTAACCTTCCGTTGAAAAGGGAGGATCCTCCGACCAGACGGATATTTTATCTAATCTGAACAACTGCCCGATAGATGATTTCGGACTTTTTTTTTTAGGAGGGTAAATCATCCAATGATTTCTCCAGGTTGCAGGATTTCGTAGTTTAGTTCTTATGTGACGCCATAGATGTCGCTACAGACCTAAAGGCCTCAGTAACCAGGTCATAAAATTGCAAAAAATAAATAATAGGAATACAGGTGAGTTTCTTATCGAATCTATGGTTTATTCAGTAAAAATCTGACATTCCCTCTCACTTCACCAAGTGCAGGAGAAGTTACTTGGAGATTTCCCATCACAAAAAAAGAGTGAGTAATGAACTCTAATTCTAGTTTAGAGCCCTTCTTTTTCCTAATTTAGAAAAAGCCAGGTGAATATTTTAAGGGTATAAGAGAATATGTAGGTACTCACATCACGTCCCATAGTCTTCTGGGTCTTGATATCGGAGCGGCGATGTGACTTGTAATGAGGGTGAGGTTCCAGTTTCTGAGTCAGCTTCTCCAGGAAGCTCAGGTCGGTAGCATCACCTGGCCTGAGGCACTCGTCGTCCAGGATCGAGATGATACCTGTAGGATAAGCATAGGCATAAGCATAATAAGCCTAGGGAGTTTCCACGGCTGGGTCACAGGGCTCATCTCGATGGAAGGAAGTAGGTTATGCTTAAGGGGATGCAACACGACATACATTTTCACTGTTTTTCATACAACCGCTCTTACACTATTATGACGTTTACTTCTTACACATTACACATTTTTCATTAGATATTTTGGAAACACAGTATCTTGTGGATATTATCTAGGCTTCTATTGAAATCAATTTATAAATTTGTGTAAAAATAATCCAGTAAAGACCTATGAAAATCTGCTATTTTGGATGAACTTTGACACTTCATAATTTACTCAAAAATTAAAATAGTATAACAATAGAAGCCTTGCAAATTTAATCAAGATTCTGAATGACGAAAATTTTATTCAAAAAATTTTAAAGTTTTAAAAAAACATACATTCAGACGAACATAGAACCTCCTTCTTTTTGAAATTGGTTAAAAACACGTATTCCTGGAACAAGTTTTGTAAAATGTTCGAGTAAATCACGGAATTACTGAATGCTAACAGAATTTTCTGGCGTTATCTCTCATTTTTTCGCGTTGCCTTTTCGTCAAACATCGCGTTGGATTGCGTTAGATGAAGTAACAAGCTTTTAAACCATGCCAACCATTATCACGCTAATATTATAAAGACAAAGTTTTTATAACTGTATATGTGTGTGTGTGTGTTTGTACATTCTTCACGCTCAAAATGGCTGGAGTGATTTCGATTTGACCCACGGGTACACATGTCCTGATAATTTTCATCCCGGGCGTATGTTTCCATGGGATAATTTTCTACAATGCTAGTAGTCAGCTAATAGTCAGCTAGTATCCAGCTAGTAGTCAGCTAGTAGTCAGCTAGTATCCAGCTAGTAGTCAGCTGGTAACCAGCTAGTAGTCAGCTAGTATCCAGCTAGTAGTCAGCTGGTAGCCAGCTTTTAGCAGTGACGGATTAACCCTTAATCAAATTAAGCAATTGCCTAGGGCATCACGTCTGGGGGGGGGGGGGGGGCACCAGAAGAAGCACAAAAAGAAATGTCCTTAGGGAAGCACGTCTCACTCTCACGTCACCAAAAACCACACCAAAAAAAGTTTCTAGAACTAATTCGTGCGTTTTAAGTTGACATAGAGTCCGGCCTAGAGTCATAACCCCACTCCCGCTTGCCCACTCGCTGCCCGCTAGTGCATTCGGCAATTCAAATGCACCGGAATTGTGATCAGCCAATCACAAACTACACCTACCCTGCGGCCGCCGGGGCGAAACTCCGCTGCCGCGACAAGTGACAGCATGGCGGACAGAGCTCCGGCGGGTTCTCATGGAGAAATGGTGACAGCGACTATCGCGACCTACTGCTGGGCACGCCACAATTATGGTGGTAAGTCCCCTCTTTGAGGCGTGGTTGGAAAGACCTCACGGCGTCCTTACCTTCCGCATGACGCAGGTTCTCACCGAACACGGTAAATTCGGAAAGTTCCTGCACCGAATTCGTGTTGAAGCGACGCCCGGGTGTCGCCACTGTGTGGACCGCCCGGAGGAGACGGTGGTGTGCCCCGCTTGGGCAGAGCAACGCCGTGTTCTCGTGGGGGCGATCGGCGGCGGCGATCTCTCGCAGGCCTTGGTACAGGCCATGGTCCGGAGCAAGGAGGAGTGGCAGGCGGTCGCTTCCTTCTGCGAAGTAGTAATGCTAGCAAAGGAGGCGGCCGATCGCTTGAGGCAACGATCCTCACGCCCCAACTGCCGCCGGGATTCTAATCCCGATTTTCGGCCACCGTAGGAGCGTGCTTGCGGACGGCGAGCTTTAGGTAGCCCACCGTCCGACCGTCCGGTAACAGTCCGGACCGAGCCCAAGTTGTCGACGGCGCGTATTGTTCCACGAGAGCCTCAGAGAGATGTCAGCAAATCGTAAGGGCCCAGCAGGGTCGAAACCTACTGGGGCCATTGGTAGTGTGAAAACGAAACCCGGGGCCCTGAGACGAAGGCAACGAAGGAACAGGAGTGGGTTTTTAGTCAGTAAAATCTGACACTATCTCTCGCTCCGCCTAAGAGCGGGATTTGTCATTAGATGATTTTCCCACCTAAAAAAAAAACAAATTTATCCAAGCCACACACCCAGGAATCCAGTTGTACCCAGGAATTAGCGGCATGGTTTAACATTACCTTACCAACATGGGTGCCTCATCCTCCTGCAGCGGGGTGTGAGGCAGGGAGACGTCATTTCTCCGAAACTGTTCACGGCCGCAATGGAGGATGTCTTCAAGGTTCTGGCTGGAGTGGATTGGGCATTCATGTCAATGGCGAGTACATCACTCATTTTCGGTTTGCCGACGACATAGTAGTCATGGCTAAGACTACGGAAGAGCTCAGCACAATGCTTCTCTTCAAAGTCTTAAAATGAACATGGACAAAACTAAAGTCATGATAAACAACCATGTAGCACCCACTCCTATCAAGATTGGAGACTCTATACTCGAAGTTGTGGACGATTACGCCTACCTTGGACACACCGTCCAGTTGGGTAGATCTAATTTCGAGAAAGAGGTCAACCGTCGAATCTGACTCGGCTGGGCAGCGTTCGGGAAGCTGCGCGGTATCTTCTCGTCCAATATACCACAGTGTCTCAAGACGAAAGTCTATGACCAGTGCGTGTTGTCAGTGATGACATATGGTTCCGAAACGTGGTCGCTTACAATGGGCCTCATCAGAAGACTCAAAGGGCAATGGAAAGGGCTATGCTCGGAGTTTCCTTGCGTGATCGAATCAGAAATGAAGATATCTGCAGGAGAATCAAGGTTGCCGACATAGCACGAAGAATCGCCAAACTTAAGTGGCAATGGGCCTGGCACATTGCTCGCAAAACAGATGGCCGTTGGAGCCGAAAGGTTCTGGAATGGCGACCGCGTACCGGTAGACGCAGTGTTGGAAGGCCCCCTACAAGGTGGACCGATGACCTGGTGAAGGTTGCAGGAATCCGATGGATGCGAGACGCACAGGACCGTTCGTTGTGGTGACATTTGGGGGCGGTCTATGTCCAGCAGTAGATGTCTATCGGCTGAAATGATGATGATGGGTGCCTCATGATTTGAGTGATCTGCAGAAAAAAACGCGTGTTGAAATTTGTGTTGCCTTGTTGAATCGATACAGAAATGAAGGAATATTAGATCGAATTGCGACATGTGATGAAAAGTAGATTCTTTACGATAACCGTAAGCGAAAAATGTAATCGCTGACCCAAGGTCAAAGGCAGTGTCCTAAAGCAAAGCTTACTAATAAAAAAGTAATGGTAACTGTTTAGTGGTGTCAGCATGGTGTTATTCACTATAGCTTTCTTCGATCTGGTCAAGCAATAACAGCAGATATCTACTGTGCCGAACTCCGAACAATGATAGCAAAACTAGAAGTGAAAAAGCCCCGACTCATGAATCAATCTTCATCATTATTGCTTGCATAAATAAATTATGCTTTGGTTTTTATTGTTGTCGCACCTACTCTACTTCTAAGGTACGTTACATCTCATCAATGTTTTTAGGCGGTAAGGGTTTAGAGACCGATTCTAGTTGACATACGGATAGGGGGGCCCACAGGCGTAGATTGCTTAGGGCATCAAGTAGTCTTAATCCGTCACTGGCTTTTAGTCGGCTAGATTATATTAGTACAGTGTATGAAATTGCTATTTACCTGTATGGCGAGCCTCGATGAGGTGGCAGATGACGATGTTGTTGAAGTACTCGACGGGCTCCCACTCTATGCCCTCGCGCAGGTACTCCTCCTGCTCCTGCTTCAGCGTCAGCTGGATGAACAGCTGCTGCAGCTTCTCGTTGCAGAAGTTAATGCAGAACTGTTCGAAGCTGCAGAGGAGGGTTCAGATAGTTAATTCTTTAGAGGGTATAACAATTTGGCAATAAAAAATCTTCCACATAAACTTTTGTGATTCTTTTATGAAGAAATATTTACAGGTGCAAAACAAAATTGTTTTTTTTTTTTAACTCATCTTTGCGTATTTAATGCAGAATTGAAAGTCTCTAAAAATAATCTGTAAAAGAGCGTGTATATTTCTTAATTACAATCTTAAAATTTATTTGGTTTTGTTCGATTAAGGTCCCTCTTTGAGTAAAGGCCCATCTCTAGTTTGTGCCAATTTTTCCGATCTTTTGCCAGTGTTAGCCATTCTATCATTCACATCTTCAAATTGTCATAATAAATCAATAAAATAGGCATTTATTAGGAACGAGATTTTTAGGGTTCCGTACCCAAAGGGTAAAACTAAGACTCCGCTGTCCGTTCGTCTGTCTGTCCGTCTGTCACCAGGCTATGTCTCATTAACCGTGACAGTTGACAGTTGAAATTTGCACAGATGATGTATTTTTGTTGCCGCTAGAACAACAAATACTAAAAAACAGAATAAAAAAAATATTTAAGGCTCCCCTTTAAATATTTTATGATGACACAAACGTGTTTTTTTTGCCGTTTTGATAGATAATGGCACGGAACCATTCGTGCACGAGTCCGACTCGCACTTGGCCGGTTTTTATTAATTTATGAACTGTAAGATATAGTGGTAAAAAAATCACTCTGTCTATAAAAGGGCGTAACTAGATATATATTGTTGATCATATGATTATTCGCCTTTTTATACTTAGTCATAGAATTCTTATTTATTTATTAAAACTTTATGCACTAGTACCTAATAAACAATGTACAAAGGCGGACTTAATGCCTTAGGCATTTTCTACCTGTCGACCTTAGGGTGGTGCAGAAACCTAACATGGTAGGTACAGCTTAATGGTAAAGTAATACAACATATATTTGTATAAGTATTTTTACAAATATACTTACTTAGATACATGCATACAAATTAATAATGTAATTATGAAAACCGAATCCAACAAATCAACGCTGTGATGGTTACACCAAATTCCCGCGTTATTGTGTACTTATACAAAAACTGTGGGAGTGATTTTATGTGTCGCTAAGAACTACAAAGATACTTTTGACCATTTTTGTGTATATATTACCTATCTATCAGTAAAACAACAAAATGTTAGTTGTTGCTGTAATATTTTAGTTAGGGGCTAAAGGCACCACACACAGCACACACAGCATCCTGAGGACTGTAGCGGAGAGCTATAGCTCTTCTCCGATTATAAAATTTATTATACAATGGGTACTAACACTAGATAATAAGTTATTTATTAAGTTACTAACACTTTATAGATCTTTTTGTGTCCGAAGTAAAATAAATTCTATTCTAAAGGAGACTAATCAATTTCTATTCACTACTTTTTTATGTAATAAATCATCTGATAACTTTTAACACCCTAGGGTGAAGCGGATGTCAGACTTTTACAGACTAAAATCACACCTATATATATCCTTCAGTTCCCCTTTGCGTTCTAGGACTATCTGTTTTTTTTTTCAGAAATTCCCATCAGCCCTAGCCCGTTTCGAATCTTCTGGGCTCCTACGGTTTTGCTGACATCTCTAGGCGCTCGTGAAACACTACGCGCCATCAACGACTCGGGCTCGGTTCGGACGGTTAACGGACGACCGGACGACGATCTACCAATTTCTCGTCGTCCGCCAGTCCACGCTTCTATTTACTCCGTTTATAGACTGTAATTATTCGATAATACAGTAGTAATTTTTAGGACTCACCTATTCTTTGGGAATATCTCAAATCCGTAAATGTCCAGGATACCGATGACGGACGACTGGCTCTCCTTGTCCTTGGGCTCGAGTGACGAGTTCAGCCTGGACACCAGCCAGCTGAAGTGTTTGTCATAGATAGCCTTGGCCAGGGCGTCTCGCGCGTACTGTGCCTGCTCCTGGTCCAGAGGGGTGCAGACCACGTCGCCGCGAGCGCTGATCGTACGGCTTGTCAGCACTTCGCGTAATTTCGTGCCGTTTACTTTCAGGAGCTGTGAAAGAAAAGAAGAATGGAGTATTGTTTTTTTTTGTACTTATTTTTCCTACTCACTTCCTTACACACGGCATCATCTGTTTTTTTTTTAAATCAAATTTTCTTAAGGCGAGTTTGTACTAATATTGAACTTTTTTGAACCTCTGGAATTCCACAAATATAAAAGAGAACACCATGAACAATTTTATTGAAATTGACCATATGACTAACCACTGGGTAAAAATTTAAAAATCACGAATCGTACCTAATACCTATGAAAACAGTTCAAGTCCCGAATTGAGTTACGAAGATTTTTCCGAATGGCAAAAAATGTTTTTTTTTGTGACGTAACCACAAATTTATAGTTTTCAGATTTTTTCCTATACTATGAGGCCTTGCGGTCAACGGGAAGTACTATAAGAATTTTGATTCCCTTGAGAGTGTCGTACACGTTTTTTACGACAACGGCCGTATTTTTTTTCTAGTTAACTAAGAACTTTGATTATTTCACAGCTTTATTTCAGAGACCACAGACTTGAGTATATGGTTTTAATTTCAACTCGATATCTCCACGCGTTCTCGAGATAATTGGTCTTGACAGACAGATCCCAGGGTTCCGTTTTTTTCCTTTCGAGGTACGGAACCCTAAAAACAGAACACAGTATCGAATTGGAAACCGATGCAAAAATTGCTTTTGTTACTATGTCAGCAGTCGATTCATTACAGACTGTCGATTAGTCAATGAGGAAAAAGACATATCAATAAGAGGAAAACTTAGATAAGATGACTTATATCCGATAATAGTGAGCAATAACTTTCCTGTAAAAGTACTTGTAATCAAGGTCATTATTTAAACTAATGAAAATAAATGTATGTACGATGAACGGATAGAAAAATTTTACGCAAACGCAAATAGTAGATTTTGATACAAGTGGAGAAAGTTTGTCATTGTGATCGAGGCGTTGTTATAGAGTCGAGGGCAGTGACAAATTTCCACGTGTATCAAATGACGTTTTTCAATATATACGAAGACATAAATAAACGGGAGTTGACGCGGGACTCGTGTAGGTCGACGCGCGCCCAATTTGATACTATAAATGTGTATAACATTGTGGCGGGGGCGAGCATGCGCACTTTTCCGCACTAGTGTGAAAACAGTCAATTGCGTGCCTAAAAGCGGTGGTATAAGATCGGATTTTTGAGTAAGTGTTTTGAAAAAGTAAATACTTGAAAGTTATGCAGAGAAGGTGTAAAGTCACACACATCTCTGTCGAAAAGGGAGGATCCTCCACCCAGACGGACGTTATGTCTGGTTAGGGCAACTACCCGATTATTGATTTCACCAAAACTGGATCGAGGAAGCGTGGGCTTGCTTAAGACATACATGGAAAAACAGCTGATCATGTTGAACCTTCGTAATTAATACAGAATGTAGGCAAACGCTGGCTGTAGGAACGGTTGGATGAGTTACCGTGGCTCAAGATGGTTTCCCACCTCACAAAAGGTAGTCAAAGGCTTAGAAACTAGTTCTTGAGGCCCTACCACGAGCTCTTAACACAATCCAATCATAAGTTGATTTGGGTGTCTTCAAGGTTAGAGTGCTCTTAATATGTAATTTTTTTTACAAAAATAAAAATATAACCGACTTCAAAGTAAAAAAAAACCCACTGAAAAGTGCAAAATAACTTTAATTTCGGAAGTCTGTGTTTCTTTATTAGTTTTGTCTCTTCGTTATTTAACACCGACTTCCGAAATTAAAGTTATTTTGCACTTTTCAGTGTTTTTTTTACTTTGAAGTCGGTTATATATTTTTTTTGGATTTTTGTTTTATTTTACACTTTTTAGTTATGGTACCACCACTAAAAAGTACCCCTCAGTCAAATTTAAATACCTCATAGCCAGAGTGCATCTCATGGCAATTCCAATAATCCCAAACACGGTCAGATTACATTAATTTATTACAGAGTTCCGGTGCCTAACTTCAGGCTTCATCATCAGATCAGTTCGATATATTCCCCCTCTACTTTCAGTCAGTCATCGACTACACGTATAGACAAAGCAATTTTTACTTGTTACGACGGTTCTGCTGTGATCCTATGAGTAGTTCTGTTCCATATCTTCGAAGTTCATAACAATATTTCTATGGGACCAACTCGGAAGCATAAACATTCAATCGAAAAAACAATTTTTAAAATCGGTCCTCAATTGACCGAAAAATCGGTGAACATACATAAAACAATTAATAAACAACATACATTCAACCGAACATATAACCTCCTCCTTTTTGAAGTCGGTTAACTAGAGCGCCTCATAATCATCGATTGCATCACTGCTTACCATCAGGTGGGATCGCAGTCAAGTACTAGTTTATATCAAATTAAAAATTAAATTAAAATCAATTTGACGACCAAAACTGAACTAAATAAGGCTTAAAGGGATGGAGCTATATAGGGTGTCCATATCTCTTTCTCGCTCGCAAGCCTGACATTTTAAAATGTCATGTTAAGGCCCCAGAGCTCTTTGAGCAGAAGTCAAAGTAGTAAAAGGCTTAGAAACTAGTTTCTGTTTTTATAGACCAACTAGATTCTGTCAGTGGCTTCGCCCACGTGAAAGCAGGTTTCTCCATATATAACTTTGGACCCCCATTTCATCTCCTTAGGGGTTGAATTTTAGGAAAAGGATTTCCTAGAATTCAGTACTTGCTTACGATATAAAAGGAAACCTTGTGCAAAATTTCATGCTTCTAAACCCAGTAGTTTCGTCTGTGGGTTGATATGTCAGTCAGTCAGTCAGTTTATTTATTTATTAAAACTTCATGCAACACAAAAGTACAAAGGCGGACTTAATGCCTTAGGCATTCTCAACCAGTCAACCTAGGGTGGTGAAGAGAGAATGTGGCAGGTGCATAAAAATACAAAAAAATATTTAGAAAATAAGAGTTCAAAAGTATATATATACAAAATAAACATACACATATAGTTATATAAAGTAAAAGAAAGGGGTCATTGAGATGACTTTCTCCTTTTATAGATATATAATAATATAGATAGATAACGGACAGAATTTTAAAGCGTACATTTCTTTGAAATGTCATAATAGGCAGGGGTGCCTTGCCTGCATGCCTTACTCAAAACAAGAGTAAATATCGCGAACAAAAGCAATTCCTCAAACCCAGGGTTATCTAACAAACATTATCGTATAATAGAGACGTTTTCATAAGAACTGTAGCGCTACGTCATCTTTCCGTTGAAGATCGTTATCACAAACTGGTTAGGTCAAAAACCGTTGTTACTTCGAATAAATCACCGCCTGGTAACGTATTCTTATTGTGATTTATTGTTGTTTGGTTGAGATTGAGCCCAATGATTAATTTCGTAAGAGAATTGTGTCAAGGGAACAGGGGTGTAGCCGAGGTGGTTTAGATAGTAAGGAATAGGTTTTTTTTTCTTCTTTTTTTATGGCTATTGGTGTTCCTAATTACAATACCTACTTCTTTTGGGAAGATAGACACTAATTAAAATTAATAGGACTAGTTTTAGATCAGGGGCCCAAGTCTGTTATTTTTATAAATTCGTCATTCTACACGATTCCATTGGAATGGAAGAAAAAAACGTATTGCGCCGACCCCAAATAAAACAGGACAAGGGCAGGATGATAATGATAACACACTCCCATGGTCATTTTGCTAAAAGTTCGTAGTCTGCTAAATTCATAAGGATCGGTCATTGGTCAGTCATTGATCTCGTAACAGATTTGTGGTAGAATGACAATATCGAGCTGTCTCGTAACAAATTAAAAACAATGACGGCATAACGGCGTTCTAATGGTAGGACACTGATCAAAGGAATTGTCAAAATTATTGCAGATTACCGCATAGGTAAGTACGTCAGACATTAATTTGTCCTTATGTACGAGATTACCATTCTATGCTATTTCTTTCAATGGAACCATTGGAAAGTCATAATGACGCCTTTATATTAATAGATTACCAAATTTGTCAAAATCAACATTTATGAAGTCAATGATAACCCTGACACAACAGTTCCTTTATCATGATTAAAAACGCCAGCAGCGAATCACATACAGATTAGTATAATGAAACCATAACTAAGTAAGAAATGATAAGTATGAGCCATCTCATATATAGACATCTCAGATATCCATATATCATTGCATCCACTCTTGACGCTAGTGACTAAACAGCTGCCAATATTGACCAACCACTAAAAGGTGTATAGCTCCATCCCTTTTCCTCGCTCGACCGCCTTATTTTTTAACCGACTTCAAAAAGGAGGAGGTTCCTATGTTCGGCTGAATGTTTTTTTAATGTATTTTCACCGATTTCTCGGTCGTTGTGGACCGATTTTGAATAGGTATGTTTTTTTATTGAGTTGATTGCTTCCGAGTTGGTCCCATAGAAATATTGTTATGATCTAATCATGAACTTCGAAGATATGGAACAGAACTCCTCATAGGATCACATCAGAACCGTCTTAACAAGTAAAATTGCTTTGTTTATACGCGTAGTCGATGACTGACTGAAACAGGAGGGGGAATAAATCGAACTGATCTGATGATGAAGCCTGAAGTTAGGCACCGGAACTCTGTAATAAATTAATTTAATCTTACCGTGTTTGGGATTATTAGAATTGTCATGAGGTTCACTCTGGCTATAAGGTATTTAAATTTGGCTGAGGGTTACTTTTTAGTGGTGGCACCATAACTAAAAAGTGTAAAATAAAAATCTTTTACAAAAAAAAAAAAATACAACCGACTTCAAAGTAAAAAAGAAACACCGAAAAGTGCAAAATAACTTTAATTTCGGAAGTCGGTGTTAAATAACGAAGAGACAAAACTATTAAAGAAACACTCTAATCTCTCCTTTCGCCGGTCTGTTGGAAGAAATTTCTTTTTGAAATAAACAGTACCTTTATACAAACTTTTATATTAAGATACCTACGTATCTTCTTCTGTATAATTGTGAGTGTAAAATAAAAAACTTTTTACAAAAAAAAAACCACTGACTTGCACTTTTCAGTGATTTTTTTTTCCATTGAAGTCGGTTGTATTTTTTTTGTAACACGACGTAGCCCTCTGAAATCAGATCCCAACAAATCAGACTTCGACATAACTTTAAAAAATTCAACCGCGACATAATGTGAACGTGAAAATTTCGAGGTTGAACTTCTACACCTGAAATTGAATGACGTCATCCTCTATTGGGAAGACAATGGCAGTTAAATCTTAGCAGTATTTAAACACACAGAGAAACAATGGCGCCAAATTAATGGATCAAATATAAACACTATTGTCCTACGACTACGTAGTTCAGTGATTTAGGACTTATGCGTATTGAAAAGATTATATTATTGGATTGAGTCTTAAGTCAGAAAAAAAGTATTAAAGTGACGATGGCAATATAATATCAGCTTGTAAGCATGGATTTCTGAACATCAGACATTTAAATATACTTACCGATGATGAATGTGGTAAAGCAATATACTGTTTTGAAAGCGTAGAACAGGGAAAAAAAATTTCCCAGATTTTGATATACACGTACGTGCTTGACCACTATCTCATGTGGTCGACGATGGAGCACGCTTGCCTAGAAGTAACCTATTCACTCTTGCTTAAAGAACCCCAAGTTGTAGTTATCAGAAAACACAAAATCCAGCAGGGAATTCCACACGTATTCCACTCCTTAGCTATACGCACAATTAATGAGTTCCCAAAAATATTTTGTGGTGTGATGTGGATGTCCACCAAGTACCTACCGAGGGTGATCGGATATTTCTTAGGTATCTATGTGATTTGACGTCATCAACAGCAGCTGTTGTTAGAAAGATTGGTATTTCGATCGAAAATATAAGAGGTAGACAGGAAAACATTGCAAGGTCAGAAAGACAAGCAAAGTAATTTAAATTTGGAAAAAAACAAACGTAATGCGCGAGCTCATGTAGGATTTTTATCGCACGTTATAATTGAAATTATACCTATTAAAAAAAATAGTACTACATTATACATTAATTACTTGGCAACCTAAGTCAATGCCTTCCTTACTCGATTTTTTGTTTTATACGGAAAGAATATATCGTAAGGACTGAGCTCATCTTAATTTTTTATCCACAATATTAAGCATTCTGTATAAGATTCAATGACAGGGACGTCTTGCTTTAGTAAAGATATATAAATGTAGATAATGTTCGTCTCACTGTATTAATAAACAGTCCACGTTACCTATACTATATTTAATTGACAATACATTCATAAGAATATATAAATAATACATAAATATTTCCCGCGATAAATATTGGACTGTTTGGAATTGTCGAATTATTATTTGGAGTACCAAAATATACTAGAAATAACTAGGAGGTCAATCTGTCTTATTTCAACGTCTTGTAATAAATATTTCCTTACCTCAGCCACATTGCTTGTGTTAGCATCATGCATCAGAATCTCAGCGTTGCCCTTGTCATTCTGTATGAACTTAGCGTTTCCAAGATGTAAGATACTGGCGACGATCTCGAAAATCTCCATCTGTTCCGATTGGCCAATTTCTATGACTTTCATAGCTTCCTGTACTGTTCGGAACTGTTCGGCATCATTGTTGCGTTGGTTTGTTGAGGGACCCTATAAAAGGATGAAATTGTTTAAGATTTACTGAAAGCTTTCGATTATATTTACGATGTCACTTGAACGTTGTTTGTATTGGGAGTAGTATAAATACTAATGAACTCTACTAAAATAATAATATTAAATAGAACTAATTCAAACTAGGTTAAGTAATTTTTCAATTTTAAAAACGACGATTCGACTAAAATGTGGGTGCTACAGGGTAGAATATTGAGCCCACAGTTATTTTATATTAACATGAACTTAATGGTTCTATGAAATATTTTTGTCTATTTAATTTTGGATTAGTCATGGATAATGATTACTGATATATTACGAATATTTAAGGTTTGCCTGCTATATTACTAACCATATCAGTCGTATATTTGTAAGCATCCGGTCTTCCTTGAAGCTTCAACTGTTTCATCAATTCCTGGTCGGCACCCGCGAGCAGTTGGTAGAAGATGTGGAAGTTCCTCTCTCCAGACATCTGGGAGACAACCCTGGACTTCTCTAGGAGATAGTTGAGGATATGTCCTCCTTCAGGAGCTCCTTCATAGTTGAACTGAACGTCCATGTACTTTCCGAATCGGCTGGAATTGTCATTTCTATGAGTCTTAGCATTTCCGAAGGCTTCTAGCAGAGGGTTTGTTTGAAGTAGTTTGTCTTTGACTGTTTCTACGTTGCGGAGATGGTTTGTTCTTGCTGCTATGTACTCTAGAACCTTTTTCGAGGCTTCTGTCTTGCCGGATCCAGATTCGCCTGTACGAAAAAAGACATGGGTTTTTAAACATATGATTCGTGCAGATTACACATTCATAAAAAGAGATCGATTGTGCTCTTATTTTCTTATAAAGTAACATTTGTATACCTGAGATCAGAATGCATTGTTCTCTGTGTTCGTATACCAAGGACCGATAGGCGTTGTCTGCGATCGCAAATCTGTAATAGATAATAACAGTCATAAAAACATTCGCTGTTTAGTGCAGAATCGGGAATACTAGAAATTACTACCACCATTGTCTCTACTCTAATCAATAGGTGCTATCAACTGATTTTCATTATTTGCAGACACATGTCATGAGGGACAAGCTTATTTTTTTTATTTAGCCTATAATTTTCATGTTCCAGGGCAAAGGCCTCCCCCAAGTTCTTCCAGGTATTCTTTTCTCGAACCACCTCGAACCATCCCTTGCAGTAGGCGTCTAGATCGTCTCTCACCACATCTTTCCAGGTCGGCCTCGGCAGTGTCATCCATCATCAATCAGGCACCCACTTTGTGTAGCTTACTAAGATCTTTAAATAAATGGAGATGTAGTTTAAATTTACATAAGCTGCTATATATGCGTATCGACTTATTTTCTTTGAAAGATTACTTTTCAAAACGCCATATAGAGAGGATATTTTTGTCCATGGCCATAAGTCTTTTATTGATGTAAGTACCTACATCGAGTATGTTTCAACATCCAATAACCATAAGTACTGTTATCGAGGCGATAAGTGTCTCTTATCAGCTCAATTATACAGAGTATAGAGATGCTTCTAGACAATAATGTTTTGTCAAAAAGTATCTGCTCGTTATAAACCGATCGTTTGAATGGAATAATACAGAATAGGATGGGTTATTCGTTTAAATAATGAGTCATTTGGATTCGCAAACGGCACCTACTTTTGACAATTGGTTGGTCAAATGTTGACACACTTGTACAGTTCTGAAACTACCATGCTGATAAGAATATATGTAGGTAGAATCAAGAAGAATCAAGAACCATTTACAGGCATATATAAATTGTAAAGAAGTCAGTTAGACAAAAAAAAATGCTTTATAATCTTCATAAGGCTGCCCAACTTAAATGGGAGTAGAAGCAGCAGGACGTATACCTGACAAACTGTGGGCTAAACTAGATTAGGGTTCGTGGCAGACCACGAAAGAGATGGTGGGACAAACTGGACAGATTCGCCAGAACTGGATGGAGAAAGCGTGGTCACACGAAAGATGGAAGAGTTGGAGGGAGACCTTTGTCCAAGAGCGGGTCAGAACAGGTTGCTAAAAAAAAGTATACAGCACCATGTAATTGGAATAATGCACTTGACCCCAACTAGAAAAAACAAATTTTAGGAATACCAACAAAGCATACACCATTATACATGCTAAAGATTCAGTATTCTTACGTTATATAGTGTAGCCTTAATTAAAGGCTACCACGGTATGTAATAAACATAAAAGGAGTTATGAACTAACGTATCTATTCACATTTTGTTCGACGTTAAGCCAACCAATAAAAAAAGAATTATGACAATAAAAACAAATTCTGAATATTTGAACATTTACAAATTCTAAATATTTATTTACTTATATTTATGAGAATTTTGTCCTTTTCACTTATATAAAGTACGTGAACATTACAAAATTCTCTTTTCAGTCTTGTGTTAATGCTGACTTGAATTTACGCAACGAATAAAACAAATCAATATCTACACTGGATGAAAATTAAGTTACAATCGTAAATCAAGCATTGAATTTTTACCTTAAAAAATAGTTATCCTAATTGTAGGCAAATAATATGGATACCGATGCTCTAGGTACGTTGGTTGTATTTACGCACGCTCACAGAAATAGGTACGCTAGAGATGCGATCAAGATTTATCAAAATAGGTTACCTACTTTCTCTTGATTATTTTAGGATAAAAAATTTACATATTCTAAAAATAGCTGAAATAATTCTGTAGCAGATTTTGAACATACTACTTTCAGAATGTGCGTTTATTATCAATCAATCAATCAATTCATTTGTTATGCAAGTTGTATAATATTTCATATCAGCTGTGTTTACTGCCGATATAAGAGGAATAGAAGATACTATTGGATATTGCCGGGTGTACCTTCTGTGTTCACATTTCAAAGAATCGGATAGGTCACTGAAGAGCTAAGACCACTAGACCTTATTTTATTATTGATAGGCTTGCGCTTCATCACTATCGCATCTGATGGAAAACGACGATTCGATGTGGTCGACGATGCAGAATAAATAGAAGTAACCTATTGACAGTTGTAGCTATCAGGAAATACAGACTCCGGCAGAGAAGTCCATTCCTTATATGTACGCACAATGAATGTGTTCCCAAAACATTTTGTGCGTATGGGTGGGATGCCTACCATGTACAGGTGGCGCATCACCGTACGTCTGGCGGTCCGATGATGGAACGGGCTTCACGGAATATAATGTCCTAGTTCAATAAAACTGAAAATATTTGGAAATAAACCATCAACGAGCGTATTCGGGTCCATTCAAATTTTATCATCGCCCTACGCACCTTTTTTGAAGCACTTGTTTACACTCAACAACTCAACTATTTCTGGCTATTGGCTGATAAGAGCAGATAAAAATGACGACTATACTTTCTCATTGTATCTACTTTCCCACACATCAAATTGTCAGATATAACTCAATGATCCATTTATATTTGAGAACGAAGGCCTCTTATGTGTTCTAAGGAACGATTGATAGTGTTACTATGAGCATAAGACGCATAGGGCAAATGAAGTGCCAAGCCATCAACTATTGCATGACAGCTTGATGGTAAGGAGTGATGCAATCGCTGATGGGTGGGATCGCAGTCAAGCACTAGTTTAAGTCATTTAAAAAAAAGTTATATTTTCTGTAATCTATACATCTAGAGATGCATGCAGCGCATCTTTTTTAAGGTGTGAAGTCATCTAATGATCTCGCTCTAGGAAGGAGTGAGAGGGCGAAAACCCAAGGAACATATATGGGTTTTCGCCCTCTCACTAAAAGATGCGCTGCATGTAGCTATCTCTAGATGTATAGATTACAGAAAATATAACTTTTTATTTCGAAAATTCTGGTAATTTAAGCGTTTCCTTGATCAATGAATTTATTCTAAACTAGCTTTTGCCATCGGTTTCGCCCGCGTGATTGATTGTAGGTTTCTCCGTACAAACTTTGGACCCCTGTTTCAACCCCTTAGGGTATTTGGAAAATCTTTGTATAAAGCATAAAAAGAACCCCTGTGCAAAATTTCAGCGTTCTTGGTCCGAGGGTTTGGGCTGGAGGTTGATGAGACAAGATGTTTGTTTTTTGTACTTAAGTTACTTAAGTATTTGACACTTTTACTTCATGTATTTTTTTTTTTTTTGTATATTATAACGATTTTATTCTTTATGAAAATTGTAAATAAAATGTTTTTTTTTTTTTAATTTAATATTTATGACGATTCTATATTGATGTTTTGCATGTACATTTTATTTTATTTTATATGACAATTTAATTCTATGTGACAATTTTATTTCATATGACATTTTTTGTATGTTTTGTTTTACATTTTTATTATTTATTCTGTATGGCTAATTTGTTAATAACAATTGTAATTAATTCCATTTCTGTTGTGTTCTTACTAGTTATAAGCGTTTTGGTCCCAGTACTGTAAGCTTATAATGTATTTCAAATAAATAAATAAATATATTATACAGATTTATCAGGTTTTAAAAAAACCCGTGATCTTTCAGCAATTTTGGCACTGAAGTCTAGCCGGTTCCGCCATTTCCATAGCTATGTTCTATTTATGATTTTTTAGTCTTGTCTTAGATGTGGAAAAACCGGTGTTTAACTTTTAATTAGGTACAAACAGATTTACGATTCAAATATAATAATTTAAATTTTATCCGATGGTGTCTGACCAGTTTACAATCATTACTTAATTTATATTATCATCTCCATAATGATTATATGTATTATCATATAATAATTATGTTTTATCTTTTAACAGACATCAGGGTTTGCGTAGCAGTCTAGACTCCGTGTTTGATATCTCGTGAAAATATGCAAGTTCATACCTAGCTGATGAAACGGGTTACCTGTTTCGCCATTTTTGTTATCAATTCAATTTCTTTTATTTCAGATTAGCTTCTGCCAGCGGCTTCGCGTGCGTGAATGTAGGTTACTCCATACTAACTTTGGATCCCTGTTTCATCCCCTTAGGGGGTGTATTTTGGGAAATCCTTTCTTATTGCTCGCCTACGTCATAAAAGGAAGCCTTGTGCAAGGCTCCTAGTCCTAGCAGTTTCGGCTGTGCGTTAATATGTCAGTCAGTCAGTTTCTCTTTTCATAAATATAGATTATGTGTCGATATAAAAGGTCCCATACACGATACGATCTGTCTATACGATCCGTCGCTTCAGACCGATCGTAACGACGAATCGATAATGTTTGTCAAGTTAAATCGTTAACAATCTTGGCATAGATCTTACGCGCCGTCGACGACTTGGGCTCGTTCCGGACGGTTACCGGACGGTCGGACGGACCTATTTTGATAAATTCTTGATAAATCTTGATTGCGTCACTAAGAGTTTTTATGTATGCGTTCTTTGATACCAATATCGATGACGGCCAGTGCAGTGAGTCTGTTACCATATTATTTGCCTATAATTAGGATAACTAATTCTTAAAAAAAACCTACCTTAATATCTATTAAGGTAAAATTTTAGTGCTTGAATTATGAATATAACTTAATTTTCTAATTTAGGTGTACAAATGTGTGCATTATTCCAGTTACAAGTTGTAGATAGATGATTATATGAAAAAAGTTGTTTTTTTATTCTTGATAGGTTCGCGCTTGACCGCTATCTCACCTGATGAAAAGCGACGATGCGGTCAACGATGGAGCGCGCTTACCCAGAAGAAACCTATTCACTCTTGACTTAAAGATTCCTGGGTTGTAGCTATCAGGGAACACAGATTCCGGCAAGGAATTCCACTCCTTAGCTGTACGCACAATGAATGTGTTACCAAAACATTTTTTGCGATGTCCATTAGGTGGGATGTCTACCATGTACCGGTAGCGCATCGCCGTACGCCTGGTGGTCCGATGATGGAATGGGCTAGGCGGAATTAGGTTACGCAATTCCGACGCACACTCTCCGAAATGCAACCGGTAGAAAACCGACAGGCTAGCAACTCGGCGTCGATGCTCAAGACTTTGAAGCCTCGACTCAACGAGTGCATCATTGCCAATGATCTATATGTGGTCTAAGTTAAGAATAATCTATATTGCTCCTTTTCCTCCTCGTTGCCCCTCCAAATTCATAAAAGAACGAGAAACAGGCCCCAAGTGCCCGGGGACTCCAGTGGTTGTACTAGCGTGGACGGACGTGGACGCAGCCCTGGTGTCCAAGATCGAACAACCGTCGACGACTGGATCTGGTAACGTACAACACGGGTACACTCCGGTCTGATGAGAAGATCACCGAATTTGAGGACGAGTTAGCAGATTACGATGAAGTATTATAGAATTATCCGAAGTCCGAAGACAGGGGGAGGACACGATAATCTTAAAATCTGGTATCCTGCTCTATTTTTGGGAGGGGGATCAGCAGTCCCAAGGTGGTGTCGGGTTTATCGTACACAAGTCCCTTGTGAACAATGTGGTGAAGATCGAGAGTGTGTCGACCAGGGTGGCCTACCTTTGCTCAAAACATTATCAAATTCGCTAAAGGTCATACAGGTTTACGCTCCGGCCTCGACACACCCCGACAACGAAGTTGAGACCTATGAGGATGTATCCAGAGCCATGTATGGTTAAGACTTACTTCACCGTGGTCATGGGTCATGGTCTGACTAAAACCTACAGTATTTCATCAGATGTCTTTTCTTTTGCGAGGGTTACGGAAACTCCTTCGAAAAATCCACAGCCCTGACAGGACCTAGCTGGCCCCGTCAATCACCCAGGCTTGGTAAAAATAGATTATATTCAAGGTAGACAAATGAGACTCACACGTGTGGCGGTGCCTCGAAGAATGCCTTCTTGTAGTAGAGCTTGGTCTTCTCCTCCGTGTATATGGGCAGATGCTTGTAAGGGTTCACAGAGATGAGCACGTTTCCGATGTAAGTCTGTAGAAACAAGAATGGTATTGTTATTTTTTTTAATTCATATAAAGTAGTGCTTGACTGCAATCCTACCCGCATGCTTGATCATAAATAAACCTAACTCAAAAAGTGGGTATTTGAATCTGAAAACATAAGTTTCAAAAATAAGGTTCAATTTTCAAAAACCCTTTTTTTGAGTTATGTCTCTTTTTGATTTAAGCGTTGATGGTGAGGCACACTAGTTTATTAAGAACCTATTCACTCTAGTCTTGAAGACATCTAACTTATAATCGGACGGGAAGACCGCAGCAGGTAAACTGTTCCAGTCCTTATAAATAAAACTGGGCAAGTGCGAGTCGGACTCGCGCACTGAGGGTTCCGTGCAAACTTGAAAGGTAATTTGCGGTTAACGATGACATATTAAAAAAAAACTACTTACTAGATCTCGTTCAAGCCAATTTTCGGTGGAAGTTGGCATGGTAATGTATATCATATATTTTTTTTAGTTTTATCATTCTTTTATTTTAGAAGTTACAGGGGGCACACATTTTACTACTTTGGAAGTGTCTCTCGCGCAAACTGTTCAGTATAGAAAAAAATGATATTAGAAACCTCAATGTCATTTTTGAAGACCTATCCATAGATACCCCACAAATATGGGAGAAAAAAAAAAAATGTTGAGTATCAGTTCTAAGTATGGGGAACCCACAAAATTTATGTTTTTTTTTTCTATTTTTGTGTGAAAATCATAATGCGGTTCACAGAATACATCTTATTACCAATTTTTAACAATATAGTTCTTATAGTTACGGAAAAAAGTGGCTGTGACATAATAATATTACATAGTAATACATAATAATAATTTATTAAACTTATATTAAGATGAAGTATCTTGCCTCCCTAATATTTACTATTACATGTTGTACCAGTCACCACAACACAGGGGATCCTAGTGTGAGACTAGGGCCATATTCATTTGTGAGACTTTTTTCTGAACAATAAATATTATTTCGTTTATTCATTTAACCTATCATATAAATTATATTTTTAAATATTCCAATAAAAAAAAAAACCTTTAAAAAGATAAAAAAATTGTAGCCCACCGGTATCGGGAACAGAGTCCAAGCAACCGGCGGTCAGGGCTCCAGAGAAAGGAACCTCCTAACTATACGAGCCGTGTCCAGGAGTACACTTTCTGAATCACAAGCCCTTGATCCAATCGCTTAACGCGAGCCTCCTTAGATGTTGGTCGAGGCTCTTGGCTATTAAGCCATTGGCTGACACGACTGTCGGTACAATGATCGCTGAGTCCACATCCCACATGTCGACAACCTCGCGAGCCCAGTCAATATACTTAATTTGTTTACCTTTTTCGGCTTTCACGAGGTTCTCGTCATGTGGAACGGAAATGTCAACAATCATTGCACGCCTCTCGCTTCGGTCCACCACCACTATATCAGGCTTATTGACTACAATAGTCCTGTCAGTGAAGATGGGTCGATCCCAGTACAAAGTGATATGACCATTATCAAGAACTGGGTTGGGCTCATACCTGTAGTACGGCATTTCCGTTTCCACAAGAGAGTTTTTTAGAGCAAGTTGCTGATGGATAATCCTGGCTTGTGCCTATGCAAGTACTCTCCGTTAGCTAGATGATAACAACCACGACTTATTATTATTATTATCTACAAACTTACATAAATAATGTTCTCGTTGAACCGTTTCCTCAGGTTGTCGATGAAGGCGGCCTCAGAGCGGAAGTCCTCAAGCAGAACGAAGTCCTGGACTCCGACTCTCTCGCGGTGCACCAGAGCGTGCTCCATCATGCCCGTCACTGACACCGGCCTCAGGAGCCTGCAAGGAAACAAGAGAATAGGTTAGTAACATGGCCATGACAGCTTAAGACAAAAAATTGATAGTAAGTAGTGCTGGACTGCGATCTCATCTGATGGTAAGCTGTGATACAATCGTTGATAGTGAAGCGCACTAGTTTATTAAGAGGCTATTCACTCTAGACACCTAAATTATAATGGACGGGAAGACCGCAGCAGTCCAGTCCTTCGATATACGCGGTATAAAAGTTGAGGTGAAACGCTTATTCCGGACAGTATAGAGATGTCAACAATGTAAGGGTGGATACTCGCCGTACTTCGTCGGGTTGATGGTAAAAAGGCGATGGCGGAATAAAGAGGCATAAATAAAGAACTATTTGTTTTATATGTTAATATTTCCCGCGGTTTCACCCGCTTCTTTGGTTACTACTTCATTCCCGTGGATTATAGCGTGATGTTATGCATTCGTCGATAAATGGGCTATGAATTTATAGATTTTAACACGTAGTTCCTAAGATTAGCGCGCTCAAAAAAACAAAAAACTTTTCAGCTTTATTAATTTTAGTATGATGAAAGCCGAAGCGTCACTACTCCTTCCCCAATGGAGAGGCCTACCCAAAGTCTAAGTGAAGGATAACTGTAGGAAAAAACAATAAAAAATATCAGCATAGGGTACTTTAGGAACACCACATTTGTGGTGCCGTGATATTATAAAGCTGAAGAGTAGATGTAGTGTTTTTCTTATAGAAAAATTTACAATTACTGAGTATCGTAAGGCATTAAAACTTATGTTTATGTAGACAAAGTGGTGGCAGACGCTAATATATATTAAATGGTTTTAGTAATGTTAAGTCAAGTAGAAAAGCACTACAGGTTCAAATAGGATTGGGCTGATATAAAAAAGCCCAGCCCGGAGGCTAGGCTTTCCTGCAGATGCAAAGCGCTGATGCCAAGAAAGGTCCTTTCGGACGTACGTCACGACGTATGTTCAGAGACGGCGAATGAAAATAATGTCTGGAAGGCCTTGGGGGCTGAAAAAAAGCTTTTCCTCAGCAATGGGCAGTGGTATATATCTATATATATAAAAATGAATAGCTGTTCGTTAGTCTTGCTAAAACTCAAAAAGAGCTGGACCGATTTGGCTAATTTTCGTCTTGAAATATTCAGATAAGTCCAGGAAAGGTTTAAACAGTGAGAAAAATGGAAAAATCATGAAAAAAATCCGAATACAATTAGTAGTAAATAATTGCAAGATGGGTACTGAACCCTAATATAAAAGTAGATCGAAATAGAAAATCTCTGAATCTCTCAACAGTGCTTAATATTCTGTCTACTTCCTCAACCCCTAAACTAAAAAACTCACCATGCTCTCGACAGTTTAGCACTCACAAATACAAAATAGCAAAAGTCACAGAAATCACATTCATACCCCATTTTCGCGGAGCTAACACACGCGTGATAAAAATGGCTGTATCCCATTTTGAACCACTGTTAACAGTAGACTGACTCCAATCGCTAGGAGACGTGAAACTGAAGACTAAGAAGGTCGATAATTACTAAATGTTTACAAGATAATTAACGACATGAGAACGGTAAATACACTGTTCATTGAATGTACAAATATAGGGTTTATTGTTAAGTAATCTTAATGAGATGAAATAAACATAGTTTGACGTACAGGGATAGTAAAGTGATTATTATTGTTTCCGAATAATTAGGTGGTCGGTAAGATGACCAGTAATGAGTTTGGAGGTGTTTATAATAACAGTTATTTGTTAATTGATACTGAGATAACTTGGTTGGAGTTAGCAAATGACCTTACTTGGTTTATATCGTACTTTCTTTAAGGGTTTTAATCTAGGACCCTTTTTATTTTTATTTTTTATATGGGAAACCATCAATTACCTCCTCTCGCTTTAAGTGGAGAGAGAAAGAGTGTCACAGAATTAAAAATCAAAATCCTGCATCGTCTTATTAGTTCTGCATGCGATTAGAACCGAAATCAATTATCGGGCAGTTGTTCGGACCAGAGATAATATGCCCGTATGGTCGGAGAATCCTCTCTGTTCAATGGAGGTTTGCGAGACTTTACACCCTGTTCCGCATACCCCTAAACTTGCCTATGAACATAAGCACAGCTTTCGTGCAGTGAGCCATACAGCCAGAACTTTTTTCTGACTAAAACCCCTTGTTTTCTTTCACACCAGGGCGCCGGTGACTCTTTGGAACAATTTTACAACCCTGCCAGGCACCAGCCCTTGCGAGCCCCGTAGAATTATAAAGCTGAAGAGTTAGAAAGTACTACTGGTGAGAATTGAAAAATTCTTGTAGTGTTGGATAACACATTAAATGAAAAAGGCTATAGGCTAGAATGTCACAATGCGACCAATAGGAGCGGAGCAGTAACCAAAGTTGCAAGTGAATCTGCGGGGGACAGTTGCGGCAAATATGTTTTGACATTACAAAACGAAAGTTTTTTTTTTTACACAACAATCACACAACGCCGTCTAGTCTGAAGCTAAGCAGAGCTTGTGTTATGAGTACTAGACAACTGATAAACATACTTATATGTATATTTCTAAATATATACATATTATAGATAAATTACACCCAGACACAGAACAAATGATCGTGCTCATCACACAAACATTTGTCCAGGGTGAGAATCGAACCCACGACAACGCCACTAAACCAACAGGTCAGTCAATTAATTTATTGAAGAAGGCTATAAGGTTAGAATGTCACAATGCGACCAATAGGAGCGAAGCAATAGCCAAAGTTGCAGTCTGCGGGGGGCAGTTACAATAACATATTTTGATATTACAAAACGATAGTTTCAAGTCCAAGAAACACTATAATATATGCTCTGTTCATACCTTTATAAGACCACGTTTTTATAGAGCAGTGGTGGCCGAGCGGTAACGGCTTCGACTTACGAGTTTGTTGGTCGCGAGTTCAAACCCAGCTCGGCGCATTACTTTGTGTAATTTATTTCATCACCACTACACTCAAAACCAGTGAAGAAAACCGGCATGACCTAGAATCAAAAATATGTGACATTCACCAACCCGCACTGGACCCTCGTGGTGGATTACGGCCCATTCCCTTTCCTAGGGAGGAGGCCTGAGTCCCAGCAGTGGGAACATTAAAAGACTGATTATGCTATGCTATTATGCTAAGACCACGTTTTACCTCGGTACCATAAAATGTCTCAATACGATCTCTTCTGTGGCATTAAAATATAATATTATACTCGTACAAAGACCGAAGCAGCAAAGTGTCGTGCTACAGTCTGTCTGCGACTCAATTAGCTCAAATCATGATATTTGCAGGAATGTCAACTTTCTTGGCATTTTGCTCAAATATCATGACATTAAAACAGGGGACGGTTCTGGCAAGACTAAACCATTACTCAACAAGTAATTGATAACCATAATGGTGATGGCGGCTTTCGAGGAATTTTCGGGAAGGTATTAATTCGACGAAAATGGGAACTGTTTAGTGATTACTTAAAGCCATGGTGGACATTCCACCCTTACGTATAAAATGGTTTTGGGAACATATTTGTTTTGCATACGGTTAAGGAGTAGAATTCCCTGCCGGAATCTGTTCCCTGATAGCTACAACCTGAGGATCTTTAAGTCAAGAGTAAACAGATTACTTCTGGAAAAGTATACTCAATCATCGGCCACATCATTGCTCACCATTAGGTGAGATTGAGGATAAACGCGAGCCCATCAATAATAATAATAAAAAAAATATAGATTGTGAAATGAGCTAGAAATGTTTTTGGGTAAAGACTGAAAAATGTCATGGTGTTAGAGAAACGGTGAAACGGTGATAGAAATGTGGTTGTTTGTAGATTGTAGTCCATCAAATAGATGTATAGATGTCTTAGAAATAAAAAAGCGACACCAAGGAAGACTGTACGAAGTAAGGCCTAATATAATATTAGACATTATCGTCATAATGTCTGCGTTGTATGAAATTGGCACACGGGTGGACCATGTCCAGGAATAGTACCTTTCATTTATACGCATTTGACCTTAACAATCAATGGAACTACATTACACCGACGCAAACGTGGGCTACGCCTGATTTGTACGTAACGTCGCGACGCGTGGCGTGTGGCTTGGCGTAGCTCTACAAGTCTAGTTGCCACATAAAATGTATGGAGACCGACGCGCCCAGATCTGCGTACGTGGCCCACGTGTGCCTAATTTAGTTCTACCTATTAAGACTAATGTCATCCTGAGCACGTGTAAGGCGCTTACAGTAATTGCAAAAATCCAGATAAGAGGTAAGCTATCACAGATATTATCGATAATCGAATAACGCACGCAAAGTAATGATAGGGGCTGATTACAGCGTGATTGACGTCACCACTGTGTTGCATATGAACTCATCCTCATCCCGGTTAGATAGGGCCGTCCGTTTACATTGACCCAGTTGCATAATGGTTCCCACGTCCCGTAATAAATTGTTACTAGCATTATTTTATAAGTATCTAGGCGTTCATTAGTCACCAGTAGCTTTGGGCTGCAGGATGCTCCAAATGATTTATTTTCGAAAAGCAATTGGAGGTACCTTTACAGGTGGGATTTTAGTCAGTAGGAGTTTGACATTCGTTTTCTACTAAAAAGTGGCAATATAATTTCAAAATTTCATCCAAAGAAAAAGGCAATTTTTCAGCTGTATTTCTTTACCTACCGAGAGGCCACCGAGCCGGCCTAGGTTGACTCGCTAGTTGGATCCTGGGCATCAAGTTAATAGATAAAATAGTTACATTATTATATCAACTATTCCGGAGGCGGGTTGTGGGCGTACGAACGAAATAAGTAGGTAGGTATGTTCTTGGCACCATCATCATCTTCCTGCCCTTGTCCCGTGTTATTTGGGTTCAGCGCAACACGTTTTTCTCTTCCATTCTGCCCTGTCACTAATCATGCTATCACTAACTTCCTTTTCCTTCATATCCACTCCCACTCCCTCTCCATTCATCTACCACCAAGAGTTTTAAATAAGTTTAGCATTTAAACTTTTTTGCAATTTCGCAGTATGGTTGTAACATTTCTCTAGTGGCTACATCGGTCCTTAAATCGTCAGTACCTACTATTACACATTGCTGCATACCACTAACCCGTCAGTACCAGACGTTCCCAGAACATTCAGCGAACACATTGCCCACTTAAATCCTTAAATAACTTTGTGACTTTTCCGCAAGGTCATAAAGTTTATCTAACTTTAGAACCAACTTTAATTAGTCCCTTGGCCTGTAGACAATGTTATATGGTTATTAGCAGTAAAGATTGTCAAAAACGGAAATACTTCTAAGGCTATCAGGCTCTAGAACCCAAAAAGCGTCAGTTAAAGTCTGACTCTCCCTCGCTCCATCCAGAGCGGGAGGAGTAATTAGATGATTTCCTACCCAAAAAAACTTTTTTGCATTTTGAAATTTTTTGCGGAGCAAACCCGGTCATTATGGCGAAACTTGGGGGAGGCCTATGTCCAACAGTGGACGTCTTTCGGCTGAAATGATGATGATGAGCAAAGCCGCATGCGTGATGAAATCCGCACGATATTAAAAACACCCTAAAGGTCAAGGATCATTATGGTTCAACTTATATGCCGAGTATTGTACTGACGATTCGAATACACGTCTATGAAGCTACGCGTCCGTGGTCACTCAGGCCAAAGTTATATGATTTCTCACTCAAAAAAAAAAAAAACAAATATATGGTAATTGACAACGAGGCATTTCGGTAGGTAGCGCATGTCAATCTTAAATAGCTTAAGTGTTTTGTAGGGTTCCGTACCTCAAAAGGAAAAACCGGTCAAGTGCGAGTGGGACTCGCGCACTGAGGGTTCCGTACAAACTTACCTATGAAAACAGTTCAATCCCAAATTGAGTTACGATGTTTTTTTTTGTAACGTACCTAACTACAAATTTACAGTTTTCAAATTTTTTCCTACAGGTACTGGTCTATCTGTCTGTCAAGACCCTTTATCTCGGGAACGCGTGGAGGTATCGAGTTGAAATTAAAACCATATACTCAAGTTTGAGGTCCCTTGAAGCTTTGAAAAAATCAAACTTCTGAGTTAACAGAAGCACTAATGAGCAAGACCATGCTGCGCCGTAGGCATTATTAGGCATAATAATAATTTATTTACTGTGTTAAGAAAATGCGTATTATTATAACTATGTAATCTATCTACCCGGCATGTCCTAGAACCAAAAATTCGAAAACATGTGACATTCACCAACCCGCACTGGGCCCGCGTGGTGGATTACGGCCCATTCCCTCTCCTAGAGAGGAGGCCCGAGTCCCAACAGTGGGAACATTATAAGGCCGACTATGCTATGCTATGCTAATCTATCTACATAAGAGTAAATTTGAACCCCAAGAAAGAACGAAGAACATAGGCTACTTTAAATCATGCTTGGAATTCATGTCCGCTAAAACTGCCATTCATGCAAACGAAGTAGTTGAAATTAAAACCATACTAGCTTCTGCCAGCGGTTTTAAAAGTTTAAAAGTAGTTTTCTCCAACAAGCTTCCATCCCCCATTTTAGGGGGGTGGGAAATCCCCCACTACTACATAAGCTACTTTTTGTCTCTTTCTAATCAGAAAGAGACAAAAAGTAGCCTATGTCACTCTCGATCCCTTCAACTATCTTCACTTAAAAAATCACGTCAATTCGTCGCTCCGTCTTGCCGTGAAAGATGGACAAACAAACAGACACACACACTTTCACATTTATAATATTAGTATGGATACTCAGGTCTCTCACAGCTAAAAACACAGCAAAAAAATCAAACTTCTGAGTTAACGAAAAAAAAGATACGGCCGTTTATGTCGCAAAAAACGTATATTTCGACACTCTCAAGGGAATCAAAATTCACAGGGTACTTCCCGTTCACCTAGAATCCTAAAATTTGACATGAAGCAAGGTCTCGTAGCCCGTAGCACAAGTATACTAACTACTAATTATTACGATTAAACATTATTAGTCCGTACTAAGCCTAATATAAAGTAGGTTGGTACTCTTCAAGCTATAACATTCTGTAAAGGACAGTACCCACTTAAACCCTCCTCAAATAGCGCGATGTTGTTTCCGCAAATCCGGCTCAATTAATATAAAGCGACATCGCGTGCGGTCCGCCTGCCTGCCCCAATTCATTAGGTACCGGTCGCTGAACGCAGACTCTTTTAGTTATAACTATGGGTCAAGTTATCACGATTATTGGATTTTTGAAAGAATGAAATTGGATATTTAAAGAAGCAAAGGATGAATAAATTGTAAGAAAGATTATGTGGCTAGAAACGAGGTGATTATTCATTCATAAATCAATCAATCAATTAAAACATATGTTTAAAATAAACCATTTATAAACACTTTTGAATAAAATTGACATAATATCGGTCAGTCAAAAGAGTAAAGCTTAATTGCTGAGATATTTATTGTTGAGATAATTATATGATGACAAAAATAGAGATGCGTATGGTCTTGGTCATTAAGCAAGACCATGTTGCGCCGTAGGCATTATTAGGCATAATAATAATTTATTTAAACGAACGAAGAACATAGGCTACTTTAAATCATGCCTCGCCGACGTCTGGCTCCCAAACTGGATCGCACAGGGGCTGCCCTCAAGCGGCTCCTGCCCAACCTAGGGGGTCCAGACGCCTCCTGCCGGAGGCTATATGCAGGAATCGTTCGGTCCATGGCCCTTTACGGGGCACCGGTATGGGCGCCGTCTCTTCGAAAGCGACCGGCAGCCAAGCTGAACGCAAGCCAGAGGGTCATGGCCATCCGGATGGTGCGGGGATACCGCACGATTTCCCGCGAAGCAGCATGCCTCCTCGCTAACCAACCACCGTGGGAATTGCAGGCAAAAGACCTTGCACGTATGCATGATCTGCGCATGGAGATGCAACGCCGGGGCGAAACTCCGCTGCCGCGCCAAGTAGCGGCATGGCGGAAAAACTTCCAGCGGGATCTCATGGTGGAATGGCGACGGCGACTGTCGCAACCCAGTGCTGGGCACGCCTTAATTATGGCGATAAGTCCCCTCTTTGAGGAGTGGCTGGAAAGACCTCACGGCGTCCTTACTTACCGCATGACGCAGGTCCTCACCGGACATGGTAAGTTTGGGAAGTTCCTGTACCGGATCCGTGCAGAAGAGACGCCCGGGTGCGACCATTGTGTGGACCGCCCGGAGGACACGGTGGAGCACACGGTAGAGGTGTGCCCCGCTTGGGCAGAGCACCGTCGTGTCCTCGTGAGGGCGATCGGCGGCAGCGATCTCTCGCGCCGGGCCTTGGTACAGGCCATGGTCCGGAGCGAGGAGGAGTGGCAGGCGGTCGCCTCCTTCTGCGAAGCAGTAATGCTAGCAAAGGAGGCGGCCGATCGCGTGAGGCAACGGCAACGGTCCTTACGCCCCAACCGCCGCCGGGATTCCGATCCCGATTTCCGGCCACCGTAGGCGCGGGCTTGCGGACGGCGAGCAATGGGTGGCTCGCCGTCCGATCGTCCGGTAACCGTCCGGACCGAGCCCAAGTCGTCGACGGCGCGTAGTGTTCCACGCGCGCCTCAAGGAGATGTCAGCAACCGTAGGGGCCCAACAGGGTCGAAGCCTACTGGGGCCATGGGTGATGCGAAAGAGATCCCCGGGGCCCTGGAAAACAAATGGCAAAGAAGGAACAGGAGTGGGTTTTTAGTCAGTAAAAGTCTGACACTATCTCCCGCTCCGCCCAAGAGCGAGGGATGTCATGAGATGATTTTCCCACCCGAAAAAAAAAAAAAAAAAAAAAAAAAAAATAATCATGCCTCGACTTCGACTTACGAAGTCTTATTTATCTAGATCATATTTAAACTGTTCCTAGCTGTCAATACTTTTAAAATGCTTTAATTAATCCATAGACTTAACACTTTTTCTTTAACGCTGACAAAATAGTCGACAAACGGCTCAAAGCTTTTTCTTTTTACAAATATTACGTGTGATTTTACGATATACTTATGCTATATGTTATGCCCGTAAGCTTTAGACAGAAAAACGTCTGTCATGTTAGCTTGTTCTATATAAATCTTACACCCCACATTAGAATTTCCTGTATCATGGGTTGGTATAAAATAAATTGAAATAAGAACAGAAAGATGACAAAGCAGAGAAAGAAGATGGATTATCCATATGAAGTGGACCTAATATTTTTGTTTCGCATATTCAATCGGTGGCTTTCAATAGTAGATATCTCAGTTATAGTGCCGATGTACGAATGGGCGTTATTTTTAACATGAAAATCACGTTAAAAGTTCCAAAGCTAGGCTTGTAAAAGTCAATAGGCTAATTGTCTCAAAATATGTAGCGTCAAATGAGACTAACAAGTGGAGGTTAACAATAAAAAAGCTTTTAAATAAAATCGTTTGTCTATGGTGCTCAAAGTCGGAAGTCGTGCACAAAAAATACTAAAAACCTTAACCAATCGTGACTAGACTAAAACCCCGAGATTTTAAACTAATAACAAATTCACATCCAATTCGGAAACGTGTCCAATTACGTTAATTAAGAATTCTCTTCGCATTTTTGTGTTCCGCGTATATATCCTTACAATATCAGTTATGTGAACACCATTTTCTACCGTACAACTTTAAAAGTAAGGTTTAAATTCCCGTGAGAGATCCTGTCTGTTTGTTTAGCTCATGTGGAGTACTATTTCGGTAAAGCAGGTCCCAAAAACGTCCATGGAGTCAATCACCCTGCGGTTTTACAATCACGCTAAATAAAGAGCTGAAGTTATAAATACAGGTTCAGGATGGAAGTTGTTTGTTTGTTAAATGTACGGATGTCTGGGCGAAGATGTTTGATGCACTTACGATATGGAGTAGTGTAGAGAGATACTGATCGTGTGCTCTGTTTATTTTTTTTAATAATGTAAGCTTGTGCTCGACTGCGATTTCACCTGATGGTAAACAAGTCAAAGATCTACGAATGACAACCAGGACCAAAGGCTTTACGTGCTTTTCGAGGCACGGCTGTCAGTGTCCTAAATAAGCTCAGAAAAGTACATATGAATTGAGAAATTCATCTGGTTTTGAAGCCGCAAAAAATAAATCGATACCTCCAACGCATAAAATCGTAACATATTTTTTTGAGTAAACTTTTACTTGTTATAAAAATGTAAAATAAATATTATTGTTTCTTATTACATCCAGCTACTAGTTCTATGTTCTTAAACTGATTATTGATTACATAATGTAAATACATCGGTTAAAAGTATTTTCACAAATTCCTTACATAATTGACAGTTAAAAAAACGCTTCATTTTTTGCCTTTCGACCTAATGCGTGAAAGGTGTCGAAATATAAAAATATATAGCTAATAAAAGGCAATACATAAGGTTACAAACATCATATTATCTCAAACAAAAACAAGGATTTTAGATATCTAGCATCTTGACGATATTAAATGGCGGGTTTAACCACATGCTAAACACATGTAATCAATATCTAATTAGAAAAACAGATTACCTACGTAATTATTAGATTAAGAACGTATCGTTTAAGATGATCAAAATTTTATCATGTATAGTTTTGTTCTTCGACTACTGATTAATAAATAAAAAGGCAAAAATCCCAAATACTTGAATAAACACATTACAATCTAGGTAAAAGACGTGTTTTAATTCTGAATAATGGATTAAATAAAAAAAAAAAAATTAGAGCAGTTTTAAAAGAGCAGCAAAACAGTTTTAATAAAATTTTTGCAAGACCACACACTTGTCCCTTTTTTGTTTTTTTTCACACTCTCTATCAAACGAGAGGGCCTGTGACTTTTATTGGCTAAGCTCCACCTGCATTCCTTCTCTTGGTCTTTGCGTCCCAGGGCTACGGTACCTTTACGGTATTCCCGTCGCCCTGCAAACTTATTCTAGAGGTTGTCTGTCGAGAAATGAGTGAAGAAGCCAATGTCCTGACATGACACTTTTAACCCGATTCCTGAAGTAACCCCGTAGTCCCCAAGGATGTGAGTGAAGTCGTGGGGTACAAATAGTAAACCATAATCATCCTTACTTAATTTAAAATAATATAAGTACCTCTTTATTCCCACTGCTGGGACTCAAGCCTCCTCTCTAGGAGACGGAATGGGCCGTAATCCACTACGAGGCCCAGTGTGGGTTGGTGGATGTCACATGTCTTCGAATTTTTTGGTTCTAGGACATGACGGTTTCCTCACGATGTTTTCCTTCACCGATTTGAGAGCAGTGGTGATGAAATAAATTACACAAAATAATGCGCCTGGCTGGGTTTGAACCCGCGACCTACAACTCGTCGGCCACCAATGCTCTCGTTCTTTATGAGGAAGGTTTAAGTGTAAATACATGCATAATGTACTATAGTAGAGAAATTTCAAGAATTTTAAAGATTTCTTACACGTGTACGAAGCTGGGGCGGGTCGCTGGTAGGTCTATATGTATAAACTACAATAACTATAACCTATATAAACATTGGCCCCGTATAGGTAGGAAGGCCGGTTCTCAAAGCAGCAACAATGATAGTGGAATCCGTTATTCATGCCAAATTAAGAGCTCATTTGAATCCATCATCATAAACTGCCGTGCGGTGAATACTAATCGATGTATCAATTCAATGCTTTGAGCGTTCTCCTTTAATAGGGCTGTCAACTAGATTAGTAGCCTTATTTTAATCCATATCTATATTATATATATAAAAGGAGAAACTGACTGACTGACATATCAACGCACAGCCGAAACTACTGGGACTAGGAGCGTGAAATTTTGTAAAAGGTTTCCTTTTATGATGTAGGCGAGCACTAAGAGAGGATTTCCCAATATTCATCCCCTAAGGAGATGAAACGGGTTTCCAAAGTTCTTATGGAGAAACTTGCTTTCATGCGAGCGAAGCCGCTGGCAGAAGCTAGTTAATATTATAAATGTGAACGTTAACTCTGTCTGTTATGCTTAAATTAGTGAACTGATTTTGATGAAATTTGGAACGGAGTAAGCTTGAAGCCTCAGGAAAGACAGCTCCTATTTATCCGACTTTGACTTCGTGTCCACAATAACCAATATTCCCCCGGACAAAGTCAATAGCAAAAGTTATGGTTTTTATATTTCATTTAATTCTTCTGCTGCACGAAATACCTTGATCTCATTATGCAAGCCGTGTTTTTTTTTTAATGATTTAACTAGTGCTTGGCTGCAATCCCAACTGATAGTAGTGATGTTCACACTATAACCTTGATGATACCTTAATTATAAGTGGACGGGTAGACCGCAGCAGGCAAATTGTTCCAGTCCTCCGATGTTCGCGGTATAAACGACTAGGCTACACACTAAGTCCGGACCGTAGGGTTGTCAACAATGTAAGGCCGCCGTCGGCTCGCCGTAACTTTACGTTTACGATTTGACTGTCTCCTCCTTTCTTCTTCGTCAACCGTGTCCTCGACCAATCATAAATAGTTTTAATTAGTTGAAAGTTTTTATTTTTTTTAACTGTAATAAATCTCGAGGCATCGACGACTCTATTTGGTAGGTACAATTTATACCTACCTTTAAGAAGGAGGAAAATTATTTGAAAAAAAAAGTGTTGATTATTGTATTTAAAAACAATTAATATTCTAATCAAAATTAGTTCACAACAGCCGATATTATGATAATCCTTCGATAGATACGAACGCAATCAAATGAATAGGCTCATGCAATAATCATTGACATTAATGACTGGATCAAGGTTACGTGTGATGATCTTATAACTGTAATAAAATTAAAGTATCATCTTGATTGATGTTGAAACATGATGATATAATACTAATATCTTATAGGCCTACTGTCCATGGACGCGTAGCTTCATAGACGCGTATTCGTTGTTACGTCATTATACGCTTTTTTTTTTCGGGTGGGAAAATCATCTCATGACATCCCCCGCTCTTGGGCGGAGCGCGAGATAGTGTCAGACTTTTACTGATTAAAAACCCACTCCTGTTCCTTCTTTGCCATTTGTTTTCCAGGGCCCCGGGAATCTCTTTCGCATCACCCATGGCCCCAGTAGGCTTCGACCCTGTTGGGCCCCTACGGTTGCTGTCATCTCCTTGAGGTGCGCGTGGAACACTACGCGCCGTCGACGACTTGGGCTCGGTCCGGACGGTTACCGGACGATCGGACGGCGAGCCACCCATTGCTCGCCGTCCGCAAGCCCGCGCCTACGGTGGCCGGAAATCGGGATCGGAATCCCGGCGGCGGTTGGGGCGTGAGGACCGTTGCCGTTGCCTCACGCGATCGGCCGTCTCCTTTGCTAGCATTACTGCTTCGCAGAAGGAGGCGACCGCCTGCCACTCCTCCTCGCTCCGGACCATGGCCTGTACCAAGGCCCGGCGCGAGAGATCGCTGCCGCCGATAGCCCCCACGAGGACACAGCGGTGCTCGGCCCAAGCGGGGCACACCTCTACCGTGTGCTCCACCGTGTCCTCCGGGCGGTCCACACAATGGTGGCACCCGGGCGTCTCTTCTGCACGAATCCGGTGCAGGAGTCATTATACGCTTGGTGTACGCCTGCGTGAAGCAAGCAAGATTTTGAAAATTATATTGAGCATTCTTATTTATTTCTTGGATTAATGAACTTGAAACTTGGCACAAATTTTAATCAAAACGAATAATAAAGACTGTCATTGTTAGTTTTTCTAAACTACCCTCAAAATACGATTGTAGTGTTATTTATACTTACACTTGCTTTACATTACTTCATAGTAATTTTTATTACTCGATCTTTGTTCTCATGCCTTTTTTTATTGTAATAATGTCTTCCGATAGCTTATAATACTTTTATTCTTATAATTTTCAGTTTGTTTACTTTTAGTTTGACATGACGCTGTCATGGCATTAATTATTCATCTATTTTCTTTTAACTTTGCTAAGGGTACTAAAGAGTTTTTATCACGAAGTAGAGAAAGAAGATATTTTTTCTCTGCTCCGTGGTTTTTATTCTATATTTATAGGTAAGCATAATGATTTGATTTTTGATTATGCTACACATCTTTTTTTTTAATATATATTATTGTAAATTTTTACTTTTTTGTAAGACAGCCATGCTGGCTGGCGTCTTCCTTTCGGCTTCATATTTGAAATTTGAAATTATAGCATAACCATCTTTTTATACCTCTTTATTGTTTTATTATAATTTATTTTTGTAATCTACCTCACAAGGACCCATACCTTTATTTATTTACCTCTCCCTCTCACTCCTTTTTATCAGATTTCACTCATCTCCTCTTACAAATTTTCACCACTCTTACCTCTCCCTCCTACCATTCATAACTTAAGCTTTACGTTTCATAAAGTTTCTCTCACTCCTATAACGTTACCCATAACGTTAGACGATTTAACGGATGATAAAGTATTTGTGAAAACATTGTCACGTATCCCGTATAAAAAAAAACGGTCACACCAGCCCCCCTAGCCAAGTTACAACTGTTTCGTTTCGATTCTCTTTTCGTTGATCGCCTCGAGTCAGCCACGCCTCCTATTACTATTCTGACCACGTGACTGAGCGTTGAGATGATGGCGTGGCCGACTTGAACGAAACGAAACGTAACTTGGCTAGGGAGCATTTCATCAACCCTATCAAAGTACTTTTTAATGCAATTATTTTCGATTCTTTCCTCAAGGTTTGAGTAACAATGTCGTACATTGTAAAGACATTACGTTGTCACTGTGTTCTCGTGTTGCAGCTAAGTGATATTAAATACCATCTTTTTACGATCTGCGTGGGCACCGATAAAAAGGTTAACTTCAGTAATAAAGTCGAGTTATAGTGTTTTTATTTTTAAAATGTATGTCTGTAACTTCATAATGATTAGTCTGAAGCTGGGCCCACGGGATGGATCGCCCCATTCCCTCTGTTACGGAATAAGCCAAGTCTTACTGAGTCCCAGCAGTGGGAACATTATATTGCTAATTATGTAGGTATATCATACGCATGACATGTTAAAATGTCATTCATGCAAGTGAAAAAGAGGGTGGAGCTTTAAATCCAATATAATGTAGCACCAACTCTTTAGCAATTCGGTTTAGGTCGTAAAATGGATTGTGTTAAGAGTTCGTGGTAGGGCTTCTGTAGATAAAGACAATTCCTTAACAATGCGCCACCGGTACATGGTGGACATCCCGCCCATACGCACGAAACGTTTTAGGAACACATTCATTGTACAGCTACAGGTACAGCTAAGGAGTGGAATTCCTTGTCGGAATCTATGTTTCCTGATGGCTACATCCCGGGAATCTTTAAGTCAAGAGGGAACAGGTTACTTCTAGGTAAGCGCGCTCCATCGTCCACCGCATCGTCGCTTTCCATCAGGTGAGATAGCGGTCAAGCGCGAACCTACCATGAATAAAAAAAAAATTTTTTCACCCTGAAAACTATGAATGCTGAACAATTATGGATCCATAAAAATGTAAGAAAACAATTTCGTGCTCACATTCTGTTGTCTCAAGTTTTAATTTTAGTAGTTTTCCGTAATTAATGACTAACATGTTAATTATTTCAACAGCCTTGATTAGAAGATAATTTTCTACAAGTCCAAGTGACATAAACAATGGATTAGGTATTGTTAGATAGTGAACGTTTCCAGAAGCTCTAACAAGTACCACTTTGCCTTCTACAAACAATTGATATTTGTGATAATACGATAATAATGCATGGGTACAGACAGCATCGAAATTGTTTATCGTTTGGGTTCATTTGACGAGTTATTTTTAGTCCACCTTAAAGCGTCTTTAGTCAGAAGTCATATGTCATATGTCGTCAGAAGTCATTTGAGGAAATCAAACATAAAAAAAAATTGCTCCCAAAGAAGTACCTAGCTCAACCACGCTTTTTGGGAACACTGTTGGTACAGCTAAGGAGCGGAATTCCCTGCCGAAGTCTGTGTTTCCTGATAGCTACAACCTAGGGGTTTTTAAGCCAAGAGTGAATAGGTTACTTCTAGGCAAGCGTGCTCCACATCATCGCTTAATTTGACAGTAATAAAATATTACTGTCGAAGGAAATAAAATTACTCACTTCGAAAGTTAAATAAAGTATGGGAATCAAAGCTACTCTGGGTCTACAAGAACGGTCACACATTAAATAGACCTATAGAAGCAAAATTAAGTGGACATGATTAGCAGTCATAGCCTGCAGAAGCACTTGCACATTCTTCACTCTTTTGAATGTGCAAATATCATTTTTCTAACTGACTGACTTCTTAACATTTCAAAAGTGACTGTAAATAGTTTATTTGAAATATATAAAAGGAGAAACTGACTGACTGACATATCAACGCACAGCCGTAACTACGGGGACTGGGATTGTGAAATTTTGCACAAGGTTTCCTTTTATGACGTAGGCGAGCACTAAGAGATGATTTTCCAAAATTCACCCCTTAAGGGGATGAAATGGGGTCCAGAATTTGTTTAGAGAAACGTACTATCACGCGGGCGAAACTGCTGGCAGAAACTGGTTTGAAATAAAATTTTGAAAAAAACCCGAAGAAAAGGAATTGAGTCACATTTTCTTTCTTAAAACTGAATGAAAATGTGATGTAATTCCTTTTCTTGTACGTATTTTCCGTCTCCCTTTTTCTCTGACTCTTCATCTTGTCAACGCAACCCAAGACGCTGCGTTCCTAGAACATTAGACGCGGTCGATTGCAGGCTGTCTAGAATCTAGATAAACACAGTGAAAGTACGTTACTTACTTAGAAAATGATTGTTTACCAACATTGGAGACGGGTAGGCTGGAAGATAGGGTTGCCACTTATGCATGTGATAGATAAGGGCCCAGACGAAGACAAAGGATACATGGTGGATATCCTACCCATAAGCACAAAACGTTTTAGGAACACATTCATTGTGCGTACAGCTAAGAACTGGGATTATCTCCTTGCCGGAGTCTGTGTTTCCTGATAGCTACAATCTAGGGAGACCCCTTAATGCAAGAGTGAATAGGTTACTTCTAGGTAAGCTTATAGGTATCAGGTAAGAGAGCGGTCAAACTGGAGCCTGCATACCCTAATTAATATACGGCGTAAGTAAACGGCTGTATCTTTTTTTTTCGTTAACTTAGAAGTTTGATTTTCTTACAACTTCAAGGGACTGCAGACTTGAGTATAATTATAGTTTTAATTTCAATTCGATACCTCCACGCGTTTCCGAAATAAAATTTCGGAAGTCAGTGTTAAATAACGAAGAGACAAAACTAAAACTATAATAGAAACACCGGCTTCCGAATTTAAAGTTATTTTGCAGTTTTCAGTGTTTTTTTGTTTACATTGAAGTAGGTTGTATTTTTTTTTTTTTGGCAAAAAGTTTTTTATTTGTTATTTTGCAGTTTTCAGTGTTTTTTTTACATTGAAGTAGGTTGTATTTTTTTTTTTGGTAAAAATAATTTTATTTAGGTGGGAAATTAACAAGTAGATAACTTTTCAAGCTCTGGATGGAGAGAGAGTGTGAGTGTCAGGCTTTTACTGACTAAAACCTACCTGTGCTTCTTCAGTTACCCTTTGCGTTCTAAGGCAAGGAAAAAGGGAAATTCTTTCGAATGATCTCGCAGTCCTATGCTCTACTAAAATGTCACGTGGTTTTTTGAACAACAATCTTTTGATTGACACTGTGTCTAGGCACTCGAAGGCCCTTCAAACCTGACATTCATGATAATTATCATGTAGAAGTGGTTCCACTTATTAGGCACCTATTAATGGAATTAACCTGAAGATTTGATCGACCGACTTGTACAGAGCGAAGCCAAGGCCGACGAGGCCAGCTCACAGCCTTGCTAACTGGTTAATCTTTTCACTACAGTATTCGGTTCTGTAACCTATTTTGACAGGAACCGTGCATCAGAGATAGTGTAGCATATCATCAGTGCAAGAATTTTGTATATGGATTGGTGTTTTTCTGAGCTAACTAAAAAAAAGATGAGGCCGTTTACGCAAAAAACATATATTTTGACACTCTCAAGGGAATCAAAATTCATTGGGTACTTCCTGTTGACCTAGAATTTTGAAATTTGGTACGAAGCAAGGCACAGATATCAAGTCAAACAAGCAAAGTTTCATAGCACAAGTATAGGAAAAAGTCTGAAAACTGTAAATTTGTAAGTAGTTTCGACACAAAAAAAAAACTTTTTTTGCACTCAATTCGGGAATTGGACTGTTTTCATAGGTAAGTTTGTACGGAACCCTCAGTGCGCGAGTCCAGCTCGCACTTGTCCGGTAATAAGAGGCGTAGCCAACTCGAGGCGATCAACAAAAAGAGAATAGAAACAAAACGGTTGTAACTTGGCTGAGGGGGCTGGACTTTCGACGATAACATCTCACCAGAAAGTCCAGCCCCCTCAGCCAACTTTTTTTGCACTCAATTCGGGAATTGGACTGTTTTCATAGGTAAGTTTGTACGGGGAACCCTCAGTGCGCGAGTCCAGCTCGCACTTGTCCGGTTCTTTTTTAATGTGTTGTTCCTCAAAGAGATGTCAGGTCCCAGGAGGGCCAGAGCCCACTGGGGCCATGGGTTTACTTTCCGAAGGGAAACCCGGGGTCCTAGAACACAAGGCAAAGAAGAAAGATATGTGTGGTTTTAGTAAGTAGAAGTCTGACTCGCCCAGCTCCACCCTAGAGTGGAAGACGCCATTAGATGATTTCACTCTTAAAAAAAAACTCACGTCATAGAATGCCTAATCAATAATTTCATAACTGTGACTTTAATAATAATTTTATATTATGTTGAATGGATTAATTATGTCATAATGAAGTCAATAAGCTTATGTCGATCGTTTATGCTAAGTTAATGATAATTTATTGTTTTACAAGATACATAATAACAACAACAACATAATTTGATACGTCAATGACTGAGAATTGATTGGTAAACAAGATTCTGTCTGATATTTTCATGCTATAAAGAGAAAGGAGGATGTTTTTTTGGTCTTAGTGGGTTTTTTTTATTATTGATAGGCTCGTGTTAGACCATTATCTCACCTGATGGTAAGCGATGATGTGGCCGACGATGGTACAGGCTTGCCTAGAATCAACCTATTCACTCTTGACTAAAAGACTTCTAGGTTGTAGCTATCAGGAAACACAGACTCCGGCAGCGAATTCCACTCCTTAGATGTACGTATGAATGTGTTCTCAAAACGCTTTGTACGTATGGGTGGGATGTCCACTATGTACAGATGGCGCAACGCCGTACGTCTAGTGGTCCGGTGATGGAACGGACTTGGTGGAATTAAATTGTGCAATTTCAACGCACACTCTCCAAAGTGTAATCGATAGAAAACCGAATAGCTAGCAACTCGGCGTCGATGCTCAAGGCTGAAGTTTTGATTTGACAACTGCATCATCACCGATGATCCTCTTGGCTCGCTTCTCAATCGACTTTAAAGCATCAAGCTCGTATTTGGCAGACCCATCCCAAAGATGAGAACAGTATTCCATACACGATCGAACTTGAGCTTGATAAAGTTTTAGCAGAAAAAAAAGTACTGAGGTGAAGTACTGTCTCACCTTAGCTAAGATCCCCAATTTTTTGGCAGCCTGTTGAGCTTTAGCCTCGATGTAAGAGCCTGATGTCTGAAGTCATCTCAACGCTCAGTCACGTGGACAGAACAAAGGAATAAGAGGCGTGGCCAACTCGAGGCGATCAACAAAAAGAGAATCGAAACAAAACGGTTGTAACTTGGCTAGGGAGGCTGGACTTTCGACGATAACATCTCACCAATAAGATCAGAATCAAAACTTTCAACCGGGACTGTTAGGTGCAGTCTTGGTTGAAAGTCTCCTAGTATCACCTAACATCACACACCTAATATCACCTAGAGAACCAGCAACCCTAACTTAACCGTTATAGTGTACTTAACAAGAAAATGTGTCTATCTCGGCTACACCATTGTATTTTTGCAGGAAATCGTCTGGCACGTGTCACAGTCTAGTTTGCATACGAACTTTTACTGTGTTAATAAGTCTAAAACACTGCAATCACAAAAATTGGGCTAATGTTTACACGCTTCTGGTTTCTAACTGCTTAGGTACATTATCTGAAGTTGCCTTTTTATGTCAAAGCACGTGTATAGAATCTATACGTATATAATAAATCTGTAGAAGTTTTTAGTTGTGCGGGCATCACGTAAAATGTACGAAATCAATGCAGGTAACTTTTATACATTAAAATTGTGTGTAACTTGATATATTACTTAGGCTTTGTTTCATCGCAATCGGTTGACTATATCGAAAAATATACTACATTCATTGACTGTTAGGCGGTACGAAGTTGGCCGGGTCAGCTAGTGCCTAATAAAATCTGACACTTAGATAACTACCGGCCACCGTAGGCGCGGGCTTGCGAATAGCGAGCAATGGGTAGCTCGCCGTCCGACCGTCCGGTAACCGTTCGGACTGAGCCCAAGTCGTCGACGGCGCGTATTGTTCCACGCGCGCCTCAGGTAGATGTCAGCAAATCGTAGGGGCCCAGCAGGGGCCACGGGTAGTGTGTAAGCGAAACCCGGTGTCCTGCGACGAAGGCAAAGAAGGAACAGGAGTGGGTTTTAGTCAGTAAAAGTCTGACACTATCTCTCGCACCGCCCAAGAGCGTGATTTGTAATTAATGATTTTCCCAACTTAAAAAAAAAAAATACAATTAGATAACTTTTTATGAATAATGTTTAAAAAACAAAAGTCACCCACCTGCACAACATAATAAGTAACAAGACAAGCGTACTGTAACAAAAGGATCAAGTATCATGACGTTAGTTCCCTGTATATTCACAAAAGAGTTCTAAAACGGCCCCGACTTACGAGTTGTAGGTCGTGGGTTCAAACCCACCCAGGCGCATTACTTTGTGTAATTTATTTCATCACCACTGCTCTCAAAACAATGAAAGAAAACATCGTGAGGAAACCGGTATGTCCTAGAACCAAAAATCATTCACCAATCCGCACTGGGCCCGCGTAGTGGATTACGGCCCTCTCCTAGAGAGGAGGCCTGAGTCCCAGCAGTGGGAACATTAAAAGGCTGATTATGCTTAAATATTAGAATACTAATTGTGAAAACAATATCGAAATTGGTAGGCAAGGAAACGAGTTATAAAGAATAATTTTATTTTAAACAAATATATCTGTCTCTCTCGCCAAGACGCCATTGTCTATGGCGGCCTTACGGGTGTCATGGCGGTTGACGTCAAAAACCACGGCGAACTTCACTTTCTCACTAGTAGCTTTAAATACTAGGGAATGAAGTAAAAGTGAAGTGGTAGGTAAGCTTAGAAAACTTGTCAACAGACAACGTCATACAGCAATTTTATTATATTTTCCCCACAATTTACGTAAGTACACGCTAAACCCACTAATTATTTACTATCCTTAAAGCTGGGATCACACTTATCGGGTTTCGCCGAAAATACCATATTATCACAAATCGATACATACATATGTCATACTCAGTACATAGTTAAGTAGGTATAGGAAATGGCGGAAATTTTGTATATACGGACAAAGTGGCGCAATGGTAACGGCCCCGACTTACTACTTGTACTTCGAGGGCATTGATATATTGTAAGAAGATACGTTAAACGCTAACATCGCAATCAGAAAACCCGGACTCTGTGCACGACTACATGCACCGAAATTCACACGTCTATGATCAGTGTCATCACAGTCGCAAACCTATAGTCAATGATAGACAAGGACCGAGATAAGAGCCGGCGGAAATCGCGTTAGCCGCCGAATGTTTACGAAAAACAGCTCCATCTATCTCGCTTCGCAAAATGGCGACCAAAACAGTAAGTGAAATTAGAAATATCATAATGAAATTAGTTTTTATGAACTTACGAGTGAAATGTGATTTGTTTTTTGTTTTTGTATGATTTGTACAACGCATAAAAGCACACGAAGGCTTTTTGATAACTTTTATCCGACTTAAAACAAAAAAATAATATTTTTGCGTAACACGCCCGTTTATGTCACTCGCCGATTGCGACTGAGTGAAATTAAACCACGGGGGCTTGATTTCAGATGCAGAGGACCATGCGCTAGAGGCGAGTTACCTATCTTCCGCTGTTTTGATTTAATCTACGGTCATGGGTGTAAACCCAGCCAGGCGCATTACTTTGTGTAATTTATTTCATCACCACTGTTCTCAAAACGATGAAGGAAAACATCGTGAGGAAACCGGCATGTCCTAGAACTAAAAATTCGAGAACATGTGAAATTCACCAACAAGAACTGGGCCCGCGTGGTGGATTACGGTCTATTCCTTCTCTTAGAGAGGAGGCCTGAGTCTTAGCAGTGGGAACATTATAAGGCTGATTATGTGTCATACGTACAAAAAAAAAATGTCATCATCATCATCAAGACGTCCACTGTTGGTCATACTACTTCCTCAACTGACACAACGATTCTGTGCGTCTCGTATCCATCGGATTCCCGCGACCCTCATCACGTCATCGGTCTATCTTGTGGCTGACGTACCAACTGTGCGACTTCCGATACGTGGTCGCCACTCCTGAACCTTTCGAACCCATCATCTGAAGCAATGTGCCCTGCACACTGCCACATAAGTTTGGCGATTCTTCGGGCTATGTTGCTAACCTTGGTTCCTCTATTACCTTTCTTCCATTTGGCGACCCGACGACGTACGGTGAGTGTCCATCCTCACTTTTGCGATCTGAACTAGCGTTTCGCCTCGTCGTTTATACCGCCTACATCGAAGGACTGGACAAATTTGCCTGCTGCTTACCATGAGATGAGATCGCAGTCAAGAACTAGTTTATATCATATGAAAAAAAAATGACGGCATTAAAATATAGAATGTCGGATTACCTAATACTGCCTATTTATTATCGATGCTTACAAAATCTGTAGCATAATATTAAGGTGACCTAGCGAATTAGAGTATTCTTAGCCAACCTGAATGTATTACGATGCTTTAAAGATTGGAAAGATAAATATATTATACTAATTATGCAAAGTTTTTATATTATTTATTGGGTAATTTAAAGACAGAATTGAAAGGCAGGAAGTGATTTGAAGTATGATGTAATGTGATGTTATCTAGGATGTATCGATAATATTATCGTTGAAGGAGAGTGAATGTCAAAATATATAAGAAATAGTTTAGTTATATTTTTTTTGTGTCATTTTTACAATTAGCTAAAGATATTATATATGACTTTCTCCATACAAACTTTGGAACGACGTTTTACCCCCTTGTGTGGAGTTTCGTAAAAGTCCGTTCTTAGTGGAAGTCTACACCCTATAAGGAACCTACCTGCCAATTTTTAAGTTTGTAGGTGTTATAGTTTCTGAAGTTTCGTGATTAATCAGTGAGTGGTATTTGGCTTTTATATGTATATATATATATATATATATTATGTTTTTTTTAAATGTTTTTTACCATATTAGTTGTAGCGACCATCATGAATTCATTCGAGTCGAAATACGGATGTTCTCTGATGATCATAGAAATATAGATATAACCTATTCAATCTTGATTTAAAGACCCCTAGGTTGTAGCTATCACGAAACACAGACCCCGGCAGGGAATTCCACTCCTTAGCTGTATGTGTAATGATTGTGTTCCCAAAACGCTTTGTACGTTTGGGTGGGATGTCCACCATGTACCGATGGCGCAATGCTGTACGTCTAGTGGTCCGACGATAGAACGGACTTGGACGGGATCTTAATAGGACTAGGACTGCAACACCTACACACAATCACAACATTGTAGTATATCTAGATTTGAAAGAAAAAGAAAAACTGTAAACGTGAGAAAAAAAAGTGTCAAAAAATCCTAAAACAATACTAGCTGCTGTCAAATGAGAAAATCAGAAAATTGTCCCAACGGAACATACCTACTCCCGGGATAAAAAAATACTTATCCTATAAACTATTTTAAGAGATAATCTACCCATGTGCAAAATTTTTCCAAATCGATTCAGCCGTTCGAGCGTAAAGAACTAACAAAGATACAAATATACACTCAAATCATCTCTACTCTAAACAACTGGCACCGCATGCAATAGAATATCTTTAATTTGGATCTTTTGAAACTAACGACCCATGCTAACGAAAAATATCATCTTAATCATCTACAAAAAATCTAAAAAAAAAATCGATTCCAATTTAATGCCAGTCAATATTTCATATTTATTTATGGCAGACATCAACATTTAATAGTCTTTTGTCTGGCGACAGGCAGCCTACGCCTGTCAAGATACGGCACTCGTTGACCTTACAGAGCCTTTGTTGCAGATCTAGATTCTAGAGTTCTAGACCGTGACGATATGTGTGCTTTAGAGGCTTTAGTTGCCAACAGTGTTTTAATATATATGTGCGGATTGCGCTTGACTACTATCTCACATGACGGTAAGCGATGCTGTGACAGATAGATAGATATACTTTTTATTGTACACCATAAATAAAATTACAGTAGGAACCTAAAATTAATAGGGTGCCCGTGCTAGAATGGGCGGTATTAACGCTAACGGCCCGTTTACGTCCTTGCCGCTGTGAGCGGAAGCGGGGGCGGCTAGCGGGAAGATCAAAAGTATGAAAATGTTGTATGCGGCCCGTGCTCCTGCAGCAGGACAGGCCATGGTGTCCAAGGCTGTCGACAGCTTCGCCACAGCGGCACCGATGTGGAGTAACACATGGTGCGCCTAAGCGTAAACAGGTTGGTAGCCGAAACAATGCGTCATCCATCTTAGTGCCTATGGTGGATGACGGGTGTTCCTGAAGCCATAAGCCCGACTCCCATTCCCCCACAGCCAGCAGACGCGCACGCTCAGCAGTACTTGAAGACGTGTTAATTAGTATTGTGTACTTGTTACGTATAATACTGTAGAGGCACATCCCACTGTCGCTGCGACGACAGCTTGTCGGGCACTTCCGTGTTGGGACAAGCCATTTTCCAAGCGTTCAACGCATCGGATGAACACGGTACCTCAACATCAACCAGTGAGGAAGATAAAATATTCCTGGTTAATGTATCAGTAATGTGCACCGAGGAGAGGAAAGCTGGTAAACTTATACTTGAAATTTTGCGGACGCCGAGGCCACCCAGTCGGATGGGAAGCGTGGCTTGTTGCCACGGATGGCCGTGAACTTAGCAGATCATTTTCCAGCAGAGCACAAAAAAATTAGAGTTCTACTTGCATACAGCATAGTTCTGGAGTTCCTGATACTTTTCAGGAAAAGTTCTGGTGTTTTTCCTGGAAAAAATTGAAATGAAAATATGATCTGCTAACTTCCGGTGGCAGATCATTTTTTACAAAACGAAAATTTTAAATGTGCTTTCGGTGCACAAAGGTGAGTCCTATAGTTCCTTATTACTTTTAGTAATAGTTCTGTCAATTAGAGTTCACAAAAAAATAAAAACTTATCAATCTAATCACAGCAAAAAAACAAGTAATGATCATAAAACTGACGATAATTACACAATACGATGGTTTTCACATATGATTCTAAATATTATCAGTAGTTCAGATGGTACATAAACAAAAAAAAAGCAAAATATAACGGTAATCGATTTCAAGTATCAGCAGAGCATGGTTGAAGATGTCGATTAGCAAAAATCATGAATATTTTTATTGTTGAAGTTAAAAAATTCATAAGAAACTTCTGAAAGCGCTCAGAACTGAGAACTCCTCGATTTCTTATATGGCTATATAAATACTATGTGAAGACCTAAAAACTCAATCCAGAACTCCGACTCAAGTATCAGCAGAGCATGGTTGAAGATGGGCATTAACAAAAATCATGAATATTTTCAGTGTTGAAGTTAAAAAAATCATAAGAAACTTCTGAAAGTGCTTAGAACTGAGAACTCCTTGATTTCTTATACGGCTATATCAAGTCTATATTAAAACTTGGAAACCAAATCCAGAACTCCGACACAAGTATCAGCAGAGCATGGTTGAAGATGTCGATTAGCTAAAATCATGAATAATTTCAGTGTTAAAGTTAAAAAAATCATAAGAAACTTCTGAAAGCGCTCAGAACTGAGAACTCCTTGATTTCTTATACGGCTATATAAATACTATATAAAAACCCGAAAACACAATCCAGAACTCCGACACACATATCAGCAGAGCATGGTTGAAGATGGCCATTAACAAAAATCATGAATATTTTCAGTGCTGAAGTTAAAAAAATCATAAGAAACTTCTGAAAGCGCTCAGAACTGAGAACTCCTCGATTTCTTATATGGCTATATAAATACTATGTGAAGACCTGGAAACTCAATCCAGAACTCCGACTCAAGTATCAGCAGAGCATGGTTGAAGATGTCGATTAACAAAAATCATGAATATTTTCAGTGTTCAAATTAAAAAAATCATAAAAATCTTCTGAAAGTGTCCAGAACTGGGAACTCCTCGGTTTCTTATACGGCTGTATTGAACCTATATGAAAACTTGGAAACCAAATCCAGAACTCCGACACAAGTATCAGCAGAGCATGGTTGAAGATGGCCATTAACAAAAATCATGAATATTTTCAGTGCTGAAGTTAAAAAAATCATAAGAAACTTCTGAAAGCGCTCAGAACTGAGAACTCCTCGATTTCTTATATGGCTATATAAATACTATGTGAAGATCTGGAAACTCAATCCAGAACTCCGACTCAAGTATCAGCAGAGCATGGTTGAAGATGTCGATTAACAAAAATCATGAATATTTTCAGTGTTGAAATTAAAAAAATCATAAGAAACTTTTGAAAGCGCTCAGTACTGAGAACTCCTCGATTTCTTATACGGCTGTATTGAACCTATATGATAACTTGGAAACCAAATCCAGAGCTCCAACACACGTATCAACAGAGCATGGTTGAAGATGGCCATTAACAAAAATCATGAATATTTTCAGTGTTAAAGTTAAAAAAATCATAAGAAACTTCTGAAAGCGCTCAGAACTGAGAACTCCTTGATTTCTTATACGGCTATATAAAACCTATGTGATAACTTGGAAACTCAATCCAGAACTCCGACACAAGTATCAGCAGAGCATGGTTGAAGATGTCGATTAACAAAAAATCATGAATATTTTCAATGTTCAAATTAAAATAATCATAAGAAACTTTTAAAAGCGCTCAGTACTAAGAACTCCTCGATTTCTTATACAGCTATATAAAACCTATGTGATAACTTGGAAACCCAATCCAGAACTCCGACACAAGTATCAGCAGAGCATGGTTGAAGATGTCGATTAGCTAAAATCATGAATATTATCAGTGTTCAAATTAAAAAAATCATAAAAAACTTCTGAAAGTGTCCAGAACTAGGAACTCCTTGGTTTCTCATAATTCTATATCTATTCTATATGAAACCATGGAAAACAAATCCAGAACTCCGACACAAGTAGTAGCAGAGCATGGTTGTAAATAAAACTTTTTTAAATAAAAGAAAATTAGCTATGTTAGGAATAAAATCACAATAAACTTTTGAAGAGACTGAGGACAGGGAACTCCTCGGTTTCCCCTACAACTATAATCTTTACATTAAAACCAGCTAAGTTCAGGACTAGAACTTCGACACACGTATCAGCAGAGCATGGTTGAAAATGGCCATTAACAAAAATCATGAATATTTTCAGTGCTGAAGTTAAAAAAATCATAAGAAACTTCTGAAAGCGCTCAGAACTGAGAACTCCTCGATTTCTTATATGGCTATATAAATAGTATGTGAAGACCTGGAAACTCAATCCAGAACTCCGACTCAAGTATCAGCAGAGCATGGTTGAAGATGTCGATTAACAAAAATCATGAATATTTTCAGTGTTGAAATTAAAAAAATCATAAGAAACTTTTGAAAGCGCTCAGTACAGAGAACTCCTCGATTTCTTATACGGCTGTATTGAACCTATATGAAAACTTGGAAACCAAATCCAGAACTCCGACACAAGTATCAGCAGATCATGGTTGAAGATGGCCATTAACAAAAATCATGAATATTTTCAGTGTTGAAGTTAAAAAAATCATAAGAAACTTCTGAAAGCGCTCAGAACTGAGAACTCCTTGATTTCTTATACGGCTATATAAATACTATGTGAAAACTTGGAAATCCAATCCAGAACTCCGACACAAGTATCAGCAGAGCATGGTTGAAAATGTCGATAATAAAAAATCATGAATATTTTCAGTGTTGAAATTAAAAAAATCATAAGAAACTTTTAAAAGCGCTCAGTACTGAGAACTCCTCGATTTCTTATACGGCTATATAAAACCTATGTGATAACTTGGAAACCCAATCCAGAACTCCGACACAAGTATCAGCAGAGCATGGTTGAAGATGTCGATTAGCTAAAATCATGAATATTTTCAGTGTTCAAATTAAAAAAATCATAAAAAACTTCTGAAAGTGTCCAGAACTGGGAACTCCTATATTTCTTATACGGCTATATAAATACTATGTGAAAACCTGGAAATCCAATCCAGAACTCCGACACAAGTATCAGCAGAGCATGGTTGAATATGTCGATTAACAAAATCATGAATATTTTCAGTGTTGAAATTAAAAAAATCATAAGAAACTTTTGAAAGCGCTCAGTACTGAGAACTCTTCGATTTCTCATACGGCTATATAAAACCTATGTGATAACCTGAAAACCCAATCCAGAACTCCGACACAAGTATCAGCAGAGCATGGTTGAAGATGTCGATTAGCTAAAATCATGAATATTTTCAGTGTTGAAATTAAAAAAATCATAAGAAACTTTTGAAAGCGCTCAGTACTGAGACCTCCTTGATTTCTTATACGGCTGTATTAAAACTATATGAAAACTTGGAAACCAAATCCAGAACTCCGACACAAGTAGTAGCAGAGCATGGTTGTAAATAAAACTTTTTTAAATTAAAGAAAATTAGCTATGTTAGGAATAAAATCACAATAAACTTTTGAAGAGACTGAGGACAGGGAACTCCTCGGTTTCCCCTACAACTATAATCTTTACATTAAAACCAGCTAAATTCAGGACTAGAACTTCGACACACGTATCAGCAGAGCATGGTTGAAAATGGCCATTAACAAAAATCATGAATATTTTCAGTGCTGAAGTTAAAAAAATCATAAGAAACTTCTGAAAGCGCTCAGAACAGAGAACTCCTCGATTTCTTATATGGCTATATAAATAGTATGTGAAGACCTGGAAACTCAATCCAGAACTCCGACTCAAGTATCAGCAGAGCATGGTTGAAGATGTCGATTAGCTAAAATCATGAATATTTTCAGTGTTCAAATTAAAAAAATCATAAAAAACTTCTGAAAGTGTCCAGAACTGGGAACTCCTTGATTTCTTATACGGCTATATAAAACCTATGTGAAAACCTGGAAATCCAATCCAGAACTCCGACACAAGTATCAGCAGAGCATGGTTGAATATGTCGATTAACAAAATCATGAATATTTTCAGTGTTGAAATTAAAAAAATCATAAGAAACTTTTGAAAGCGCTCAGTACTGAGAACTCCTCGATTTCTCATACGGCTATATAAAACCTATGTGATAACCTGAAAACCCAATCCAGAACACTCCGACACAAGTATCAGCAGAGCATGGTTGAAGATGTCGATTAACAAAAATCATGAATATTTTCAGTGTTGAAATTAAAAAAATCATAAGAAACTTTTGAAAGCGCTCAGTACTGAGACCTCCTTGATTTCTTATACGGCTGTATTGAAACTATATGAAAACTTGGAAACTTGATTTTTTTAACTTCAGCACTGAAAATATTCATGATTTTTGTTAATGGCCATCTTCAACCATGCTCTGCTGATACTTGTGTCGGAGTTCTGGATTTGGTTTCCAAGTTTTCATATAGGTTCAATACAGCCGTATGAGAAATCGAGAAGTTCTCAGTACTGAGCGCTTTCAAAAGTTTATTATGATTTTTTTAATTTCAACACTGAAAATATTCATGATTTTTGTTAATCGACATCTTCAACCATGCTCTGCTGATACTTGAATCGGAGTTCTGGATTGGGTTTTCAGGTCTTCACATAGTATTTATATAGCCATATAAGAAATCGAGGAGTTCTCAGTTCTGAGCGCTTTCAGAAGTTTCTTATGATTTTTTTAACTTCAGCACTGAAAATATTCATGATTTTTGTTAATGGCCATCTTCAACCATGCTCTGCTATACGTGTGTCGGAGTTCTAGTCCTGGACTTTGCTGGTTATAATGTAAAAATTATAATTGTAGGGGAAACCGAGGAGTTCCCCGTCCTCAGTCTCTTCCAAAGTTTATTGTGATTTTATTCCTAACATAGCTAATTTTCTTTAATTTTAAAAAGTTTTATTTACAACCATGCTCTGCTACTACTTGTGTCGGAGTTCTGGATTTGTTTTCCATGGTTTCATATAGAACTGATATAGAAATATGAGAAACCGAGGAGTTCCCAGTTCTGGGCACTTTCAGAAGTTTTTTATGATTTTTTTAATTTGAACACTGAAAATATTCATGATTTTAGCTAATCGACATCTTCAACCATGCTCTGCTGATACGTGTGTCGGAGTTCTGGATTGTGTTTCCAGGTTTTCATATAGTATTTATATAGCCGTATAAGAAATCAAGGAGTTCTCAGTTCTGAGCGCTTTCAGAAGTTTCTTATGATTTTTTTAATTTCAACACTGAAAATATTCATGATTTTGTTAATCGACATCTTCAACCATGCTCTGCTGATACTTGAGTCGGAGTTCTGGATTGGGTGTCCAGGTTTTCACATAGTATTTATATAGCCATATAAGAAATCGAGGAGTTCTTAGTTCTGAGCGCTTTCAGAAGTTTCTTATGATTTTTTTAACTTCAACACTGAAAATATTCATGATTTTTGTTAATGGCCATCTTCAACCATGCTCTGCTGATACGTGTGTCGGAGTTCTGGATTGTGTTTTCGGGTTTTTACATAGTATTTATATAGCCGTATAAGAAATCAAGGAGTTCTCAGTTCTGAACGCTTTCAGAAGTTTCTTATGATTTTTTTAACTTCAACACTGAAAATATTCATGATTTTTGTTAATGGCCATCTTCAACCATGCTCTGCTGATATGTGTGTCGGAGTTCTGGATTGTGTTTTCGGGTTTTTATATAGTATTTATATAGCCGTATAAGAAATCAAGGAGTTCTCAGTTCTGAGCGCTTTCAGAAGTTTCTTATGATTTTTTTAACTTTAACACTGAAATTATTCATGATTTTAGCTAATCGACATCTTCAACCATGCTCTGCTGATACTTGTGTCGGAGTTCTGGATTTGGTTTTCAAGTTTTAATATAGGCTTGATACAGCCGTATAAGAAATCAAGGAGTTTTCAGTTCTAAGCACTTTCAGAAGTTTCTTATGATTTTGTTAACTTCAACAATAAAAATATTCATGATTTTTGCTAATCGACATCTTCAACCATGCTCTGCTGATACTTGAAATCGATTACCGTTATATTTTGCTTTTTTTTTGTTTATGTACCATCTGAACTACTGATAATATTTAGAATCATATGTGAAAACCGTCGTATTGTGTAATTATCGTCAGTTTTATGATCATTACTTGTTTTTTTGCTGTGATTAGATTGATAAGTTTTTATTTTTTTGTGAGCTCTAATTGACAGAACTATTACTAAAAGTAATAAGGAACTATAGGACTCACCTTTGTGCACCGAAAGCACATTTAAAATTTTCGTTTTGTAAAAAATGATCTGCCACCGGAAGTTAGCAGATCATATTTTCATTTCAATTTTTTCCAGGAAAAACACCAGAACTTTTCCTGAAAAGTATCAGGAACTCCAGAACTATGCTGTATGCAAGTAGAACTCTAATTTTTTTGTGCTCTGCTGGAAAATGATCTGCTAAGTTCACGGCCATTTGCCACGGTCGGTCGTCCAAGGCCATGTTTAGGATTGAAGAAAGCGTGTTCCTAATGATTTGATCGACTTTTTCCAAAAGTTGTGGATGTTCCAAAGATGGGAGGAACGAAGGCTATGTTTTATTAACCGACTTCAAAAAAAGGAGGAGGTAATTTATTTTTTATATTGATATCAACCAGTGCTTGACTGCGATCCCACCTGAAGGTAAGCAGTGATGCAATCATTGATGGTGAGGCGCACTAGTTTATTAAGAGCCTATTCACTCTAGCTTTGAAGACACCTAAATTATAGTTGGACGGGAAGACCGCAGCAGGCAAATGGTTCCAGTCCTTCGATGTACGCGGTATAAACGACGAGGCGAAACCCTTAGTCCGGACCGTAGAAATTTCAACAACGTAAGGGTGGATACTCGCCGTACGTCGGGTTGTCCGATGGTAGAAAGGAGATGGTGGAATCAAGTCATGCAATTCCCGCGCACACTCTCCAAAATGCAACCAGTAAAATACCGAAAGGCTGGCTACCCTGTGCCTGTGCTCGAGGCTATTATGTAAATTTTGGTCCAAAACAACAGTATCGATTGAGTGTGAAAGCTGAATGCATGTTAATTTTGAAAAATCTTTCCTATACGTCATTAAAATTTTGTTTTCTTGTATTTTTTTTATTTGACTTTCTATATTATTTTGCATTATAATGTTTTTGTTTGTTAACTATAATTTAATTTGAAAATTCTGTAAATGACTTGTTGACTAGTCCGTTTTGAAGATGATGCATGAGGAGTCTGCTTATCTTCCTTTTACACATGCATTCATCATCTCTTCCCTTATAAAAAGAATAATAGCTGTCGCTAGCTTTTGCAAGCGGCTTCGCCCGGTAGAAAGTAGAAAATTGTTGTTAGGGAATATGATATTTGACTATTGAATGTTAATTCCAAAGAATACATTCAATGTTTTCAAGACATGAAACTTTATCTGTCCATGACCTGGCTGTGCGGTATTTCCGGCCTTGAACTAGACAATAGTATACCTAGGCTACGTACGCAAGTTCTTCAAGAATTTCAGCTACTAGCTAAACTATTTATAGTTAAAATTTTAACAAGCGACTTGGAAAAAAAGGTGGAGGTCCTCAATTCGATTTATTTTGCCTTGTTTAGCGATAGCTTCGTAAAATTTTAACCAATTTTGATGATTTTTTTTTTTACTTGGAAGAGTACCCAAGTAATAAAATTCTACTAATATTATAAACGCGAAAGTTTGTATGTAAGGATGTTTGTTACTCTTTCACGCATAAACTACTGAATGGATTTTAAAGATACTTATAACAATAGCATATAAGTACATCGGAATAATATATATTTACAACATTATTTTTAGTATATGCGAAACCTTTTTTTTTTTTTCCGGTGGGAAAATCATCTTATGACATCCCCCGCTCTTGGGGGGGGCGGGAGATAGTGTCAGACTTTTACTGACTAAAAACCCACTCCTGTTCCTTCGTTGCCTTTCGTACCAGGGCCGAGTCTTCCTTTCAGAATCAGACCCTTGGCCCCAGTAGGCTTCGACCCTGCTGGGCCCCTACAGTTGCTGACATCTCCTTGAGGCGCGCGTGGAACAGCACGCGCCGTTGACAACTTGGGCTTGGTCCGGAGGGTTACCGGACGGTCGGACGGCAAGCCACCCATTGCTCGCCGTCCGCAAGCCCACGCCTACGGTGGCCAGAAATCGGGATCGGAATCCCGGCGGCGGTTGGGGCGTGAGGACCGCTGCCTCACGCGATCGGCCGCCTCCTTTGCAAGCATTACTGCTTCGCAGAAGGAGGCGACCGCCTGCCACTCCTCCTCGCTCCGGACCATGGCCTGTACCAAAGCCCGGCGCGAGAGATCGCCGCCGCCGATTGCCCCCACGAGGACACGGCGTTGCTCTGCCCAAGCGGGGCACACCTCCACCGTATGCTCCACCGTGTCCTCCGGGAGTATATGCGAAACCTGAATATAGTTTGTTCAGAATCAGTAACTGAGTCGATTTCAATAATTTTTACACCACGTTATTTTTTTTTTTCAAAAATATTTAGAAAAGGTCACAAGTTGGACACCACCGACACTAAGTATCTACAACACAGGTTAAGGCAGGTCATAGCGGGCATTAGGTGCCAGCGCACAGCTGGGTGCAGGAGTAAAACAACACCTCAGTTGCATAGCCCTGTGATCATGAATTTATGCGGACAACCAGGTATCAGAACTAGCTTACAACTTTGTGATTTTTCATCGTACAGTTATGAAATTTTGTACACAGATTCTTTACATAAAAATACTAGACACGTGTTTCGGGTCTCGCATATACTAAAACTAATATTGTTTACGCTATAATTTATAAAGATATTGTAAGCTACTCCGAAGTACTAATCGTGCGCAGATGAAGCCGCGAGTACTAGCTAGTTACAAAATAATTTTTATTTGGAAGTCTATGTCAAAAACAAAACCGACTGACAAAAACCCATGTTACCGTACAGGTTCGTGGTAACTCTTTCAAACAATCTCTACGCTTACTGATATACACAGTTCTACGAAGCGACAGGTCTATTGTTTATACACCTACGTAACGTTCGGCGCACCTTAGGTCGGTTATATTATGACTATATTATGACTATGAATGACTCACAATACCGTTTGCTGTCATCGACATAAGAAAAAAATATTTCTACGTTTTTGTGAGCTACATTAAAATTTCAAATTGAAATAGTTACCGAACTTCGTAAACGTAATGGATATTGATATTTCAACTAGTTAAAAAAAAACTAAAGTTTTAAGTTCCTAACTGCGTGCGTTGACCCTGTCTTTACTTGATTAGAGTTTTTGCTTATATTATTGTATCCCGTTTAAATATCTATACTCAACGACTTGGGCCCGGTCCGGATAGTTACCGGACAGTCGGACGGCGAGGTACCCATTGTTCGCCGTCTGCAAGCCCGTGCCTACGGTGGCTGGAAATCGGGATCGGGATGCAGCGGCTGGGGTATGAAGGTATTCCCTCGCGCGTGCGACCGCTTCCTTTGCTAGCATTACTGCTTCGCAGAAGGCGGCGACCGCCTGCCATTCCTGAACATGGCCTGTACCAAGGCCCAGCGCGAGAGATCGTTGCCTGCCACCGATCGCCCCCACAAGGACACGGCGGTGTTCTGCCCAAGCGGGGCAAACCTCTAACATATGCTCCACCGTGTCCTCCGGGCAGTCCACATAATGGTGACACCGAGGCGTTTCTTCCGCAGAACTTCCCGAACTTACCCTGTCCGGAAGGTGACGACGCCGTGTTCCCAGCCAGTCCTCCAAGAGGGGACTTACCGCCATAATTATGGCGTGCTCAATTAATTGTGGAATAAGGTCACAAACATTACAATAAATACTTGTCCTGTAAATATGGCAATTACGGATCAATAGCGCGTTTGATACAATTTGAGTTACATCATCGTTTAGTCATATCTAATTTTAAAACTATTTATAGTTATTGAATGTGTATTGTGTAGTACGTATATTTCGCTTAGGATGTGTTCTTATTGATTACCTAATGTTTCTTTTTATTTTGTAAAAAAATTCAGTTGGCTTGAAAAATCGAAAAACTGAATTGACAACCTCCTTTTTATGAAGGCGGTTAAAAGTGACTTTGTAAATGTGAGTTTACACGTTTTATCTACGGCTAATAAATCATATCTCGATTTTTAATTATCATTTAGGCAAAAAAAAAAATAATCAATATTACTCAAACCTCTTCATTGATTGATTTGAAATGAATAAACGGCCAAGTGCGAATCGGACTCTCGCTCAAAAGGGGTTTCGAACGAATCATATTAATTATCAAGAAATATTTATTTACGTCGTAGAACGGATGGTCGATGGGGCCGAAAGGTTCTAGAGTGGCGACCGCGCACAGGAAGACACAGCGTTGGAAGGCCTCCCACAAGGTGGACCGACGACCTAGTGAGGGTCGCGGGAGTGCGGTGGACGCTTGGGGGAGGCCTATGTCCAACAGTGGACGTCTTTCGGCTGAAATGATGATGATGATTTATTTACTGTATTTTTCAAAACGAATTGAACTGGTCAATTATCAGTAATTTTTATAACTAACATAAATACTTTTGAGGTCTTCACAATTTTCGCACAGTAAAGTTTCAAAATTTATTTTTTTATTTTCCGTTTTGATTTTTTCGTTTTTCTTATTTATTTACGTTACACGATCGTGTTTGGGTCACACATAATGTATTCTAGTGTACTTACATATACCATAATTTCAACTTGATCGGTAGATTCAGAGTAAATTGGTTATGACAAAAATGGACAGACAGGAGTGGTCCTATAAGGGTTCTGTTTTTTCATTCGGACGTTTATAATTCTAAAAAGGCTGAATTTACCTAACAGTGTAGATAAAAGTGAAGCTTTATAAAAAAAACTGACTCACGCGCTGAGGGTTCCGTACAGACTTACCTATGTATATAGTTCAATTCCCGAATGGAGTCTCAAAGATTTTTCCACATGGCAAAAAAAAAAATATTTTTTTGAGACGTAACAACAAATTTACTGTTTTCAGATTTATTCCTATACTTGTTCTAATAAAACCTTGCTTTGTGCCAAATTTCAGGATTCCAGTAGGTACCCTTTGTATTTTGATTCTCTTGAATGTTGAAATACACGTTTTTTGCGACATAAACGGCCATCTTTTTTTTTGTTGACTTAGAAGTTTGGTTTTTTTACAACTTCAAGGGACCACAGACCTGAGTATATGTTTTTAATTTCAACTCGATACCTCCACGCGTTCCCGAGATAAAGGGTCTTGACAGAAAACAGACGGACGGACCACAAAGTGATCGTAAAAGGGTTCCGTTTTTTTCCTTTTGTGTTACGGAACCCTAAATAAATAGGAAATACTAACTCTTGAAGTTTTAATTAGAATCAATATAAATAGTAAATTAATGTGATTAAACTATTAGAGCTTGAAATTTTAATCAAAGTCGTTTCTATCCGGTGTTCCAATCAAATTAATTTAATTACCAATCTTTAAACCGTTTTTAAATACCACCACTTATCTATAAAACCAAGGTTGCTCACGTCTTTTAAAAAGTATTTAGTGCAAGAACTTTTACGATTTGCAGTAAAGATAATATGTTTGGTATCGGAGTGATTAGGATATTAGATTACTTTTGGTTTGTTTCGTAATGAAGGATCATCAAGCTTAAATTCCTTTATGAGGTAAACTGAAATATGCATAATTTTATTCTTATTTTTGTGTGGATTCTAATTATGGATTTAAGCTAGAACTACATTAGCCCGACGCACACGTGTAACACGCCTGATTTGTACGTAGAACGAGACGTCGCGTGGCGTGGATCAAGTGTAGCTCTACAAGATAGTTTCCTTATAAAATGTATGGAGACTGACGCGTCCTCGGCGTGTATGGCATACGTGTGCGCAGTGTAGTTCTAGCTTTACTCGTGTTTATTTTTCTACAATATGTTATACTTACTTAACATTATGTAGCACATAAAATCTTTTTCTGAAAACAGTATCAATATTGGTTATTACGATTAAGCAATTACGATTATAAATATTGGTATGAGAAAGAGTGGGTGTTTGGTGAGAACCTCTCTCTATTTCTTTTATACACGTAACCTGATGGCGGTGACGTCACATTTTAGTGTGTGCATCCAAAAATAAAGACTATACCGTATTCGTCTGGGCTTGAGACCAAACGTAAACAAAGAAAATAATGTAGGAAAAAAAAACAAAACAACAAAAAAAAACCCGCCGAAGAAATTTGCCCGAAGGTACCTTCGGCCTAATCTTCGACGGGTTTTTTTTAAGCACGTAAACGACAATATAACAAAAACAAAATAATCAACCAGTAACTTTAAACTTAACAAGAAACTTAATGAAAACAACAAAAGTAACAACGAAATAACAACGATTCAACGAATATATCTGCTATCGGCAATCTCGTATCTATAGTGAAAAAGATGGCGGATTATAACCCGCCCGATTACAAAACGCATGAAAAATGTTTGCAATATCTGTGTCTATAATTTAGTAGTATTATATATAGTTTGTTTACCTTTTGTCTCATGGCTCCCTAAATAGGGTATAGAATACCCAATTTAATTGTTACGTAGAATTTCATATTTATTTATTTAAACTTCACGTATAATATTTGTACATAAAGAAAAGAAAGAAAGAAAAACCTTTTATTTGGCGGAACAAGGCGCAAATTTAGAACTGAACAAATTAAAAGTATATTAAGTGAAAGAAATATGCGCCACATCCGCGCAAAACGGCAGAACGCTCAGCATAATGCCGTGACCACACGCAAAATGTGATGAGTCTACGGCGCTGGTTTTCAGCGTTGGCCGGTAACGGTATCGACATAAAGACGTCGGCACGGTATTGTGTGCTAATAGATTTGAATAAAATAGATAAATATAAATAAAGTGCAAGATACCGCGTACATCGAAGGAGTAGAACAATTTGCCCCGTCTTCCCGTCCGATTATAATTTAGGTGTCTTCAAGGCTAGAGTGAATAGGCTCCTAATAAACTAGTGCAGCCCACTATCAACGATTGCGTTACTGCATATCAGCACTAGTTAATATTACATACCTATTAAAAAAAAAAAGAAAAAAGGATTTAAATATTTGGTCACGTAATAGCAAAGCGATTTAACTAAATGATTTTAAGCAGACGAAGATTTAAATGGTCACCTTCTCTTTTTATTGCGAAAATCCTATCTAGAGTTATATAATCCGCCAATGTAGTGTCAGAGTGTTAGGGTCTCAAGATTCAGGTCATCTACATATCTATATATATAAAAGGAGAAACTGACTGACTGACATATCAACGCACAGCCAAAACTACAGGGACTAGGAGCGTGAAATTGCACAAAGCTTCCTTTCATAACGTAAGTGAGGACTAAGAGAGGATTTTCCAAAATTCACCCCCCAAGGGGATGAAACGGGGTTTCGAAGTTTGTATGGAGAAACCTACAATAACGCGGGCAAAGCCGCTGGTAGAAGCTAGTCTACTAGTAGTGCATTAGTGAATGTGACATTTAGCTAGATTGATAAATTTATTTTTATTCTGCAAACAGGTTTTAAAAAACAATTTTTCGTCACTTTAGACTTAGACTAGATGAGGCAGGTGTTTCGTAGCTGACTACTCTGTGAAGAAACACGGAAACGAGCTCAGGGATTTAGTCTCTTTTAAAGTCCATATGTATAGCAAATATATGTATGTATACCTAATGGCACAGCTAATGGTCAAAAGAGATTCTTAGAGAACTACATTTTTTGCTGAAGACAAATAGATTCATCGTCGTCATTTGCGATGATTTTAATACCACCAGTCTTTCCAAGAAGTATAGTGTTGCCTGGTAACTGAGTTGTGAAGGTCTGATAGGCAGTCACTCCATGTAAAACTGCCGGTTAGACTGGAAACAGACCCTAAGCTAGATGGGAAAAGGCTAGGAAGATATGATCATGATGAAGAAGAAAAGAGAAGTTTATTTTTTTATTCTTGATAGGTCCGCACTTGACCACTATCTCACCTGATGGAAAGTGACGATGCGGTCGACGATGGAGGCGCTTACCTAGAAGCAACTTATTCACTCTTGACTTAAAGATTTTCGGGTTGTAGCCATCAGGAAACATAGATTCCGGTAAGGAATTCCGCTCCTTAGCTGTACGCACAATATTTGGTATCTTTACATAATCGTAGCATAAAGCTATAGGAGCTGTGATGGCCCGGTGATAAAGGCCCTGACTTACGAATTGTAGGTCGCGGATTCAAACCCAGCCAGGCGCATTACTTTGTGTAATTTATTTCATTACCACTGCTCTCGAAACGGTGAAGGAACTCATCATGAGGAAACCAGCATGTCCTAGAATTTAAAAATCGACGACATGTGACATCCACCAACCCGCACTGGGCCCGCGAGATGGATTACGGCCCATTCCCACTCCTAGAGAGGAGGCCTGAGTCCCAGCAGTGGGAACATTATAAGGCTGATTATGCTAGTATAAAACGAAGTCGCTTTCTGCGTGTCTGTTTATCTGCTAACTCCTAAACCACACAACGGATTTTGATGTGGTTTTCACTAATTTGCACCCGCGCAAAACCGAAGCGACCCCAAAAGAGTCTCGAAAAGACGGGCAAACTTATTCATGGTTTTTTCCGTACTTTCACTTTCTTTTTTTTATTATCGATAGGCTCGCGTTTGACAACTATCTCACCTGATGGTAAGCGATGATGTGGCCGACGAGGGAGCACGCTTGCCTAGATGTAACCTATTCACTATATCCCTAGGTTATAGCTATCAGGAAACACAGTCTCCGGCAAGGAATTCCACTACTTAGCTGTACGCATAATGAATTTGCCGCCTATCTGGTATTTATAAGTTCTATTAGGTATTATAATAAAATTCACTGTTTACGTGATTAGGAAACGACTGTTTTTAATTATCTAAATTAGCCTGAATGGGTAATTAGAGCAGACTTAATGATATGTTTGGAAACAAATTTCAGTCAAATCTTATATTATTTTTGCACATAAATTAGATTTGGATTTAGAATAATTATTCTTATTATGAAATCGTGCTAGATAGCTCTGCTAAAGAAGTATTGTAGTCATTCACAATAGAGTTTTTAAATTATTTAAATGAATTCCGACGTCTAAGCGAGTTATCAAGGCCGTACGTTTAATTTATTTTGCAACATTATAGTAAACTAGCTTCTGCCAGCGGCTTCGCCCTTTGGACCCTCGTTTCATCAACTTAGAGGGTGTATTTTGAAAACATCCTATCTAAGTGCTCGCCTACGTTGTAAAAAGGAAACCTGATGCAAAAATTCACGCTCCTAGTCCGTGGTTTCGGCTGTGCGTTGATATGTCAGTCAGTCAGTTTCTCCTTTTATATATATAGAAATAAATTAAATTATCGCACATCATTCTTTCGTTAGTATACAAATTCAGTGGTGGATTAAAGATAAAAAGGAAAGAAAGGACCACCCACTTCTTTCCTTTTTACCTTTATAAATTATCACAAATTAAAACTTTAGTTATCAGCCTAAATATGTAAATACTTACCGTATTCAAACAAATCGGTATTCGCAACAGTGTCTTAGCTAAGTCTGTCATAGGCTTCGCTTCGCGAGGCAATAACTCTAATATAAAATATATTACAATCATTTAAAATACAAAATTTAGCTATGATGGAGTGACATAGTCAATATTGTGACCATTGTGACAGTTCCTATATTATAACTTAATAGGTATTTAAACAAACTGAAAATAATAATATGTACAAACGGGTATAAAAAGAACTCATAGGGCATCAAAAAATTCGTCCACATCGATGTCAATGGGAAAAGTGCCCAGAACGCTGGCAACATTGCCACGCTGGAGGGCAATGCTGATTTGTTGACCGAAGAAAAGCCCAGCTCTCTGGTCATGCTCGCACTGGCCATAGTGTTTCAACCCGAAACGGCTCAAACATATAAACTCCGATAGGGTTATTATATTTACGCCGTTTGAGGTTTTCTGCTTTTACAGCATAGCCTGCCGTACTCAGATGATGGAGTGTCAGCACATGTTGCATCCCACACCAAAGGCCTACCCAATTTCCAAGGCATTATAGCCGTCCCGTCTGGCCTCTTCCCATCGTCACACGCCAAGCCAATGGTTATAAAACTGGCTAGCTGGCTGATGACAAGAGTTCGGCCGATGATGTCATTAATACTGACATGTCGTGCTATCCGACCAGCGCTTCTACTGCATGATAGGCCATGGTGTCCCAGGCGCGCGACTGATTCGCCGCACTGACCTTTTTTATTGGTCTGAGACTGAAATCAACGTGGACGAATTTTTTGATGCCCTATGAGTTTTTTTTCTACCCGTTTGTACACTGAATACTTGTTTAAATTATTTCTTCAGCCTACGGGGCCCGTAGCAATGGGCTCATTGATTCGCCACTGTACAAATTAATTCTGAAATCAGCTAATGAGATACCACAGGCATACCTACTTACGTAATATTTTTAGCCTGTTTGGTTATAGTACTTACCTAAAAATAGACATGAAATGGTTGAGCGTTAAGTCAATGAATCCTATGAAGTGCGAAATGATCTTAATTAGGTTTAAGGCAGTTAATACCTAATTTGCACCATATTGTTCTCATGTTAACACGGTTGTATTTTTAGATTGTAGCTTCTAGCTTGTCTGTGGAAACAAAATAGTATAAGTATAATTATAATCCTTTTTTTTTAAGTGGGAAATCATCTAATAATTTCTCGCGCTCTAAGGTGGAGCACGAAGGTGTGTCAGACTTTTACTGACTAAAACCCACTCCTATGTTCCTTCTTTGCCTTGCGTCACATAGGACCCCGGTGTTCCCTTTCGGGCGACCCATGGCCCCAGTCGGCTTCAGCCCTGTTGGGCCCCTACGACCGAGGTTCTGGAACGCAAAGGGCAACTGAAGAAACACGGGTGGGTTTTAGCTAGTAGAATTCTGAGTTTCTGACACTCCCTCACACTCCATTTAGAGCGGGAGGAGTTGTTTAGTTTAAGTTTATTAAAGCACTAACTATTTAGTAGCCTTTACCATAGGAATCTTGCAGTTTTTCTGGATAAAAAGGGCATCCCTCGTGTAGCTCAAAACTTAAAGCATTTATTTGAACTAACATTTACAGGTACTTTTTGATAGTCTAGAAGTCGATCAGTGAGAAAGATGAAATTGCATCGTAGATCTATGAAGAAGAATGTGCGAGAAACTTCATGGACACTTTCTTAAATCATGTTATGTATTACAAAAATATATAATGTATTTTGTTAAAAGCGAAAGAAGAGCCTTTTACAGTCATTTATAATATTTACTAGCTTCGGCTAGCGGCTTCGCCCGCGTAAAAGTAGGTTTCTCCATACAAACCTCCAACCCCCGATTTACCCCTTTAGAGGTTTTTTTTTTCAGTGGGAAAATCATCTTATGAAATCCCTTGGGCGGGGCGGGAGATAGTGTAAGACTTTTACTGACTAAAAACCCAATCCTTTTCCTTTGTTGCCTTTCGTACCAGGGCCGATTCTTCCTTTCAGAATCAGACCCTAGGCCCCAGTAGGTTTCCACCCTGATGGGCCCCTACAATTGCTGACATCTCCTTGAGGCGCGCGTGGAACAGCACGCGCCGTCGACGACTTGGGCTCGGTCCAGACGGTTACCGGACGGCGAGCAATGGGTGGCTCGCCGTCCGCAAGCACGCGCCTACGGTGGCCGGAAATCGGAATCGGAATCTCGGTGGTGGTTGGGGCGTGAGACCCTCTTAGGGTTTGGAGTTTCGTAAAATCCGTTATTAGCGGATATCTACACCCTATAAGGAACCTACCTGCCAAATTTTAAGTTTTATTTATACGAGGACAATAACAGAGCTGTGCAGGTTGCCTAATTATGGTCAGAAAATAATTATTGAGTTTTTTGAGGTGGGCGGAACAGAGTGTTTAGTTTAGCAAACCTCCGTTGAAATGGGAGGATCCTCCGACCAGACGGGTGTTACCGACGTTACCGTTAGACCGACGCACACGTGTAACACGCCTGATTTGTACGTAGAACGACGTCGCGTGGCGTGGATCTAGTGTAGCTCTACAAGTCTAGTTTCCATTTAAAATGTATTTAGACCGACGCGCCCAGATCGGCGTGTGTGGCACACCAATTTTAGAAGTAAAAACTCGTTTTTACATTTTCGCTGAGCCGACATGTCTGGGAAAGTTGAGTTATTGCCGAAAAAAACAAATGTCAGTGACATCGCGACCGGATGACTAAGTGTCTGAGTAATTTATGGTTTTTGGCAACTCCCCTTATAAGGTCAAGCGTAAGTCGACGTACTGTGAGGTACACAGCCGAGCCCAAACTTGCTGATATTTTCGTGCAAAAAAGTTCCGACCACATTTGCTCATCTCATGAATTGAAATTGCTAAGCAAATAATACTGGCAACCAACCGCTTACAATTTGTTATTGTAACTTTGTTCTGTGATCATGAATTCCTCATATAAACCTAGTATAGCCATAAAGTTTTTCAAATTTGGAACGAGGCTAATTCATTCAAATAATGTGTAGTTTTGACGTATTTCTGTGTACTTTTTCCCATTCGACACTAATAATAAAAAGTAAAAGTTTTTTTTGTTTTTAGGACGTAAACCTCTAAAACTATTGGTCCGATTGCTAAAAGTTTTTCACCGATAGAAAGCTGCTTTATTCCTGAGTGACGTAGGCTAGACATAATTTAATGTACGCTGGCGAAGCTACGGGCAAAAGCTAGTTTCTAATAAATTAAAATGGAGTAGGGTATTAAAGAAAACAGAATTGCAGTGATTGTTTTGCTTAAAGTGGAACCTGGAAAAATTTTAAAACGCCAATGTACAGTACATTTTTATTGACAAAATAGACCGTAAAGTAAGAAGCCGGATAGTAGATCCTCTTTACCGAATAGTCGGTTAAAGCTAGAACTACATTAGACCGACGCACACGTGTAACACGCCTGATTTGTACGTAGAACGACGTCGCGTGGCGTGGATGAAGTGTAGCTCTACAAGTCTAGTTTCTATATAAAATGTGTGGAGACCGACGCGCCCAGATCGGGGACGTGTGTGGCACACGTGTGCGCAGTGTAGTTCTAGCTTAACTCTAAACAAGACCTATCAAACCGCCATTTTGATTTCTTACGTAAAAGTAATCTCACTGTTGAAAAATCGGCCGTAACGTATTTACTTACGTTACTTCCAGGTAAGTATTAAAAATAAACATATCCATAAATAATTCAGGTAATGTACTTGCAAGTACTGTCATCACAATAACCACAGGTATTGTCTTCCTCCGCTTTATTTAAATACTATTTATGACCTACTCCGTACTTTCACAGTTCACAAGCTTACGAGGTTCGCTTTCACATTTCAGTTCCTTTTCGAGATGCCTTTCATGTTGAACGGTTATCTGATGTTTAAATGCACTATGTAAGGTGATGTTGGTTAAAGAAACTTTAGAAAAAGTGTCTGATCTTGTTGGATTTCAGAATTTTTTCTGCTTTTGATACCTACTTTAGTAATGTAAATAAATTATTTATTTATTTGGTCTACCAACAATTGTTTACACTAAACTTGAAACAAAAATAACATCACTATAAAACTTTAAACAGTGCAACAATTACTTAAATGTAAACACTTTACTTAAAGGTAACTTTAATTTCGGAAGTCGGTGTTTCTCGGTGTTGTTTGTTTCTTATTTAACACAGACTTCCGAAATTAAAGTTATTTTGATCCGTTTAGTGTTTTTTTTGTGAAGTCGGTTATTTTTTTTATAAAAAGTTTTTTATTTCACACTTTTTAGTTGCGATTGCATCACTATACTTACTATCAGGTGGGATCGCAGTCATGCACTAGTTTATATCAACGGCGGGACGATTTAGATGTCTTCGTTAGGAATTGGCAAGATGTGGCCCAGAGCAGGAAACAATGGAAGGAATAGATGGAGGCTTTTCCCAGCAGTGGGTCAGTACAGACTAGAATTATAATAATATCTTACTGCTGTATGAACAGAAGCTCGAAAATACACAAAAAGTAACAAGATCAACAACAAAAAACAACAACAACCAACAACAACAACCTAAACAACAACCGCCTAAACAACGGCCTAAATCCGGACACGTATGTATGTAGGTACCTACCAACGCAATAAGTAGCATTATTTTTAAGAACAATATAGAAAGAACGGTACCCTTTCTTTTTGAACATACACACACGTAACTATATGAACACAATAACTCGGAAGGCCATAAGTACTGTTATAAAACAGCCCGCCGCACCTTCTGTCGCCATTTTTATGTCATCGGTCCCCATGGGTCGCATCAAAGTGTTATGACATCAATTGGACACGGTAGGATGTTTTATGGTGAAAGGGCATTGAGGACTTTAAAGTTATTGTTATTTGAAACTATCTGCTGCCGTCGGCTTCGCCCGTGAAAGTAGAACATAGGATCCTGACCCCGATTTCCAGCCACCATAGGCTTGTGGACGGCGAACAATGCATAGCTCGCCGTCCGGCCGTCCCGTAACCTTCTAGACCTAGCTAGAGTCGTCAACGGAGCGTAGTGTTCCACGCGCGCATCAAGGAGATGTCAGCGTTTATAATACACAAGAACAGTTCATGAATGCTGCCACAACAATAAAATCAACAACAAAAGTATAGGATTGTCATTATTTTGAAGGGAAGACACAACAAAAAAGGTACAAACTAACAAAAGCATACAAGCCATTATATCAGGTCATAGAGCATCAATGGAAGCTTTAGGAAGAGTCGTGAACCCACGGAGGCGCACCTTTCAGCCGCACCCGCGACCTACATCGCGTATCCGCTAGTCTCCTAAATGTGTGCCACTGACAGAATCAAGTTGACGTTGAAAGTTCATGTTTTGACGTCATAATTTGGTAGTGCAGTTGTAGTTGCCTTGCAGTGTAACACAATTTATATTACAAAGAAGTAATATCGGAGTATTTGGCGTGTTTTTAGGGTTTCGTAGACAAATGGCAAAAACGGAACCCTTATGGATTCGTCATGTCTGTCTGTCTGTCCGTCCGAATGTCACAGCCACATTTATTCCGAAACTATAAGAACTATAGGTACTGTTGAAACTTGGTAAGTAGATATATTCTGTGAATTGCATTAAGATTTTAACACAAAAATAGAAAAAAAAAACAATAAATTTTGGGAGTTCCCATACTTAGAATTGAAACTAAAAAAAAAAAATCTCATGAAATCCATACCTATCACTTACTTAATATAATTATTTTTTTGTTAGGATGTTTATAGTCCGAATTTAAAATGGCATATAGTTAATTATAATAAACGTAAATCCGCTGTTATGCAAAATTATATTATGACATAAAATGTTCTGCAATAATAGGTAGATCCACCACCCATATATACCTGAAGACAAAGCGTTGGAAGGCCTCCCACAAAGTGGACCGATGATGGTGGTGATGGTCGCGGGAATCCGATAGATGCGTGACGGGTTCTTATGGCGACACTTGGGGGTGGCCTATGTCTAACAGTGGAAGTCTTTCGGCTGAAATGATGATGATAAGTTACTCTTTAGAAATAGTGTGACAAAATAAAATTGACATTTAAAATGAAAGTTCCCCTCATGGCGTCATAGAGAGCCACTTGCAGTTTCGGTTGCATTAGGTAAGTATTATTCAAGTATTGCGACATTTTTGAGTAAAATTAAGTTTAATAGACGTTTCTAGGTAAATTTTGCAGTATTATAAAAAAAAGCATAAGTCACCAGATTCTGAAAACTTCAATTTTGTTTTCAGAATCTGGTTTTGTTTCCAGCTTCGCGTCAGAGAAAACACGCCCTTAGTCAGTCAACATTTTACATTCTTTCGCTCCACCCAGAGCAGGAGAAATTATTTAATGATTTTCCACCCAAAAAAAGGGATTAAAAATTGAAAAGGTAGGTTTCTGTCAGATGATAAATTTTTACTTGTTGTTAACAAGTAAAAATTTATCATCGTTTTAAGTACCTATCTGGAGTCTACTGAGCTGGGTAGATGGTCTACCAAACTTTTCTGAAAACCATCTATAACCACCTTATAGACGGTTACTGAATATGTGACCAAATCGTCGCCGTCCCCGTCACCAATTCATTATAGATCCGCGAGATACTGAATTAGTGACGAAGGCAACATATTTAGTAAAGTGTAATGTTGCTACTGCTTTTTTTTTACAGTGGAAAATCAGCCAATGACTTTTACCCACTCCTGTTCCTTTTTTGCCTTTGTTCCAGGGCTCCGGTTGGCGTCCGGACTTTCACTTAAACGTTGGCCCCAGTAGGCTTCGACCGACGCTACGATTTACTGACATCTCGTTGAGGCGTGCGTGGAACACTGCGCACCGTTGACGACTTGGGCTCGGTCTGTACGGTTACAGGGCGACCCGACGGCGTGCTACCCATTGCTCGCTGTCCGCAAACCTATGCCAACAAATGTTCCCACTGCTGAGTCTCAGGCCTCCTCTTTGGGAGAGAGGAATTGGTCGTAATCTAACACGCGGTCCCAGTGCAGGTTGTGCGGGTTGTCTTAAGTGACGATTTTGTAGGTTAACAAGAAAATAGGTACATTAGGTACCTAAGTGCTAAAATAAACCTTTTCCTCAATGCCCAGATTCATCAGTTACGTCAGGTTATCAAACTATGAATAAACCCAGACAAGCGAAAATAGCTTCAATTAGGTCGCAATAATTAGAAATACAAACATTATCATAGTGGTAATACCATAACATTACTATAATGTTGGTTACATGGTTTATTTCCGTTTATTTTCCTTCAGGATAACTAATTTGTATGAATTGATGGCTAACTTCATGGGTATTCCTGAGTTCCTGACTTACCTATTTGTTTTTTCTTTTGGTTTCGCACTGTTTCTTAATTTAGCCTATATTCTAAGTTTAAAAAGTATTTAGTATTTCTAAATATTTCATATAATATAAACCCTACGAGTATCGATGATGATGACGATGATGAGTCTTAAAATAAAAAAAAAACATTCAAAAATATAAAAATAGTACACATTAGAGCGAACCGGTATCGGGAATAGAGTCCTAGCTATCGGCAGTTAGGGCTTCAAAGAGACCAAATATTATTTACTCTGTCAGATCCAAAGGTTGACTGTTGGAAAATGCGATTTTTTCTTTTATTTTCGAGGGGAAACTTTCAAAAGGTGCCTGGACTTTAGGGATAAGTTCTCACTAAAACCATCCTGATGAACACCATCAGCACAAAGAAGGGGCCCCGTTACCCCTTAAAAGACTACTCCGGAACTCCCTCTGTGTAACGCCTGGGCACGTGCCTGAGGGGTGGCAAATGCCTGAGGTTTTCATTTATTCCAACACTGCACATTTGTGGACCGGCCACACGCTCCGAAGAGACCCTGAACATATATCAAGGCAAGCCCTAGACTGGAATCCTCAAGGAAAGCGTAAATGTCGTCGCCCTAAGCAGACCTGGGGAAGAACGATCATCGCAGAGGCGAAGAACATAGAGACGACCTTAAGCGAAATGAAGCGCGAAGCTCAAGATTGAACGCGATGCTGGCGCACTAAGGACGCCCTCTGTCCCATCTAGGAGACACAGGAACTTAAGAAAAAGAAGACATTTGTGTGCCTAAGGTATCAAATGAATAAATAAATAAAGATTACATAGCATAATCAGCCTTATAATGTTCCCACTGTTGGGACTCAGGCCTTCTCTCTAGGAGAGAGAATGGGCCGTAATCCACCAAGCGGGCCCAGTGCGGGTTGGTGAAAGTCACAGTCATCGAATTTTTGATTCTAGGACTTACCGGTTTCCTCACGATGTTTTCCTTCACCGTTTTGAGAGCAGTGGTGATGAAATAAATTACATAAAGTAATGCGCCTGACTGAGTTTGAACTCAGTCTTATACCAACGCTATCCATTATAAATACTGAAGCCTTCCAAACCTCTATATGACCTTATTACTCTATGCACAAATGCACAAGATCGTGACACATGATCACTATGGCGGAGAGGTATGCACTCTTTGGAGAACACAGTCATGCGGTCTTGGCAAGTCACGTCACTTCAATATGTGGTGGATAAAATCTGGTTGATGTAGTAGCAGGCATTATTTCGTTATTTAGCTAACGGCCTAGCGTGATAACAAAATGGCGTCATTAAACTGGTTACCCGACCCGACCTTTGCTCATCAGCAGGACAGTGAAGCCAAAATATTAAAAAAATAATACATTTTGATACAAGTGCAGAAAGTTTATCATTGTGACCGAGCTGTAGGCGAGTGTGTTATGGAGCCGAGGGCTGCATTGACAAATTTGCACGTGTATCAAATGATTTTTTTCAATACACTTACGAAATGAATAAACGCTGGGCGACGCGCGCCCAGCCTGATACGAAAAATGTAATAAAATTGTGAGGGAGAGCACGCGCTCTTTTCTGCACCAGTGCGGAAAACAGTCTATTGCGTACCTAAAACCGGTGGGATAAGAGCAGGTTTTCGAGTAAGTGTATTTAAATAACATTATGGCACCGTTTTTAAGGTTCCGTACCGAAAAGGTAAAAACGGGACCCTAGTACTAAGACTCCATTGTGCTGTATCTCATAACCGTGATAGCTAGACTGTTGAAAATTTCACAGATGATGTATTTCTGTTGCTGCTATAACAACAAATAAAATATCGTGGCGGGCTTGCGGACGACGAGCAAAGGATAGCTCGCCGTTCGGCAGTCCGCTAAGGATCAAGGCAGAGTCGGCGCCTCATAGAAATGTCGGCCGATGTCAGCTAGGCCTACGGGAAAATTTGAAAGAGTGACCGTGGCCCTAGAACGCAAGGGCAACTAAACGACACAGGTGGGTTTCAGTCAGTAAAAGTCTGATACGCTCTCTCGTTCCACCCTAGAGCGCGAAAAGTCATTTGTTGATTGGGATAACCCACCTCGAAAAGAAAATCCGGTAGCTACAAGTCCCGCCCTAACAGGCGTTGCACAGAGGGGGTTCCGGAATGGTCCTTTAAGAGGTAACGGTGCCCCTTCTTAATGTGCTGGTGGTGATCACCGGGGTGGTTTTAGTGAGATATAAATCCCACACTCCCCGGACTTATCCCCAAAGACAAGGCGCCTCTCGAAGGTTTCCCCTCGAAAAAAAAAGGTACAAGTCCCGTCATAAAACGCAGCGGATTATGATTGTATTTTGCATAGCGGAAGCTCACGTAATGCAGAAGGATATAAGCCACATAACTGGCCATCACGAGTCCATAACTATCCGCTGACAGATATGGGCCTTACCATAAACAGATTCATAGCAACACCTACTCTTGGAAATCACAATAAAACTTGCCTGCACGCAACAAAGATAATTTTTTTTTTTTTTTTTTAAGGTGGGAATATCATCCAATGACAAATCCCGCTCTTGGGTGGAGCGAGAGATAGTGTCAGACTTTTACTGACTAAAAACCCACTCCTGTTCCCTCTTTGCCTTCATGCCGGGGCCCCGGGCTTCGCTTTCACACTACCCGTGGCCCCAGTAGGCTTCGACCCTGCTGGGCCCCTACGATTTGCTGACATCACCCTGAGGCGCGCGTGGAATAATACGCGCCGTCGACGACTCAAAGATACAGTTTGTAAAATTAAAATGGAAAAGAAAAGTAATTTTTAACACACTAAAAACCCTACCGCTTTTAGGCATGTAATTTCCTATTTTTCGCACTAGTGCAGAAAAGTGCGCGAGCTCGACCACAATTTATTACATTTATCGTATCAAGCTGGGTGCTAAGTGACCCCCATGAGTCGCACGTCAACCCCCGTTTATTTATTTCTTCGTGAGTGTATTGAAAAACGTCGTTTGATACACTTGGAAAATCACTGCGGCACTCGGTTCCATAATACCCCAGCCTGCGGCTCGGGTAAATTCCACCTTGGTATCAAAATATACCTACTATTCCTTTACCTATCATCATCATTTCAGCCAAAAGACGTCCACTGCTGGACATAGGCCTCCCCCAAGTGTCGCCACAATGAACGGTCCGGTGCGTCTCGCATCCATCGGACCTATACCTAAGTATACCTACACAAAAATGTTGTCATCGAGTCTCTGGTTATTTGAATTGTAAAAAATATACTATTCTATTTTTAAACTTTTTTTGCTTGTTTTATTTGGTTTGCAGCTTGGTGTATCTAGCCAGTGTCAAGTTTAGAAAGTATTTAGTTTACACAGTCACTTAAGTTCCATTAGAATCCGGATATAATACATTCTAATGTTTTTGCAGTATTGGCCAGTATCGAGAAGCCTTTATGACAAGCTCCGCTGAAGTACCTAATCAGTACTACAATAAGATTCTCAGATCCAGTTTACAGAGATCGTTTCCGCCTGTTTCAATGATTCTAGGTACGAGTACATTTTTGCAATTTTGTAGATAGATACTTGAGATACAAAACTACACCAATTTTACATCACAATACGTATATTGTGATGTAGAAATGGCTTTTAGTCAGTAAAAGTCTGACACGCCTGCTCGCTCCATCCAGCGCCGGCGAAGTTATGGGATTATTTCTACCTCAAAAAAAAAAAAAAAACGATGTTGTCGACGATGGAGCACGCTTGCCTAGAAGTAACCTATTCAATTCCGAGAATACTGTTATATCAACGACCTTCTAACAGCAATTGTTAGGTATCCTGTTTAGGTTTAAGTAAGCCATTGTCAATTAGTCGCTAGCCAACGTTTTCAATGTCTGTGACACAGTACAAACTTACCTGCATTTCCTGGATGTCCTCAATTTAGGCAACCGGGTCGGTTGCCATAAATTCAGCCAGGATTGCATGTGGAGTTTTGTAAGTTTTTAATTTTATATGTGGGTAATTTTAGATGTTCCACTATTATTTACGATCATATTGTCTAGATATTCATCAATTATGTAATGCAATGTATGTGACCATATTTGTAAATAAGCCATAAACTGGTATTATTTTTCTTATTTAAAAATGAGACTATTTTGAGATAATTGTTTTCGAAAAAATACCGTAAAGTCAAAGAACATCACAAAATAATAACGTTTTTAAGATTAGGAAAAATTGTAAAGACTCGTTTCGTGAATCTGTTTTGTGCGGAACCCTTGTTGCGCGAGTCCGTTCGCACTTGACCAGGGCATCAAGTCTGCTATTACAATAGTGTCAGAATGGTCCATCTTTGATTTCAAAATTGTTGATTTTGACAAGTTTGGTAATCTACTAATATAATGGCGTCATTATGACATTCCAATGGTCAACCACTGACACTCAATTGGAAGAAGTGGCTTAAAATGGTAACCTCGTATATATTGACAAATGAATGTCTGATTATGCGGTAATCTACTAAAATTTTGACAGTTCCTTTGATTAGTGACCTATTCTAATAAGCTCTATATTGTCATTCTTCCAGAACTCTACTACGAGATCATTGACCGATCGATGAACCGATTACGAACTTTTGGCAAAATGACAATGGGATCGTGTTGAAATTCATCATTGAATGTATAAAAACAGCAGACTTGAGACCCTGTTTTTGTTTGTACAATTGATATGGATTAAAAACGAAAGGCTTTTCATCGACGAAAACTACATGGAAACTTGGCCCAGAAACATAAGAAACACATTTTATTACCCACACATATGGAGAAACGACTCCTTAATCGCTAAATCCTTGTTGACGGCTCAAAATTCGTGAATCTTGACTCATATTATACAGGATGATGTCATGAATCCTTCAAGAGTACGTGACGGTTTAGCTGATTGCTGTGATTACACACATGTCCTCACCTAAAACGTAAGTGTGAACAAATTTTGATAAGCTTGCGTCAATGAGTAATAGCTTTTATTGGTACATTGTTTTCTTTTATTTAGTTACTGTGTTGTAGTTGTTGATAGCATGTTCGGCGCAGTGGTTCAGTGATTAGCTGTTGCGCTACGTGTTGCTGGTTCGATTCCCGTACGGAACTTATATTCGTATGGCCTAATCATTCAGCCGAAAGACGTTCACTGTAGGACATAGGCAATATCCATATCTCCCAAGTGTTGCCATAACAACAGGTCCTGTGCGTCTCGCAGCCATCAGATCCCCGCGACCCTCACTAGGTCATCGGTCCACCTTATTGGAGGCCTTCCAACGCTGCGTCTACCGGTGCGTGGTCGCTCATCAACCATTTTTTCTACAAGCACTGTGCCTGTGGGCAGGGCACATTGCTCACAGAAAAAATGGTCGATGCGCGGCCACTTAAGTTTAGCAATTTTTTGGGGTATGTCCTTCTAAGGCCTAATAATATATAATTTTATATTAAATATATGTATTATACGAGTGTGTTCATTTTAACTACACTTGTATATACTTTTGTACCCTTGTTTTCTAAATAGTATTTTATTTTTTTTTATGCACCTCCTATATGTCTCCCCACCATCACTGGTTGACGAAAAGAGAATACCTAAGGCATTAAGTCCGCCTTTGTAACAATTACTACGTAAAAACCATTTACTATAGTTTAATTAAGGCACTTTCTCCCATTTAGTGCCATAAAATAGTGAGTTTCTGAAGTCTATTCCCCAGTAACGGATGGGTTAACAAATTTGAAAAAAAAAAAACTATAGATTCATATAAAAAAATAACAACATGATATTCTTTCGCTTGTGAGGGAAACCTACTCCTTTTAAACGGCTTTGATCTTTAGACATATGTAACTTATACTAAAAAATTGGTGGTTTTATGTTCTTCAAAATGTACATAGCCAAAATCAATCAAAACGCGCGTGAATCGCGCCATTCGGTTAAACACCAAGCGAACACTGACGTCCGCGTAGATTATAAAATATTGAGCGTTCGAGAAATTAGAGCGTATCGAAAATAAGCCAACATTTCCGTTATTCCCTATAACTACCTATAATAATACAAGCAGAAAATGGTTTTAAAGGTTACAGGAGCTCTATGCGGGCGCAGACGGCAGTACGAGTATGTATGCATTTAACTCCGCCTAGATGTTCATAAGAACTCATCCTGCATCGCGCAATTAAAGTTCTCCGCGCGATTTGAACATGTAGAACAACTCGAAATCATCTATTGTGCAACTGCACAATAGATGATTTCGAGTGCAACTGCCCACCAGACATAACACCCGTCTGTTCGGAGAATCCCCCCTTATCAATGGAAGTTTGCGGGACTTTACACTCCGTTCCCCATAGCTCCAAAGGACTATACGCCTTAAAGAAACAGGAAAATCGATTTTCCTGAAAACAATGTCCCAACTATAAACAGAGATGACATAATTAAGTTTCTATGTAAATGCTTCATTAGCCGTACCTTATTTAAATACTGCAAACATGTAAATAATATATATACATTATATACACAAATAATTTACGTGACAAAGTCGATTATATAAGGAAAACGATGGGAAGAATTTATTGCGTTTATTTCCCCTTCCCTGTTTCGAACTGCCACACATTTGTATGGGAAAGCAATGTTTTTTACACATTGTTGTATTTCCCATGATTGTGCCGTCCTGGGAAGCAAGTTGACAATTTATATGTCATAGCGCGACTGTGATTTAGTGTGGCTAGCAAAAAAAGTTTGAGGTAAAAAGCAATGAAAATTGCGGAATTAGCCGTGATGGCTAAAAAGTTTGCAGCATCGTTCGAAAGAGTGTCCGTGGCTCTGAAACTGAAAGACTTTTCTAATTATATGAGAAATCTTTCAGTTCCAGAGTTGGAGTATTAGAGAAAGATGAACGAGCTAAAAACTATGCTTGCTCCCTGCATGAGGATTTAATCCTATTATTTATAATTAGATCACTGGGTGTATGATTTTAAAACATTCTATGGATGATTTCAGATCATTCTATGTATCTTTTTAGATCACTTATGTATGATTATAGATTATTCTGTGTATGATTTTAAACCATTCTATGTAAGATGATTTTAGTTCATCTATAATATAATTACATAAAAGGAGAAACTGACTGACTGACATATCAACGTACTTACAGCCGAAACAATTGGGACTAGGATTGTGAAATTTTGCACAAGGTTTCCTTTTATGACGTAGGCGACCACTAAGAGAGGATTTTTAAAATTCATTTCATAAGGGGATGAAACGGGGTTCCAAAGTTTGTATGAAGAAGAAACCTACTTTTACGTGGGCAAAGCCGCTGGAGGAAGCTAGTTCTACGTATAATTTTAGATTATTCTATGTATAATTGCAGATTATTCTATGTATGATTTTCTGGTTTCCTGACGATGTTTTTGTTTTATCGAAAGTCGTTGATTTAAATCAACAAAATATGTTTTTATAAACGTGTATACTTAACATTAACCTTCAGGCCATAATAATGACAATACAAGTTGTTTAAACAGCTGAATAACTTAATGAATCATACTGTTTTTATAATTACGATTTTTCGTTATTTTCTTTATGATTATGACGATCGTCAAACGTTTTCACTGTGTTTAGTTTCTTTAAACTGAAAAGGAAAAATGTACAGTACTTACTTGAAACTTATGAAATTGTATCAAGGGTGCGTGTACGCATTGACAATTAGATATTCAGTAATAGTGGTCGAGTATTCAAGTGCTGGATAATTCAGGAAATATATAAATGCAAGTATCTATGTATAGTTAGTCTGGAAGACGAAATCGAAACTGAAAATTCGTCTTCTTACTTATATTGGCCACTTTTTCAGGTGGGAAATCATCAACTAACTCCTTCCACTGAGTGTAACAAGAGGGAGTGTTAGACTTCTACTAAATAAAACCCACCTGTGTTCCTTCAGTTGCCTTTTGTGTTTCAAGGTCACGGTAACTTCCTTATTTTGACCAAGTCACAACTGTTATTTTTCCAAAAGTAAAACGTCTTCTACCTATATGATATACTAGCTTCTGCCAGCGGCTTCGCCCGCGTGAAAGTAGGTTTCTCCAAACAAACTTTGGACCCACGTTTCATCCCCTTAGGGAGAGAAATTCGGAAAATCCGTTCTTAGCGAATGTCTACACCCTGTAACGAACCTACCTGCCAAATTTGAAGTTTGTAGGTGTTATAGTTTCTGAGATTTCATGGTGAGTGGTATTTCGCTTTTATATATACAATAGATGTCACCGGAAAATTACAGATTGTAGTAACTCTTTATTAGATTATACTTTCTTGATATCATCATCATCATCATCATCTTCCTGCCCTTGTCCCGTGTTATTTGGGGTCGGCGCAACATGTTTTTTTCTTCCATTCTGCCTATACTTTCTTGATATATTGGGACAAAAACGTTTTGTAAACGATAAATCATATCCAAATTCATTAGCAACTTAACATTGCCTCATTTAGAAAAAATAGTTTACAATTTCTCGCAATATCACAATCTTATAGCGTTTGCAATTTTCTGATAACATATAATATATACAGCTCAGCAGACCGTATCTTCTCTATAAGTTTTTGTGAATATGATGTACGTAGCACGGCGGGGTTACCATGACGTTCAAAGTAAGATTGTTTCATTCTTATTTCAGTGTGGGTAAGAGACAGAGCTATACAGGTTGTCTAGCGCCATCTCTTACCCACACTGGAAATAAGAATGAAACAATCTTACTTTAAACGTCATGGTACAGGTCCTAAAATGATGGCTTTTTATACTTTTACAAAGGTGTGTTTACAAAATTAATTTCTATAGTATTCGTGACCAATCCATTCATGGAAACGTGTAGCATGTTTTTATTAAATACATTTCAGTCGAGCAAAGATTAGTCAACAACTAGCCTAGAATACGTGCTTCATCGCAATGTTACCAATATGTATGTAGCAACATTACTTGGGTATCTATGTTTTGTAAAACTAGAACCAACTAAGCAACCCGCCCTAGCTTTGCACGGGTATTACAAATCTTTGAAATTCTGTCGAAATATCTTTCCAAAAATATAGTGTTTGTCTAATTTGCGATCGCCCGCGTAAATGTTGGTTTCATCATACAAACTCTGGACCCCCGTTTTATCAACTTAGTGGGTGAATTAGGAAAAATCCACTAAGAGAGAATTTTTCGCTCACCGACTATGACATAAAAGGAAAACTTCACGCTCCTAGGCTCTGTAGTTTCGGCCGTGCTTTGATATGTCAGTCAGTTTCTCCTTTTATATAGAAGACATAAAAAGGGCGTTTAGTCCCTTGAACATCTGGCTGGAGTTAAATGCACACTAACTCGTACTTCCGCTCGCACCCGCATAGAGCCCTGCTGACGTTTAAAACCATTTTCTTTACCAAATATTGATTGATTGACATAAAGGTACTATGTACATTCTGAAGAACACTTAACCAGCAATATTTTTGTGTAAACATATATTTAAAGATCAAAGCTGTTTGAAAGCAGTAGGGAAAACAAGCGATAAAATATTATGTTGTTAAATATTTTTTTCAGACAAAAGTATTAATCGCACGTAAAAGTCATTTGTTGATAATATTTTACATGAATCTATTAGAAACATATATTTTTTTCAAACCTATTAACCTAGCCGTTACCGAGGAGTAGGCTTTAGAAAGTCACTGTTTTGTGGCAATACTCGGGTGCTAGGGCCTTAATAAACTGTCGGCTTGGGTAGTATTGTCGAAGGCCCCTGGGTACACGAAACCAGGCATAACCTAACCCTGTCCGTGTCGGAGTGCCTAATTCCGTGGACTTGAACTTATTATTGTAATTAATTATGGTAGCTAATTACAGAAAAGCGTGGTATAACGGAAGGGAGGCCTTTGCTCTGCAGTGGGACACAACGGGCTCATAATAATAATAAATTATTTTTTATGTATATATACATATCATATTTTTTTTTAAGAAATATTTAAAAATGTAAAAAGTACTCGTATGTAAGTAAATAAGATAAATAAATGGAATAATAACAATAATTATGGGTATGATTAATTATATTGTTGATTAGATTTTAAAGCGTTTGATGTCACATTATAGTGAATAACAATGAATTGGTTTTAATTACTTAGCCCCATAAGATATACAAAGAATAAGAGAGGATTTTCCAAAATTAACTCTCTACGGGGATTAAGCAGGGGTCCAAAGTTTGTATAGAGAGACCTATTTTCATGAAGGCGAAACCGCTGGTAAAAGCTAGTAATAATACATCTGATAAAATTAAAATTCCTAAGTCCTTACGCACTCACTGACTCATTAACGACCAGCCTTGACCCCCTCGAAACCTTTGGACCTATAGAAAACTGAAATTTTGCATAGAGATTCTTTTTATGAGGTTAACATATAATAAGAAAGGATTTTCTAAAATGCACCCCCTGAATAAAATCCTCTCTAAAATTTGTGGGCAATGCCGCTGGTAGAAGTTAGTACCTGACTGTATGATATTATATCTCTTCATAACAGTATAAACTTAACTGACTTCATTTTACAACATTGGTAATCCTACGCATGACATAATTCTATCGAGTGAAACCCGCTCACTCGCAAGCGTTTAACCAGCCATTTCTCATTTATTGTCCATTAAAATAATCTAAAAACATAATTATTGCTCAACAGTTAATTTATAGCTCGATCAAATAGATAAAGATCTCGTACCAGCATTGTGGTGGCTAAAGTTTAGTGACACGAAGCGTGCAAACTAACATTAAAAGTACCGACCGAGTGGTTGTCGACACGGATTGTGTTAAATAATTTTAGATCGATTGTTTTATGAACTGGCAAGCAGGGGCGCCGGCTTTTAGAAAACCTCATGGGTGCTCATGCCCTCAGTTCATTTGATGGACTCGAAAAAGTAGCGTAGTGTGAGAAGAGAAATGCACACTGATCGACCGACAAATAAATAAATAAATGTCCTACTTACAAACTGCGTAAGTACTTAATTACTAATTATGTTTGATAAAAATATGAAATAAAACCATTATATAAAAATTAAACTAGTTTTTAGTATCAAGAAATATTATAAAAAGCGATTACTGATCTGGTTCTTGATGTCTATTCTCAGGGGGGGTGCTCGGCACCCACCGAGTCGGCGCCCCTGCTGACAAACTTATTTACTTAATGTACCGCTCAGCAACGGCCTAAACCGCGATTTGTATCTGGTTTGCGATTGACGAGCGAGAGAGATGGGTAGCTCGCCGTCCCGTAAGGACCAAAGTCGACGGTGAGTAGGTAGTGTTCCAGACTTTGTAAAGCCAATGCCTGCTAGGGCTGTAGGATCGTTTGAAAGAGTGATCGTAGTCCTAGAACGCAAAAGGCAACTGAAGGACTTTTACTATCTAAAATCACACCTGTGTCCTTCAGTAGCTGGTTTTCTATTGAGAAAATCCCCGTGGTTACCTTCATTATAGCTTGTAAGTATCATACCTACTATATGCTTTAAGCAAACACATACAATACATAGTTTATGTCGACTGGCATTGAACTGAATGCCCTCGCTAGAGTATAGACTACAGCTATCTGATTCAGCTGTTACGGATCCTGTACAATACAATCGACTTTCTTTATTTTATTGGCGATATCATAACATAGTTACTTATTATGTTACACTAGCACGCTTAACCGGTTGATAAAGATTATGTTACAGGTATTAAGATTTATAACTTACTAAAGATCTTAGTTACAAATTAGATTCATGAAACTATCTAATATATAAAATTCTCGTGTCACAGTTTTCGTTGCCATACTCCTCCGAAACGGCTTGACCGATTTTGATGAAATTTTTTGTGCTTATCCGGTATCTATGAGAATCGGCCAACATCTATTTTTCATCCCCCTAAATGTTAGGGGTAGTCCACCCCTAAATTTTATTTTTATTTTTTAGACAAAATTTTTAATTTCTACTAGGAAATTATTTATATGGCAAAACAACGTTTGCCGGGTCAGCTAGTTAGTAGATAAAAATACAAAAAACCGTTGTAAAATTGGTGAGTATGAAAATTTACGAGTATTTTTGGAATGTAAAATACTGCCGGCTTATAAGAGGGTGGTGTTAGCAATAGCTTTAGAACATTATAATAGTGATATATAGAATAATATTATTGTTCGTACGAGATCTCAGAGGACAAATAATATAAAAAGGTTTGTTGTACCCAATTGTAATAATTATTTTGGTGGAAGATGTAGAAAGTTTTTAGTTCCAACCATTTTTAATAACCTTCCAGTCGATATAAACAGCTGTATTACAAAAGCGTTTTTTATAAATAAAATACATAAGTACCTACCTCTTCAATGAATTTTGTCTAACCCTCAATGTTGAGGATATTTAGAAAGTGTTTACTGTGAATATGTATGTTTGTGCTAGACAAAAGGAGCTACATCTGCCAACAAACTGCTTTGCAGTTTGGCAGAGTTAAAATTTATAGTGTTGAATATGTATTTCTGTGAATAAACTATTTTTCATTTTTTTTTTGTCTTAGCATGGCTCAAGATGGAAATTTTCAGGACACGGGACGAAAATATGCATCTTTAAGATGAAAGAAAATTATAGGTAAGCTACATTAATCCGACAGCTTTCACCCGCAACATCCTATGGCAATTAAATATCTAAAACTAAAACAATTAGAACCAGCCTATTTTTACGTGGGAAATAATGAAATGACTTCTTCCACTCTGGGTGGAGAAGAAAGAAAGAAAAACATTTTATTTGGTGGAACAAGGCGCAAATTTAGAACTAACAAATTATAAGTGTATTAAATGAAAGAATATGCGCCACATCCGCGCAAAACGGCCGAACGTTCAGCATAATGCCGTGATCACACGCATTATGCGATGAGTCTACGGCGCTGGTTTTCAGCGTGGGCCGGTGACGGTATCGACGTAAATACGTCGACACGGTATTGTGTGCTAATAGATTTGAATAAGATAGATAAATAAAAATAAATTGTAGGAAAAGAAAAAAAAAAAAAGAAAAACAATGAATAAATAAAGAGGAAAAACGATATCATATTAGGTATAAAGTGGCAACATTACGTTGCGTCTGTGCCAAAGGACGCGATTCTGTTTACAGTGGTGGTCTGGAGTTTACAGTCTATGGACGCGATGATAAAAAGAAAGCGTGTAAAGGATATGATGCATGCTATGACGCTACGCCATTGTGGCGAGTGTTTCTACGGAAATAGAAATTCAAAACTTCAAAAAGATGCGATGCGTGATCGTTGAATAGCTAGAGGGAGGGTCAGACTTTTACTGACTGAAATTCCCATTGTTCCTTCAGTTACCTACCCTGCCACGGTAACTTTTTCGAACAACCCACAGCCCTGGCGGAAGATGAAACCAGTTTGAGTAGTGAATATAATGTTTTAGGCGGTGAATCGTTATTTATTAGTTTTGAAGCCAAATTATGCCAGAAAACGTAAAACGACAAAAAAACTTAGATTAAATTCTTTTAACTTTAAGGTTCTGAAGCCAAGATGGGTATCTAAAAGATTCCTTCAAGGTAATTTTGGTCATCATAGGTCATCAGAAACGAACCAAACAAATGTTTGCATGACATGAAATATTCCTAAATTTTTTCTCTTTGGTCTAATATACCAATGAACCAAGATCAAAAACAAATGATATTTCTGTAGATGGTACGATGACGGTAAGTAGATAACTACTCTCCTGTCGCAAATCTGATGGAAGTTTCTTTTGAAAGAAGCAGCTCTTTTGTGTTTTTCTATGCGTATTTATTTTGATTGTTTGTCGATATCTACACAGCATTCTATAATCAATTCGCATCGCCAAGAAGCAGCTACGGAACCGTTACAAATCTCATGAGGTCACAGAGGTCATACAGTTATTACAAAATCTCACTCACAATAGGAATATATACGTGAACACTACGCAGCAAACATTACAGTTCCATTATTTCTTTAATGTACGAATAATATATGATATGACTAGCGGTCCCGGCAGACGTTGTTCTGCCCAAAAGCGGGATTTAAAAAAAAAAAAAAAATTACCCTACTCTACCCTACTCTACCCTACTCTACCCTACTCTACCCTACTCTACCCTACTCTACCCTACTCTACCCTACTCTACCCTACTCTACCCTACTCTACCCTACTCTACCCTACTCTACCCTACTCTACCCTACTCTACCCTACTCTACCCTACTCTACCCTACTCTACCCTACTCTACCCTACTCTACCCTACTCTACCCTACTCTACCCTACTCTACCCTACTCTACCCTACTCTACCCTACTCTACCCTACTCTACCCTACTCTACCCTACTCTACCCTACCCTACCCTACTCTACCCTACTCTACCCTAAAAAAACAAAAAAAAAAAAAAGGAAAAAAAAAAGTACCCTATGTCCGTCTCCTGGTTCTAAGCTACCTCCCCACCAATTTTCAGCCAAATCGGTTCAGCCGTTCTTGAGTTATAAGTGGTGTAACTAACACGACTTTCTTTTAAGTATATATATCGGGTGTAAAAAGACCCTTAACGTAAACGAAAACTACGTATTGTACCCATCACTGGGATAGTTTTTTTCTTCTAGAACATACCTGGGAAATCACTGGTTCCAGAGATATTAAAGGTCAAAGTAAGAAAAAAAAAGTTGACTTTTTTTCAAAATCGTATTCCAAGTGTCATTAGAAAACTTTCTTCCGAACAAACATTATCAAAATTATTAATTTTTCATAACAAATTACGCATTTGAAGTTACAAAAATGCAATGAATACAAAATACTACGCACGCTTCGACGTAGCTGTGCGGCTGTGGCGCGCACACTAGCGTGCGAGGTTCCGAGTTCAACGAACAAATGCGAAACGCGCTCAGCTGATGACAGTATGGACAATTTATTTATTTTATGAATTGAACAGTTTACGATTTTACGTTTTCAATAAAAACGTTGATTATTATTTATTTATTGATTTAATTTTGAAATTAGGTATTAAATGGTAGAAATTAAAAGTAGGTACCTACCTACCGTACCTACTTAACTAAGCGCGACTGCGCTGACGCAGGTCTTCCCCAATCTGGCAGGTCCTGACGCCTCCTGCCAGAGGGTCTACGCTCCGCGTAGACCCCGTGGTTTGTGCAGTCCATGGACGTTTACGGGGCCCCGGTTTAGACTCGGTCACTCGGACTGAAGGTGAGTAAAAGGGTCATGGCCATCCTAATGATACAGGGATACCGCGCGGTCTCCTACGAGGCGTGCCGGCATGCTGGCCTGCCACTGTGGGATTTTGCAGGCAACAATCCTAGTACGTGATGATGCAACGCCTTCGAAGGGAAACTCCGCTGCCGCGTCCAATCGCGGCACGGCGCGGCAGACAGAGCTCCAGCGAGATCTTGTGGTGGTATGGTATGAACTTGAAGACAGCGACTGTCGCAACCTTGCGCTGGGCGCGCCATGATAGCAGTAGTAAGTTCCCTCTCTGAGGAGTAGCTAGTGAGGCACCACGGCGTCCTCACTTTCCGCCTGACGAAGGTCCTCGCCGGACACGGTTGTTTCGAAAGGTTCCTGTGTCGGATTCAGCGGAAAGAAACGCCCGGGTGTAACGCGGCCCTGGTATACAAACGGCAACTGAAGGAACAAAGAGAGAGAGAGAGATGGAGATTCAAACTTTTAACTGACTAAAAATCGGTAAAAGTCTGACACTCCCTTTCTCTTCACCCAGAGCGCGAGGGGACATTTGATGATTTCCTATCGCAAAAAAGTTACTTTCTACGTATCTAAAAACTAAACTTAAATCCTAGGTAGGATAGTAAGTTCCCTCTCTGAGGAGTAGCTAGTGAGGCACCACGGCGTCCTCACTTTCCGCCTGACGAAGGTCCTCGCCGGACACGGTTGTTTCGAAAGGTTCCTGTATCGGATTCAGCGGAAAGAAACGCCCGGGTGTAACGCGGCCCTGGTATACAAACGGCAACTGAAGGAACAAAGAGAGAGAGAGAGATGGAGTTTCAAACTTTTAACTGACTAAAAATCGGTAAAAGTCTGACACTCCCTTTCTCTTCACCCAGAGCGCGAGGGGACATTTGATGATTTCCTATCGCAAAAAAGTTACTTTCTACGTATCTAAAAACTAAACTTAAATCCTAGGTAGGTACCTACCTACAATTTAAACTTCTTAAATAACAACTTGATAAACCTCACTAGGTTCATAAGCATAACATAAACCTCACTAAGTAGGTAAATAAGATGTGATACGAACAGGTAAAACGACGTGATTGCTGCATTTACGATCACAATGATAAAGGAAAAGTAAATTTCGTAATTTCATTTATTATGTTTGAATTAGGTACCTACCTAAAACTATCGGAAAAATCACACAAAGTTCCATACACTTAATCATCACCTGCTTAGGTTCCACGGGTAGTGTGAAAGTGAAACCCGGGGCCCTGGGACGAAGGCAAAGAAGGAGTGGGTTTTTAGTCAGTAAAAGTCTGAAACTATCTCGCGCTCCGCCCAAGAGTGGAATTTGTCATAAGATGATTTTCCCACACAATAAAAAAAAACCTGCTTAGGTTTCTCCCAACTATTGAGGTCTCCTTTCAGTCAAACCGGACTGCCTATTTGGCCTCCACAACCCAGTTATCGGTTAATATGATACCCCTTAGCTGACTGAATGACAGCCGAGACCAATTGCTTAACATGGTTTCCGAACCACGAAAGGGTTTCGGAATTTGGATGGTTACCCATCACCCGAACCAACCTCGGCAAGCGCAGCTTAATCTTCGGTCGAGCCTTGCGGCTGTTATTTATTATTTAGCCACAAGCCCCTCAAAAAGTCCGAAATCCGTAAGTATTGTAGGCATTTTTGAGAATGACTTCTAGTGAGGATGGCTTCTAGTGCATAAGGCTGTAAGGCTTATGCACTTGAAGCTATTCTGTTAAGTAAGATTGGAAATAAATGTCGTAGGTTTATAAAAATGCCTTTATAAAAATGTTTAGTAGGTACCTAAAAAATTACGTTTCAAAACATGAACGAGCACGCGGCGCGTTTTACCTGCATGAGTTCTTTAGTTTGTTGGGAGTCACAGAGCGATTCCCGGCCACCGTAGACGCGGGCTTGCGGACGGAGAACAATGGATAGCTCTCCATCCGATAACGATCAAGCCCTGGTGGACAGCGCGTTGTGTTCCACGTGCGCCTTAAGAAACTGTGGGAAAAAAAGGATGGGGTTCTTTCGAACATTCCCGCGATGCCTGAGAGGATCGCGGGAATGTTCGAAAGAGTTACCGCGACCCTGAAATGCTAAGGCAACCGAAGGAACAACATTGGGTTTTAGTCAGTAAAACTCCCTCTCGCTCCACTGGTGGAGCCCAAGATTATTTTGATGATTTCCCAACGTCAAAAAAAATTTATCGAATCTTCTCATGCTTCCGTGCACAACTGCAGCAGTCTAAACTGAGATACAACCGACTGCGGCCTTCAAAACTACCTACAGTCATACAGAATTTCATTTATAACATTATTTTTTTAATGTTATCACGAGACAACCTACAGAATAATTTACATAAAAACTCAAACCCAATTTAGGAAATTATTTATAACAAGAGCGTTTTATTTATAACAATTTGTTATTACACCAGGCTTGCGCTGGCGCCAGTAGCCAGTAAGACGCGAGCGGCTCGTGCTCAAAGAAAGTTAAGGAAAAGCCGCCCACCGGCGGTGCGCAGCTGTGCTCAAAGCATCAAAAAGGCCGCCCGCCGTTCGACCCCCCTCCGTCGCGTCCCCGCAAACAAATTTATAGGAATTTTATTTATTGCGAATTTACCTACGTGTTTGTTATTAGTTCGGTTTCTTGTGTCATCGAATGCACTTGGTTTTTTTGTTGCGAATTACTGTTACTTATTAGTTGTGTAGTATTGTGTGATAGACTGATAGTAGTGAAAGCGTTTGAGTGATAGGCTTAGTGTAGGTGTATTGTGAGTGCGTTGTATGTTTGTGTGTGTAGTGTGTTCTTTTTAGGATTAATTTAGTAGTAGGCACCTTTCGCGAGATAAGATGCCTTTTCATGTTTATTCGGCGCGCGAGTACGTGAATATGATTTATTGTTACGGCATGGCTCATGGAAACGCTACTGCGGCTCTGCGACTGTACAGGATTGAGCATCCTACCGCGTATCAACCCACGGATTCGCGGATCTTCACCAGAGCTGTTCAACGATTGCTGGATAACCAACCAATAGTACCAATTTCTCTGGGAGGCGGCCGACAAGTACGACCAGCGGTCGATGAGGCCATTCTCGCTGTGATGCGGGAAAACCCACGATTGGGCGTACGAACAGCAGCCAAAATATTGCGGAGGCGGCATAGTCATCACGCTCGGCACATAGTTTCCCATTCCACTGTGCACAAAGTTTTGAGGAGGGATAGGCAACGACCTTACAAAATCCATCGTGTGCAAGCGCTTGTGGCAGGCGACGCGATACGTCGCATGGATTACTGCAGGTGGCTGTTGAGTCAGGATCGAGATTTCATCCAAAAAATAATTTTCACCGACGAGAGCACTTTCACAAATAATGGAATGTGGAACCGCCGAAATACCCATTATTGGTGTTCCGTCAATCCTAACCAAACCCAAGAAACGGGTTTCCAGACACGGTGGAAACACAATGTGTGGGCTGGCATTGTGGGAAACCAGATCCTAGGCCCGGTTTTCTTGCCACCGAGAATGGACGGGCCTGCCTACCTCAATTGTATTACTGGCTACCTAACCGACACTTTGGAAGAGATGCCACTAGTTCAGAGGCTTGGGTTGTGGTACCAGCACGACGGTGCGCCGCCTCATGTTGTGAGACCAGTTCGTGAGCAACTGACGACGCTCTTCGGAAACAACTGGATCGGACGGTTTGGACCTAACGCATGGCCAGCACGTTCGCCTGATTTAACCCCTCTAGATTTCTTTTTGTGGGGTTACGTCAAAGATAGGGTGTTTGACCGCCCCTGCGAGACCGCTGCTGAAATGCGACAGAAAATTATTGATGTGTTTGATGAACTTAAGCAGCGGTCAGCGCAAGAAGGAATCCTGGAGCGTGTTCATGAAAACACGCGGACTAGGGCGCGCATCTGTCTCCGCGTGGAAGGTCGGCAGTTTGAACCGGAGCTCGTCAGTGTTGAGAGGCCACCTGTGCTGGATGACCTCTAAAGCGACGGACAGTGTAGGTAAGTACTCAGGCTATTTAAAAACTGTTCTTATTTCGTGTAAGTAATTGTACATAACACAGAAATTTTTAATTACCAAGAGCCTACTTAATACAGGCTACACCACACAAAACGCGCGCGACGCCGAAGCGCCGCCGTGCCGCGCCTCGCCTATCGTATACGTACCTAATACACACACGCCGGCGCAATCAGTTGCGCGCTTTACATTGCTCGCAATAAAAATCATAATTTTTTTAAAGATGGAAAAAAAAGTTTGTTTCCCAGCAATATTTTTTGTTCAAACTGACTTAGTTATATGTACAGAATGTGTAGTTAACGGGTATGTGATCGGTCTTTTTACACCCTGTATAGATATCTAGTGGTGTAACTAACACGACTTTCTTTTATATATATAGATATCTATATATATAAAAGAAAGTCGTGTTAGTTACACCACTTATAACTCAAGAACGGCTGAACCGATTTGGCTGAAAATTGGTGGGGAGGTAGCTTAGAACCAGGAGACGGACATAGGGTACTTTTTTTTTAGGGTAGAGTAGGGTAGAGTAGGGTAGAGTAGGGTAGAGTAGGGTAGAGTAGGGTAGAGTAGGGTAGAGTAGGGTAGAGTAGGGTAGAGTAGGGTAATTTTTTTTTTTACTAAATCCCGTTTTTGGGCAGAACAACGTCTGCCGGGACCGCTAGTAATATTATAAAGACAAGAGATTTATATTTTTGTATTTTTATTTGCATTGAATAAACTAAAAAACTATAGAACCGATTTTCAAAATTCTTTCACCATTGGAATACTACTTTATTACTGAGTGACATAGGCTATTTATTGTATACTTTCACGCGGGCCAAGCCACTGGCAGAAGCTAGTATATGATGTTGAAGCTGTCAGTTTATCTCTCAATCTGAATGCGCTTATCTCTGGCAGTACTAGTCGTTTTTAAAAAAGGCTATTTGGACTTCAACGTCCAATTCTTGAGGAAGCTTAAAGGATAAAATTTAAGATCCATTGACTTTGACGAACCGAAGAATATGGTACAAAAGTCAGAAAGAATGCTAAACAAAATATTATTTTGTTTAGCGCTCTTTCTGGGGCCCAAGTCTGCAATTTTTATAAAATCGTCATTCCAACACGGTCCCATTACAATTTTGCTAAAAGTTCGTAATCTGCTAATTCATAATGATCGATCATTGATCGTCCAATGGTCTCGTATTAGAGTTGTGGTAGAATGACAATATCGAGCTTATTAAATAAAAGCAATGACTGCACAATGACGTTCGAATGGTAGGTCACTAATTAAAGGAACAGTAAAAATTTTAGCAGATTACCCATCGAGGTTATCGCATACAGATATTCATTTGTAAATATGTACGAGATTACCATTCTATGCCACTTCTTTCAATGGAGTGTCAGTAGTTGACCATTGGAAAGTCATAATGACGCATAAGTTACCTAACTTGTCAAAATCCACAATTATGAAATCAATTATTATAGACCATTCTGACACTATTTTAATAGCAGAGTTGAGCTTGCTTCGAGCGAGCAGGTAAAACCGTGGACAAAACTAGTTAGCAATAGCTTGCATTTTCATTTGAGAGTTTATAGCCGTTTAGCCTTTAAATGTCATAAATAATGCTTTTACTATTTCCTCCTTGGAGAAGTAATACGATCAAGATGAAACCTTTTATGGATGAGGTGTTGATGCTCATTGGTTGTATTGAATTTCTGATTGAATATATTGTTTATGGTTAAGGAAACATGTTTAGTACCAAGTTTCATTAGAATTGAACCTATTGAAATCATATTCTTATTGCCTTTTCTATGGTCATTGCTTATTGTACAATCTCCATTGAATTTAGTTTCAAATAGATATTTTCTGTTATGCGTGTGAAAAACTCTTTTTTTAGAAAGTAATTTTGAATAAAAAGGAATCGGTGGATATAGTCCAAGGAACCATTTAAAGGTTTTTAATAATATGACATGAATTGATAGAAAACTAAGACGAATATTATCAAGTACATTTCATTCACAGAACGATTTTTTTACAAAATTGGACACAGAGAAGAAGAAAGTTTATTTTTTTATTTTGATAGGTTTACGCTTGACCACTATCTCACATGATGGAAAGCGACGATGCGGTCGACGATGGAGCGCGCTTACCTAGAAATAACCTATTCACTCTTGACTTAAAGATTCCCGGATTGTAGCCATCAGGAAACACAGATTCCGGCAAGGAATTCCACTCCTTAGCTGTACACACAATGAATGTGTTCCCAAAACGTTTCGTGCGTATAGGTGGTATATCCACCATGTACCGGTAGCGCATTGCCATACGCCTGGTGATCCGATGATGGGACGGGCTAGGCGGAATTAGGTTATGCAATTCCGACGCACACTTCTCGAAATGCAACTGGTAGAAAACCGACAAGCTAGCAACTCAGCGTCGATGCTCAAGATTTTGAAGCCCCGACTCAACGAATGCATCATTGCCAATGATCTTCCTGACTCGTCTCTCAATTGCCTCAGGATCAAGAGAAGTTCGAACTTATTTATTATGCACACCTACCACAGTTTAGTCATGTTATTTTAACCCAAAGGTTGACTGGTAGAAAATGTCTTGTTGCATTAAGTTCGCCTATGTACTACTACTGTACATAAAGTTTAAATAAATAAATAGAGACAAAAGATGCTTTGACGTCTAAGGTTAGTAGCCATAAGTATGTCTATTAACCTTTTTAACCTGTAGACTGACGAGAAAGATTGATTTTATTTAAGGAGAAAGTAATATCGATTGCACACATTGGCATTGATAGAAAGATTCTAATATTTGCCTAACGGTCATTTAGATGCTCTGTACAGTCAAACAAAATTGAATGAGAAATCGGTAACAACGACGATTTATGATGAAAATATCAAATTCGTTCAGAACAGAGAACAGTTGAGAAAAGAAATTATTGATGGATGGAGAGGAAGATGAAGGCCAAGGAAAAGATGGAAGGATGGATTATATGAGGAATAATATGAAAGAGAAGGGAATCAATGATAGCGTGATGGTTGACAGGGGAATAAGCAAGAAGGAAACGTCTTACGCTGAAAGGATATGGTTAAGAAAAGAAAATATAATGAGTTAAATTATGTACACTATTTCAGTACTGGCTTCGATTACCAATAAATTGTGATACATTGCATTGGACATTGTTGCGTATCTGTGATTTACATCGCTCAGTCAGTCAAGTTGGCCCAATTTAGCAAATTTCGTTTGGTCATAGGTCAGAGTTTTGAAATGCAGTGTTTCAGAATGTAAAACTATGTTGATTAGTTTATTTATATAGAAGTTTATGCATTCATTTAAAGATTGACAAGATACGTTTAAAAATTATGAAATTCGTCATCCGCTAAACCTTCTTCTGAGTATATTTAGTCAGCATCCTGTCTCATGTTTATCTTTATTTTTAAACTGTTTTCTGACTAACACACCCAAAAATGTCATCATCTGACTTTCGTATCCTGTCCATGAAAGCGTAATTTTGTTTGGACAGGCTAACTTTAGCAAGCTTAGGTTACATAAGAATTGAAAGACATAATCTCACCTCGTAAGTCGTTAACAATACTAAACGGGATCCTCACCAGGCTTGGTAACAATGACTCCTAAGAACCACGTAGATCGTTCATATGACATCACTAATTAAAATATTTACATTATCGAACAAACATGGTGATTCACAAACCTTAGTATTGCCTCAATGGATGTGATTGAGAATAGTTTATAATGCTATCAAGATGCCACAGCAAATTTCCTATATGGAAATAACTGTATGTATGGCTATTCGTTCTTTGTTCTTTTATTTATTTTGTTGAATTTTGCTCTATTCTGTTGTTTTCCTATGTTCTATTGTTATTTGTTCAATATTGATAGTTTCTTATTTAACCTTTGTTTGATTGTCCTGGTACTAAATGAATATGTAATAAATGTGGAGTGCATGCTTTGCCATGTTACCGTACAAATATATATTGTTTGTAATTATGATCTCATACTTGTGAGAGCCTTTCAGAGAAAAAATAACCAAAACAAATATTTAATTCATAATGTCTCAAAGTTATACATCTGTCGTCTTTAAATTTATTCGTTCGCAAGGTTGCTAAGTCACAGAAATTATTAGAATTTTGGTATGAGTTATACTACGCAGTAAAAATACTCTGCACTTCGGACTTTCTGATTCCAGGCTTATTGCTTACTTGAGGTGAAAAACCCAAACGTTAAATTCTAAAGAATTATTAGACCTATTCAGGTCAAACGGTACGACATTACGTGCATAGTCATTAATATTAGGAGGGCTGGAATATCCGCATTGCCATACGTCACACCTGCAGAACAATATGCTATTTCTGAAATGTAGGACATATTGGAGAAATATAGGTGAAGATTTTGGCAGGAGACGTATGCATACTTAGGTGCTATGCATAGTTAGGGCCAAAAAGAAAACAATCAATATTAGTGGAAAGAGTGGGCGAAGGCTTCTGCTCAGTAGAGAATAGTAAGGGCTGTTACTTTAATAATTCATGTGGTCCCCATAATTGAATTTATAATGGTGTATGATGGCCAATGCGGTAGCCGAATATTTATATTGCCGTACATAATCCTGACACAGAATGATCGTAAGCATATGAACAGAATCACAACACAGATGTAGAAGTATTAGCAGATGACATAGTGATGTGCGGTCCTTTAGATTTGATTGATGTAGTCAGTTTTGTTTGATATCTTGCCAGGTAGGAGCAGCAAAAAGTTTTTCACACATACCGATGCAATCGATCTGCTAAAGTATGCAAGAAAAAAGGTATATGTACTTATTGAAATAAGTATTTATCCAGGATATATTAAGTAATATGGTAACAATCGATTACCAACCTATGTGAACAAAATTCAACTGCTGTTACCAGCAATCGGTAATACTCACTGTTTTCGTTTTTCTGATTTATCAGAATTCATTAGAACTAGTAAAAAAAATGCCATAGTATGAACTCATAAAACATTTTTCGGCACCTTAAAAGCCAATGATCCCAATCACAATCGCAAATCGCGATAGCCAAAATTTAATCACCGGTTCACTTACTCGCTTACATCGTGAGATGTCTGAAAAAGTTCAGAGTCAACGACCGCAAAAAAAGTGCACGACTCACCTTGCTCAAACCGAAACTTGCTTACTCCAAAACATTCGACACCCCACGGTGCATCACAACACGAAAAATAACCTGCAATACACCTTACAACATGTACGTATCGATTTATTTATCACTTCTTATCTATAACACAGAAATTTCAATATCCACACACGATTATGTCAAACTCCGGAATTTTTACAATTATATTTTCACGTGTCACTTTTCCCGCTCAAATCTTTATTTTTAATTCGAACGTGTTCGAAGTTTAAAAAGTTTTGTATCGCTAACGGCCAGCGTATCCGCGACTGACATGAAAACTCCGCGGGAGTTGGCACGGTACTGAACTGCCGCGGCCCGGTCAAGTGAGAGCGCGCATTGTGCCATCAGTGTGCTCGATGTATTCCACCTAAGCACACATGTGTGGGCAGATAAATAAATACTTGATACAACTGAAGCTGATGTACTTTTCAAAAGAGACATTGACCCAAACTTGAAGAAGGGAAAGAACCTTGAAGAAGAAATTGAGTACTAATGATCAATAGCTGATTATTTAGAACAATATTTTAAAGTGTTGGGTTGGTGGACTACCAACTTAATTCAATTAAACAATTCTTACGGTTTCTCCACCATAAAACTCTGGAATGTTGACATCATCCCCTTGACATCAAAAAAGCCGAAATTAAATTTTCCTTCAAGCGTAAAATTCGGAACTACTACTTGAAGTCCTCTCAACCTTAGTTGAAGAATGAATCAATAAAATACTGATAAGCGGATTAGTGCTTAAAATATTATTCTTAATATGTTTTTAATGGAGCACTGACTAATTAGAAAGATATAAGTAAACAAAATCAAAAGAACTCATAATATATAATGGTTTGATACTACGAATATAAATTTTGCAATCGTAGATTCGATATACCTACCATAAAAATTATGGATTCCAAAGATTATAAAATCAATGCAACAAAAAAGAAGAATAAATAGGAATCTCAAGTAACCTTTTAATGATGATGATTGATGCCTTGATTGATTTTAAAACAACATAGAGTTATAACATCTTTGATTAGACAGATCAATCACCCCAAACTGAAAATCTCATTATCCTAAATAAGTATATCAACCAACTGCAGATGTAATTTTAACACTTTATACTTTCATCTATCACTCTAAACCTCTAAAAGCCCCGAGAGGTACATTTTATCTCTTTTATCGCCAAACAACACTTGAAGTATTGACACAAAAGATACAAGATTAAAAACAACCAGTGAATCATTGAAATCATCGTAGATTACAAAAGTTCCTAAGTTGACACTGTACGACACAGAAATGTTGTGTTCGTCTATCCGAGTACGATACGCTTAACAGTCGTCCATATACAGCTGAGCTATAGAAATTTCACTCCTCTGAAATTGTATTACAGACTAAGTCATCAGCAGACGTTGGCAGACGCAAGTGCGACCCCATAAGGTATACTTACATTTTATTTCATTGACTATAATATCGTAAGGAGGTCGGAGGTTATTGATGTAGATTAATTTAGCATTAGATTACCCACTTAGTTAGAAATTATTGATTCATCAGTTGCAAAAAATATAATAAATAAAAGTTAGGAAACATTAGCACGATCAAATCCATGATAATGCTACTTTTATGTTCGGATCAGCTAGTGTATTAATATTAATGTATTTATCTAAGCTATCTATCGCCATATCAGTTAGTTAATGTCAAATGAAAGCATCGGCCTTGGACGTATGAAATCTCCAGAGTGAATAAATTTCTAATCACATTTGTCTGATAGCAACGTAGCATTTCTGCAATATTTGGGAACATATTTTCAATGACATACCTAAATATCCTCTCATGTATATGTAACTATATAGGATAATGTATTGATTAGATAAACACTGCATTTCTTAGCCTAGGTTCGTGTGAATAGTACTCAATGATATCTTTAGCTTTCTAACTGGCAAATCCCAAATCAATCGCCAAATTCTTGCAGGTGCATGAAAATCGATGGAAATACCGCTATCTAAATGGGATCACTTCCAAGTTGCACCAACCACAACATGCGAGCTTGATATCTTCACAAATATAATAAAGTAAAATTGAACGTTTATTATAAGTCCTAGCTTTAATTTATTAAGGCCACCACAGGCAATTCCGCTTTTGCAGATGATAACCTCATAGGTTGACCTACGATAGGATATAATAAAAATAAACTTTTTTTTTATATGTTTGGAAGGAAATCTTGGGAAGTAGGTATTGATTACGGATATTCTTTCACTAATGGAAAGTTACGTCGTTGCTAAGTGCCATCGGCTACTTTATTCTAGACAAATGCAAGGGTATGGCACGGGTCCTGAAGCTAAAGAAAAACATTGTCCTTTAAGGGAATAAGAATGAAGTCCTAATTCTTCAAACAGAAAGGTACAAACGGAACGGGAGGTAAATGTGGATCAACGACCTAGGTTCGCAACTGACCACCATCTTACCTGATGGTACATGATGATATAGTCGAAGGAGGAGCAAGCTTGTCCAGGAGTAACCTACATGAAGTCCAACTTAAAATAATTATATCCATGATTAATCTAAGTAGTAGGTAATAAATGCTAAGGAATGTCGGTAGCAATACTAATTAGTACCTCCATTTGTAAACGTTGAATCACGAAGTAAGATTATGTAAATTACTTGCCTTTAGTGTTTATCTTTCCACCGTATTACCTATCCACCATTATCTCAAGACAATTTAGATTAGATTCAGTTCATTACAGAACATCGAAGAAGAATTTGGTTTGAATACTCTCGTCGTTAGCATACAATTTTAATACCTATGTTGGTGAAAAGTTGTTGCCTATCACTACGTAAAAAGTTTCTTAACATCATAAGTCTTAACAGTTAGGTACTGAGTATTATAAAGACAAAAACTTGTGTGTATTTTTTATCGGTGGGTAATTCATCCAATGACATCCCCTGTTCTAGGGCGGAACGGGAGTTAGTGTCAGACTTTTACTGACTAAAAACCCACTCCTGTTCCTTCTTTGCCTGTCATACCAGGGCCGAGTCTTCCTTTCAGAATCAGAGCTTTGTCCGCAGTGGGCTTCGACCCTGCTGGGTCATGGGCATGGTTGCTAACTTGGGCTTGGTCCGGACGGTTACCAGACGGTCGGACTGCGAGCTACACATTGTTCGCCGTCCGCGAGCCCGTTGCCGGAAATCGAGATCGGAATCCCGCGGTGGCTGGGGCGCGAGGGTAATTGGCTCGCGCGTGCAAATGCAGCCTCCTACTTTGCTAGCATTACTGCTTCGTAGAAGGAGGCGACCGCCTGCCACTTCTCCTCGCTCCGGACCTGTACCAAAGCCCGGCGTTGTAAGTGTGTATGTTTGTTAAATTGTTGCTTCTTCACGTTTGAACGAACTGAAGCTGAACAGCTTTGGATGAAATTTGACACATAGATAGACCACATCTTAGATAATTACACTGGATAAGTTTTTATCCCGGAGAATGTTCCCTTAGGACAATTTTCTACTTTCACTGAGGCGAAGCCGCTGGGAGCAGCTACTACTATTTTTTTTTGTTCTTTCTAGGTCCTTAATCAGATCAATTCTACTTTATTTGCAATTAGTAGAATCTTCAAGAGCATTATTAAAAACGGGAGTTCCTTAGGGCTCAATTCTAAGTCCAATCGTGTTACCTATACATCATTGTGCCTTCTCATCATATTTTTGCGGTATACGCTTAAATTATTTACGATTCCTTTGTGTTGGATATTAAAACGTCTTACAGTCAATGAATACCTGAAACATAATATTCCCTTGAACTTAAAGACAATAAACAAAAATGATTTCACATAAAAATAAATTACAGAAATTAAGTTAGTAATTACCTGTTCTCTTAAAATAAGTGATGTTTTACCAAACAATAGCGTTTCATTTTAAAACAAATTTGTACGGCACGTTAAATAAATTTTTGTAGCATGTCTTTCAGAATATATTTTATTTTTTGTGGGCTATTATGACCTTACAACCGTATTTTTTGTATTGAATGGCCAACTTTGGCGTTTTCATTCAAAGAAAATGAAAGACTTCGACAGCTATAACTTATTGAATGAACGAGAACTGAGTAATTTACGATCATTTGAAATCGTGCACTAGCTTCAGACATCTTATAAGTGTCGCCTTAGTGAAATATGAAATATTTTAAATTAAACTGATTATACTTCATAGCGGCCTTGCTTTACGCACTTTTTTCTGAACTAAAGATATATTAGCTAAGATTTTAAAAAGGTCAGAAACTAGTGTACTACCACAACAAGTTAGTGTGCTAATTTCTCTGATCATCATAATCATCTTTCGATCCAGTCTTACCGGTATATCGTGAATACCAGTAATTAGTACTTATTTAACATAGATCAGCCTATAATTTTTCGACTACTACCCAGTGTCCATCATAAATTAATAAACAAAGCAATGCTCTGTTTACAAACCGTTTGTATTGCGTCTGCTTCAATGAGCTTATATTACAGTTCGAACGGGCTTCAATTAATATAAATTGCTAACATTCACTGTGTCGACTGATTGCTATGCGCCTTTCTGTTTATCGTAATTACTTGTTGCTTCAGTAACGTCGTGACGTACATCAAATCTTGTGTAGATACAATCGTTAGCAGCTGTTTTTATCTATAGTTTTACGATTTTGTTGAAGGTCATCTTTTACCTCTTCTACTTTTAATCAACGTATTTAACACAAGTTTCTGCCAGCGGATTTACCCTCGTGAAAATAGAAAATGTTTCTTCTTCTTTTCGATTTGATGGTAAACTCTTCAAACTGTTAGGACCCAGTAGGATAGCTACGTTAACTGCAGCAGCGGTATAATAATAATATAAGCCTTTATTCAGACAAAAATATGTTAGCACAAAATAAACTTAAATTAACGACTCTGCTGAGTCGATGACACCTCCAACTTTGTCTGTTTGCACAATTTTGGCAAAGGCCTCCTCCATTTCTTTCTACTCTATTCTGTTTATCGCATTTCTAGTCCATTTTCCCTTCTATTGTTTTTGTCTCGTCTTTCCATTTTCAAAACTGTCCGCTTTCTTTTTCTATTTCTGGTTACTAGAACACTATGCTTTTGTTCCACTTCACGATACCTCTTATTATAGGACCTGTCTATTGCTAATTAAGTTTTATTATTTTAGTTGTAACGTTCTCTATTTTTGTGAATTTCCTGATAGTTTCGTTACGAACTCTGTCAGACACAGGGTTAGCAGCAGCGGTGGCACTCATTAAATCCTCCAAAGTGCAGGTGTATGGGTATTTGGAGCACTCTACCGTGTGGCTCATGTTTTGAACAAGGGCACCGCACTCACATTGAGTATCCGACGGGTCTATAAAACTCCGTTTGGCCTAGTAAGTAAAGTAGAAAATATACATATGAATATATAATATATGGCTAAGCAATAAATTTGCTTTCTACTGGTGAAATAATTTTCAGAATCTCTACATATAAATTTACAAATTGTACGTCTTTATAATATTGGTATAGATACATAAGATGTACCTATGTATGTATGTATGTATGTGTGTCATTCCCTCTAATGAATAAACGGTAATTTGTCAATACGATTATTGACAAAGCACTGTTTCCTCATCAGAGGGAATAAGACAATTATTAACGAAATAAACATTCTACTGCTCTAAGCTATATAGCTTAAAGTTTATAAGACAAGTTATAAAAATGTTGACTAGGTATAATAGTCTTGTGCTTGCCATTTTCAATTATAACTTTTCTTATACGGAATGAAATTGTGAGACTTTCAACGTTTCAGTCAGAGTACCCATCACCATTCACCATCAGTCAAAATCAGTTACTATGATTAACCCGATTTTAGACTAGAAACCTTTTATAACATATTTTATGGTAGCGATTGATATTTCGGGCCGCAATGCTAGCAATCGATCTCCTAACCTATTGTTAAATGCAAATCTAACAAACCACATTCTTCACTACCAACAGACAATCGCCAAAATTGCAAAATAGCCTTGAACAAAGATAGCTACGATAACAATCGAGTAAAATTTTATAAGAATTAATGCAATAGCAACATAATTACATATTCAAGTTGTGTAAAGAATAATGATTCACGTCAATAAAAGGCAATCGGTAGATATACATGATAAGTGTTACCTATAAACATTTTTTTTAGTAAATAACACACTTTATATATTCTTTATCACTCATATAAGTACCTTTATAATGATAATAAACGACTTTTAGCGATAAATATATAATTAAATGATTTGAAACGGATTCTCAAGGATTTGCCGATGTGTTAGAAGACAATAAATTTTTGAGACGTGACATTTTACTGTGAGCTAAGTTTTTGATTACCAATTTGTAAAATTTTTGTTGTTGCTAGAATTTTCAATTTCCCTTCAGTCTTTTTTATAAGAGCTCATAGTGTAAGCAATGAGGTAATTAATATTTAAAGTATCGTCAAATGTATCACATTACTGAAAGATGTTGTAACAATTATTATTTCACCATTGTAAGCCATAAATGACAAAGTCTTATTAATGTTAATCTACCACGTATGTATATCTGAAGTATAGCTATGTAATCAAATTCAGATATTTTTATAAATATCTGAATTTGATTACATACCTAAAAAAATAAAGTTTGTATATGTCTTATGTACCTACTAGAAGTGATTTAACAATATGTATCGTCATACCTTTCAGAAATTGTATTAGTTCCAAATTAAAAAAAAAACTCACTCATTCATATTTTTCAGCATCGTCGCCTGTTCGTGGTCAGCCACAACTTGCAGCAAGTCTTTCTTCAGCTGCACGCCGGAGTCCTCGGCCTCTGGCGTCTCTTGCACGTCTTGCGCGTGTACTTGTGCGTCTTGCACAAGTATTTGCGCTCCTTGCACAGAATCCGCCATTGTAGCAACGAATCCGAATTACCGAAACCTATTATTTATAAATTTTAAACTGTTTTTGGCAACTAAATACAAAAAAAAAACAAAAAAGAATTGCGTATTCAAATGATTACAGTAAATTATTTTAACTTTCAAACGAAAAGTTCAAAAATTTATTAAATTCACATTGTGCAAATAAATTAATGAACTTTTGTCTAATAATAATTTGGTTTAAAAAAATATTCAGTTGCCAAAAAATATTGATTCCACTCGCGATTCTTTAAGTTATCAAAACTGCGCCATTTTAAAAAGGGAACACTGATTTTGCCGTTGAAAATAGGCTGAAGTTAATTATTTGGTTACCAGGCAATGATAATTATTATTTGAAAAAATATATTAATAAACGTTAGACTATTTCCTTACAAGAATACGGTGCCAAGTGGACGATCGCTGGTAACTTATCTGATATCAATAATAATCCGTTTATCATATCATATCTTCAGTTAATTGTTCCAATCAATAAGTAAGTAATTCACATTAACATTCTTACTATAAAAGGTAATAATTTGTGCTGCGATAATATTTGATAAATTGTTACGTGCAGCGCCATTTTCATACCTAAATCGGGAAACATAGGTTTTCAAAAAAAAAAAACATAAAACCGAACATAGAACCTTCTCCTTTTTGGAATTGATTAAAAATACAGCACACAAGTATCTATAAGTTACATTTGAAATAACTGAATATCTGAAAACGGGTCATTATAATAATTTAATCTTTACGAAACCTTTAACACCCAAAAAGCATCATAATACGATAATAATTAAAACTGTCTGGTATATTATCTATATTAAACCTAGTATATCTTTTGGTTTTAATCGTACCTATGCTTTGCAAATATCTTTTAGATAAGTACCTTTCTATTTAGTGTAAAGTGTTGTTAGATTCAAGTTTATCATATCCTTTATTTTTTCTAGAACATGTAATATGTCACAGTTTAATTACCCTAATAAATAAAATATTACGACAATATATATGTAACTGTTGATTTAGGACTGCGATACAAAGAAATATCATCATCATCATCATCTTCCTGCCCTTGTCCCGTGTTTATTTGGGGTCGGCGCAACATGTTTTTTTCTTCCATTCTGCGATACAAAGAAATATATGATTATAAATTTTGTCTATATGTTATTATGGAGATTTAGAAAAAAAATATTACAAAGATTTTCAGAACTTATCTTTCCTTGCAACCGAGCATGCATTTTAGCATATGTAATACAGCGCCATCTGTTAAGGAATAGATGAACTTAAACTAAAGTGTCAAGTTACAAAACTGGAGGCACTATCAAACTGTTTCAGTGTTGATCAGGTTAGTTTTTCTATTCCTTAACAGATGGCAGTAGTAGTCGAGAACTTTGCGTTTAATAACATACAAGAGAATAATAAAAAACCTACTAAAAATCTGTTGGAAGTCTTTTCGATGGAGTGAATGCAGGTGCAACGAACATCATTTCGTTAGGTTCAGGGTTTGATTCTAGGCCAGCCATAAAACTAGATGAGACATATTAATTTATATGTTTATTTATTTATTTTATAATTTATGTACACACATATACGTAACGTATGTTTGTTACTTCTTCATAATTCATGCTCGAACGGCCGCATGGATTTCGATTAAACTTGGTAAACTGGTAGACCATGCCTTGGAATAGCACATACTTTTTATCTCGGGAGTATGTTTCCTTGAAAGAATTTTCTACAATTACGTAGGCGAAGCCACTGGTAGCAGCTATTAGACTATTATTGATCCAAGCCGCAACTCGTTTTCTTCCTTCATAATATGTCTTTACTAGTGACATGACAATACCTGGCTTTTGTTGACTTTTATATACCTAATATTATTTTTTTAAACTTAGTTATTTACTATATTATTATTTTTTTATTATCGTACATCATAACCTTTCATGAATCAGTCTGTCTATAAGTGAACCGCATGAATATCCGTTCAGTAGGTTTTGATAGTATCTCGAACAGACAGACAGTCACAGTGGGCGAATCGGGTATACGGATGGGAATACGGGTTCCGTTTTTACCTTTTGAGGTACGGAACCCTAAAAAGAATGAAAGAAAGAAACATTTATTTTAAACTCGCACTAATCAATTTGAATAGTTTTAAAATAAAAATACAACATTAAAAAGAATAAAAAAGACGCGCGAGACCAAAAAAGCTCCTATCTCAGCATTATATGACAAGTGACAAGCCACGAGACAAAAATAATAAAAAAAAACACAAAAATTAAATTACTTTATTACTTCACAAATTATCAATAATTAAATAGATTTATCTCTAATTGTGGGAACGCACTTAAGCTATATGCTAGTTGTGTCAGGCCGTAGGTCAGTGTCGGGGCGACAACCTGACACAATACGATAATGACAACACTGTGAAGACTTGTGTGGGGGGAAGGGTTTCATGGCTGACTTAAGAGGGCTCTTCCCCACTCGCCTATCGTCAACATCGAGCGTGGTTTAAAAGCTTGTTGCTTCATCCAACGCAATCCACCGCAACGTTTTATGAAGAGACGATGCAAAAAAGAGAGATAACTGTATAACCTAAAAACTCTGTTGGCATTCGGTAATTTCATGATTTACTCGAATATTTCACAAAACTTGTTACAGGAAATACGTGTTTTTTTAAACCCTTATAAGTTTTTCAGAAAAATTTTAGTCATTTAGAATCTCGATTAAATTTGCAAGGCTTCTATTGATGTACTTTTTTACATTTTTAATATATGAGTACATTATGGATGGCAAAAGTTCACGTAAAATAGCAAATTTTCTAAAAAAGGTATTTCTAGATTTTATTATTATTAGTTTTACACAAATTTATGTTTTGATTTCTATAGAAGCCTAGGTGATATCCACAAGATAGCTGTGTATCCAAAATATCTAGAGAAAGATTTGTAATAACATATTAATCACGTAAGAGCGGTTGTATGAAAATGTACCTCGAAAAAGACGCTTTTAAGAGGGCCTTCCCTGAACCGTCTATCGTCAACGTGAGCATGGTTTAAAAGCTCTCTGTTTGATCCAACGCAGTGTATGATAAAGAGGCAACGCGAAAAAAGAAATATAATTCCTGAACGCTGTTATTTATATTCTATAGATATCTCTCTCCTCTTCTTCTTTGTCCAACCCTCTTCCCAGTTTAGCAGCTGGGGTCGGGTCTCCTTGTATTTATATTCCGTCTATATAATACATATTATAATAAATCTGTAGAAGTTTTTAGTTGTGCGCGCATCACGTAAAATGTACGAAATCGATTCAGATAACTTTTATACATTAAAATTGTGTGTAACTTGATATATTACTTAGGCTTTGTTTCATCGCAATCGGTTGACTATATCGAAAGATATACTACATTAATTGACTGTTAGGCGGTACGAAGTTCGCCGGGTCAGCCAGTATTTCATAAAAATTGTTTCAGGAATAACGTGTTTTTTTTCTAATCCTAAAAGTTTTTGGAAAAAATGAGAATCGGATTAAATTATATACCGAATTATTTTCAAAGACACTCTATTTTATTTAAAACTTAAGTCAACCATGAAAATATAAAAAAAGCGAACACAAAAATCTAAGATGGCTTCTTGGTGGCCTCATCTACTTTCACAGTGACTTGTTCATCCTCTCTCTGGAACAGGTAGCTGGTCCCAGGAGTTGTGCTGCTGCTCTGGCTGTAGCCTTGCTGGTAGCCACTTTGGCCGTGGTTGGCTGTTTGGCTATAAGTGGCTGGTTGGCGGCTAGACTGCTCGTAGCTGTTCTGGCTTCGCTTTGAGTCCTGGTTGTAATTGTCTCGGTTGTCTAGTTTCTTTACGCCACTGAAAAGGAGATGATAGATCTGTAACTTTATATTAAGGAGGTAACGGAAACTGCGGTTGGCTAGTGGTAATGGCCCTGACTTCCGAGTAGTAAGTTGTGGGTTCAAACCCAGCCAAGCGCATTAGTTTGTGTAATTTATTTCATCAACACTGCTATCAAAACGTTTCACCGTTTTGAAAGCCTGTCCTAGAACCAAAAATTCGAAGACATGTGACCTCCACCAACCCGCACTGGAGGATTACAGCCCATTCCCTCTCCGAAAGAGGAGGCCTGGGTCCCAGCAGTGGGGATATTATAAGGCTGATTGTGTACGTTTGTAGGTATGTAACGGAAGTACTTAGTTACCTAAATCGGAATCGAATATGGAACCGAAGTTTTTAAATTTATTGGTCGGAATCGGAGCCGAAATCGGTACCTATCAAAGGTGCAAATTATGTAACAAATCAAATTAACAAGCCATTTCAAATCTATCAAGCGGGATTTTTTTGAGTGATGTTCAGTGCCTGTTTTAATTATTGATTCGCAAATTGGGTCCTAGGATAGTTTTTTTTTCGGTAGGAAAATCACCCCCGCTCTTGGGCGGAGCGCTAGGGTGTGTAAGACTTTTACTGATTAAAAACCTACTCCTGTTCCTTCGTTGCCTTTCATACCAGGGCCGAGTCTTCCTTTCAGAAACAGACCCTTGGCCCTAGTAGGCTTCGATCCTGCTGGGCCCCCACGGCTTGCTGACATCTCCTTGAGGTGCGCGTGGAAAAGTACGCGCCGTCGACGACTTGGGCTACGTCCGGACGCTTACCGGACGATCGGACGGCGAGTTACACATTGCTCGCCGTCCGCAAGCCCACGCCTACGGTGGCCGGAAAACGGGATCAGGATCCCGGCAGCTGGGGCGTGAGGGCCGCGTTCCACACGTGCACGTGCGGCCTCTTTCTTTGCTAACGTTACTGCTTCGCAGAAGGAGGCGACCACCTGCCACTCCTCCTAGCTTCGGACCATGGCCTGTACTAAAGCCCGGCGCAAGAGATCGTTGCCGCCGATCTCCCCCTCGAGGACATGGCGGTGCTCTGCCCAAGCGGGGACACCTCTACCGTGTCCTCCAAGCGGTCCACACAGTGGTGACACCCGGGCATTACTTTAGCACGATTCCGATGTAGGGACTTCCCGAACTGACCATGTTCGGTGAGAACCTGCGTCATGTGGAAGGTCTTTCCTAAAAGATTACAGAAGATTAGACTTACCGCCATAATTATGGCGTGCCAAGTCCTAGGATATTGTGATGTAGTTTTGTATCTCAAGTGTCTACACAGCGAGACAATATGTGGAATCATTGAAACAGGCGCGATCTCGATAAAATGGAGCTGAGATTTTTTTTGTAGTGTTGACTTCCTCAGCAAAGTTTGTCGAGAAGGCAGACTCGAGACATATACTGCCAATTACCTACTACAAAATACGTCGCGGGGTCAGAACCTGGCAGGTACTTTACTATTTCATCACCACTGTTCTCAAAACGATGAAGGAATAAAAACCGGGCAAGTGCGAGTCGGATTCGCGCACTGAGGGTTCCGTACAAACTTACCTATGAAATCAATTCAATTCACAAATCGAATCTCGTAAGATTTTTCCGAATCACAAAAAAGTTTTTTTTTGTTACGTAACTCGTTTTCAGGTTTTTTCCTATACTTGTGCTGTGTACCTTGCATCATGCCAAATTTCAGGATTCTAGATCAATGTGAAGTACCCTATGAATTTTGATCCCCTTGAGAGTGTTAAAATATACGTATTTTTGCGACATAAACGGCCATAATTTTTTTTCTCTTTAACTTAGAAGTTTTTTTTTTTCACAGCTTTAAGGGACCGCAGACCTGACTACATGTTTTTAATTTCAACTTCATACCTCCATGCGTTCCCGAGACAAAGAGTCTTGACAGACAGACAGACAGATAGACAGACAGACGGACGAACAACAAAGTGATCCTATAAGGGTTCCGTATTTTCCTTTTGAGGTACGGAACCCCAAAAATATATGGAAACTGGTATCAGGCATGTCCTCGAACCCAAAAATTCGAAAACTTGTGACATCTATCAACCCATGCTGGGCCCGCGTGGTGGACCCCGACCCATGCTGGGCCCGCGTGGTGGATCGCGCCCCATTCCCTCTCCTAAAGAGGAGGAGTAGAAACTTTATAAAGCTGATTATTGCAGGTTTGCTGGGAGAAAACTCATTGCTGAGTTAAGCTCGCCTTTGTACATGAACTGTCTGTATGTCAATTTATTATGTTTTGTTTTTGTGTACAATAAAAAATTAAGAATTTGAATTATGTTAATACACCTAATCACATGTTAAAATTCTCACCTTTCATCCCTGTAAGGTCTTCCCACACTATGCCATCCACTACCGCTTTGTCCATATCCAGCGAAGCTTTGTCCATAAGCGGCCGCTCCCGCTCCTTGGCCGTACCCTCCCTGGCCATAACTGGCCCCTTGACCATAACTGGCACCTTGGCCATAACCAGCCCCTTGGCCATAACTGGCCCCTTGGCCATAACTAGCCCCTTGGCCATAACTGGCGCCGCCTTGACCGTAACCACCCTGGCCGTAGCTAGCGCCTTGGCTGTAACCACCGCCGCTTTGTGCGTAGGGGTCGCGGTAGGTGCTACCGTAGCCGGAGTAGCCCACGCTTTGGTAGCCGGTGTCTTGTGGTCTGAAAATGGGAAAGAATATGCAAATTAGATACGATTTTTTTGAATGAGTTAAATATGCCGTGTCTAGGACATCCAGAACATGATTCTGAATTATTGATTAGACGAAAAATTTCAACATTGGGGTGTGTGGAATTTTTCGTCTAATTAAAAAATATCTGTACTTTATTTATTTTAATGTATTTAAAATGTTTCCAATCATTCCAAATGCCATCTTTAATTAAAAAGTAATTCAAAATCTATATAAATTAAAAATCTATATATATAGCTACTTCTAGTTTTATTTACATTGTGTTTGTGTTTTTGGTTGATAAAAAAGAAAGTTAATTACTTTTTATTAAAAACTTTATTGGGATTGACATTTGCATTGACATTGGCATTGACATGTCATTTATTGATAATTGTAATTATTTATTTTTCTTGTTTTCTTTTTTACATAGAGGCTATGTAAAAAAGTTAAAAAAAAAAAATTGTGAATGTGAGAACACTGTAGACTTCGCGAATTCTTAGGTTACTTCCTATTACGACTCACTTTTTTTTTATTATGATTATTTTTATTGTGCTTTTGGGTACAATATCGACTGGTCTACACTGTTCTTACATAATGTCTATTAATACTGTAATATGAAAATATTGTAAGCAATCACTTTTTTAAAAGAGTAACCATGGAGTTTCTTGCCGGTTCTTCTCCATAGGAAACGACCAATTTGGAACCGTGCACTAGCTTCTGACGTTTTATAAGTGCCCATGTAAGCATATGTGAAATAAAAACTTTTGGCTTTGACTTTGACTTTGACTTTGATTGATTAGGATAACGGTGTCATATGGTTGAAAATAAGTTTTTTGACCCCAAATATAATGTAGAAATAAATAGCCAATTATAATTCAGTGATTTTATTCCACGCGGAATACCGGTTTGCTGCCAAGTATGCAAGTGTTATAATAATAATCGTTTATTGTAAGCAAAATACTAAACACTACACATACAAAGAAGAAAGAAAGAAAGAAAAATATTTTACATAAATAGGTCCACTATGTACATAAATATGTACATAGTGGACCTATTTAGACCGTGAGACATATTGTTATTGTTACTTAACTTTATTTCTCCATATTTTTTTTATGTTTAATTTTAGTTTGCAAATCAATTACTTGTTGATTCATGAAGAATAGAATAAACACATCATCATCATAACCATCATTATTATCATGGTGTGCCAAATAAACATAATTTTCTTTCTTTCTTTTCTTCGAAAATACCCATATATAAATTAAAAACAGGGTAGGTGCGAGTCGGACTCGTGCACTGAGGGTTCCGTATAAACTTACCTATGAAAACACTTCGATTCCCGAATTGAGTTACGAAGATTTTTCCGAATAGCAAAAAATATTTTTTTTTTTGTGACGTAACTACAAATTTACAGTTTTCAGATTTTATTCCTACAGTAATGCTATGAGACTCTGCTTCATGCCAAATTTCAGGATTCTAGGTCAACGGGAAGTGCCCTATGAATTTTGATTCTCTTGAAAGTGTCGAAATACACGTTTTTTGCGACATAATCGGTATCTTTTTTTCTCGTTAACTCAGAAATTCGATTTTTTCACAGCTTCAAGGGACGGCATACTTGAGTATATGGTTTTAATTTGAACTCGATACCTCCACGCGTTCCCGAGATAAAGGGTCTTGACAGACAGACAGACAGACGGACGGACGGACAACAAAGTGATCCTATAAGGGTTCCGTTTTCTCCTTTTGAGGTACGGAACCCTAGAAAAATCATACAAGTGTATAAAAGTAAAGTCTTCTCTTCTTCTTTGTCCAACCCTCTTCCTAATTTAGCTGAGATCGGGATAAAAGTATCTAAAATCTTCTAAAAAAAAATAAGTTAGTTTTAGTTTCTTACCAGTTCTTCTCGAAACGAACAATTGGAACCGTACGCTAGCTTTTGACATTTTATAAGTGCCCATATGCCCAGTGACATAAAATATGTCAATAACCCGGTTTACACGTACCTAAAATGCAGCATGGAAAGAAAACCGACTTGGTATGATGCTTCTGCGGTTTCTTGTAGTGAGAAATGGGGAGTAATTTATATTCCGCGTTAAGTTCCTGTCGAAGCGGGAAGCGAACTGTCAAACTGCAGGGGCGCCATAAACAAAATGGTGGCGGAAATATTAATTTTTACAAAAAAACCGAAAAAAAATATAGCAGAGCATAGACTATAAAATATAATGCGTTCAATTTATAGGAAATTTATCCAAGAACGTAAGTAATCAAACTTGTTCATACAAAAGTAGGTAGTCTCTAAGTATTGAAAATAGAACCTACAATGAAGTGGGAGAGAGCGAACGCCGGCGTTCGCTTGGCTTTCGACCGAATGGCGCGATGACGTCACGCGCGAACGCGTGACTCTCGTATCAATATTAGAATAAAATAAAAAGTATAGAAATTAAATTCATTCACAGCATCGAGGATAATTTTCAGAAAACATACCATTGTGGCAACTGTCTGTCTAACAAAAACCTGTTAAGTATATAAATTCGTAATCCCACATCTGACAAGATAATTTTCAACAAACTATAGTATTAATTTCATATTTTGATCCTAAGCATTTCCCTAATTAAATCACGATTGGTTACTTATAAATTCAAAGCTTAAGGGTTTAGGTATACACGGTGTCTGTGTTTAAATTAGGAAAAAACCAACAAAAAAATCCACCACTGGGGGGTCCAGAATCATGTACTGAATCCATGGTATTCGTTTGTGCGTCGATGTCAAAGACACCCCTGTATATAAAAGGAGAAACTGACTGACTGACATATCAACGCACAGCCGAAACTACTAGGATTAGGAACGTGAAATATTGTACAGGTTTTCTTTTATAACGTGGGCGAGCACTAAAGGAGGATTTTCCAAAATTCACCGCCCAAGGGGATTAAAATGGGGTCCCAACTTTGTATGGAGAAACCTATTTTCACGCGTGTAGAAGCTAGTTTTATCATACATTTGTAATCATAATTGGTAATGGAAAATCCGGTATGGAAATAGTTAGTTTTATAATATCCGGTTAAAGTACCTGGAATACTCAGGTCTGCCCCATCCCGCAACAGGCGCAGCTTCAGGCCTGCCAGACGCAAAATAATAGCCCCTACCACCTGCGTCCCACCCCGCCTGCCCGCGGTACGTCTCGTCCCAAGGCCTGAAACTAACAAAGAATCGAACTTTATTACAGACGTACTGGGAGATGGAACGCACGAACACACATGACAAGCACGGCCTTTTTTTTGTAGGCCTTACATATATAGGTATTATTCTGCGGGGTTGTTCGAAAGAGCTACAGCGGGCCCTGCAACGTAAAGCGCAGCTAAAGAAACATAGGTTTTGGTCAGTAAAATACCGTGTCCCTGAAACGTAAAAGGCATCTGAAGGAACACAGGTGAGTTTTAGGCAGTAAAGGATCGGAGCCCTGGAACTCAACGGGAAATTGAAGGAACACAGGTGAATTTTAGTCAGTAAGCATCTGACCCAAAGCAGGAGGAGTTATTCGATGATGTATCCTTTGACTGGCCTGTTGGTCTAGTGGTCAGTGGCCCTAACAAATGTTTGTGTGTTGAGCACGATCTTTTGTTCTGTGTCTGGGCGTAATTAATTATCTATTATATGTATGTATTTAGAAATATAAAAATATGTATATTAGTTGTCTAGTACTCATAACACGAGCTCTGCTTAGCTTGGGACTAGACGGCGTTGTGTGATAGTTGTCATCATCATCATCTTCCTGCCCTTGTCCCGTGTTATTTAGGTTCAGCGCAACACGTTTTTCTCTTCCATTCTGCCCTGTCACTAGTCATGCTATCACTAACTTCCTTTTCTTTCATATCACTCTTCACACAATCCATCCATCTTTTCTTTGGTCTTTTCTTTGGTTTTTCTTTGGTCATCTTTTTTTTTGGTTTCCTTTGGGTTTGGTTTGGTTTGGTGGTTTGGTTTCATAGTTGTGGAATATTATATTATATATCCCATCACAAAAAGAAAACCTAAAAGTATAAAAAGCGGCAATAATTCCCATTTAATGATTTCCCACAAAAAAGGATAGGTATTATTGCAGTAATTTAATGGCTGAAAAAGGCTGAAGTTCGCTTCCTTGGGTCAGCTTTACCATTTTGTGCCGGTTGCTGTAGCTGTTCTCTAGTTTTGTTCTCTAGTCTGTAGTTGGCTCTGGGCAGTTGGAGTACGGAGGCAAAGTGTTTTGTGGGGGGATTTGGGCCGTAAGCTCGGGGAGGCAACGGGTGACTCCCGGTCCGGGTCGTTCTTGGTACAAAGGATGGCCATCGCTATTCAGCGAGGTAATGCGGCCAGTGTTATGGGCACTTTTGCACCGGGAACGATCAGGGGCGGGTTATGTATTGACATTTGACATTTTATATAATTGTAAAATGATAATTTATTTGTATTGCTTTTTGCGATTATTTGTTGTAAATGAAAAAAATTATATATTTAATGGCTTATTAAATACATAATTAATTTATTATTTTCAGTTTGTTTATATATTTATTAAGTAATAATATTTAAGATTAATAGTTAAGATGTATATATAAAGTAGTTTAAACCCAAAATTGTACGAGTAAAAAAAAAACTTTGAATATTATTTGAACTAACTTTAATGGCTTTGATACAAGCAAACACATAATAATCCGGAAGAATTTGAAAGCAGACTATGGCATCATTAATTTTCTTCTGATTTCCGTTTAATTGCAGTTCAAAACGTGTTCTCTAACCTTAGAACAAAAGTTATACATTAGTCATTTATGGTTAATAAAATTAAAACTATTTGTAAGTGCTTCGACCTATGTTTGAAATTCGAACAGAATGGATGGAACCAACGGTCAGTAACTCAGTGACCGTCAACGCGTGACCATCCAACGGAAAAACAAAATGGTGGTAGAAAAAATACAAATACCGCTTTGCAAATTAAGAGTAGGTAGACGCGCACAGGGCGACAGTATTTAGTACAAAAATGTTATTAGAATTAAAAAATATATATATATCTCTATAACGGGAGTAGATGACGCTCTTAGGAGGTGGTGAGCAGGGCAACCACTCGGAGTTTTACTCTTGTAACCACAGAGAAAAGAGAACTTTATATTTCTATTTTTAGGGTTCCGTACCTCAAAAGGAAAGAACGAAACCCTTATAGGATCATTTTGTTGTCCGTCTGTCTGTCTGTCAAGACCCTTTATCTCGGGAACGCGTGGAATTAAAACCATATACTCAGGTCTGCGGTCCTTTGACGCTGTGAAAAAATTAAACTTTTGAATTGACGAAAAATAAAGATACGACCGTTTATGTTGCAAAAAACGTATATTTCAACACTCAAGGGAACCAAAATTCTAGAGTACTTCCCGTTGACCCAGAATCCTGAAATTTGGCATGAAGCAAGGTCTCATCACAAGTATAGGAAAAAATCTGAAAACTGTAAATTTGTAGTTACGTCACAAAAAAAAACCTTTTTTTGCGATTCGGAAAAATCTTTTAACTCAATTCGGGAATTGTACTGTTTTGTTTTTATGTTTGTACGGAACCGAAGATTTTTTTGCTAACAGAGTTTTGGCAACAACAACAACTCATTCATACTTTCAACGTTCAATAGTAAATTTTGTATTAATAATCTTTAATCTTTGGAATTTGCTGTGCGAAGCAGCATATGATCACTCATATGCTGCTGTGCACAGCGAGTGTCAGGGAAGACCCCTTAACAATCTGCTCAGGGAATCTCTCTGCAACGCCTTAAGTGTTGAATTTAAACAACTGTGCACTGAATAGTTAGAATAAGGTTCTTTTCTAAAGGGCATTTAAGACGTTGCACAGAGAATGGACTGATGGTGGTTTTATTTACTTATTATTATTAATAATAATTTATTAAAGAAACACAGTTATTTACACAGTATTGAAATAATATGTCACATTAAAACTAAACAATGACCATATCTCGCAGCCTGTATCTTGGTGACCCAAACATTACACCAAGTTCATAACAATTACGTGCTTGCTAGCGCTACGTGGCAATATAAAATAGGTAAAGACAATAAATTACATAAAATAAATAGAAACAGTCCAGTAAGAATAATAATACATGGAAGAGGCAAAATTAAGTTTATAGAAGTCGTCCAAGTCCGTTCCATCATCGGACCACTAGACGTACGGCGTTGCGCCATCGGTACATGGTGGACATCCCACCGATACGTACAAAGCGTTTTGGGAACACATTCATAATACGTACAGCTAAGGAGTGGAATTCCCTGCCGGAGTCTGTGTTCCCTGATAGCTACAACCTAGGGGTCTTTAAGTCAAGAGTGAATAGGTTACTTCTAGGCAAGCGTGCATCGTCGGCCACATCATCGTTTACCATCAGGTGAGAAAGTGGTCAAACGCAAGCCTAACAATAATAATAAAAAAAAAATATAATATTAAAAACAGTTATAGAAGATGAGTAGGTGTGAAGTGTTAGTGAAGATGTGTGTTTTATCCGGTTGTAAGTAGGCAAGCTTTCAGTTTCCTCATAACTCCGGTCCAACAACCATTTCTTTAATTTTATTTTGGTCCTCCGAATACTTTACGTGGAACTGCAAATGTTTTACTTACAGCATTGAACACTCGTATGGGCAGATGAGGCTATTAAAACTTCATGCAAAACAAAGGCACAAAGGCAGGTTTTAGTTAATAGTTAAATAAGAAGCTTACACTCGATACTTCATAGGTTGTAACCTATACCACTTTCCTAGAAATAACCTATTCACTCTTAAGTTTAAGACCGCTTTAACTCAAGATTGAATAAGTTATTGACTAAGCAAGTGTGGTCCACCATTGACCATAGCCTGCCATTAAGAAAGATAGTGGTCAAGCGCAATAATAAAATTATTAATTGAATTATGCTGATGTGCATAACGTATGTACGTGCCGCATGCGTGGTTGACAAGACATAATGCACTAGGGCAGTCTACATATTCATTCAGATAAATTTCGAGATCTTTATCAAGTTTGAACATGTTATAGAACGATTATATGGACTGGGGGGCAGTAATGTTACTGGGGATTTGACTTTTTAGTATAAATAGGTCTACCGTACTACACCTTGGATAAATATCCAGAACCCATTGATAACACTAATAATTTGCGCAATTTTTACCTACGATTTTGCGCAATTGGACACCTTATTTTAGATTATTTTTATAAAATTTAATTATTAATAGATTGTAAATTCATGTAATATGTTATTAATAGGTTGTAAATATGTGTAGCAGTTTAATATAGAAAATATATAGCCTAGTGATAAAGTAGCATTCTACTGGTAAAAGAATTTTGAATATTGGTCCAGTAGTTCTTGAATTTATTTATTACAAAATAAAATCCATTTTTTTTTCTCTTTCTAAGTATTGTGATATCGAAAGGAGATCGCATAAGTTGTTTTTTTATTGCTAACGGACTGGCTTGTAAAATATATTTTTAAGGATTTTGCATTACTAGAATAGGTTTCAAAATTTATAGTTCGAAAAAAGAAGTGTGTTATGTTTTGTTATTATTGACGTGACTTTTATAATAAAATGATAATGAAATGATGTATTATTGAGCTTCAAGAAAAATTTAAAATGTATTATTCCTTGCAAAGTCGTTTTAGTCAAATAAAGATCCCGAACCGAGGCCTACCGTCGATGAGTTGTGACAGTATCAAAAGACACCTTATGAGTTTTTTTTTCTTACGATTAAACAGTTGCTTCGCGTGCGCCCACTCTTAATTCCTTAATAAAGAATGTCTGAACTAGTAACAGTACCCGAGTACTGTTAACATAAACCCGCGAAACATCTGATTGTCTTGCAAATTGGATAATTGACCGGAATCAGAGGAATCCCGAGATTATACATATAGTTAAAGACTTTGCGGTACTACGTTTGTAGGTTATTGTAAGAAGTAGGTTTATAATGTGATTATAATTCGTGAGAATGAAATGCCTATTGTTTGCGGGTAACTAGGTAAGGCGTAAGGTGGTGATCCATCTCTTGAAAGCTCGTCGATGGCGCGTAGTAGTAGGGATGTCAGCAACCGTAGGGGCCCAGCAGGGTCGAAGCCTACTGGGGCCAATAGCAGAGGTATGATTGGCAACGAAGGAACAGGAGTGCGTTTTTATTCAGTAAAAGTCTGACACTATCTCCCACTACGCCCAAGAGCGGGGGATGTCATTGGATGATTTTCCCACCGAAAAAAACAAGAATCTCTCGGAGTCGGTTTTTTTAAATCATCTTCTTCACCATCATATCAGCCGAAAGTCGTCCACTGTTGGACATAGGCCTCTCCCCAAGGCTCGCTATAACGATCGGTCTTGTGCGTCTCGCATCCATCGGATTCCCGCGATCCTCAAGAGGTCATCGATCCATCTTAGGGGAGGCCTTCCAACGCTGCGTCTTCCGACACGTGGTCGCCATACCAGAACCTTTCGTCCCTATCGACCATCTGTTCTGCGGTTTGGCGATTCTTCGGGCTATGTCTGTATTCCTTGATTTTCTTGTGGATATCTTCATTTCTGATGTGATCACGCAAGGAAACTCCGAGCATAGCTTTTTCCATTAACCTTTGAGTAACTTTTAAGTCTTCTGATGAGGTCGATTGTAAGTGACCACGTTTTGGAGCCATATGTCATCTGGCAACACGCACTGGTGCGCACTTTCGTAATGAGACACTGTGGTATATTGGACGAATAGATAACACGCGGCATTCCGAACGCTGCCCAGCTGAGTTAGATTCGACGATTGACTTCTTTCTCGAAGTTAGACCTACCCAACTGGACCGTCTGTGTCCAGTAAACGTAGTCGTCCACAACTTCGAGTGTAGACGTACTGTACTTTGGTTTTGTCCATGTTCATTTTAAGTTCCACTCTTTCGGAAACTTTACTGAGGTCACCATTGTATTGAGCTGCTCCGTAGGCTCTGTAATTACTACTATGTCGTCAGCAAACCGAAGGTGAGTGATGTACTCGCCATTGACATTAATGCCTAGCCCTCTCCATTCCAGAACCTTGAAGGCATCCTTCATTGTGGCCGTGAACAGTTTCGAAGAAATGACGTCTCCCTGCCATACACCCCGCTGCAAGAGGATAGATTTTGGAATCTGGTCCTGAGGTCAGACTGACATGGTGGCGTTGGCGTGGCGCATATAAGAACCTAAACATTTTTTTTACTTTAACGTACTCAATCATCTGCAGATTAGCAAGTTCATCTGCACTCTGATTTACGCAGATTAGCGGTAACATATACATAAATACGCGAATCAAAACATTTTTATGTATTTATTTTTGAATAAGGAACAACAAAAAATAGGTAAGAAAACCAAACCATTTCATTGACTAAAACCCACTAGTGGTAATTCAGTAGCACTTAGCGTTTCAGAGCGCGGTAAAACTTCCGAATATATACCCGAAACCCACCCGAACCTTACCTACCTTAAATTTCTTGCTCCAATCATAAAATTAAATTATTTCAAATTTTCTAATAAACAAAAAACCAAACAAAGAGTTTGAAATCACGACAAATAAATTTAACGCAAAACTCAAATCTATAACGACATAAAATTCAATAAAACAACAATGGCAGCCCATAATGGCAGGAAAATAACTTAACCTATAAAATTTTACCGTTACATTCCATAATTCGTATTGCCATTTTGAATTTTAGGTGAAAGCGTCATAATATTGATGTGTTCGACTTTATTTCAGCGCAACGGACATTGTATTGTTCGTTTATGTGTGAACGAACTTTGCAATCGTTAGTTTTATGGTCTACTTATATTAACGTGACACATAATAATGTAATTTTCAACGGCTGGATTGGCACAGAGGTTATGCTATTGGATGCTAGATATGGGTGACTCCTCATGTGCCTGTTCTAATAGCAATAAAAAAATGCTGGAATAATATAATTCAATAATCTAAACTAATATAACTTTTTAGGGTTCCGTACCTCAAAAGATAAAACGGATCCCTTATAGGATCACTTTGTTGTCCGTCTGTCTGTCTTTCTGTCTGTCCAGACCCTTTATCTCGGGAACGCGTGGAAGTATCAAGTTGAAATTGAAACCACATACTCAGATCTGTGGTCTCTTGAAGCTGTGAATAAATCTAAGTTAACAAGAAAAAAAGATACTTACGACATTTTATGTTTATGTGTTTAATCAAAATTCATAGGGAACTTCCCGTTGAGGGAGTATCTATCAATTGCTAACTAAAATCCACCTATGTTCCTTTAGTTGCCCTTCGATACGTTCCAGGGCCGCGAACAATATTACTAAGAGGTAAATATTTTTGTTCGTGGTAATCTCTGAAATATCTAAGTCTACTTATACGAATTTTTTTTCTCTGATAGAAATCACATCATAATTGACATGAGTTACTTTTTTATGCGGATCCGTTGGATTAGCCAAGAAAAAATTCGTAAATTTTGACAAAAAAATAATTCAATGTAGCATTTATTCTAAAAATTCTACGACTATGTATAAATACATTATTTGGGTCATTATCATTTTGTTCATTTTTGGTACAGTTTACGACTTACTTGAGCTTAGTAAACAATAGCAACCTCTTTTTAACTTCCTAACTTGATTTATTATAGTGAGATTTCATAAAACGAATAAAAAAATATCCCTTACCTGTCATGCGGTCCCCTGCCAACACTCGGGCCGTATCCACCGTAGCCATCATCATAGCCATCATAAGTAGGCCTCCTAGCTGGCGCTGGAGCATATCCATCATATCTGCTCAATCCATCATCATAGCTTGGATAATATCTATCATATGAGGGTCTTCTTCCTCTATAATCGTCATAGTAATCCCTTTCTCTATAGGGATCTCTTTCTCTTAGGAATCTATCGTAATAGTCTGGCTTATATCTGTCTCTGTCGTCATAGCGGTCTCCTCCTCGTCTCCTGTCGCGGTCTCTGTCTCGCCCACGATCCCTATCTCTGTCTTTATCACTCCCTCTCCGGCTACCACCGCTAGGTCTACTATCCTTATCATCGTAAGAACTCTTGTTGTCTCCATTATCTTCTTCCGTTCCATTCTTTTGTCCTCCTTTTCTATCTGAGTATCTATCTTCATCACTATCGTAGTTTTTTCGACTGTCATATCTGCTGCCGGATGTAGGTTTGTGTCCGCGTCTGTCGTCGTCGTATCTGTCGCGTCTGTCGTAGTCGTCGTCTCTGTCATCTCTGTCGTCTCTACGATCGTCGCATCGGCCGCATCGAGGTCTGTCGTATTCCAGTCTTGCGTACTCTAACCTGTCGTATATAGGTCTAGGTGCTCCATATCGGTAATCGTAGTAACTCCTGCTCTGTCGTTTTAATTTGTCAGTTTTCTCGGCTTCTGTATTGGTGGGTGTTAAGACTTCCGATAAGACAGTTTCATCTGCTGAGGTATATTGGAGGCAGGTTACGACGTAGATGAATAGGACCTGAAACAAAAAAGAATAAACAAATTAATCTAAGTATATCTACTTAATATTTTTTCTCGCTCTAGGGTGGGGCGAGAGGACGTGTCAGACTTTTACTGACTAAAACCCATCTATGTTCCTTCAGTCGCCTTTTGAATTCTAAGGCCACGGTGACTACTGATATTTACTTCTGCGACATTATACTCGGAGTATATCACAAGCTTTTAATGCATCCATTTTACGACCTAAACTGAATTGTAGAAGGGATGAAGCTATATAGGGTATAGGTATACCTCCATCCCTCTTACTCGTTCGCACGACTGACATTTTAACACAATATATCTTGGTTATAGTATATTTCTTTACTGTCTTGGTTCAACACTGCGTTCCAAATATGAATAGGATCGACTGCCATGACGTCACGTCATAATGTCAAATCGAATAATTAATAGGGTGAGCAAAACAATAAATTTTTCAAATTTTATTTATTTTCGAACTGTGATCGAAAAAAGTTTAATCAGAATCTAGTTCTTCAATTTCGCTCAACGCTAAGTTCTTCTATTCTACCCAATTTCTTGCAATTTGACAGTACGACGTGACGTCACAACATGGCAAGCGATCTTATTCTTATTTGGAACGCATTGTAAGGCCTGATCTCCTTTTCTTTTTCTTTATACTTAGTTAGTATGACAAAGTCTATTAATTTTCTGTTTTTAATTGTTTGATGCTTTGTTTTTGTGTACATACGAACTAAAACAAACTTGCTACAATCTGGAGATAATCTTATTCGCCGTTCATTTTGTTCGTTAGGGCTATATTTCACCGGGACACCATGGCGGCGCGACCAGCCGCCGCTACTAACAAAATGTATACAGCTCTATAGAGAGTTAGGGCTATATTTCACCGGGAAACCAATGGCGGCGCGACCAATTGCCACCATGGTGTCAGTAAGCTATCAAACTAGACACCATGAGGACACCAGAGTCGCTACACCTCACTGAGACAGTATAAAAATACACTTTAAGTGTATGCGTGCGAGTTGGTCGCGCCCGCCGCCAAATTGGTTGCGCAATCAAACGGACACCAGGTGAGTAACTCTCTATAGAGCTGTATACATTTTGTTGGTAGCGGCGACTGGTCACGCCGCCATGGTGTCCTGGTGAAATATAGCCCTGACTACGGTACGTCGTACGCCAGTCCTGCCCCCAGTAACGCCCCCACCAAAGAGTATGTGAGGGCTATATTTCACCGGGACACAATGACACCATGGCGCCGCAACTGGTCGCGCCGCCATGGTGTCCCGGTGAAATATAGCCCTTATATTGTTGACTTTTTGTACGGAAGGACTCTAAACGACATTGTTAGATTTTTATAACACGCGAATTATGTAATTAAAAAAACATGGCAAAAGAAATACAACTAGAACAAAGAGCTTCACCATAAATAATGCATTACCTACTCATCATGCATTATCTCATAAAGATCAGTCAATATCACGCTACGTTAACTATGCGAGCGAATTGTTTTATCGTTTTTTGTGCAGCAGTTTCCGCGTCGACACTTCATTGTGAAAAAGTAGTCGTAATTGTATTAGTGTTAATTTTATTTATGTAATTTGTCTGTCTATCTTGAGATACATAGTTGCAAGTTATTTATGCTGTTGAAAAAAAATTTAATGATGACTTTATATTCTACAGTTTGACCTATGACCGAGATCCGGCTTTGAACTATATTTACCCTCGTCTATAGTTACCCACTTTTTCAGAAACAATTAGTATTTCTGTATCGTGGTGTACATATTTATAATCTGTAGAGAATCTTCAATTGTTTAGTTTGGGTCATTTTAATACCCTCTATTTAGATCTAGGTACTTATTGTTTTTCAATACACTGACTCGAAAACCCGCTCTTATTCCAACGCTTTTAGAAACGTAATAGACTGTTTTCCGCACTAGTGCAGAAAAGTGCGCGTGCTTTCCCCCACTATAATGTTATTACATGTATCGTATCAGGCTGGGCGCGCGGCAACCCTCAGGAGTCGCTGGTCAACCCCCGTTTATACATTTCTTCGTAAGTGTATTGAAAAAAGTCGTTTGATACACGTGCAAATTTGTCACCGCAGGCCTCGGCTCCATAACACACTCGCCTACGGCACCTGCGAATTCCGCCTCGGTCGCAATGACAAACTTTCTGAACTTGTATCAAAATGCAATGCAATGTAATTTCTATTTAGAATATCTAGGAAATAGGCATTCAATTGCATTTTATTTTAGTTGCGAAAAGGCTAGGCCAGGGGTAATGCACAATTTATTGTTCATCGTGCTATAAAACATATAACAATTTCATAAAGCTGTCATGACATACCACGAAAGTAAGAATCTTGACTAGGTGAGTTACTGGATAGGAATCAGAATTAGTTGCTAATTAACTGATCTCTTTAAATGCAATCCTACATTCGTACTTCAATTAATTGTAACAGTATTTTTGATTATTCAAATTAAACTAGAAATTCATCTGATTTCTGCTATTTAATACACCCATCAGGGCCGTTGAGGCGGTCGATCGCGCGAGGCAACGGTCCTCACGGCCCAACCGCCGCCGGGACTCTGATCCCGATTTCCGGCCACCGTAGGCGTAGGCTTGCGGACGGTGGGCAATGGGTAGTTCGCCGTCCGACCGTCCGGTAACCGTCCGGACCGAGCCCAAGTCGTCGACGGCGCGTACTGTTTCACGCGCACCTCAAGGAGATGTCAGCAACTATAGGGGGCAATCAGGGTCGAAGCCTACTGGGGCCAAGGGTCTGATTCTGAAAGGAAGACTCGGCCCTGGTACGAAAGGCAACGAAGGAACAGGAGTGGGTTTTTAGTCAGTAAAAGTCTGACATTATCTCCCGCTCCGCCCAGAGCGGGGGATGTCATAAGACGATTTTCCCACCGAAAAAAAAATAAAAAAAAATCAGGGCCGTTAAAATCTTAAAAACCCCGGATTACAGTTACTGTGAATAAAATTAAAAAAAAAACCTGTATAATTATAATTATGTATAAAAATCTTCACATACTTATTAAAAAATAATAATTTTGATAATGAAAAAAAAAACTGATAATTACAATAGTTCATCTAGTATCTCAGGAACTATTTATATATCATATTTGCTTTTTAAATTTCATCCTCAGTAACTGTAATCCGAGATGCGCTTCACTAATTGCAAATTATCTGAGTGCTCCCTAGATGTATCTTACATTGGCGTCCCCAATTATAACGTCACGTGCCACCTCTGGCACGCGTGCATAGGTTCGCCATTTCTGAGCTAGGCAAGTGACGATAATAAACTTATTTTGTTCAGCTATTAGCAAGCATTTGATCTTTGTGGTATCAACAACGTAGCATGAACCATGAATTTTTCCGGGTTTATACATATAATTGACGAAACGTACTTATTATCTCTGAATTATACACGATGACAACCCAACGATGTTGCCTAATTTAACTGCCACAAAACCTTACATATTGTTGGTTGAAACTTCAAATATATGCAAAAAACAACATAAAATTGCTCTCAACGAGCCTATGACCTCTAAAGACAATGGCATGATATCACACACCATCGTAAATAAAGAGAAAATGGTCCAAAATGAAGGACACAACCTAATTTTGCATTGTTTTCATATAATTTAGTACAGGAAGATGGTAACTGAGCATTTTAGATATGAGAATTTTGTTGCATAATTCGTGTGAATTTTTGCTTTATAACAGTTGATAGGCTTGGATTGTAGTTTAGAGGTATGAGGAACAGAGTGTAAACTCCCACAAACATCTTTTGAAAAGGGACGATCCTCCGACCAGATAGATGTTTTGTCTGATCTGGGCAATTGCCCGATAGATGATTTCAAGCTGTTGTATATGTTCAAATCGCGCAGAGAACTTTAATTGCGCGATGCAGGATTTCGTACTCCAGTTTATTTATTTAGTTATTTATATACACACATGTTACGTGCCCTGCCTACACCAAAACGGCTGAATAGCGAGATGATAGCTATTTACGTCAATGGATATTTCCACACAAAATTGGAACACCAAGACTGCTGAGCCGACTCCTCGTGTCGCGGCCGATCACCTAATTCCAATCTGCTGATGCTGTATCCGCACTTCGCATTCGTTTAGAATATTGTATTTTTATAATAATTAATTCGCACTTTTGTACTAGCATCGTCCAAGTCTAGACTTAAGATTTATTATAAATTAATATTGTGATTTTAAAGTAATTAAACTTTTCTTTCTAATTAATTTCGTTTTTTTTAAGTCCTCCGGCTGTCACCTTCGTAATTCGCATAATAATAAAGAAAAGAAGAAGGAACAGAAGAAGTATGCTTATTTATGGTGTTGCTTATTTTTAAAGAAATCTCTTCCAATATACCTGCGAAAGCTGTAAGGTAAAAATTGAATAGGTATAGACATTCCATACGAATTCTATAGAAAAGTCACGAACTCCATGTGAAGTTGTTACATCTCTGTGCTGGGTCTAATAAACACACAGTCAGAACGGCGCGTCGTCAAAACATAACAAAAAAATTGAATCCCGGAGACGTACGGGATCCCGCATTCCTGATCACGCAAAAAAGGTGCGGGATCTCGCGTTTGCGGGATTGGATTCCCTAGCACCAACCATGCCGTCAATTCTTATTTTAATTTAAAAATATATATCGTTTTTAGTTTTTACTACAATAACCTAGGTACAGTCTATTTTAAAAGCAAATAATTATGTTACTAACAGTGTTTATGTGTGTGTGTGTGTGTGTGAATAACCCGGAAGTATATTAAAAATTCTAACGTTTTTGTACACTTTATTCCTTGTAAATTAAGTTTTTTTTCCTAAAGTACGAATTATGATTCATAATTTAATAATACTGTTAATTGCTAATGTACGTCACATGTAGATGTCTAATTATAGTTACTACAAGAAATACATAATGTTTAGGGTTCTGTACTTACCTCAGTCGGCATAAACGGAACCTTTATAAGATAATTTTGTTGTCCGTCTGTCTGTCTTTCCGTCTACGTACACGGATAACAAAAATATCCTATAAGGGTTTCGTTTTTGCCGACTGAGGTACGGAACCCTAAAACTATAGATAAATCATAAAAAACCGGGTAAATCACAAATCTTTTACGATTTTTTTGTTTTTTTTGCACCTGCCTTGTTTTCTTTTCACCACCCTAGGTTGACTGGTAGAGAATGCCTAAGGCATTAAGTCCGCATTTGTACCTTTGTGTTGCATGAAGTTTTAATAAATAAATAAATAATAATAAATGTAAAAGGTTTCTATAAATATACTAGTTAGCAAAAATTATCAAAGAAAAAATTGGGATTTGGGGTAGGGTGGTAAAAAATAGTCTTTACGACCTATTTATTGTCAGACTTAACAAATATACACAAAAAATATTTATAAAAACGGTCAAGCTGTTCCGGAGAAGATCGACAACAAACACTGAGACACGAGATTTTAATATTACATTTGCATTACTTTTTTAACTAACGAGTACATAATGAAGGGCCAAAGTTTATGCAAAATAGAAGATTGGATTAGTTTTACATATTTTTTGATTTCAATAGAAGCCCAAAATTACATCCACAAGATATCTATTTTTTAGTACAGATTTACAACATACGTACCTAAAGAACTGTATAACTTCTCAACCTACTGTTTGTTTCATTATGTATCTGTACTTTTTAGTAAATAAACTTATTATTATTATTATTATCTGTGTTTCCAAAATATCTAGAGAAAGATGAGTAATATAATCACGTAAGAGCGGCTGTATAAGGAGCTACGGATGGAGCCACGGAATCTATGGAGCGCTCTGGACTCTGTTATTTTAATGTTATTCCGTTTTTCGTTGCTATTATAATATAATACATATTTTGATACAAGTGTAGAAAGTTTTATAGGGAGTGTGATAGAGAGCTGAGGCAAGGGCTGGCCGAAGTGTATTGTATAAAGTTTCAATAAACTTACGAAGAAGTGTATAAACGTGGTTGACCGGCGACTCGTGGCCGTCGACGCGCGCCCAGCCTGATACGTAATACCTGTAATAACATTGTGGCGGGGAGAGCATGCGCACTTTTCTGCACTAGTGCGGAAAACAGTCAAAGTCAGTAAAAGCGGCGAGATAAGAGCGGGTTTTCGAATAAGTGTATTGAAAAGTAGTTTCTACCAGCACCTTCGCCCGCGTGCAATGAGAAAATAATCCCAAGGAAACATACATATTCCAGGACATCGTCTATCCTTGTACGAACTTTCATCCAAATCTATTCAGCCACACACGAACTGTCGCCTTAATAATATTAGTGTGGGACTTACTATTTTATAAGTATAGGTAATCTGAAACAGTAGTAAGCATCTTCGACCACATTGTCGTTTTCCATCAGGTAAGATAGAGGTCAAGCCCGAACCTATCAACAATAAAAAAAACCGGGCAAGTGCGAGTCGGACTCGTGCACTGAGGGTTCCGTACAAAATTACCTATGTAAATTTTAGTTCATTTCCCGAATGGAGTTTAGAAGATTTTTCCCAATCGCAATTTTTTTTATGTTTTGAAGCAACAAAAAATTTACTGTTTTCAGATTTTTTCCTATACTTATGCTATGAGACCTTGCTTCATGCTAAATTTCAGGATTCTAGGACAACAGAAAGTACCCTCTGAATTTTAATTCCCTTGAGAGTGTCGAAATATACGCTATATGCAACATAAACGGCCGTATCTTTTTATTTCGTTAACTTACAAGTTTGATTTTTTCACAGCTTCAAGGGACCATAGACCTGAGTAAATAATTTTAATTTCAACTCAATATCTCCACATGTTCCCGAGATAAAGGGTCTTGATAGACAGACAGACGGACTAAAAAGTGAATAATAATAATAATAATATTCCACAACTATCACACAACGCCGTCTAGTCCCAAGCTAAGCAGAGCTTGTGTTATGGGTACTAGACAACTAAGAAACATACTTATATATTTCTAAATACATACATATATAGATAAATTACACCCAGACACAGAACAAATGAATATATAAGGGTTCCATTTTTTCCTTTTGAGGTACGGAACCCTAAAAAGCTGCATAGTTAAATCACTTCAAACTCGCGTAGCAATTACACAAAAATCTTAAAACCGCTCCACATTCAAGAAGTCAAGGCGCCAAACAATAAAGCTATTTACACTTGTCTCCACCCCGTGGGAACTGGGACTTACCACAAATTATATAACTAACAAACATAGACAAATAAACCAGAGAGCTGACTGCATTGTTTCAAAGCCACACATCCGTTAAATAAGCGGCTTATAATTGTGCGCGACCGTGGGCTAATGGAGACAAAAGATTGGCATTGTGTGCCTAAGAATTATGACGTGGACTTTATGCGTGTTTGTTGGAATTTTTTTAAAATATAACATGTTATGTAAGGATTAGCCAGATGTAGTTTAGTGCAGAAAGGCTTTTGGCCTGCAGCGGGACATAACAGACTCATAATTAAGAAACAAGTGCGAGTCGGACTCGCGTACTGAGGGATCCGTACAAACTTACCTATGAAAACAGTTCAATTCCCGGATTGAGTTAGGAAGATTTTTCCGAATCCCAAAAGTTTTGTTTTTTTTTTGACGTAATTACAAATTTACTGTTTTTAGTTTTTTTCCTATACTTGTGCTATGAGACCTTGCTTTATACCAAATTTCAGGATTCGAGGTCAACTGGAAGTACCCTAATTTTGATTCCCTTGATAGTGTCGAAATACACGTTTTTTGCGACATAAACGGTCGTAACTCTTTTTTCCATCAACTTGAAGTTTGATTTTTTCACAGCTTCAAGGAACCGCAGATCTGACTATATAATATGGTTTTAATTTCAACTCGATACCTCCACGCGTTCCCGAGATAAAGGGTCGTGACAGACTGACAGACAGACGGACGGACAACAAAGTGATCCTATAAGGGTTCCGTTTTTTCCTTTTTGAGGTACGGAGACCTAAAAAGAATGTGTAATATGTATACCCCAGAGATCCTACCAGTTATAACTACATTGGAGGCGAGGACGCATCACCAGTTAAGCCGTATTTTTTTTAAGTTTAGAAAATCTTTAAATAACTTCTAGCGCTTTGGGTAGAAAAAGAGGAAGTGTCAGACTTTTACTGACTAAAACCCACCCGTGTTCCTTCAGTGGCCTCTTGCGTTCCAGGGCCGCAGGGACTCTATTGTACAATTCCATAGGCAGAGCCGTAGGCGGGTGGCGTATTTACATTATGTACATGGCCAGAACGCAAGGGCACAAAATAGATAAGCACAGAAGTCAATCTACGTACAAAGCGCGCTCGAGCAACGCACACATTGACACCGCTCACGGACACGATATCTCGGCTCAATTCAGCTCAATGCGAGCTCGAGTGCTATACGTTTTAGACACGCGTCTGTGAACTTTTTTGTGGAAAAATATACCAACAAAAAAACCTTATTCCAACAGTTCAGTGGACGGTTGTTCAAAAACAGTGAAGTTACGTTTTTTAGGCTACCAGTTGTTTCAGAGAGGTAAGTGGACATTTGCTTGTATAATGATGGTTTGTTTTAACATAACACAGAACAAGCCCCGCGCCGAGAAAGAAAAGATGATTTTGTGGCCATGTAATATTTTTACAAGTCAGATTAGGCAGGCATTTATCACCGCGCCCGGTCGCGCTCGGAAAGCTTGGCGCCACGCGCTGACCCTAGCGCGATCGCCGAGCATAGCATAGCATAGCATATGAAAAGTGAAGTACATACATGAGATTGACTTCTGTACCTATCTATTTTGTGGCAAAGGTGTGAAACTAGTCGCGTATATATCGGAAGTCACTTTTTAATCAAAGTCCCAAGAGTGGTACCCAAATACTTGCGTGTACTCCGTAGTGACCTAACTACCTAATCTGATTCCATAATATACAGTCCCAGTATGAATATGGACTAATCGCACGTAGATCGGAATAATCGCGCCTGGATTAACTTAGCCCCCCTAGCCAAGTTACAATCGTATCGTTCGCGCTGAACGCTTCGAGTAGGCCGCGCCTCCCATTCCTTTGTTCTTACGTCATCTCAACGCTCAGTCACGTGGTCCCGTCACGTCACTCTCAGTCACGTGAACGATACGATTGTAACTTGGCTAGGGGGGCAGGTTAGAATAGTGACCATTACATCACGATGGCGAGCGAACGAAGCGATGATGTGGGTTAGGTTAGGTTAGAACAGAGACCATTAAAGCGCCAGATCCCCTTCTAATGTTAGTGAATCATTTGGGTTAGGTTAAGTTAAAAGTCATTATTATTAATCTAATTCTACATTAATAATATTTAAACATTTTTCCATTATATGTATATGTCAGTGAAGTCAATAGTACGGAAGCTTGAGAACGAATGAACGAGCTAAGTGAAAAAAGACACATGTCTTTTTAACAGGATCTGCGCTGACGTTTGCACGAACCGAGCAGATAAAAATGTCGACCGCAGAGGTCCGGGGCTCTTTCCTCTGTCGGTAGCCGTGCGAACAACGTCGAGTCTCGGGGACTGTTTCACGGCTCGTTGTGGGAAGTGAATACCGAAAGCTTGCATCATAATAAATCAGTTGTGTGATCTACAATAGTTTGTTTATTGCTCGATACCCAGCCATCGTCCATAAAACAGAGTCCCTGGACAGAACTACAATGATGATCGGTATCCTCTGCCGACAAATATATGATTTTATATACATTTTATACCTCAGATTTTGTCATGCTTAAGTGATGTTAACTGTAGTATAGTTTGGAACCAGGACGCGCGCGTACACGTTACAAACTATACAAGACCAGTTCGCAGAATTCATTGTAATTGCAGATTTAAAAACAGCAATTCAAAGTATATTAGAGCAGTTTCCTATAGCTGCGTTCAGGTCATGTATAGAATGGAAATACGCGCCGCGTTACAGCAGGCACAGGGCGCGGACCTGACGGGATGCAGAAATGATAAAACCAGGGCCAAGATTTGTATCATTAATTTCATCAGTAGGAGGTTACTGTTTCACATTCCCTCCCGCCATGTGCCATGGCCTAAACCAGGGCCAGTCACTCAGGTTACCACGTCGATCGCCTCCACGTAGAAGCGGCGGCACTTCGCCCACGCGAAGCAAACTTCGACCATTTGCTTCACCATGTTCTCCGGGCGTTCCGGACAATGGTGACATCCGGGCGTTTCTTCCCGCCAGACCAGATCCGAAACATGTACCTTCCAAAACACTCATGTCCGGTGAGGATCTACGTCAGGTAAACCAAACGACAGGTCTACGTCAGGTTTGGTGTGTGCCAAATAAACGTGTTTTCTTTCTTTCTTTCTTTCTAGGTGGAAACTTACTAAGTTTGGACTTTTTTTAGGAGTGCAATTACAGAAACTGGTATCAAGCGTAGAAAAGGCTAGTTATATATTATTATGGGACTGTCCATCATCATCATAATCTTCCTGCCCTTGTCCCGTGTTATTTGGGGTCGTCACAACACGTTTTTTTCTCCCAAACTGCCCTGTCACTCGTCATGCTATCACTAACTACCTTTTCTTTCATATCACTCTTCACACAATCCATCCATCTTTTCTTTGGTCTCCCTCTCTCTCTCCATCCATCCACATGTAAACTCATAACTCTTTTAGTAACATGCGTTTCATCCCTCCTCTTCACATGACCATACCATTATGGGACTGTCCATAGGTTGAAATAAAATAATGCAGTGGCGTAAACTACCAACAGTTCATCTAGCTAGCCTTTAAGGTTATTTAGGTTAAAACAAACACTGACCTTTGCCCTTATATTTTATTGCTTTGAATAATGATGCCACACTACAATGCCTGTGCCGATGGTCAGATGACCGATATGCAGATGCATAGGCACCAATCATTAACAAGTCAACACACCAGTATACAATATGTAAAACTGCTGTCAGCTTCAATAAACAGAACGGCAACTATAAAATGTACCTACTGGATGGCCGCCGCAGCAAACGATGTTCTGCCATATAAATTATTGAAGAAAAAAATGGGGGGTGGAGGTAGGAGGGTAAAAATAGTAGGCTTTTCTCAGTCCTACCAAATATAGGTAGGTATACAAAAAGAACACGGTTAAGTGGGGTTCCGTACAAACTTACCAATGAAAACAGTTCAATTCCCAAACTGAGTTATGAAGATTTATCCGAATCGCAAAAAAGTTTTTTTTTGTAAATTTTTTATTAAAAATTATCTTAAAAAATACCTACCACCTACCAAATTTAAACGAAAATTTTCATAAAAATCGGTCAAGGAGGAGAAATTCGATAACAACCTCTTTACACTGAGAGATTTTTATAAATCTATACAAAAACATGCAGATGAAGTCGTTGCCAGAGGTACTTACACCGATTTCATAAAGCGAAAGAATAAAGTGGATATGCTTCAATCCCGAGATTAGTTTTAAAAAGCAGATTTTTTATTCGACTCTATCAAAAATATAGCAAAAAAAAATCTTTCTGCATTAATGACGAGGAGGAGGAAGTGTATAAATATTGTTAAACTTACCTCAGTTGACGTAGAGAACTTTTTCAATGAAAAATACTAATAAAAATTTTATGTTAATTATTTTTGTTTTATTTGTCTTGTCTATCTCTAAGGTTATTATTATTATTTATTTGTAACATTGGGCACACGGGATTTTTCATTATTTCAATCCCGGGAAGATCCATATTAATATCAACATTTCGATGCAAGTACATGCATACTACCTAATTCCGACCCCTAGTCAGGTATGTAATTCAAATTTCACCAGATTACGTTGAACTTTCGAAAAGCTTGTAGTAAAATTAATGTGACAATTTGTTCATCGCTGGTTAGTTTATTTATTGTAGTATACTTTACAAGCTTTTGCCAGCGGCTTCGCCTGTGTAAAAATATAAAATAATAGGTCTTTACTTATGAAATTGCCGTTTTTTAAAACATTTCAAAATACCCGTTTTGAAATGTTAAATCATTGGATTTACTTGGAATTATAAGTTCAAATAAACTTTTGAAATTAGGTATTTAGTGGTTTCTTTGTGTTTTGCAAATAAACCACTAAATACCTAATTGCATTTTCTGTAATATCGCTGTATTTATAACCATGAAAACTAAAAAAAAAAACAAAGGTTAGCTACTATAGTCGAATGAATGTCCAATCTTTATTTTCATTGAATACAGTTACTTTATCAACTGTTACAATAACGATTTAACACATTCAATATTTTTACATCACAATATCCTCTATCGTCAAAACAAATCCCGCCAAAAACTCCCCTAGATGTTTACATTTACAAACCGAAACAAAAAACCAGAGGCAAGTATTTTAAGCGCTTAATCTCTTGACCTCTAGTCTATGGTGATTGACCATAGAGTGAGACGAGGTGTCGACATCATTATTAGGAAACAATAGCCATAAGTTTACAGTTAGGGAACTTTATTGCCTTTTCTACATTAATTGCTTACAGATAGATAATTTTATGCTTGTTTTATTCAAAGCATTATTCGATACAATGGGTTACCTATATCTAGTACTACTAGCTGCCACGCGCGGTCACCGTTGTAAATTTATTTAGCCTACGTGCTAATTCAGAATATAAGCTATCCTGATACCAAATTTGATCCAAATCCGTTCAGCCATTCGAGAGTGAAGGAGTAACAAACATACCAACAACACACGAAAACCTACCTTTATAATATTAGTGTGAACTGGTCTAAGACGTGATATTGTGATTGTATCTTCCTACCCTAATCAGACCTGCCTAGACCTTTAGGTCTAAAATTATTTCAAATGTACTTTTATTTTTTAAATTGGACTTAAGTTGAAAAGCAAAAAGAATTTGTTGTATTACAATTACTGAATGAATCAAGGAATTAATAGTTTTTTTCCATCTTTTATCGTAATAGACTTGTCCAAATCCAATCCATTATCCACAGTAAATGCCCAGAAAGAATAGTAATTTCAAAATTGCTCCAATTTAGTTATTTATAGAAGTTATTCTGTACTGGGAACAGGTCTTGATCTCAATCCAGACGATGCAAAAACGAAACACAGTCATGCGAAGGACAGCAAAAAAGCACTCACTGCGAAGCTCTTGTTTTTATTAACTTTTTAAAATAACTTTTGAAACAATAAAACTGCACTTACCAGAATCAAAAGTCGTTCCATTTTGTTTTAAAACTTAACTATGAAATAATAAGTTCATTATTCGTGTCCATAAAAAAGCACAAAACGTTAAACCAAACTTTTTCTATTTTCAAAACCAAATTTTAAAAATAAAAAACTTTATAAAAAAAAAGTTTTTAAAAATTAAAAAGTATTCTTTATTTGAATATTAGTTGTCTATGCGCCGGTGGATACGAAGGCGCGTTATAGCGGACTGGCTACAGCGCATGCGTCCCCCGCTTATAATAATTATGGTGATCGTGTGTTTTTTGTTTGCCCATCCGCCTAGGGCCTACTGGGTCGGTATTGTGAAGGCTACTGCCGTTGTCTGTCTACCCATGTATCCTGCGCCATTGATCGAGAGTTTTTTGACTTTGTTTTCCAAAATACGTGGGCATGGAACGGGGTCAAAGAGCTCTTTCAGTTGAGCAGCAAGCTATAATTTGAACTTCATAATTTGACATTATTTTTCCAGTAGTATGTAATTTGAATACACAATTTTTGTAATCCCAGTCTTTTTTAGGGTTTCATACCACAAAAGGAAAAAAACGGAACCCTTATAGGATCACTTTGTTTTCCGTCTGTCTGTCTGTCTGCCTGTCAAGACCCTTTGTTTCGGGAACGCCTAGAGGTATCGAATTGAAATTAATACCATAGACTCAGGTCTGCGGCTTCTTGAAGCTGTGAAAAATCGAACTTCTGAGTTAACGAAAAAAAAAAGATACGGCCATTTATGCCGCAGGGAATCAAAATTCATGGGATACTTCCCGTTGACCTAGAATCCTGAAATTTGGCATGAAGCAAGGTCTCATAGCACAAGTATAGGAAAAAATCTGAAAACTGTTAATTTGTAGTTAATCACAAAAAAAGACTTTCTTTGCAATTCAGAAAACTCAATTCGGGAATTGAACTGTATTCATAGGTAAGTTTATACGGAACCCTCATTGCGCGAGTCCGACTTGGACTTGCTAGCTTTTTTAACGTTGAAAATCATCAAATCCCAGATTGATTTGAGACAATTGAGAAGCGTGTCAAGAGGATCATTGGCAATAATGCACTTGTCGAATCGAGGCTTCAAAGTCTTGAGCATCGACGACGAGTTGCTAACCAGTCGGTTTTCTTCCTTAGTCGGTTGCATTTCGGGGAGTGTGCGTCGGAATTGCATAACCTAATTCCACCAAGCCCGTTCTACCATCGGATCATCAGACGTACGGCGATGCGCCAACGGTACATGGAGGATATCCCACCTATACCTACTATGGGCACGCCATAATTATGGTGATAAGTCCCCTCTTTGAGGAGTGACTGGAAAGACCTCACGGCGTTCTTACCTACCGCATGACGCAGGTCCTTACCGGACATGGTAAGTTCGGGAGGTTCGGCAGCGGATCCGTGCAGAAGAGACGCCCGGGTGCCACCATTGTATGGACCGCCCGGAGGACACGGTGGAGAATACGGTAGAGGTGTGCCCCGCTTGGGCAGAGCACCGCCGTGTCCTCGTGGGGGCGATTGGCGGCAGCGATCTTTCGCGCCGGGGCTTGGTACAGGCCATGGTCCGGAGTGAGCAGGAGTAGCAGGCGGCTGCCTCCTTCTGCGAAGCAGTAATGCCAGCAAAAGAGGCGGCTGATCACGTGAGGCAACGGTCCTCACGCCCCAATCGCCGCCGGGACTCCGATCCCGATTTCCGGCCACCGCAGGCGCGGGCTTGTGGACGGCGAACGATGGGTGGCTCGCCGTCCGATCGTCCGGTAACTGTCCGGACCGAGCCCAAGTCGTCGACGGCTTGTAGTGTTCCACGCGCGCCTCAAGGAGATGTCAGCAACCGTAGGGGCCCAGCAGGGACGAGGCCTACTGGGGCCATGGGTGATGCGAAAGTGACCCCCGGGGCCCTGGAAAAATGATAATGGATAAATGAATCTATATGAATAGAAAAAATCACATTGGTACTTGCCTGGCTTTGAACCCGCAACCTGATACATGAGAGGCACGCCTTAACCACTGGGCCATCACGACACTATATACATGGCGGTTTAAAAAATAAAGGAACTTTCCAGCTAGGATTCGAAATCACAACCAACTCGGTGAGCCGAATCCACTACCTACCCCAAAAATAAAATTTATCAACATTAAAAAGAATATTAAAAGCTAAACTATAAACACGGATTTGCTAATTAGCATTGTAATCAATTTAAGCAACAACATTAGTTCCGAGGATATTGTCAATTGGTTTTTCCATTGTGTCTCAACACGCAAATCCTTCGCTTGTGTGAAGTTAATGGGATTTGTTACGCGTTACTTAATCAGAAGATCCGGAATCAAGCCAGAAAAACTGAAATAATATTTAAATAATTCTAATTATTATAACTCTAAATTATTATAATTAGAGTATAATATTTTTTAAGCCCAAGATCCATCATCGCTGACAGTGATAGTGGTGGACCGTACCGAGAGGCGTGCAATGATTGTTGATATAACCCGTCGTATAAAACGTCGTACGAGAAACTGGTAAAGGCCGAGAAAGGTTTAAGTAAATCAAGTGTCTTGACTTGACTCGCGAATTTGTCGACATATGGGATGTGGACTCAACGATCATTGTACCGATAGTCTACCGATACATGGCTTAATAGCCACGAGGCTGGATCAAGGGCTTGATTAAAAAAGCGGTACTTTTAGACACGGCTCGCATTGTTGGACCATGTATTCAATATCAGTGTGATAATGTTTTTTATATTTTTAAATGTTTTTTTTTTGTTAAAGATTAAAAAAAATGTGATTAATGTGTAAATAAATGAAATAAAGAAATAATTAACTAACATGAGCCATGCGTTGGAGTGCCCCAAGTGCTCATAATCCTTGGAGGACTTAATGACTGCCACCGATGCTGCAATTAACGTAGTCACCTACTGGCCACAAATATATTTTTTTTAATTATGATTAGGCTTGCGTTTGACCACCATCTCACCTGATGGTAAGCGATTATTTGGCCGACGAGGAGACGATGGAGCACGCTTGCCTAGAAGTAACCTATTCATTAAAGACTCAAAGACCCCTAAGTTGTAGAAGTTGTAGATAAGAAGTTTATCACTGACTAGATAAGATCAAAAATAAGCATCAGCCTATGCCCTCAGTTGGGATACAGAGCTCTCTGTGAGAGGAAACGGACCATAACCCTGCACTCGGGCCCAGATGACATGTGTCTTCGAATTTTGATTCTAAGACAACACAGTTCTAGTTCAAAATTCCAGGTAGTTTTTCCTCAAGATATGAGAAGAAATATAAATCATGTTGTCAATTCTTCTTAGATCTGATATTTCTGAAGCCTGCTCTCTGTGTCACCAGATGCTGAACATAATCGTTTTTCTCTAAATCTCGAGTCATAGTCACATTTTAGAGCTCCGAACAGTTCATGAGGACCACTGTTCCACTGCATATAAACTGCCAGTTCAGGAAGTGCGAAAGTCTAATGGTTTCGAAACTATTTTATTTAGTCCTAAATATTTGTTTGTTTCGTGAAGGCCTTGCATGGGGCTCGGCAGTCATCACTCACATCAATGATAATATCGTTGTTCGTTATATAACAATGTCCCAGACAGAATCTGCCTGATTTGAAACTATGGCATCGAATGTTGTTGATGTATTTGATTCCAGAATTTCAGATAATCATTAAACTATGTAATAACAATCTATATATCTGTTTGGGCAAAGTTCAAATACTTACCACTGCAACTTATCTGCAACCCATAATTTTTTTATGATGAACATTGTAGAAACGATTACATTTTATTCTGTGATTTTGAACGATATGAACTTGTAGTTTTCTACTAGCGTTAACGATTGTAACTATCAACTTGGCTAAGCCTGCTAGTGAGAACAGCCCCCCTAGCCAAGTTACAATCGTATCGAAAGCGCCGAACGCTTCGAGTAGGCCACGCCTCCGATTCCTTTGTTCTGACGTCATCTCAACGCTCAGTCACGTGGTCAGAACAAAGGAATCGGAGGCGTGACCTACTCGAAGTGTTCGACGCGAGAGAATCGAAACGAAACGGTCGTAACTTGGCTAGGGTGTCTGAACACCACAATATGTAAGTAATTGGTTATCCCCGATTTGTTTTTTTTTTTTATTATGGATACGCTTGCGTTTGACCACTGTCTCTCCTGATAGTAAGTGATGATGTGGTCGACGCTTGGTAGGTACGCTTGCCTAGAAATAACCTTCTTACTCTTGACTTAAAGACCTCTAGATTGTAGCTATCAGGATACGCAGACTCCGGCAGAGAATTCCACTCCTTAACAGTACGCACAATGAATGTGTTCCCAAAAACGCTTTGTACGTACGGGATTTTCACCATGTACCGGTGGCACAAAGCTGTACCTCTGGTGGTCACACCCTGAAAGTTAGGTCCTTTAATATTTTACGCACAGCGATGCATAACATGTCCACATCAGGTGCCATTAACTCCCTATGACAAATACTGTACAGCTAGTTTACTACGGTACTGAAAATATACGGTCTACACGATCATCTTGAGGAGGATGTGTCCAAAATGAAATAATAACAGTTGCAGTAATCTACGCAGGTTCTGAAGCAGGAACGGGAAGTGCTATTGTCTAAAACTAGTGGCAGTGTTTCCATTGCACTTCTTGTAGATGGAAAAAATATGGTAGGTGGTTTTTTAACCGACTTCAAAAAGGAGGAGGTTATATGTTCGGTTGAATGTATGTTGTTTTTTTTTTATGTATGTTCACCGATTTCTCGGTCAATTGTGGACCGATTTTGAAATTTTTTTTTTTTCGATTGGAAGGTTATGCTTCCGAATTGGTCTCATAAAAATATTGTTATGATCTGATCATGAACTTCGAAGATATGGAACAAAACTCCTCATAGGATCACAGCAGAACCGTCGTAACAAGTAAAATTGCTTTGTTTATACGTGTAGTAGATGACTGACTGAAGATAGAGGGGGAATATATTGAACTGATCTGATGATGAACCCTGAAGTTAGGCACCGGAACTCTGTAATAAATTAATGTAATATAACCGTGTTTGGGATTATTAGAATTGTCATGAGATGCTCTGGCTATAAGGTATTTAAATTTGGCTGAGGGGTACTTTTTAGTGGTGGTACCGTAACTAAAAAGTGTAAAATAAAAAACTTTTCCAAAAAAATATAACCGACCTCAAAGTAAAAAGAAACTGAAAAATGCAAAATTACTTTATTTCGGAAGTCGGTGTTAAATAACGAAGAGACAAAACTATTATAGAAACACCGACTTCCGAAATTAAAGTTATTTTTCAGTGTTTTTTTTTTTACTTTGAAGTCGGTTATATTTTTTTTGGAAACGTTTTTTATTGTATACATGGTGGAGGTTAAAGCCTGCAGAATCGTTCAAAAGAGTTACCATGGAAAACGACTGGGTTTTATGCAATATAAAAGTTTTTACAAAAAAAAAAAACCGACGTCAATATTTTTAAAATTTACAAATTAATTAATTTGTAAATTTACGGAAGGAACTGGACCTCACGACACAGGGTATCCTAGTGTGGGAGCCAGAGTTAAATTGTTTATTTTATTTTATAAGTCAACCGATGTACCTAATTTTGTGTATCTTGACTACTAACGTTTTGAACAAATAAAGATTATTATTATTATGATTATTATGTTAAAAAAAACTAAAACTACAAAATAACTTTAATTTCGGATTTCGGTGTTTCTTTATTAGTTTTGTCAGCTTCATTATTTAATCTCCTCCTTTTTGAAGAGGGGAGCAGTTATTTGATGATTTCTCTCCCCCAAAAAAAAGATGGTGGTTAGAAGAGGTGTTGTGTGTGTAAGTGGTAATAAGTAAGTATATCATTCCTACGTATCATTAAGCTAAGTAAGCGATAGACACTAAGACAATGTCCTTCCTTTTAGTATGAGGAGAAAAAATAAAGCTAGCCGTTAACCTATTTGACCAGATGTCTTTTATTTGTCTTTTGAGTGGCCTGTTGGTCTAGTGATTAGTGGCACTGACTGCTATGCCGGAGGTCATGGGTTCGATTCCCACCCAGGACAAATGTTTGTGTGATGAGCACAATAATTTTTTCTGTGTCTGGGTGTAATTTATCTATAATAGTATGTATGTATTTAGAAATATTTAAGTATGTTTGTCAGTTGTCTAGTACCCATAACACAAGCTCTGCTTAGCTTGGGACTAGATGGCGTTGTGTGATAGTTGTGAAATATTATTATTATTATATTTATATTGATAGTGCAGAGGGCCCTGTAGGGAAAGTTTTGCCATAGACTGGCAAAAACGCTGGCAGTGACCAATTATTTATTATTGGATGGATCCTGGTGATAGTCCTCTCCACCTTTGGACATCTGGAGTACCAGGGGCCAAACCGGTGCCTTAGAATAAAAAGCTCTCGAGTAAATAATAGTATAGATATTTTTTTTTTTAATAAAACCTCGGGACGCACATCCTAATTTCATAAACGTAAACAAATCGCATTTAATTTGTGAACGAAACCATCTCTATCGAGAAGCCCGTAAATTCTACGGATGTCGTGTCCGAATGGAAACAAACTAATTAAAACAAGTAAATCAAAAAGTGCCGGCACCGAACCGCGACCGACACGTCATTGTGCTGACTGCTGTGCCAACCAACGAACCGTACCATACACTACGCACTCTATCGTCAAATTACACTAGTCTACAATTTAAAAAACCGGCCAAGTGCGAGTCGGACTCGCGCACGGTTTCGTACTTAATCGTATTGTCCGTAAAAAAAAAACGGGCAAAAAAATCACGTTCGTTGGATGGGAGCCACTCAAATATTTATTTCATTGTGTTTTTAGTATTAATTGTTACAGCGGCAACAGAAATAAGTACATAATCTGTGGACATTTCAACTGTCTAGCTGTCACGGTTCATGAGATACAGCCTGGTGACAGACGGACGGACAGACACAGACGGACAGCGAAGTCTTAGTAATAGGGTCCCGTTTCAGCCTTTGTACGGAACCCTAAAAATACCACAAACATGATAATAGATGTTTCGTTATATTTATTAGGCTCCATAGTTCGAATTTGATAGTAAAAAAAATCCATCACGTCTAGATTTTCAGTTGCATCTTAGTAAAGTTAACTGGGTATAGTGACCCGCAAACTTCCGTTGTAAACGGAGCTAGGATCCTACGACCAGACGGATATTGGGACTGTTCTATAATGTTCTAATCAAAATCAAAATAAAATTATAAAATCAAATGTTTGTATTTCACATAGGCCTTCATGGGCACTTATAAAACTTCAGAAACTAGTGCACGGTTCCAAATCGGTCGTTTTCGATACGGCGTGCGTGACATTTAAGTACGTCATTACACGTTCAAACGAACAAACTCTTCAGCTTTATAATATTAGTAAAGTATATTTTGCCACAAAATGTTTCTTCCCTATTAGTCCTCATCTCAGTAAGCCATTCTCTTAATTGACATGTAACTTGTAATCTTTCACACAATCCATACATCTTTTCTTTATTTGTTCCTACTCTTATTGATATTAAATTGTTTTGACAGGCTCGCGCTTGGCTACTATCTGCCCTGATGATGTAGTCAATGATGGAACACGTTTGCCTAGAAGTAACCTTTTCATTCTTGACTTAAAGACCCCCAGGTTGTTTGTAGCTATCAGAAAACTCAGACCGCCGACAGGGAGTTTCACATCTTAGTTCTACGCACGATGAATGTGTTCCCAAAAATTAATACGTATGAGTGGATAGAATTCGTATAGAACTACGCACTCTATCGTCAAATTCAATTCAATTATTTTATTATTTTGTGAGATCAAAAAATTCCCATCAATAGTTTTATTGCCTGAAACATAGATTCAAATCATACCTATTCAAATAGCTACGGATGCCAATTAGTAACAAAAGTAATAAAACATTATTATTCTATTATCTACAAGTGTATTAAATAAACTGGTAATGAAACTTAACATTGCTAGCTTATCTCTGTATCCAATTAACTACCAACAAATATCAGGCAGATTTAAAATAATTAATTTTCATATGCGTGTTTCATGCACACACTACTTTCAGCAGCCGATATCATAATACAGGTGAAACTTTTTTTTTTTTTTTTTTTTCACCAACAGGTGACATTGACAATACGAGAATTTTGTAGGGCTTTTTCATACATTTTCTTTTTTAGAGGCAGCGATGCACATTGCCTGTAGCTAGCACATAAGTATTCAAGTAGTTTGAATGCCATTGTAGCATGCACCAATCAGACCTTGTTCAGATACACTGCCATGCCTACTTACGTTACAGGCAAGTAACAAGTATTGCCGCCTTATTAAAAAGCAAATATCCTAAAATGTGACAATAATTGCGTCAATAAATTTATAAATAGATAGGTAGTTCTTTTTCTTAAAGATAAGGGAGTTCGAGTGTGAGATTCTTACGTCACCAAAACCACTCGGACGAACACCATCAGCACACGAAAGGGGCCACAACGTCTCCTCTGAAAATACCGTATCGGAACCCCTTCTATGCGACGCTTTTAAGGGATATCTATGGGCATATCCCTGTGGAGACCGTATAGGGGTCACCTCTGAGCCTGTCTGGCCTTGCTGTGTCGCCATTATCCCTGGATTTATTTGGTGTGTTTTCTGTGTCCCCACCCTGAGCGCATGCGATTTCAAAGTCCCACCTTTAAATGATGCAGGTGGGGTCGGCGCTCTCACACCTTTTTTTTTAGAACAATCATCAAATAACTCCCCCCCCCCCACCCACTGGGTTGAGCGAAAGGGAATGTACAACTTTTACTGACTAAAACCCACCTGTGCTCTTTCAGTTACTCTTTGTAGGTATTTCAGGTCCTCAGTATCTCTTTCGAACAATCCCGCAGCTCAAATTTAACGCAAACCCTAATCATCAATATGTATGTAGCTAAGTTGTAAGTAGGTACTCTTGTTTACTGCAAACCAACTTGATAACGAGCTCGTAATCATACCCACAGCTCCCACTTGTACCTACAGCAATATTTATTGCCAATTACCGTTATTGCTGTAGTCAAACGTAGAATTAGATACATCCACTTATAAAATGAGGTTTTGCAATATAATTCGCGGTTCTTGTCATTTTGATCGGATGACAGATGTCGTTCCCGCCCAAAGCGGTAGTTGTACGCATGCGCGTGACGGCCAGAGACCCCTGCACGATGACATTGGAACTAAGTGATATGAATCATACATGCTCGATAGAGAATAGACTGAGCTTTCTCCATAGTAATCATACTCCATAGTAATCGTACCTTATTTACATCAGTAAATAAGGAACAGAAATTGTGAATGCTTTTGTGATCGTTATTTAGAATTCTGATTCTGAGGGAGTTAGTGATAGCGTGACGAGTGACAGGACAGAATGGAAGAAAATAACGTTTTGTGCCGACCCCAAATAAAACGGGACAAGGGCAGGAAGATGATGATGATGATGATTTAGGATTCTGATTGGGCCCTCCCAGGCTTGCAGTGTCACCTTCGTAAGAAGAGAAGAGTATCTACAGATATTGGCCGCACAGTCGCTTTGTCTCTTTCTAATTTCTACAGAGTGTTAAACTTTATAAGACGTTATAATATTATTCAGTCCATTTTCTATGTCTATCTATGGATATGATTCATACTATTTATGTCATTGGGGTTAAATTATTTTTTGCACAATTATTTCGTGTGATTGTGCAACTTCGCCGGTTATTCAGATGTCAGTAATTTGCCCAATTTTTTGGAAATCTGTGTTTAAACAAGGGTCAAGGTAGCTGTGAAGATTTGTAAGTTATGGGAACCCACGGTTTACGCACCGAGTAATAATATCTGATAAGCCTGCCACGCAAATTGTTAGGGTCATTTGCTTTGACATTAACTGACTCTAAAGGGCGAAGATTACTTTGAACACGCCACAATCACGGCAGTAAGTCTCTTCATTGAGGAGTGACTCTTTAGCCACTCCCCAAAGAAGGGACTTTTAGGCGACATAGAGTCCTCACTTTCTGCCTGATGCAGGTTCTCACCAGATATCGCCAAAACGGCAAGTTCCTGTTTCGGATCAAGGCGGAAGAAACATACAGTGGAATTTTAGTCTGCTCCGCTTGGGGCGAGCAACGTGTGTCGTCGGCGACCTCTCGCATCCGATCTTGAGTCAGGTCTGGAGCCAAAAGGAATGGGAAACGGTCACCTCCTATGAACTAGTAATGCAAGCGAAGGAGATGGTAGCGATGGGACTCAGGGATCCACTGTAGGACAGTGAATAGGCTATTTATTTATAATTCATTTATTTCAGAAATTGTCCATATGTACACAAAATTAAAATCAAGCCAAATAAAACGTTAGAAAAATAGACATTAAAATACACAATGCTACATAAAATTAAACTAAATACACAATGTTACATAAAATTAAACTAAATACACAATGTCATAGATATAATTAAATGAAATATAAATGAAATAATACACATTAACATACCAAATTAGACAAATACAATAATTAATACACACAGTCAAAAACAATGCGTTCAAACAATACGAGGAGAAGCGCTAATATGAAGCATCCACCTCTGCTACAGGGACAGATCCCATCGCTCGGACAAAACCCTCAGGAGACTGTTTGAGCTGCTTCGTAGACTGTAATCATCCAGGGGCGGTCCCCGAGTAAAATTTTACAATGCTACATGAAATCGCTTCATCATACTCAATTAACTAAACCATTAAACGTACCTAAAACTACTCGCTACAAAACCTAGCTTCAACACCGTCAATTTCTTTCTTTATGAAGTTAAATTAGCAAACCCTGTGTTGCAAGACGGTCTTTAACAAAAAGGTTGACTAGCTATACGACCTATTTTAACATGGTGACAGGGGCGCCGACTCCGTAGGTGCTCGGGGGCTCGAGCACTCATGAGAAATAAACAGTGGGTGCCGAGCACCCCTGAGAATAGACATCAGGAAACTGATCAGTAATCGCCTTTTACGTATAAATTATAGTATTTTTTGATAATAAAAACTAATTTAATTTTTATATAATGGTTTCATTTTATATTTTTATCAAACATAATTAGTAATTAAGTAAGCAGTATGTAAGTAGGACATTTATTTATTTGTCGGTCGATCAGCGTGCATTTCTGTTCTCACACTTCGCCACTTTTTCGAGTCCATCAAATGAGCATGAGCACCCATGAGGTTTTCGAAAAGTCGGCGCCTCTGCATGGTGAACTAAAAACCTCGGGCTATGGGGCCCTTCGCACTACTCTATACTCCTATGTGACCCAGATGCGGCCAATTTGTTTTGACGAATCAAACGAAGGCTATTATCAACCGAATTGATTGACGGTTAATCGATATTATTTAATCAGAATAGTGACTTTGGATTGCTGGTTGTGGTTGAGGCTTGAGAAGTAATGGAGTTAGGTGAATTAATTAATGTAAATATGTGGTTACTAGCTTCTGCTAACAACTTCATCTATGTAAAAAATATATCAATGGCACCTACTCCTGGGTTAAAAAAAAGTATAGATCCTAGTTCTGGGCGAGCCACAATCGCGGCGTAAGAGCCATCTTTGACGAGTGGTTGGAGAGGTACCACAGTGACTTCACCTTCTGCGTGACGCAGGTCCTCATCGGATATGGCAGAACGCAAAGGACCTCTGAAGGACACCAGTGGCCTTTAGTCAGTAGTTTGATACACCTGTTAGCTCCACCCTAAAGCGACAGAAATCATTGAATGATTTAAATATAAACTGTTGGTATTAACGTACATTACTGTTTATTGAATTACCTGAACGGAAATGCCACTCACCCTAATAAAACCGCATGACAGCAATTAAAGCACCTGTCAACAAAAAATACAAGAATATACCACAGAGGTCAATATTTTACCTAAAATCCGTGGACAATGGGCAGCGGTGTCAACAACCTTCCACCCTCCACTACACTATGGCAGGGGTACTCAAGCGGTTAGCCTTCCGAGTCGATCGAATTTTTTTTTATAGCCTATACTGTCCCACTGCTGGGCAAAGGCCTCCCCCAACTGCTTCTAGGCATTCTTTGGCATATAGTCGATCGCATAGAATAGATATATTATTCCCAAAAAGTAATCTTCGCTGTTAGTCCTTTAGGCGGCAATGGTGGGCAATTCAACGTGAATGCGATTGTGAAGTGATCTAATGCGGTACACGCAAATTCGACGCAACGCGGCGGTTTTGACTTACGTGTATGCGAAATCGCGGCTTCAGCATCATTTATTTAAAACAAGCTATCGCACCGCAAGAGTTCGGACGAAAAATCAAATAAACTGTACATGTCCACTCCGTTTGCTCGTCGTCGCACAACACCACGTTCCATTCGCGCCGCTTCGCTTCGTTACTTTTACGTCTACGTTCAGAGTAACGTACCGTATAGGCCCGTCACAACATGCGGACTTAGAAATGGAATTTATGTTTATTACATGAACATATTAATTTATTAAACCCAAGCGTTCGATCTCTCATTGCCTTTCTATTGTGTCTCTAATTACGGTATTCAAAAGGTTAAGTTAACGGTTTGACGGCTATCAATAAAGTTTAAAAACGGCGGCTCAGATAGGGCTGCCAAAAAAAGTAATCAGAATCAGAAATATTTATTTGCCAGTAATATAGTTACAAGTTTGAGATGCAGATCAGATGGTACACAATTGGGCGTTTTAGCTACATTATGCCATACTGCATACAAAATGCAATGCTAATTCGGCATTTAAGATTACCTCGTCGTTCGTCGATCGTCCCACGTAATAAGTTACCTAAAGTTGCCCTTAGGTTTTAATCAAAAAAACAATGAAAACGAGTCACCGTCCGCGTCCGCCAACAGCGATAACGCGCCGCACGGTGCGGCGGCGGTAAAAAATACAAATTTTTTAGTAATTATCTTCTTAATTCCTACCTAATGTTAACACTATTTAAGCTCCGGCTACTCCTGGACAAAAAAAATATTTAAATCAAGTAATATTTAGTATTATTCAACACGAAGTAGACAGTAGGAAATGTGTAAGGCATGAATTCTGGCGTTGGCAGGCCTTTCAAAAGGTGGGCCGATGACCTGCCCCCCTAGCCAAGTTACAATCGTTTCGTTCGCGCCGAACGCCTCGAGTAGGCCACGCCTTCAATTCCTTTGTTCTGACCACGTGACTGAGCGTTGAGATGACGTCAAAACAAAGGAATCGGAGGCGTGGCCTACTCGAGGCGTTCGGCGCGAACGATACGATTGTAATTTGGCTAAGGGGGCTGGTGAGAGTCGCAGAAATCCATGCGAGAACGATGCGAGACTTTATCAAGCCCTAATTTGAATAGGAATTTCTTATTGAGGACGTCCTGTAATATTTAGTAGTTATTATAGTATCTGCAAGTTTTTTTTATTGTTACAAACTTGACTGCGATCCCACCTGATGGTAAGCAGTGATTCAATCGTTGATGCGCACTAGTTTATAAAGAGCCTATTCACTCCTCCACTTCTAGCCTTGAAGACGATCGGACGAGGAGACCGCAGCAGGCAAATTGTTCCAGTCCAGCGATGTACGCGGTATAAACGACGAGGCGAAACGCTTAATCCGGACCGTAGGGGTTTCAACAACGTAAGCGTGGATACTCGCTGTACGTTATTGAAACCCAAGTATCTTTAGAAACTAACTTGATAACTTAGGTATCTTTAGAAATAAATGAATTAAAACCGTGAATATTTCGAGTTCGACCGCCGGCGCCTTTAGACTGAGCACCCCTGCTCTACCAGGGCCGTGAATAATTAATAGTAAACGAAAATGTAAACAATAATAACGTCCAGCAATTATTTGGACGACCGATGGAATTAAATTTTGGTTTTTTGATGGCAATCAAATGTATGTGAAGTGTCAGTTTCGAGAGATCAGTAATCTTCTTTTTTCAAAAGGAATCTGGTATATAAGTATACAATTCGTTCCAAATAAGAATACGATCGATTGCCATGTCATGACGTCACGTTATACTGTCAAATCGCAAGAAATTAGGAAAAATTTAACTCAGAGATGAGCAAAATTGAAGAACTTGATTCTGATTTAACTTTTTTCGTTCACAGTTCGTTAATGAATAAAATTTTAAAAATTGCTTGTTTCGCTCACCCTATTAATACTTCGATTTGACAGTATAACATGACGTCACATAATGGCAATCGATCCTATTCTTATTTGGAAAGCATTGTACAGTGTGAGCCTCCTCATATACCTTGGTTCTCTGTTTAAAAACTGATTCGCTCTCAAATGGTTGCTACGCATTGGTTGCGGTCAGGACACATTCCACTAAACAACTTTGCTCACCTCATGCGAAACACTGACTCCCTTAAGTGTGAGGTGTGTGGGAAAAAGGAAGACGTACAGCATATGTTGGTGGAATGTGAGCGATACAAAGACAAGAGAAACATTATTTTATAGTCATAGAAATTGTCCGCAATGAACGTAGGAATTTTAATGGCATCTTAGCGAAACATAACTGTGGTGAAGCAAAAGTTTTATATTATTTTATAGATTTAAGAAAGTAGATTATATTTTGTGATTAAAGTGTAGATAATATAGTAGACCCAATGGGATTGACATCGTCGCATTAGTGTAAGAAAATTCCCCAAAAAAAAAAATTAAAAAAAAATCTGCTCCATACTAGAAATTACTCCTATATCGTAAGTGCGTTCACAAACATGAAAACGTGCATACAAGATACACAGACCCGGAACAACTATCGTGTAGATCACACAAAACTTTGTTCTGCGTGGAAATTAACCCGCGACACGCAGTATAAAATATATATATAATAAAATGGGTCCAGACATCCTGATGTCAGAATGTCTGGCCACTTTTTTCATGCGTTTTCTAGTTGTCAATAGAAGTACCAAATATTTGACGGTAGGTATGGTATCTAATAGTAGTAAAAAGGGAGTAAATTTTGGTATTTTGTAAACATCAAATATCGCTAGTGGTCCAATGGTTCTGACGCTTACGAATATTGCTGCTATTAAAAAGAAGTCTGAGAAGTCTGATACTTAGCAGCCTTTTAAAAACTGTTCCATGTTGACCTACAGTTTGAGCTTGCCGGTGCAGATGTCGGTGTAGAGCTGCGGCAAGCTGTCCCATGCGGAAGTACAGCGGGTCCTCGATCACGTCAAGGTCGAAGCCTTCTTTCTGGTATTGAAGCTTCTTCAGTTTGAAAGTGCCAGTGATCTCAATATCATTGATGAGGCGGAGGAACAGCGGTGCTCGCGCGCCAGCCACGCCAGCACCAGCGAGCGCGACGGGTCCACCAAGCACGCCATGCCGTCACCACCACCACTACTCGCCACCCTTCTAAAAAAGTACTCTTTTTAAGTTATTCAGTACTAACAAAATACAAAAAAGGTGAGTCTGTCTATTACCATATTTCGGTCTTATATTCAACTGCTTTGGAATCTAGAACCCCAACCTTAGCAAACGATTTAATTTCATGGTCGCTTTAACATCCAACAAAAAAAAAACTTAATTGTAGTCTATGAAAAGCTTCACGCCAAAAATATCAATATTATTATCATCCAGTGAATCAATCATGTGGCCCAGTTATTGTAATTTTCGACGTGATACACTACATAACGTCCATGATTGATAGCCTGAAGTAGGTACCAATGGATAGCAATCAGAATTGTCTGCCGTGACAATGGAGCGACCTTGAAGCGGTCAGCGCAGGGTGAAGTAGCTACGACTTGGCGCCTGACAACAGATGCCAAAGACCTAGAGTTTATTAATCGTAATTGTCTGTGTTTAAAGTTTTTTTAAGTAAAACGATTGCTACCAATTAATTAAACAAATTGTTTGTTGAGAGCAATGGTGGACCAGTGGCAACGGCCCCGATTTACGAGTTGTAGGTCGTGGGTCCTCCAAGGGTCTGCTACTGAAAGGAAGACTCGGCCCTGTTATGAAAGGCAATGAAGGAACAGGAGTGGATTTTTAGTCAGTAAAAGTCTGTCATGTCCTCGTGCTCCGCCCAAGAGCGGGCGATGTCATTGGATAATTTTCCCACCTACAAAAAAAACCCAGCTTACGTTACTTTGTGTAAGTAATTTATTTCATCACCAGAGCTCTTGAAACGGTAAAGGAAAACATCGTGAGGAAACCGGTATGTCCTAGAATCAAAAATTCGAAGACATGTGACTTCTACCGATCCGCTCGGTCATATAGTGGCTGATTGCGCTATACTATGCTATTGTTTGTTAAAACTTTGTATTAACTAAATCGCCTGTTGGTCTGGTGGTTAGTGACTCAGTCTGCTATACCGGAGGTCATTGATTCGATTCCCACTTAAGACAAAATAATGTTTGCGTGATGAACACAATCATTGGTTCTGTGTATATCTATCTATAATATGTACGCATTTAGAAATATAGAAGTATACTATCTGACCCGGCGAACTTCGTACCGTCTAAGGATAGCGCCATCTATTGGCATTACCAGAACAGCATAATTAATATATAATGTCATTTTAATTAGAGATAGCGTAGTATTCGGGATTTTTCGTGATTTTTTTTTCCATTTTTCTCACCGTTTAAACCTTCCCTGGACTATCTCGAATACTTCAAGACCAAATTTAGCTAAATCGGTCCAGCCGTTTTTGAGTTATAGCGAGACTACCGAACAGCTATTCATTTCTACACATATAGATTTATCAGTTGGCTGTTTTTTTTTTTTTATGTGAGAAAGTCATCTTATGACAAATCCCGCCCTTGGGCGGAGCGAGAAATAGTGTCAGACTTTTACTGACTAAAAACCCACTCCCCTTCCTTCTTTGCCTTCGTCCCAGGGCCCTGGTTACACTTTCACACTACCCGTGGACGAGTTGGCTGGTACTCCTAGCACAAGCTCTGTTTAGTTTGGTACTATAATGGCGTTGCGTGAAAGTGGTCGAATATTATTATTATTAATAAAAAGAGGAATAGAGGACGCAGATGGAAGGTATTCTGTCTGTCCCCTTTTATGCGTCTTGTTCCGATCATCACCTCATCAGTAATGATCAGAGCCGGAAATGATCTCACGTGGAGTAGTCGCACCTTTAATCCAATACCGTCACTAAACGAAATTCTTCAAATAATCTGTTTTTAACGCCATCTGGCCCCCTAGCCAAGTTACAAACGTTTCGTTTCGATTCTCTTTTCGTTGATCGCCTCGAGTCCGCCACGCATCCTATTCCTTTGTTCAGACCACGTGACCGCGTTGAGACGACGTAAGAACAAAGGAATCGGAGGCATGGCCGACTCGAGGCAATCGACGAAAAGAGAATCGAAATGAAATGGTTGTAACTTGGCTAGGGGGGCTGTTCGCTGAGCGCTAACTTTACAGATAGATTCTCTTTTCGTTGATCGCCTCGAGTCGGCCACGCCTCCTATTCCTTTTTTTTTACCACGTGACCGCGTTGAGACACCGTCAGAACAAAGGAATCGGAAGCATGGCCGACTCGAGGCGATCGACGAAAACAGAATCGAAACAAAACGGTTGTAACTTGGCTAGGGGGGCTGTTCGCTGAGCGCTAACTTTACAGATGGCGTTGAAAACAGTTTTATTGAAGAATTTCGTTTAGTGACGGTATTGGATTAAAGGTGCGATATGTTTTCCGTTAGGTCACAAGTCAGTGAAGGCTTTTTAGTAAAAGTTTACATCTAGCACATCACTAAATCGATTCATACCGTTTGACTTTGTTGGTTCTCGTAATTTATTAGCAATAGGTAAGCAACCATATGGTATGGTTCCCACAAGTTCCAACAAAAAGTAACGCCGACCACCTCAACCACATTATTTATTTTTATTTGCCTGAGGGTGGGATATCATCAAATAGAACTTATTTTTCTCGCTCTGGGCGGAGCGAAAGGGAATTGTTCTCCTGCAGAAATCTTAATTCCTGATTTTCTAAAAGACAAATCCGACTGAAGTTTGAATTTTTGAAATATTTTTCATATACATACATAGGATTAACAATCCAATGTACCTATTTGGATGTCATCGCTGCGGCCAGCGCTGCGCTCAAGGCTGCTTTCTTAGAGAATAGCACGACTGATCAGTAGGTACTCTCAGAGATTACAAACCTTTCACAAACATTCACAAATTTAGGCTAGGTCAGCTCAAGGTCAAAGAATTTCTACGAACAAGTAGTCTACTGGGGACTTCCCATGACGTATTAAAATGTCAGTCATGCGAGCGAGTAAGAGGGATTTAGCTATACACCCTATATAGCTCCATCCCTTTAACAGTTCAGTTTAAGTCGTCAAATGGAACTTAAGTAGTGATGTAACGAACGTGTTTTAACGGAAGCGGAAATAGAAACAGATGTCAAAAGTAAATCTTTGTGGATGCGGAAGCGGAAACGGAAGCGGAAGCGGAAAAAAACAACAGAAGGTTTACGTCGTAATCATCATCACGTCACGAGGCGCGGTGATATCCAGTCGTCTACGCGCCCCCCATCCCCCGCGCTCATCGCTGTATTCTTTCGTTTAGAGTTCTGTTATAAATTTTGCGATAGCAGAAGCGGAAACGGAAGTGAAAAAGCTTGCGGAACTTCTGCAGAAGTGGAAGCGGAAGCAGAGTTCTGTTGCAACACTAGACTTAAGTTAATCGTCGTAAGCTCCTGGTAGCACTGCTGTACATACAAGAGTGACGTAAAAGCTGTAAAGTATCTACAAAATATTCGGATAATTATAGCAATTATGTTGGTTGGGCGAAACGATTACGTATATATATTCACGTACGTACCTATTGGTAAAACTATGAACGGCAGTGACTCGCTGAAATAATTAAGCCGCGCTCTAGGACGTTCATCATTTTAACAAAAAATAATAATTTGAAAAGTTATTTATTTTAATATACTGGCCTGTTAGTCTAGTGGTTAGTGGCCCTGACTGCTATGCCGGAGGTCGTGGGTTCGATTCCCACCCAGGACAAATGTTTGTGTGATGAGCACTATCATTTGTTCTGTGTCTGGGTGTAATTTATGTATTTAGAAATATTTAAGTATGTTTATCAGTTGTCTAGTACTCATAACACAAGCTCTGCTTAGCTTGACTAACGGCGTTGTGTGATAGTTGCAAGCTATATTTATTTTATTTATTTATTTATTTTGCTGTAATCTTTAAGTTTCTAATTTTTCTCTTATTTTAAGGCAGTAAGCAGTATATAAAATAGCTTCAGCCAGCGATTTTGCCCGCAAAACTCATGATATGAAGATAATTTATTAGCCTATAGCACCCAGGGATAGTGCAGTTATCAGTTACATATTAGTGAAAGAATTTCCAGAATTGATTCACTAGTTTCAGAGATTACCCCAAACAAACAAACTTACAAATTTTACCTCTTTATTATATGTTATTGTTAAGTTGTTGTTAGTGATAGTATGACGAGTGACAGGGCAGAATGGAAGAAGAAAACGTGTTGTGCCGACCCCAAATAACACGGGACAAGGGCAGGAAGATGATGATTGTTAAGTTGTTGTTATTGGTGGCAGGCCTGAATTTTAGTATTAGCATAAACAGCCTTATAATGTTCCCACTGCTGGGACTCAGGCCTCCTCTCTAGGAGAGAGAATGGGTCGAAATCCAACCACGAGGGCCCAGTGCGTATTGGTGGATGTCACATGTATTCGAATTTTGGTTCTAGGACATGCGGGTTTCCTCACGATGTTTTCCTTCACCGTTATGTGAGCAGTAGTGATGAAAATAAATTACACAAAGTAATGCGCCTGGCTGGGTTGACTTATGAGTTGTAACTCTTAAATCGGGGTCATTACCACTCGGTCACCACTGCTTCATATAATCTATATTAATAAAAATAGTAAATAAAAATATAGATATAATATAGATTATTCAAGTGACCTCCAGAATCTCGGTCTATTAAGATGGTCACCCGTCCACAAACCGACCTTAGCAAGGGTTACTTCACGTTTAAGAACGACCCGTAAGGCTGTTATTATTTCCTCTTTTTTACTCCATGGGTTGCCATTGGAAAATTTTAGGATAAACCCCATACACTACCCCATACGGGAATCGAACCCAGGGCCTAATACTTAACTGCGTCAGTAGGTACCCACGTAAGTACACGTAAGTTTGTATCTTGTGACCAACAAAAGATAAACAGTCTAATGAAATAAAAAGTTTTTTAAATAGAGATTTGAGTTGTGGATGGTAACTTTTTGTCTTTTTTTAGGATTACGTGCCTCAAAAGGAAAAAACGGAACCCTTATAGGATCACTTTGTTATCTGTCCTTCTGTCTGTCTGTCAAGACCCTTTATCTCGGGAACGCGTGGAGATATCGATTTGAAACTAAAACCATAAACTCAGGTCTGCGGTCCCAAACTTGGACGTTAACGAAAAAAAAGATACGGCTGTTTATGTTGTACGTATATTTCGAAACTCTCAAGGGAAACAAAATCAAAATTCATACGGTACTTTCCGTTGTCCTAGACTTCTGAAATTTGGCATGAAACAAGGTCTCATAGCACAAGTATAGGAAAAAATCTGAAAACTGTAGTTACTTCACAAAAAAAAACTTTGCTTGCGATTCGGAAAAATCTTTGAAACCCTACGGGAACTGAACTATTCATGCGATCCCACCTGATGGTAAGCAGTGATCCAATCGTTGATGGAGAAGCTTACTACTTTATTAAGGGCCTATTCACTCTAACCTTGAAAACACATAAATTATAATCAACTTACAATAACTCACCCTGCTTCTGTTTCCTACATCTACCATAAATCTACCTTCACAGTGTAATTATTAGTAGAAAATCTGGTAACTTCCAAGTACCTACTAGATAATTATATCGATCAATAAAAACTGGAAAGGTAAATAAAGTTGATGCCAAATTACAGTACAGTTGTCACTGTTTCATGCGCTAATGGAACATCAAAACAAACACATTGAATATGGCTTAAAAACACTTGATGTTCATATCGCGTGAACTTCTTTTAAATATACCTAAGCACCTACTCGTTCGATATCTATTCTATGATAAACTAAATTAAAACATTAAAAATTCTAGCTACCTATGTTCAAATTGCCAATATCACCTCGAATATTTTTTACCTTTTGCAACGAAAATTTATAAATAATACGTATTAAGAAAATACATTAAAAAAATGTAATTAAAACAATAATATTCACCGATTTCGAATACCGTTACCCCAAGTCCATTATTTTATACCAAATCTAAAACAATTTATCACACTCACACTTGAATACATAGAACTACTACGTTTCAATAACAAACCCCACGATTCATAAATTAGTTTTAAAACAACCCCTATGGTTGAAAACACTTCAGTCTGTGCCTCGCGCGCGTAAGTGATAGTTGCGTCCGCCATCTTGTGAAAAATATTTCCCGCTTTTCCGTTCGCGCCATTGACAAAACAATTTTATTTTTATTAATATTTAAACTTTACCGTATTAATTTCAGTTGATTCAATTAAGTGGAGTGATTTTGACTAATTACGTTATTTAAGTTTTACACATTTCTGTTCCCACGGCATTGACAGAAACATCGATTATTATGACATAGGCTCAATAGATAGTGTCACTTATTTATTTATGATGCTAATTATCGTCCCTAAACTAACGTGAATATTGCTCTAAAAAGCTTTATTATTTTTGTACAGCTTGTTAACTTTCTACAAAGTTGTTTTGCCCGCATCATATGTGAAAGTGTTATCAAAAACGGATACTTGTTTACATCGTGTATTTTGGTGTTATTTTTTTGAAAACCGTAAGCGGTCGGGTATTCTCGTTAAGGGCACTGATAAATGAGAACGTTTCAAATGTTTATTAGAAGTGAAAATGGTCGTAGTAAGCTATGGCGCTGAAGAATCTCCAACTGTTCCATCCTGGGAAGTCAAAGATGGTGTACCAGCAGCGACACGCGACCCCCATGAGGGCTCCTCCGACTGCTATGTCGAGGAGTATTTCCAAGTCTGCTGAAACCCTCGCCGGCAGCCCAAAATGTGAGTGTATAGCAGAGCATCATCATCACCATCTTCCTGCCCTGGTCCCTTGGTTCCGTCACTAATCACTGACTCGCGTTAGTTCCATAGCAGAGCAATTAGTACCTAATTATTTTAATTGATCCTAGATACTTTTATTGTAATTATCCTTTTTCATCGTCAACTAGGCTAGACTGAGCTTCAATTTACAGAAAGTAAGGATGTTCCTGTTTCTGTTCGTTCAAGACCATTTTAGGACACATTTCACCGAAAACTTCGACACAGGAAAGGAGAAGAAATCGATCAGTGATTTCTGGCCTGAAATTATGATGATAATGAAAGAAAAGAAAGAACATTTAGTTTTACTCTTCTATCTACTAGGAATTATGTAAAACATTCATGGGATATATTCATAAATTCAACGAAGCGGGGATCGCTTCGTTGAAGCTAATACACTCTAATACTAATATGCTAATACACTCGCTACATATTGTCATCATAATCATCATCATTTCAGACGAAAGACGTCCACTTTTGGACAGACACCTCCCCCAAACGTCGCCACAACGACCGGACCTGTGCGTCTCGCATCCATCGGATTCTCGCGACCTTCACCTGGTCATCGGTCCACCTTGTGGGAGGCCTCCAGAACCTTTCGTCCCCATCGACCATCTTTTCAGCGTGCAATGAGCCCTGCCCATTGCCACTTTGAACTATGTTACACTACACATTTTAACATCAACCTTTTTCCTATCTAACAGACAAAGAACCAATAGCCCGCAAGGCTCGCAGCACGGACCAACCAGGAGGTGGCATGGCGAAAGGCAGCAGTGTGCTCGGTCTGCCGAACCTCACCAAGGGCTGGGGACGAGATGACGACAGCATTCGGAGTCGCTCCAGGAATGGCAGGTAAGAATATCCAACCGTGGCTAAATAAATTAAAATGCAATGCTTGCTGAGGTCTGTTCGTGGATTGGTGACCATGGCATATCGAAGGTACTCCGAACCTCGCGAAACCCGATGGTTCAAATCTCATTTGTAGATCTTTGACAGTGATTATTATTATAGCAAAATTGTAGAATACATTCATTTGTATCTGGTTATAAAAAACACAGATTCATTTCGATTAAAAAACCAGTTAAGTGCAAGTCAGACTTGCGCACTCAGGGTTCTGGACAAATTTACCGATGTAAATATAAATGTAGTACGATTCCCGAATCAAGTCTCAATCAGTCGATTTTTCCGAATAGCAAAAAAGAAATTATTTTGTGATATAACTTTTTCGTTTAGAAAAAAGCCAAATCAAATCAAATTTTAGGAGTCTAGGTTAATGGCAAGTAGGTACCCTTTAAGTAGGTACGTTTGATTTCCTTGCAAGTAAAAAAATATACGCCTAAACGGAGAGTACACGCCTTAAGCGGTGACTTAGAAGTTTGATGTTTCTATTCACTGCTCCAAGTGGTGGCAGGCCTGAGTATTTGATATTTATTTCAGCTTAATACCTCCACACGTTCCTGAAAAAAGGGTCTTAACAGATGGACAATAAAGTGATCCTATAAGGGTTCCGTTTTTGTCGACCATAATCATCGTCCATTATCGGACGACTAGACGTACGGCGTTGCGCCCGCGTTACTTGGTAGACCTCCCACCCATATGCACAAAGCGTTTTGAGAACACATTTATTGTGCGTACAGCCAAGTAGTGGAATTCCTTGCCGGAGTCTGTGTTTCCTGATAGGTACAACTTGGGGGTTTTTATGTCAAGAGTGAATAGGTTACTTCTAGGCAAGCGTGCTCCATCGTCGACCACATCATCGCTTACCATCAGGTGAGATGGTGGTCAAACGCGAGCCTAAAAGGTTAGACAGATTAATTGACAAAAAGTTAGGTCGTTAGATGTCGTACCCTATTCAGGGAACCATATCAATATATCGCCAGAATGAGTATAATATATTTGGTTACACGAGATCATAATAATTCTTAAACTTTTAAAAACCCACCTCGGATATATAATACAACAAACACTATCGCGTTTATTCTGCCAGGTTAGCACATCCACGACCCAATACTCCATCTTGTCAGCTCTTCTACCATCTATAGGGATTGAAGAGCTAAACGAGATGGAGTACCCAGTCGCAAATACATGACCCTGGCGAGTAGGACACGAAAAAACCCGTCTAATAAATCGGACTAAGGCGATTAAAGGTTTACATAAATACCTATGTCAGTTACCATTTATATGAAGTAGCTATTGTATTTCCATTACCAAGGTTATCTAATTACGTACTATCATCGCTCTTGACCCTTGCGCAGTATCACAACTTAGTATAAAACAAAGTCGCTTCCCGCTGTCTGTCCCTATGTATGCTTAGATCTTTTAAACTACGCAACGGATTTTGATGCGGATTGTCTTAATGGATAGAGTGAATCAAGAGAAAGGTTTATTAGTATAATACATGTACAATATAGTAGAGAAACACTGATAATTTTAGAGGTTTCTGATATGATGTCGTAAATAGATACATTTTTAGCGCTTACATTGCAAACGCTGGCTTAACCCTATGAGATAGATCAAAATAATGTACTACAGTATTGTACACCTTAAAAAGGTCTACAAAAAAGTTCGCGATGGTATACGTCTATGTCCTATGGATAACCCACAATAACCATTTTTTATCCTTTACTTTTTACGAGAAATAATGGCTTATTTACGAAGCGATTTTAAGCAATACAGCATTAATCCTTATCCAATTAAGTACCTTAAATACATTGTACATTTATAGATCAATATTGCCCTTTACAGCCATGTAATAAAAATGAATATTTTCGAAAACATTACAGATTTAAAATACAGGGACCTAAGAGTTGTATATAAAAACATTCTGTCTGATTCTGTAGTATATTTAGTATCAGTTTTGCACCCGTGCGAAGCCGGAGTGGGTCGCTAGTATCATTATAAGTGCATGCCTTGGGAAAAAAGTCTACTGACTCTACCACCTGTCGTGATACTCATAACTTAGCTAAGTACCTTCTACCTGCGGGCTTCGTTAGTTTGTTAAGGCCTGCTGTCCACGGAAGCGTAGCTTCATAGACGCGTATTAATTTTAATTACGGGAATTACATTAGACCGACCGCGACACACATGTGGGCGACGCTTGAGTTGTACGTAGAGTCGCGTCGCGTGGCGTGGGTCTAATGTAGCTCTACTAACCTTGTTGCCATATAAAATGTATGGAGACCGACACGCCCAGGCGTACGTGGCCCACGTGGGTCCAATGTAGTTCTTTCTTTAGTCATTAAACACTAGGTGTACGCCTGCTCACAGCTTACTTACAAATCTATGAAATTCTGTCGTCAACCGTACCGTCGCATCTTTGCAGCTTGTTGTGTAGTTTATTTAGTATGTAAGCTCTGAGCAGGTGTACACAAAGCGTACAATGACGAATACGCGACTGTGAAGCTATGCGTCCGTGGACAGTAGGCCTAAGCATGGGCGTACCCAGGGGGGGGCAGGGGAGGGCAGCTGCCCCCCCTTGGAAATCTCGCAGAACATGTATGAACTCGCCTAATTACTAATTAAAGTGCAAACGGGGCCTTACGCTCTAACTTTTAAATAAACCGCACAGTAGACACTGGCAAAATGCACGATGCGTTCAAACGCTCGGCTAGATTCGGTAATCTTCGATAGGGAGTTGCGAGTGAGGTTGCGAGCGACTAGCATTTATTTTATTTGACATAGTCAAATATTTTATTTATTTAACTACATATAAAGCAGGATCATTTGCGGCTGTTTGCCCTACACACCACTACATATACCTAATGTTTCATGTAGGTGTGTATGTGTAGTGTGTATGACAAAACAGCCGCGGACGATCCGACCTAAAAAATCTGACTTGCCCCCTCCTACGCCAGAAGCTGGGTACGCCTAAGTCTAGACCAATCTGACGTTATAATAATTACTCTACTCTACTTAAATGACTCATTTAGATTTTATTACTTTCATTGTCATGTCATAATAGTTAATTTATTTTCCACCACAAAGTATTTTACAGTTTATTACATTCAATAAATTTTAGTAGATTATAGGGGTGGTTTGGAACCTAGTAAGCCTAATTTATGGTGAGTGTCCATAAATAATTAAGGTTCACACAAGTTGATGCATTTTGCAGGTCGGTGTTAAGTTGTATGTTGATTAAAATGAAAGAAAAGAAAAGAAAGAAAGACGGCGGCCGTAACACATATTTATTTATGGAATTATAATCAATAATATTAGCAGTACCACCCTCTCAGTTCGTCAGCGTCCGTAGGGGCGCAGCAGGGCCGCTATGGCCACGGGAAACTGAAAAGAAAGTCCGCGGTTCTAGAATGCATAGAGCAATTGAAGGACATGAGTGTGGTTTGAGTCAGCAAATATCAGATACGCCCTCCATCTTCTCTATTGAATGACTTTTTCACCCTAGAGTGGAAGAAGTGATTGCATTATTTCTCACCTCAAAAAAAAAACTTTTTCAGTTCGGCTAACCCTATTGAATGACTTTTTCAAGAAATAGCCATTCAACATACACCACACACACACACATACATACACCACATTACATTACATTTACCTACACATTACATTACATTACATTTACTGTTTACATTTCATTAATACAAATCGCTGGTTACAGGGCAGTTACCTAAGGTTAAGGCATCCTTAACTTCCGGCCACCCACACGCGAACCTTTCAACAATTACCTTGGCTACTTGAACTTCACACTAAGTAACCGAAACATATTGTAAAGAACAGTGACGTCATAATAAAATAACTAGAAAAAGTCATTTAAATTTTGGCAATAATGACGAAAAGAAATGACGTGTTTGCTAGATTTGTATCAGCATTTCCTAATAACTCATTTACATAAAGCTGATTTGTACTGTAAAGTTTTTCATGACACAGGTATAATGTAATAATTTGTATTCTATTATTTTAATACCTATATGGACAATGTACGGCAAGGGGACCCTCTGTCCCCCAAAATCTTTATTGCAATACTAGAATTCATAACACATCAACTAGACTGGAAAAATAAAAGCCTTCACCTGAGAGGGGTTAATACGAGCAAAAGTATATAAACATAAATTATAAATTACTAACAATAAATATCAATTATTAATTATCAATGATTAATTATTAGTTATCAAATTATTTATTTATTATTTATTTATTTATTTAAACAAACTTCATGTACAGTAGTGGTACCTACATAGGCGGACTTAATGCAACAAGGCATTCTCTACCAGTCATCAACCTTTGGGTTAAAAAGACAATAATGTGGTAGGTTTTCACAATAAATAAAAAAAAAAACAAAAAAAAAATTATTATTAATATATATATTCATATTTTTTTTTATTATTTGTTAATTTTTATTTTTATTTTTTTTTAATTATTATGAATTATTGGTTATAAAGACGCTTTCAATGTAACGCGGTACTTATTATTATTAATTGTCAACTATTTCATATATATCAATTATTTTTATTATTAAAAATCATCATTTATTATTATTATTAATTATCAATTATTTAGTATCAATGATTGAAAAAAAAAAAACAAGTTAAAAGACATTTACGACTATAAAGTGAAAATGAAAACGTGAACATCCTTGTGAATTAATTTTAACTTTTCACAATTTTATTGCATTGTTACGTATTATTAGAAAATAAAAGTTTTTTTTAATATTTATTTTATTATGGAATTGTCCATAATAAAATAAATATTAAAAAAAAAGAAAAAGTCATATACTTACTTAATTATTTTCTAAAAACTACCACACAGGCCTACTTTTTTGTGAGTGGCCTCTGCAGGTCAACCGATGAGGTTGTCGTCTGCTTAAAAGGATCGTCTGTGGTGACCTTAATTAATTAAAGCCTCTAAACCATACCTACACAAAATTTATTTATTTTATACATTTTAGGTACCTACATAAATGCACTGGCGGTGCTAATTCCTTAGGTATTTGCAGTCCACTTTTGATTGTTGCAGAGACAAATAAAATAGTGTTCAAAGATCTTCAGGATAAAATTCACTGCAGAAAACAATTCGTTTTTCGTCTTAAAACCTTGTTGTCACAGACTGGACAATTTTACTGCCATATTACTTGACACAAGCAACGCTCTCACGCAGGAATAATACCAAGCGACTTCGTTTGAAATTTGAAATTTTTCGACCTTATTTCATTGTGCCGTGTCCTATTGTGCCTTCACTGTCTCTAATCGAATGAGTCTAGACTTCTAGATACGTACTTTATCTACAAGAGGGTGGGTACGCGTTAGTACTTATTTGAAGAATGGTGATAAGTGCGCCATATTTCTAGCCGTGACCTGGCCTAAAACAGAGTGGGATACTTTATCATACATTAGAGCGAATGTCACATACAGTTTCTTCATATGTTTCACTAGCTTTTGCCCACGGCTTCGCTCTCGTCAACTGGCTACTATTTTATTCTACTCTACCCCACTCTGCCCCACCCTACTCTACGGGATAAAAATGTATCTAATCATTAACATAATGTAAATAATCCTATGTCCGTCTCCTGGTTCTAAGCTACCTCCCCACCAATTTACAACCAAATTGGTTCAACCGTTGTTGAGTTATAAATAGTGTAACTAACAGGACTTTCTTTTGTCTAAATAGATTTAAGGGCGTCCAACGCACATAAGATAAAATAGTACCTAGGTTTATCATATTGGTTCGACTATTACCTATCTTGACATAGCATTTTTTATTAAATATTTGATAGGCTCCAGCGCGCTTGACCACTATCTCACCTGATAGTAAGCGATGAGGTGGTCGACGAGCACGCTTACCTAGGAGTAACCTGTTCATTCTTGACATAAACCCTAGGTTGCAGCTATCTGGAAACATAGACTCCGGCAGGGAATTTCACTGCTTAGCTGTGTTCTGTTCTAAACAGCAGCCAACCCGATATACATTTTCACCGTTTTTCATACAACCGCTTTTACGCGATTATGAGGTTATTACACATATTTTCATCAGATATTTTGGAAACACGGATGTCTTGTGGATATTATCTAGGCTTTTATTGAAATCTAAAAATAAATTGTTGTAAAACTAATCCAGTAAAAACCTCTGAAAATCTGCTATTTTCCATGAACTTTGACCCTTCATAATGTACTCAAAAATTAAAAATGTCAAATGAATATAACAATAAAAGACTTGCAAATTTAATCAAGATTCGAAATGACGTAAATTTTTTCCAAAAACTTTTACAGTTTAAAAAAAAAACACGTTTTCCTGGATCAAGTTTTGTGAAATATTCGAGTGAATGACGACGGGATTACCGAGTCCCAGGAGAGCTTTCAAGTATTATCTCTCTGCTTTTGCCGTTGGATGAACCGGCAAGCTTTTAAATCATGCTCAGGTTGACGATAGACGAGTGGGGAAGGGCCCTCTTAAGGTGTTCCGAAAATGTTTAGTGTGCGTGGAATTAAATTACATTCGGTACTTTTCTTTTGCCAAATATTTTAATAACAAAAAACGGTTAACTAATTAAAAATTGAGCAGTGGTGGCCCCGACTTACGAGTTGTAGGTCGCGGGTTCAAACGCAGCCAGGCGCATTACTTTGTGTAATTTATTTCATCACCACTGCTCTCAAAACGGTGAAGGGAAACATCGTGAGGAAACCGGCATGTCCTAGAACCAAAAATTCGAAGATATGTGACATCCACCAACCCGCACTGGGCCTGCGTGGTGGATTACGGCCCATTCCCTCTCCTAGAGAGGAGGCCTGAGTCCCAACAGTGGGAACATTATAAGGCCGACTATGCTATGCTATGCTAATTAAAAATTAAATAGGTTTTTAAGTAGGTAGCTATCCCTTACCTTTACCCTATCACTCATATAAAAATCACTATTCACACCATTAGTCAGAAAAAATCTACATAAATGACCAACAACTTGCCAACTAAAATTACGCAATTTCCTCTTTTCCACTTAACACGAAGATTGAAGGCATGACTAACATTAAACTAGGCTGTATACGCAAGTTTCCTTACCTCCCGAACTAATGAATCATAGACCATAGAGGGGAGAAAGTGGAGAAACACGCAATGTGGTCACATCCCTAGAAATCGCTTTAGACTTTGTAACGTGTAATCAAGGAGGTCCTATTATGCCTCTACGACCGACCCACGTTTTACACTTTGACGTATTGTCTTTAAATTATTTACTTTCGAAAGTAGTTTCAAGCGCCTTTGACTTTTAAAGTTACCATTTTACTGAAAGAATTGTATCTAACAGATATGAATTTGGTTGAAAAAACTTTTGGACTTTTTCTAACTTTCTACATACTTTATAAAGTTATCTTCTCAAGCTTTTATTTAAGTTTATTTGTATATAATTTTAACGTCAATTTAACATTATTAGACTCTTTACAGTTCAAATATTCTTTTTAGGGTTCCGTACCTCAAAATTATATCCTTTTGAGGTACGGAACCCTTATACGATCACTTTGTTGTCCGCATGTCTGTCTGTCAAGACCCTTTATATCGAGAAAGCGTGCTGGTATCGAGTTGAAATTAAAACCATATATTCAAGTCGGCAGACTCTTGAAGCTGTAAAAAAATCAAACTTGTAAGTTAACGAGAAAAAAAGATACTTGGGTTTATGTGGCAAAAAACGTACATTTCCTCTCGAGGAAATCAAAATTCATCATAGGGTACTTCCCGTTGACCCAAAATCCTGAAATTTGGCATAAAGCAAGGTCTTATAGCACTTGTATAGGAATAAATCTGAAAACTGTAAATTTGTTGTTACGTCACAATTTTAATATAATAATTTTTAATATATTAAATATTAATAATTTTTTTTGCGATTCTTAAAAATCTTCAGAGACTCCATTCCGGAATTGAACTATTTACATATATAAGTTTGTAGGGAACCCTCAGGGTGCAAATCCGACTCGCACTTGCCCAGTTTTTTAATGTAATGAATATGAACTTCTGGTCGATTTTTATTTTATTTTTATTTTTTTTAGGTGGGAAAATCATCTTATGACAAATCTCGCTCTTGGGCGGAGCGAGAGATAGTTTCAGACTTTTACTGACTAAAAACCCACTTCTGTTCCTTCGTTACCTTCGTCCCAGGGTCCGGGTTTCGTTTTCACACTACCCATGGCCCCAGTAGGCTTCGACCCTGCTGGGCCCCTACAATTGCTGACATCCCCCTGAGGCGCGCGTGGAACAATACGTGCCGTCGACGACTTGGGCTTGGTCCGGACGGTTACCGGACGGTCGGACGGCGGGCCACCCATTGCCCGCCGTCCGCAAGCCCGCGCCTACGGTGGCCGGAAATCGGGATCGGAATCCCGGCGGCGGTTGGGGCGTGAGGACCGTTGCCGTTGCCTCACGCGATCGGCCGCCTCCTTTGCTAGCATCACTGCTTCGCAGAAGGAGGCGACTGCCTGCCACTCCTCCTCGCTCCGGACCATGGCCTGTACCAAGGCCAACTTCTGGTCGATTAGATTTTTACGCCTACCACTTATATTCCTCAATCAAGACTATTAATAATAATCCTCCCGACCGAATTTCTTTCACGGTGGCCAATCCCAACGGGGATTAGCTAAGTACACAGGAGATTTTATAATGCACAAGTGCATGCGCAACAACGTTTTTTTTCTTTTTTTTTAGGTAGGGACGTAGGTACATTATGTATTATGTCGTAACCACATCGTAGAATTGGCCGTTTTATGATACAGGCCGAGGTAAGGTTAGGTTCTTTTTATTATTTTGAGGTGGGAAATCATTAAATGACTTTTCCCGCTCTAGGGTGGGAGCCCAACAGCGCCCTTCTGTAGCCTTTTGTGTTCTAGGGCCACAGTTAATCTTTCAAACTTTCCCGCAGAGGTTAGGTTAGTTTTTACATAGCCATTTCATGAAGTGGCCAATCATTAGAATAGAATAGAATAAAACTTTATTGTACACCAAAATAATAACAATTTCACAGAAACTTAAATCTATGGATACCATGGCAGTCTTATCGCTGATAGCGATATCTACCAGACAACCAACCATTACGTCAAATAGCTGTCATAAAATGGACATTTTTTTCGATATGGCTACGACATTTTAGGTACACTTTTAAAAAAATTTAAACCGCACAAATGACATAAAACATTTTAGCAATTACACTTTCTGTCTCTATAAACCAAATTAAACTAACCATAACACCACTAACTCTTCCATTCAGAAGTTAATGGACTATTGACTCGTGAAACCTTGATCCAAATTGTAGCTTCTAATGATCCTACTTCCCATTCATTGATGAAAACGGAATTTTTCAACAAAATATAAAAGTTCATAATAGATATTGATTGTTACGATATACAGAAATTGGGTTTGGTCCAAGGGCAAGAAAGATTCGTAACATATGCTCTATCTATATAGAATAATGATCTCGTAATGCCATCGATATTCTCACGATAATCTATATTATATAATAAAAGGAGAAAACGACTGACTGACATATCAACGCACAGTCTAAACTACTGGGAATAGAAGCGTGAAATTTTGCACAAGGTTTCCTTTTATTACGTAGGCAAGCACTAAGAGAGGATTTTGCAAAATTCACCCCCTAAAGAGATGAAACGGGGGTCCAAAGTTTGTATGGGGAAGCCCATTTTCAAGCGGGCGAAGCCGCTGGCAAAAGCTAGTTATATAATAAAAGGAGAAACTGACTGACTGACATATCAACGCACAGCCGAAACTACTGGGATTAGGAGTGTGAAATTTTGCACAAGGCTTCCTATTATGACGTAGGTGAGCACTAAGAGAGGATTTTCCAAAATTCACCCCATAAGGGGATGAAACGGGGATCAAAAAAATTTGTGTATAAAAACCTACTTTTACGCGGGCGAAGCCAACAATTTTTAGTTAATAAAATACTACTGTTCACCGGCTATTCTAACGTTCAGAGGTATCGCCCGGCGGCTGCCCCACCCGTGCTCTTGCCGTCTGGTTGTAGGCCACGCGCATCCGCTGGAATATTGTCAATGCTAAGCCTCGCGCCCGGGCTTGGGCTTTCCTGCATTGCAAGTTACAACTTCGGCGTGATTGTTATTTGTAATTTAGATGGATGATCTAAGTTGCGCGACGGTTGATATTCTTAGATCTTTAGTCAGAAGCCAGTAAGCCTAACCATCAGTCTATACAAGGAATTTCGTGTTGTCCAGTAACTCGGTTGTGGAGGTCTGATACGCAGACGCCTCATGTAAAACACAGGTATTTAGCCACATCCGGTTAAACTGGAAGCCGACCCAAGCTAGTCGAAAAAAGGGAAATGATGATCTAAATTGCGCTCCCTCTACGCGGCGACCGCGCGTTCTTTACGCGACAACCGCGCGGTGTTCGCTTTGAGTACGCGTGAATCATATAAACCCACCTTTAGGGTGCTCCAGCTAAAGCATTTCTGGGAACAATATGTTCCTGCCGTAATGTGAATCACGCTACGCTTTAGTTTTGGTAGAAAGTGTAATTAATGATCGTTGTTTTAGTTACGTGTTACGTTATTCATTGATGCAGATTGTTACCTACTGGAAGTTAATTAATTGGTTTTTGTAAACAGTAAAATAAATCAGATAACGCTGCTACGGACATTGCTTACCGTTCACGAAAATAAACATGAGCTTTTCATTTTTATACTACCCATTCTTTTTATAAATCAACTGTCAACTATAATTCATCATGGCGGGTGGCGTGAGACCTTTGATTACCACGCAACGGAAACACTTGGACGATACATTTCCTCAGCGTTATGATAAAATTACTGAGTATTACATTCGATGCGGTTGTGATTATGTTTCATGCTGAAGTCATTCAGAAATTACTCTAGCCTCGGTGGATCGAATTAGCTTGTTTAGTTTGCAGCGGTACTTGGATATTTCGCACAAGTTGCAAGAGACGGAAAGTGATGAGTCAAAAGAAAACATTTCATTGAGACACTACACAAATAGAACTAAGTTCTGATTTATGATGCACTAGCGGATACACTGCGTGTACTACTACGCTAAAAAAAGAAATACATTTTGTTAATTTATTTTTATTTTGTCTATGATGGTAATGAAATCGGTTTGGGGTGCTTCGGTTGGATCATTTTAGAATCTATAACGGACATAGGAAAAAAACGTCTTTTTGCATTTTTGTTTATCCGACGTAAAAATTACATTTAACTTTTGATATTTTATAATTCGGTTTGAACCACGAAGTTTTTTGAAATTGAGACGGAGTTTGTTTTCGCCACCGTATATGATTTTATAGATGTACATACATAACTGCGGTTTCTGCTTCTTGTATGCGCCAGATCCCCTTGATCTACTCAATTCTACTATATTGCGTCCTACACTGAGTCTACGGTGCGCTGTCGCCACTTATTATGTAAGCCAGTCTAAAATAAGGTATTTGTGAGACCGGTTCTGTTACCTGAAATAAAATTATTATATTAGTCGGAAGGATCGGCTTCCAGTCTAACTAGGTGCAGTTGAACACCAGATTTTCTGGCTTCTGACTATCCATAACTACTGTCAAAGATGTTCAATTGACAACTGGGACCAAAGGCTTAACGTGCTTTCCGAGGCACGGAGGAAACTCGGTATATGCAATGGATCCACCATAGATATATCCGTGGGATCCACGAACTGAACTCGTCAAGCGTTGCTTAACTTCAGATTTCGACTGTTATTATTTAACTACGAGTTCCTCCGTAGGCTATCTTTATTACCTATTAACCCGTTCCCTAGTTCTTACGAACACACATAGGTATACATAAAAGGTATACACAAAAGAACAACACAACGATCTGTCGCTGTTGGTACACTCAAAGCCACATACTTAGAGCATACTGTATGTTTCTGGATTCTGATAAATAAGACTAGATTTAAGACTTACGATACAATTATTGTTTTGCAAAATATATTCCCTGCTGAAACCACTGTACGAAGCAGTTGGACCAGTCTTCTTAAGAGACCTATTCAATGACTTTATTGAACGCATTCACCGCCGATTCAGGGCTCGTAAAACGTGTGCCTCTAAGTTTGTCTTTAATTTTTGGAAACAATTAGAAGCCGCAGGGTCATCAGTTCCACATTTGAAGACCTTCAAATAGGCTTTTGTTTTCTTAGCGGAATGTGAGGATGCGTTATCGTGGTGGAGTACATTGCTTCGAGGAGGTTTTTTGGGAACTTTTTCTATGATTCTGGGCAAGCAAGTTATGACATACCAATCTGCAATCACTGTCCTTTGATCTTGAAGCGGTACTGTAGTGTTATGTCCTGATTTTCCGAAAAAAGAAGCAACCATTTTTTTACCAACACTTCCACTTTTCTTAACTTTCGTCGGCAAATCTTCATAAGGAAATACGATCGAGTACACACAGTTAGTCGTTATTGTTGGTTGGTCAAAAACAACTTTAACCTATTTTTAAGGGGTTAAGTAGGTAATAAAAACATGAAAATAAACACGTTGTAAAATAAATAGTCACGTTAACCGCAACCACAGTGATAATAGGGCAAGAGTCGCCACGCAATGGGTTCCATCCTGTAGAGAGAACGCGCCGTCGAGGCGGACCCCGACCGAAGTGGCGAGATGATTTAGATGGCATAGTTGGTGCAGTGGTTGAGCGAGTAGATGCTGTGTTGCGTGTCGTGGGTTCGATTACAAAAAACAAATGTTTTATAGCCTACAGAAGGAGTTTTATAGTTTACAGGAGCAACAAGCATCATTTTTGGGGTTCCGTACCCTAAAAAGAAAAAACGGAACCCATATAGTATCACTTTGTTGTCCGTCTGTCTGTCTGTCGTCTGTCAAGACCCTTTATTTTGGGAACGCGTAGAGGTATCGAGTTGAAATTAAAACCATATACTCAGGTCTGCGGTCCCTTGAAGCTGTGAAAAAATCAAACTTCTAAGTTAAAGAATAAAAATGATACGGCCGTTTATGTCATTGAAAGGAATCGAAATTCATAAAATACTAACCGTTGACCCAGAACTGTAAATGTGTTGTTAAAACGTCACAAAAAAAAACTTTTTTCAATTCGGAAAAATCTTCGGGACTCCATTCGGAAATTGCAGTTTGAACGGAACCCTCAGTGCGCGAGTCCGACTCGCACTTGCCCAGTTTTTCTCACTGACTGCAAAAGTTCCTCTAAATGGTTTATTTAAAATAAACGCTTTGTAAGATTGATTGATAGGAAAAAAATATCTAGCTATACTACAAAGCTACAACTATAATACTCACACATCTTTCACCATCTTGTCCATGTTCAATAACCTACGTATTACGATGTCTACAATCTAATCGATTCTACCAGCGCTGTTATTGTTCATGCATAAAAAATAGGGAAATTGTAACATCAAAGAATATTATGTTAGTTTATACAGAAAATTGTCCCTTCGCCCATCTACTAATCTAATAGATATAAACACTGAATCGAGGTCAACTGGACTTAAACAAACGACTTCAGCGTATGGCTGCACATAAAATGGCAATTTGCTATGACAACAGACAATTTGTTTTATTTGTTTAGCTTTATAATGAAAATAAATACAGTACCTGGGCTACCTTTTTAGGGTTCCGTACCGGTAAAACAGGAACCTATTACTAAGATTCTGTTGTCCGTCCGTCTGTCACCAGGCCGTATCTCATGAACCGTGATAGTTAGACAATTGAAAAATTTCAGCTGTCTAACTATAGACAGATGATGTATTTCTGTTGCTGCTATAGCAAAAAATATTAAAAAACAGAATAAAATAAATATTTAAGGGTCCCCTTACAAAAATCACGTTTGTTGTATGGGAGCCTACAACAAAAGTGATTTTAATGCTCGTTTTTTGCTAGGGACGGCACGGAACCCTTCGACGAGTCCCACTCGTTCATTTGGCCGGATTTTTTGTACTCTCAGAGTGGGGACTCTGATCGCCCATCGAGTGATTCCAGGGAAGATGGTGGCACAGTAATCACCGTGCTACCGTGCACAGTGAGGCTCGGGGGAGACCGCTGTACAGTCTCCTCAGGGATGTGCCGCGTAACAGACGTTGCACTGAGGGGGCCCCTATACATATATGCTGATGTGGTGATCACCGGGGTGGTTTTAGTGAGGCAAAAATCCCACACTCCCCGGATTAATCCCCAAAGTCCGGGCGCCTTTTGGAGATTTCCCCTCAAAAACAAAAAAAGCTAACTTTTTTTGTTAGTGGATAATATAAAAAATTTATCTTAAAATAAAATTTGTATTATGATTCCTAAGACGTCCGAAGTCCATTATGAGAGTACATCGTCTTTTTCCACGTTTATTCGCTAGATAGTCCTACTTCCGCTACGTAAATCGACCTCAGCGCCACCCGTGGCCGCACCTGGAACTAACTAACAGCGCAGAGCAAGCCACCATTCCTTTATCATTGTTCGGCTCATAATGATAATAATTGATATACACCAGGAAGAAATTATTTGAACTTCAGACGTCTTAGGAAACATAATACAAATTTTATTTTAAGGTAAAATTTTTATATTATGTGTTCCGTTTGACGTCCGAAGTCCATTATGAGCGATCTGTTTGGTGGCTTGCTTAGTAAAACGCAACAATGTGAACAATATTCCTATAATTGTATAAGAAAGAATATAGGACACAAAAGAAATCAGCATTGCTTAGTTATCTATAGTAAAACTGATTTCGTTCTATTAATGAAATCGGCGTTTAACAAGATTGCATTGATATTTCGTAAAAGTTTGTTACTGCACAAGTTAAAAAATAGACTTTAGTTTGAATATGTATATTACCGGGCTACGTAATAGTTACGTGATGAAATTGCTGACCCACATTGGTAAGTACCAGAAACAGTGTATATTCCGGAAATAGTGTTTCATCTACTAGTCGTAGTAGTTGTTTGACGAGACTCGGTTGTAGGTAAAAAATATTTTTTCAGGGAATCTTGATATTTTGTTAACCGTCTATTAATGTTCTTTACAAAAATATAGCATAGCACCTGTCTGGAAAAATAATAACGTATAATTAAATATTTAAAGCCAAATTCCGGATGCAAGGCTGTTGGAACTTAATTGTCCACGAAATAATTTTGAGTTACAATCAAAGAGATTCGAAGTATGAAGTCTGACATTGAGTCAGACTTCATAAATAGCTAGCAATAATTTAGTAGCAGTATGCCACGTAGCACGTATGCACGTAGATTTGCAAATTTTCAAAGAATTTTTTTGTAGAGTTAATCAGAAACTGATGCTGTAGCTTGTTTGTCAGTGAGAACAGCACACTAAGCTAAAATAATCATTTGATAAATACTGGACTATATATATATATATCAGACGGAGTGGGTGATGGTCCCAGCCCCCATCTGCAGTTTTATTTGGCTGTATAAGTGTTGAAACTTTCTCTTACACCAGCCAAACCTTCCTAAACCTCACTTTACCAGTTTCCTGCTAGGGAGTCGTAACCAAATTAGTCAGGTTTCCAGGTGTAGGCCATGAACTTCACCCAGATGCGCGGTGGTAACGTAACACAAGTGGCAAAAGAGTTAGTGCAGTGTAGTCACGTCGCTCAGCAGATCTCGTTCTGTATTGTATAGTCCCAATACATGGGGACAGATATCAGACGGCCCGTCGGTGTTACTTACAGTTTTGTCCTCAAGATTTCTTTCTCGCCAATGTAGTAGTCCGCATAACTCGTCTGCAAACTATGTCGAATGACTTGAACCTCTCCCAAGACGATTACTGTAGCAACGCACGGCAAGCAACCTTCCCCGGAGGGTGATGAAGGTCGCAAAGTTGAGATACCCTCAGAAGCTAGGTCTGCTTGAGGGATCAACTGCCGGCTGCTAAGCGAACCGCTGTAGCTACGTACGGCAAGCAACCTTCCCCGGAGGGTGATGAAGGTCGCAAGTTGAGATACCCTAAGAGGCTTGGCCTGCTTGAGGGATCAACTGCCGGCTGCTAAGCGAATCTACAAACACGGTCTTCCTTCTTCTTGATGTTGGATTGCGTGTACTAAATTTTCTGAAAACCTACACAAGACATGTATGACAATGCAACTTTCCTGAAGGGTGATGAAGGTCACAAAGTTGACATAGGTACCTTAAAAAGTGTTGTGTTGCACCTGTTTGTGAAACTGCACACTGCTTCGCGAATGAATAGGCTCTGATGGATAATGAGGTAAACCCTTTACAGTTAGTTCGAGTGTCACAATCTTCAGGAATTACATACAAGGTTCGATAATGCAAACTTTGCCAGGCGGTGATGAACGTCACAGAATTGATGTACACCAAGAGGCGTTTGCTGAGCAAGTCCATAGGCAATGAAGGATAATGCAAAACCATAGTCTGGTAGCCAACACTCGGAAATGGACCACGTGTCTCATAGAAATTTCCAGAAGCTTAATGCATGATACGGCAAGCAACCTTCACCGGTGGGTGATAAAGGTCGCAAAGTTGAGATACCTTAAGAGGCTTGGCCTGCTTGAAGGATCAACTGCCAGCTGCTAAGCAAGTGAATTGGCACTGACACATCATGCAAAGCTAAGTCTGGAGACAAACTCTTGGAGATAAATAACGTCAATTTCCAGAAACTAAATGCAAGCTATGACAATGCAACCTTCCCCAAGGGGTGATGAAGGTCGCAAAGTTGAGATACCTTAAGAGGCTTGGCCTGCTTGAAGGATCAACTGCCAGCTGCTGAGCAAGTGAATTGGCACTGACAGATCATGCAAAGCTAAGTCTGGAGACAAACTCTTGGAGATAAGTAACGTCAATTTCCAGAAACTAAATGCAAGCTATGACAATGCAACCTTCCCCAAGGGGTGATGAAGGTCTCAAAGTAAAGTTACCCTAGAAGCGTTGTGCCTGCTCGAGGGTCTGACTGCCAGCTTCTAAGAAAGTCAATATGTATTGACAGATAATATGAAGTTTTGCTGGAGGCAAATTCTTGGAGCTGGATAACGTCAATTTCCAGAAACTAAATGGAACCTACGACAATGCAACCTACCCCAGGGGGTGATGAAGGTCACAAAGTAAATATACCCTTTGAGGCGTTACGCCTGCTTGAGGGTCCGACTGCCAGCTACTAAGAAAGTCAATAGGTATTGACAGATAATATAAAGTTTTGTCTGGAGGCAAATTCTTGGAGCTGGACAACGTCAATTTCCAGGAACTAAATGGAAGCTACGACAATGCAACCTTCCCCAGGGGGTGATGACGGTCACAAAGTAAATATACCCTTTGAGGCGTTACGCCTGCTTGAGGGTCCGACTGCCAGCTACTAAGAAAGTCAATAGGTATTGACAGATAATATAAAGTTTTGTCTGGAGGCAAAATCTTGGAGCTGGATAACGTCAATTTCCAGGAACTAAATGCAAGCTACGACAATGCAACCTTCCCCAGGGGGTGATGAAGGTCACAAAGTAAATATACTCTTTGAGGCGTTGCGCCTGTTTGAGGGTCCGACTGTCAGCTACGAAAGTCAAAATGTCAATACAGATAATTCAAAGTTTTGTTTGGAGGCAAACTCTTGCGAGCTACGGCATTGCAACCTTCCCCAAAAGATGATGAAGGTCATAAAGTAGAGATACCCTTTAATGCTTTGCGCCCGTTTGAGAATCCATCTGCCCGCTGCTAAGAAAGTCACTAAAGATTTTTAAAAACTTTGGATGCTTATATATGGCAACCAGACTTGTAGAGCTACATCAGGCCCGTGCCACGCGACGCCAGCCGAGGCGACGCTACGTACCACTCAGGCGTCGCCCACGTATGCTTCGGTCCAATGTAATTCCCGGTTTATGGTGATAACTACATGAGATTTAATTAAATTATTCGTCTTAAAATAGGACCAGGCAATGACCAGTTAGCCCAAGTACAGAGGTATTTAATGTTACGCAGCTCAAGCACTACGTTACACGTCGGCAGTCCAGTTTGGAACTGACGAAAATTCTTCCAGCGCCATGGCATGACCAAATTCTAGACATGTAATTTGTAGCAGTTGACTTTCTTAACTTATGCGAAGAAGAGACAGTGCTCTTTGTGAAATTCGCATCTCATGATAGGCTAGGATCAAGCTCCACCTCTCAGCACGTTTGTAAAAATGAGGCGTAGCTTTTTCACTGGTTTTTGTTAAAAATTAAAAGTGGTGATAGTGGATAAAGCCACAGGCATGGAAATCAATTTGACATTAATTTTAGTTTGCTCCCTGAGCTTACTTCTGGTAATTGTACATTTTCAGCTCCCCCCTTTCTTTTGATCATCAAAAGTTGCGAGATTAGATGATCCTTTCTGGGCTATTTTTATTGCAAAAAGAAGAGTGTTTTTATGTAGTCGAGAGGTACTACAACTTCTTTATTTTAAAAGTTTAAAGATCGAATAAAATGTCGTTTTAAAAATTTTGGCAGGTACTCCGAAAAAAAATAAAAAACTTGGTTCAAATAAATTGTCCAAATATACAATATCCTCATCCAATTCCTGCATTGTATATGTCCAAAAGGCAAGATTATAACCCAAAGAGTCAACTGTTTTCATCGAGGCTATATGATGATGATATATGAACCTTGAAAAATACGAATTGCTCGGCAATAAAATTTGCAGGCGCCATACTCGAACAAGGAACATTCGGTCAAAATAAAGTAGTAAAATGACTTACCAGATATTGTACTTCAAACCTATTTTGTGATCGGGTCCGGCGCCGTTTAACGGAGGCTTCATCATCTTCATTCGAACTTGAATTCAAACCTGATGAACTTGACTCAATAGACGCATTCACGCGTACATTAACACTTCTACATAACTGAGCCGAGTAGTAATTAATGATTACTGACTACTCAAACGCCCACGAAGTTGTTAACGGTCGTCCATTTTAAAAACGAACGAAATAATTTTACGTAACGGAAAAATAAAAACGGTAACTTTCTACTTTATTCTCGAAAGTTAAACTATTTTAACAAAATGGAGGTTTGTATTTTTTTTTTTAAATTTATTTATTGACACTTTATAATATATACATATATATACATTTAAATCTAATAATAACGTAATTAAAACTAACTTACAAAATAAAAATAAAAGCCCTAAAGTACTAAAAAAAAAAAGCAATCTAAAGTACGGCGTCGAAAAACTCCTCCACATCGCTGTCGACTGGTAATGTACCCAAAAGACTGGCGGCATTGCCACGCTGAATGGCAATGCTTATCCTTTGTCCGAAATAAAAGCCAGCCCTTGGGTCACGCGAAGTGTCAACAAGGCGTTTTGAAAGTTCTTTAAATAATTTGTGAGCACTCGGACCCCACGATCCGAGAGTTTCAACCCCAAACGGCTCGAAAATATAACTACCAACAAGGTTATTATATTTCCGCCGCTTGAGGTTCTCTGCAGCCGCTGCGGCAGCACCAGCACAGCACGACGAGCTAGGAAGATGAGATGGCGCAAGAGTATCGACACAAGTTGCGTCCCACACTAAAGGCCTACCCATCTTCCATGGAAATAAAGACATACCGTCCGGTCTTTTGCCATCGTCGCGTGCCAGGCCATGAGGTTCCAATACGGCCGGAACGCCGACGGTGACAAGAGCACGTCGGATGATGTCGTTGATATGTTTTCTAAATTCAAAATCTAGCGACATGCGCGCGGTATGAAAAACGACGCAACAATGATAAAGGAATGGTGGCTTGCTCTGCGCTGTTAGTTAGTTCCAGGTGCGGCCACGCGTGGCGCTGAGGTCGATCTACGTAGCGGAAGTAGGACTATCTAGCGAATAAACGTGGAAAAAGACGATGTACTCTCATAATGGACTTCGGACGTCAAACGGAACACATAATAATCAAATACTTAGCTATGTATAAATAACCTCTTTTTTAAATATTATAATATAATAAAATATAATATTCCACAACTAACACACAACGCCGTCTAGTCTCAAGCTAAGCAGAGCTTGTGTTATATCAATTGATAAACATACTTATATATTTCTAAATACATACATAATAAAGATAAATTACACCCAGACACAGAACAAACAAATGAACGTGCTCATCACACAAACATTTGTCCTGGGTGGGAATCGAACCCACGACCTCTGGCATAGCAGTCAGGGCCACCACTAACCACTAGACCATCAGTCCAGATTATAAACTGAATAACAACGTGCTTTCTTTCAGCATCTAAAAATCATTTTGTTTGCGCTAAAAGCCAGATCGAGGAGAGGGATATACACAGTAACTTAGATAATAAATCAGCCATCCTTTTTACATAGTCACAAAGCGACTAGAATTTATCGGCTCTTGGTCATGTTGATTTCCTCACTATAATTTCCTCACTGATATTTCCTTCCACGTACTGAGAGCATAATGAATACTGATGCAATAATTTACCCTGAAGATGTGGCTGCCGAGGTTCGAATACACGACCTTCAACTCGTAACTCAGTGGCCACCATTACCTTCTATGGGTAATATATAGATGGCAAACTATAACTACCAAACTGTTCTAAAACATAATTCCACCTCTTTATTTTAAGGTGGGAAATCTTCCAATGACTTCTCCCGCTCTTATGTGGAGCGAGAGGGCGTGTCAGACTTACTGACTATATCCAAGTCAAAGTCAAAAAATTTTTATTTCACATAGGCCTACATGGGCACTTATAAAACGTCAGAAGCTAGTGCACGGTTCCAAATTGGTCGTTTCCTATGGAGAAGGACCGGCAAGAAACTCCATGTTTGTTCAAACCACACCTATGTTTGTTCTTTGCCTTAAGTTCCATAGGACCCCGGGTTTCCCTTTTGGAAGCTAACCCCCATGGCCCCATGGCCCCAGTAGGCTTTGGCCCCCTACGGTTTTGCTGCCATCTCTTTGAGGTGCGCGTGGAACACTAAACGCCGTCGACGTCTTGGGCTCGGTCAGCTCGGTTGGGATGGTTACCGGGCGGTCGGACGGCGAGCTACCCATTGCTCGTCGTCCGCAAGCCCACGCCTACGTTGGCTGGTTGTCGGGGTCGGGGTTTCGGCGGCTAGGGCATGTGTCCGTACCCTCACGCGTATGACCGTCCTTCACTAGCATTACTGCTTCGCAGTAGCCGGCGACCGCCGCCCATTCCTTCTCGCTCCGGACCATGACCACAAGTCAACCCCTGTGATTTTCTTTTTTCCATTTAGAATTCTAAACAGTTGTATAATTTCAGCGGCAGCAGTAGGACCGGCAGTCTGGACCGCATCAGCACGCGCGGCTCCAGCACCACTCTCAATGCTGATGAAGATAACATCAACGTCGTCGTTAGGTCAGTATATATCCAACATCATTGAAAACTTGATGACTTTGTATTTTAAAAAGCACCTAAAATTTACGATACAAAGTGTTGTCAGCAGTACCGTAACTAGGGCTATGCCAGCGGTGCCCAGGCATACGGCGCAGTCAGAAAAATATTTTGTTTGGCACACATGGATACACACACTGTAAAAACAAAATTTAAGACAACTTAAGATAAAAAAAAAGAAAAAAAGAACACTGACACAATGTGTGTCTCATGGCTGCGCCAAAATAATATCTCGCGCTGCGATAATATCGCTGGGTCAATATCTCGCTTCTGTGTAGATTGAAAGGTTAATATATAGGAAAGTACGGGTCGTAGTGCTCTGAAAGGAAGACTTGGGCTGGGTACGAAAGGCAACGAAGGAATAGGAGTGGGTTTTTAGTCAGTTAAAGTCTGACACTATCTCCCGCTCCGCCCAATGGGATGTCATTGGATGATTTTTCCGACCTACAAAAAAAAAGGCCCCCCCTTTTTTCTTTATTCAGTGACAGACATTCACTAACTAAAACCAGGTTCCTTTAGTTCCTCTTTGCGTTTCAAGACCGTGGAAAATCTTTACACGGGAAAATTATGATGAGTGTAATTTTATATGCGTCACTTTTACCAACTAATATAATACAAAGTAAGCAATGCACGAGCATTAGATGGACGATTAAAAAAGTTAAAATCAGTTAATAATTTCTAGTTAATCAGCAAAACACAATTTTCCTTATATAATCGAACACAAACTGTAGGTATTGGGTTATTGACATGCTCTTTTGTTTGTAAAGAAATCGATATTCGTTTGTATGATACCTTCGCAATGTGGGGAGCGAGACAACCGACGTAGATATTAGGTACCTACGTTAATTTAGAAATATGACATAGTTCGTCTCGTCAGCGTGGTGTTGCTACATTGTAATTCATCATCATCATCATCATTTCAGCCGAAAGACGTCCACTGTTGAACATAGGCCTCCCCCAAGCGTCGCCACAATGACCGATCCTGTGGTTCTCGCATCCACCGTACTCCCGCGATCCTCATCAGGTCGTCGGTCCACCTTGTGGGAGGCTTTCCAACGCTGCGTCTTCTGGTGCGCGGTCGGCACCCTAGAACCTTTCGGCCCCATCGACCATCCGTTCTACGAGCAATGTGCCCTGCCCACTGCCACTTTAGTTTGGCGATTCTTCGGGCTATGTCGGCAACCTTGGTTCTCCTGCGGATATCTTCATTCTTTATGCGATCACGCAAGGAAACTTCGAGCATAGCCCGTTCCATTGCCCTTTGAGTGACTGTAAGCCTTCTGATGAGGCTCATTGTAAGCGACCACGTTTCAGAGCCATATGTCCTCACTGGCAACACGCACTGGTCATAGGCTTGAGACACTGTGGTATATTGGACGTATTTACGATATTTATGACGACATTGTAATTACTTCGGTATATATTAGGTACAGTGGTCCGAACCTCACTGGTACCTACCGAAACCAGTACAAACTGGCCTCTTATTGTTTTGAAACTCTGTGCTACGATAGGCCAGCTAGAGGTCATAGTAATACCACCGATGTGTATTATTTAGTGTCATCATCATCAAAAACACAACGCAATACAAAAAAAAAAAAAACTAAAACCCGGCTACGACAAAAAAAAGCCCTGAAAAAGTATGAAACAAGATTTTCAGGATGCTGAAATGCTAAACTAAACAAGGTAACTAAAAGCCGTATTCACACGTTATTAAAGTGTTTCGGTTGGTGGCTATAACGTATGACTGCGGCTTTTAATCACCTTGTTTATTTCAGCATCCTGAAAATCTTGTTTCTTACTTTTTCAGCGCCATTATGTTTTGTCCTAGTATTTCAACATTCTGAAAATCTTGTTTCATACTTTTTCAATGTCGTTTTTTTTTTTGTCGTAGTCAGGTTTTAGTTTTTTACTTGATTTTTATTTAAACAATTTTGGTTTTGAATCACTGTGCTTCTATACTATTAACTTGTAAAAGAATTTATCTTTTTTAACACAAAACTTTTTGTCCACTAGAGGACGCCACATTGAATTCTGATGATATTTTTTGATAAGTACTAGTGAAGCCCTTTCAAATGATGTCAAACACAGTGTATTTATCTTAACATTTTTTTAACACATTACTTTTTGTCCGCTAGAGGGCGTCACTTTAAATTTGAAAATGTACAAGTGAAGTACTTTCAAATGATACGAAACACGGCTTATTGATCTCCATTTTTATTTTTTAACACATTACTTTTTGTGACATGTTACGTACTTAGCCTATGTTCAGCGGGCAATTAAGACGGTTCTAACGAGACCTCCGATAAGTAGATTTAGACCTATGAGGGAACAGATGAACATACTCACATACATACATACATAGCCTGTCAAAATCATAACCCTCCTTTGGCTTTGCCGTAGTCTGTAAAAATTAATTTGACGGAAACTGTAACGAAGTTCTTGGTGCAAACTATTCTTATAATTCGAAATTTAAAATAAGTGGCATGAAAAGCATTCTATCCAAACTTGAAACAATATTAACTACATCGTATGAAAAGAAAATTTAAAACAAAAACATAAACAACTATGAAATAACAATCTGGAGAACCAAAACAAACCAAAACAGGCCTTCGAGTGTCCTTGAATATTTTCCTCAGAATCAGTTTTTCAAATAGAAAGGACGACTCCGCCCATAGTTGATCGATGTTCTCCAACGCGATAACAAATGTACAAACCTTGTCTAAGATTCAAGATTTCGACAGTTAATCATATGTTTACCCATAAATATTTAGGTAATTTCAACTTCAGCTATGTGATTGTAATGTTTGAATCATCAGTTTTATAGTTTTTGTAAAATGTTGATTTGTGATCACCATCAGTCAAGTTAATTTGGCTTAGTTCATTTGAGTCATTATCAATCGTTGGAAAATAAATATAGACGATTATGTTACTAGGGAAGCAAGTTTAAATCACGATGTTGGTAAATAATATTAATAGTAATAAAAACAAAGATAACAAAAAAATCAAAAAGGACTGACGACTATTATAGATATTATTCATAGCTACGTGGTAGTAAGGCTATCTTAGATAATAGGGTATAGGTTGTCAGTATTAAAAAATATTTACAAAAGCAGATCCATTTTTTTAGGTGGGACAACCTTGCAAACTTGGACAAAACTTATAAATGCAACTTCTGCCCCCCAAACCAAGTTACGACCTTTTCGTTTCGATTTCCTTGCGTCGAACGCCTCGAGTAGGCCACGCCTTCGATTCCTTTGTTCTGACCACGTGACAGAGCGATGAGATGATGTCAGAACTCAGAACAAAGGAATCGGAGGCGTGTTCTACTCGAGGCGTTCGACGCAAGAGAATCGAAACGAAACGGTCGTAACTTGGCTAGGGAGGCTGCAATAACGTCTTTCACAGTTAAAGCAATCGCCTTCTTCTGTTGGGTATAAGTATTACATGAGTTTTTTTTTTTATTATTTGGGAAATCGTTAAAATACTTTTACCACTCTGTGTGAAGCGAGAGGGCTTGTCAGACTTTTACTGCTTAAAACTCACCTGTGATCTTTCAGTTGCATATTGCGTTCCAGGGCCACAGTAACTTTTTCTAACATTCCCGCAGCAATGAGATATTTTTTTATACATAGGTACTAGTTTGCTTTTTTTACCTGAAGTCATACGCCTGTAAAGGATCATCAGAAGCCACACCTTCAATATATCAATATTTCCCGTAGAGTACGACCGATCAGCGAGAAGGAACGTTCGCACGGGGAGCGCCTGCTACTCGAGTTCCCTGGGAAAGGCCAGGTCATCTGCCACAACACCACCCCCAGCCAAAAGGCGAAGGTTTTCTCCTACAATGTCGTCTTCGAACCTGAGGCGACGCAGGTAACTTTTATGATGTCTTTTTTTAAGGTCTTTTGTACGTAGCATGGGTAGGATGATAGCAGCACGATAATATGCATCTTTATGATGAGAGAAAAGGATAGGCTACATTGTATATGTATCCAACAGCTGTCACCCGCACCATCCTGTAGCCAGGGGCGCCGACTCCGTGGGTGCTCGGGAGCTCGAGTACCCATGAGAAAAAAACAGTGGGTGCCGAGCACCCCTGAGAATAGACATCAAGAAACAGATCAGTAATCGCCTTTTAGGGATGGCCGTTTTTTCATTACCCGACGACCCGTTTAGCGCAGTGGTCTATAGCGCCGGTTGAGACGCAAGGGTGGGTTCGATTCCCGCACTAACACATGTGTTTGTTGATGAAACAGATATTTGTGTTGGGTCTGGGTGTTTGTGGTACCTTCGTTATTCCGCAGTATGTAAGTAGGACATTTATTTATTTGTCGGTCGATCAGTGTGCATTTCTCTTCTCACACTTGGCCACTTTTTCGAGTCATCAAATGAGTATGAGGTACCCATGAAGTTTTCTATTAGTATTGTTAGTCTCGCACTTGAAAAGAGGAGAGGTGAAATGCATGTTACTAAAATAGTTATGAGTATACATGTGGATGATGAGATGGAGAGGGGTAGGGAGGTCAATGAAAAGATAGATGGAATGTGTGAAGAGTGATATAAAAGAAAAGGGAGTTAGTTAGTGACAGCATGACCAGTGCCAGGACAGAAAGGAAAATAAAATCGTGGTACGCCGACAACAATGGTATGGTCGACGATGGAGCACGCTTACCTTGAAGTAACCAAAGTTGACTTAAAAACCAACAGGCAGTTGCTATCAGGAAACACAGACTCCGGCAGGGTATTCACAAAACGTTTTGTGTCTACGGGTTTGACTACTGCTTGTCTCACCCTGATTACTGCAGTCAAATATTTGCCAAACTGTACAATCATTGAGAGATGAATTCTCCGCGCGATTTGTACATATACAACAGCTCGAAATCATCTCTCGGACAGTTGCCCAGATCAGACAAAACATCCGCCTGGTCGTAGGATCCTTCCTTTTCAATGGAGGTTTGCGGGACTTCACTTTCTGTTCCGCTTACCTCTAAAGTAGGTACTCTAACACACAGTTAAGAAATCAAATACCGAATTCATCTACCTTCTCTGTCCTGTCTAGAGAGATTAGACATAAGTATTCGTATTACAGATTCTTAATTTACATATAACAGGAAGACGTCCTAGAATATTCTGGAGTCAAGAGGCTACTTGAGATGGCAGTGGAAGGGTTCTCCTGCACCGCCTTCTGCTACGGTCAAACGGGCAGCGGGAAGACCCACACCTTGACTGGACCTCCGGGATTGGTGAGTGATTCTTTAATGCTTAACATCTTGTGTGAAAGTAGCCCTAGAATGTTGTATTCATTAAAGATAATAACTATTGGTTAAAGAAGAAATTCTGTCATTTAAGGCGACTAGAGAGATTTTTCTAGAATCAAGTGGTCGCGTCCGGAGAAGGCGTGGGCTTGCGGACAACGAGCTATGGGTAGTTCGCCGTCCGCCTGTCCGGAAAGGACCGAGCCCGAGTCGTCGACGGCGCATTGTTGTGCAATGTTAGCATCAACATCGGGCCCAGCTGGGCCGATGCCTGCTAATGTGGGATATTTCTAAAAAAGAAACCTGTGAAAATCCTCAAAATCGGAACAAACAGACAGACGTACAGACAGACCGTCAAAACCACAGAGGCACAGACAGACAGACATTCTAAAAATTTGCGCTTTTGGTTTCGGTATCGTACACTTTCACACCAAAACCACTTTATTTATATGTATGGAAATTGATTTCTAAAATTTCGATATATTCAATTTCCCTGACGTTTATTTTTTACCACGTGACAAATGCGTTGTTTACATTCTTCAGCAATTCGCTTTTACACTATCAGAAGTAACCAATCAGAAAATAACATGCCTACACATAAACCATCCCCTTTTCCCTACAATTTTGTGTGAAAAGGAGTTAATAACAGCTATTCCGAATGACAGTCGATTCCGACCTCGTGGCTATATCGATCGTACATACATACATATGTATTTGTACCCGTGTGTGTAGTGCATTGATGAGTTATGTTTGCGACAGATTCATAGATAAGCCGGCCATCTATGGTTTCAGGAATTGGGTATTTACTGTAGCTATTTTAATAATAAAATAGCTTTATTTAATTTGCCTGCAGTTTCACCCATAGCATAATAGCATAATCAGCCTTTTTAATGTTCTCACTGCTGGGACTCAGGCCTCCTCTCTCCAGGAGAGGGAACGCTATGTACGCGTACATAAAATATAGCCTAAGTCACTCAGGAATAAAGCAGCTTTCTATCGGTGAAAATTTTTTAGCAAGCTGTCCAGTACTTTCAGAATTACCTCCAACAAACAAAAAAACAAATATTTTCCCTTTTTATAATATTAGGCAACAAATAGCCCTAAAAATAAAATCTATTTCTGAAATCCGTATTAATTTTTTATACCTAAAATAAAGCAGCAATTAGCATTGCAAATATTTGTATGAGGAAGCAAGTGAGCGCGTGGTGGGAACATCGCGCTATCTCTTTTCTACGCGCGTATTTTAATGACGGTGACGTCGCATATTAGTGCGTACATCCTTTTTCTGTTACTTGTTTTTCCCCTTACACCAGATTTGAAAGGTTTCTAACTTACTTAATTTTTAACAGATTTGAAAAATTATCTCTGTCCTGGATTCGCGGATCGCTATTCTAGATCTTTATCCAAGTCAAAGTTACTTTTAACTTTTCCATACAAACAAAAAAAAAATAGTCATGTTTACTCAACTCCGGGAGAGAGAATTTTAAATATCCCGTGATTATTAATCAATCAGTAGTTGTCTTTATACAAAGCGAGGATAGTCGAAAGGATATTTTATGATGTAACTCAGTTTTAGAATGCCATGTGGCAGGGGCGCCGACTCCGTGGGTGCTCGGGGGCTCGAGCACCCATGAGAAATAAAAAGTGGGTGCCGAGCACCCCTGAGAATAGACATCAAGAAACAGATCAGTAATCGCCTTTTAGGTTACGCATAAATTATAATATTTCTTGATAATAAAAACTAGTTTCATTTTTATAAAATGGTTTCATTTTATATTTTTATCAAACATTATTAGTAATTAAGTACGCATTATGTAAGCATTCATTTATTTGTTCGTCGATCAGTGTGCATTTCTCTTCTCACACTTTGCTACTTTTTCAAGTCCATCAAATGAGCATGAGCATGTTTTCTAAAAGTCGGCGCCCCTGCCATGTGGATCATCAATCAATATGGTATGGTCCTCGACTTAAGATCTTGTGTCCCCTAGCAGAGGCAGAGGGCGTCCTCATTAGTCACCCATCGCGACTGGTCTTGAACTTTTCTTTACGCTCACCTCGCTCCACGTCATTTTGGTGGCCATCGCTTCTGCTAGCTCGGTGCGTCCATCGTCACTACGTTTGCCGAGGACGATCCTTCCTTCTTTTTCCCTTGAGGATTCCAATCCATCGCCTCTTTAGGTATGTCATTGGAATCCCTCCGAAGCGTGTGGCTAATTCATAATCTGTACTTACAATGTATTTTTTTTTAAAGTTTTTATAAGTTTGACAATCACTTTTAACACTCAAGAGATATCTTGTTACTTCTTTATCTGGACTGTGGAGGTCAGATGGGCAGTCGATTGAGCAATTGATTCAACTATTAGCATAAAAACTTCTTATAAAAAAAATAAAATAACCGACATCACTACAAAAAAAAACTAAAACGATCAAAATAAGTTTAATTTCGGAAGTCGGTGTTTCTGGTATTGTTTTTTTTTGTTATTTAACACCGACTTCCGAAATTAAAGTTATTTTGATCGTTTTAGTGTTTTTTTTTTTTTGTAGTGAAGTAGGTTTTTTTTTTGTAAAAAGTTTTTTTTTTCACACTTTTTAAATGTGATACACTAATAGGATACATTGTTTTATTATGAAGTTCCCGTGTCTACGATCCACCTTCCACCTTCCGGCTCCATCATCAAATCAGTTCGATAATACCTTATAGACAAAGTGCATCTCATGACAATTCTAATAAGCCCAAACACGACTAGGATACATTGATTAATTAGTTAGTTTATTGACTGTGCCATCACATTTTGCTGAAGCTATAGTTATGGTTAAGTATATAACTTTCCACGTGTACATTAGTATTGTAAATATATATTAGTACTTTAAATTGACATTTTGATTTTGACATTTCGAATTTTATCTGACATTTTGAATTTTATTTTAACATTTTGAATTGTATTTTGACATTTTGAATTGTATATTGACATTTTTTTATTATTATTGTATATTGAAATTTTGTATTGTATATTGACTTTAATTTTTTATTTTTTATTAGACAGTATTGCGAATTAACATTAGGCGCCTTGATATTGATTTTATTTTTAATACTCATTATTAATTATTTGGCTTATTTTTATTTGAACATTTGAGACTTGGCCGGCTTAATTGTAAACTTCTCACAAACGTTTGTACGCCCTCTGGCATAACATAGCGCTCTCTTTATTACCTTGCTACACCTTTATTATTGTACCTATGATTAACAAATGAATAAATGACTTATGATTTAGTATGTATTTGTGCAGTACCTATTCGAAAATTCATATTTTATTAAGTTCTAAATGGGACTGGGCGGCACATGGCCAGTAGCTCGTCAATGTCTGCCGCATATACGAAAACTTATAGGCCAAAGTAGAACTAAATTGATGCCTTGAGACATTGAGGCGAGGTTCCGATAGACTATGACGAAGATGGCGGGACGAACTAGGCAGATTTCGCCAAAACTGAAAGGATCAACTGAAAGGAGGAACTGAAATCTGCCTGCGTGGGCCCGCAAAAAATAGAAAGAGTCGAGGGAGGCTTAGACCCTAGTGTGGGACAAAACAGACTACCAAAAAAAAGAGGAAAGGGCTGACTGCAATGTGACCTAGAAATGGAATCTGAGGTTCTTGTAATAAAAGGTGAATTCTACATTTCTAGTTATAAACAAGGTATTCTTTACAACGATAAGTAGATGTGCAGAGGAATGAACATTTTAATGTTTATGACTCAGACCTTTTCAATAGGTTTAAGTGAAACATAAACTTGTATTCATTTTCGCTAATAGGTAAGTAGGTAGGTGTGTTCAAGATGAGTTGAAAGTTCGAACTTACCACTTCTCGGTCAGTAGTTTGAAGTCTTAGAAAATTTCGGGCTATTGTCGCTTTTAATTCTATCGTTTAGCTAGAGACATTTTTGTTTTTTTAACGTGGAGAAACCTCCCGGAGAAAAACTAGGGAATGTGGGATATGGGTTTTTACCTCACTTAAACTACCGTGATGATCACCACCGGCACATGGATGGGGTTCTGTGACCTCTTCAAAAGAACATTTCGGCGTTTTTGACGGTGGTAATGCGGTTACCTCCTCGATGCCTCCTTCTCCGAGCAGGAGCGAGCCATCACGGCCTCACTGAAGAGCCTTAAGGTGAATACCTATATCTAAATTTTAGTTTAATGTGCCGCATAAATTATTCCGCCATAATCCGCCCATACGTGTGCCTCTAGCATCAACAAATTATAGACAGAATAATTTTATTATACAGTGCAAGTAGACAGTTCAATAATATATGTCAGCAGCATGACTTGGATCTCTTTATGACTAGTGTGACGTCAGCAAGAAGACGCATAAGCCTCAGATTTGTCAAGTAACCTTAAATTTGACTGTGTGTATGTAACCGTAACCTTTTAATAAGTTCATTGTGTATGCACACTTTTCAATATTAAATTTGACACTATACGTGAGGACATAATTGACTAGCTGTCGTTAGCTGTAAGTCCTCAAAGCTGTAATAAATAAATAAATCCTCCAGACTCCAGGGTAGTCCGCGGAATTCCGTAAATTACGTGTGTAAGTAATTTACGTAATTATAATAATTAAAATCGTCACCATACAACCCTCTCAGTTCGTCTGGAACAATCACCTTAACCTACCAACTTGATAGATAGCACTCCAAAATATTTAACCAGTTTTTGATAAATGAAGGAGCTTTTACATAAAAATTCACAGCGAAAGAACCTTTGAGAGTAAAATATATTAACTAGGCAAAAGCTTTTCCCATAGCACATGCAGAAACAAGCAGGCCTAGCCAAGTTACGACCGTTTTGTTTCGATTCTCTTTCGTCGATCGCCTCAAGTCGGCCACGCCTTCTATTCCTTTGATCTTACCTCGTGACTAAACGTTGAGATGACGTCAGAACAAAGGAATCGGAGGCGTGGCCGACTCGAGGCGATCGTCGAAAGGGAATCGAAACGAAACAGTTGTACCTTTGCTAGGGGGACTGAAGTGTGAAATACAATCCCTGAAAATAGTTGGTAAACAAAGTTATTCATTAATTTACAGAAAAACTTCACACCAAACCAGCTGCCATTAGAAACGTAATCATGCTGAAACAATGGCGTAACAAACGTCACGCGACATGCTTGTCGTTAGTAGTCTGTCAGAATTTACTATTGCACTGGAAACATCATATTATGCCTGTAGTCGCTAGGGCAAGCAAAGGTGACGGGAGGACTTGAGAAGAGGTGTAAGTATAGTACCAAGAACCAACCTATACACCTCTCCTCAAGTCCTGACGTCACTTTCAGTAGTGTGAGTAGCGCACACCTTCGCGTGTATCTATACTAATATTATAAAACTGAAGAGTTTGTTTGTTTGAACACACTAATCTCAGTAACTAACGGTTCTGGATAGTCCATTTATCGAGGAAGGCTATGGGCATAGGGTGTAACATCACGCTACGAATAAAGGCAGGCATCGGCCCTAGCGAGCTTTTTGAAGCGTGGGGCGCACCGTCCACCCGGGCTTGTTTCTTGATGAGTGTAAGGAATTGGAGGGATTTGGAGGTTACACCTCCAAATCCCCCGTTGCTGGCCGGCGAGGACGCTCGCCGCCTCGCAGTAAAGGGCCTATTACACTACGCGTTATGCACACTGTCTTACTCTTTGTTCCGAGTGAGACCGGTCTAACCCTTATTACAGTCCGCGACATCGACTAAGACTGTCTGAATATCGAGTAGTGTAATAGGCCCTTAAGCCGTGCATTAACTCCGCACCATCCGAATGGCTAGGGGGCTGGTCGCTTCCGTAGCGACCGCGCTCATACCTGAGGGAATTGCAACCTGATGAAGATTTTCGATTTTGTCTAATTTCTATTGGTTTCGACTGAACTTCGATAGATCTGGAAGTACTATTTACACGAAGTAAATATCATAAAGGTGAAAGTCTCAATCAGCTGATTTAGATGAAATTTAGTATCCTACACCCATAAAACAGTACTTGTTATACTTTTTTATCCCGGAAGTAGCCCTTGAGTTTTTTTTTATTATTGTACGGGTTTTATCAATATCTCATCTGATGGTAAGCGATGATGTGGCCGACGATGGATCACGCTTGCCTAGAAGTAACTTATTCACTCTTAATATTCTATTCTTATTTTTTCTTTTAATATTTTTCTTTCTTTCTTTCTTTTTTTTCTTTCTTTCTTTCTTTCTTTTCTTTCCTTCTTTCTTTTCTTTCTTTCTTACTTGACAAAAAACCCCAAAGTTATAGCTATCAGAAAACACAGACAGACAAGAGTCTAATTTCTGGCGGGTGAATCTGCTGTCAGATGCTAGTTATGTCATTTTTTGAGAGCAGTGGTGGCCGAGTGGTAAAGGCCCCGACTTACGAGTTGTAGGTCGCGGGTCCAAACCTAGCCAGGTGCATGACTTTGTGTAATTTATTTCATCACCACTGCTCTCAAAACGGTGTAGGAAAACATCGTGAGGAAACCGGCATGTCCTAGAACCATAAATTTAAAGACATGTGACATTCAGCAATCCGCACTGGGTCCGCTTGGTGGATTACCTGGCCTGAGTCCCAGCAGTGGGAACATTAAAAGGCTGAATATGCTTATGCTATATGCATTTCATTTTAGGCAACCACATTATTACATATTCCACACAACTCACAAACGAGTGACAATTAAAATCGTAATCAGTGTAAAACCACGCCGCGTAACATGTGACGTCACGCGATGTGCACATGCATACCACATAATATAAAGCATTTAAATAAGTTCAAACGATTGTTATTAAAATTAACCAATCCACGTGTAGCTACTTCCTACTAATAAATCCTATTATATAATACTAGCTTCCGCCAGCGGCTTCGCCCGCGTGAAAATAGATATCTCTATGCAAACTTTGGATCCCCGTTTCATCCCCTTAGGGAGTGAATTTTGAAAAATCCTTTCTTAGTGCTCGCCTACACGATAAAAGGAAACTTCGTGCAAAATTTCACGCTCCTAGTCCCAGTAGTTTTGGCTGTGCGTTGATTTGTCAGTCAGTCAGTTTCTCCTTTTATATATATATATTATATGTGGAAATATGTTTGTTAGTCACGCCTCAACGTCTCTACAGATTTTTGTTTTGAACACAAATGGTTTTTTTTCTACAAATATCACACAATGCCGTCTAGTACCAAGCTAAGCAGAGCTTGTGTTATGGGTACTAGATAACTGATAAACATACTTATATATTTCTAAATACATACACATTATAGATTTATTACACCCAGACACAGAACAAATGATCATGAGCACGATCACACATCACACAAACATTTGTCCTGGGTAGGAATCGAACCCACGACCTCCGGCATAGCAGTCAGGGCCACTAACCACTAGACCAACAGGTCAGTCTAAAAAAATATGGACTAGAATAAAGAATATTTTAATACCGTGAGATGAGTCTCGACTTTCTCGCAACCAAGCAAAATCTATGCACTGGCAAAATCTATAGTGCGGCTTATACCTATGTCTGCCAAAGACTTTGAAACCATCCAAGCGATGTGCCCCACTCGGTTTCATTAGAAAGGCAGGTCGACTCGACACTTTAAAAACAGCCTTTTTCCAATAAATCATCAACACCATTTTAGCCGAAAAACGTCCATGATCATCATCAAAGACGTCCACTATTGGACATAGGCTTCCTCCAAGTCTCGCCACTTTAACGACCGATCCAATGCGTTTCGTATCCATTGGATTCCCGCCACCCTCACCAGTTCATCGGCCAATCTTGTAGGAAGCCTAGGTTCGCGGTCGCGACTCCAGAACCTTTCGTCCCCATCGACTATCTGTCCTGCGAGCAATTGTGCCCTGCCTACTGCCACTTAAGTTTGGTAGACAATCGTATCTTAGGGCTATATCGGTAACCTTCGTTCTCAAGCAGTTTTCTTCATTTATTTATCCAACAAACAACAAACAAACAAAATGTATTTCTTCTGCATATTAGCTCATAGACAGCCGACTCCGTGGGTGCTCGGGGGCTCGAGCACCCATGAGAAATAAACAGTGGGTGCGGATCACCCCGGAGAATAGACATCAAGAAACAGATCAGTAATTGCCTTTTAGGTTACGTATAAATCATAATATTTCTTGATACCTACTAAAAACTAGTTTCATTTTTATATAATGGTTTCATTTTATATTTTTATCAAACACAATTAGTAATTAAGTACGCAGTATGTAAGTAGGACATTTATTTGTTTGTCGGTCGATCAGTGTGCATTTCTCTTCTCACACTTTGCCACTTTTTCGAGTCCATCAAATGAGCATGAGCACCCATGAGATTTTCTAAGGCGCTCCTGCTCACAGATATAGGTATATAAAATATTTTTACCAACTAGGTATTATTAACTACTTATAAAGTTTGATTATCAGGTCTACACCAATACAAACGAGCTTTAAAACATTTTACTTATTCACGGAACGATGCAACAAAGTGTCGGCTTGTAAATCAATTAAACATGACAAAACCTTGTATTGATCGCGTTACAGCTGTGGACACCCACTGTGGATGCCGTGACATCTGTTATATCAAACAACGTAATTAAACACATTCTTTCACACATTATATTAGCTTCACCGCAAACATAAAATCGTCTAACAGCTATATATGTATATATAATACTTACCTACTACACTTCAATAACATTGGACTTACATACAAACTACCATCCCCTGTTTTAACCCCAAAAGGGGGTTGTTTTCTAAAAATACATTTTTAGTACACCTCCACACCTAGAGCATACATTTTAAATTTCAAGTCTCTTACTTCAAAAACATAGGACTTTCATACAAACTTCCAACCCCGTTTTACCCCCTTAGGAGTGGAGTTTCGTAAAATTCTTTCTTAACGGATGTCTGCACTATATACGGAACCTACTGCCAAATTTTAAGTTTGCAGGTGTTATAGTTTCTGAGATTTGTTTGTTTCGACCGCAACTCGATTTTTAACTGTAACTGTAACGGATTATTCATTTCGGATCCTCCTTTCATCTCTGACTGAAAAGCTTTTTTGGCTGAAGCTGACTCGAGCTGAAACTGAAGCTTCTGACAGGCAGTCTAACACCAATAAATACCTTTAACCAAACTAAAGCAATGCAGTGTAGGGCGTAGTTAACTACTATTTTGTAATCAGATTACAAGTTACGATTAAAAGTAGTTAACTACAAGTAGTTTGATTACATCTAGTAGATTGTAACACACACGTAACTTAAATACGTTAATCAAACTACATGAAGTAGTTGTTAATTTGATTGCTGTAATCTAGTAGTACACATCTATCACAAAACCCACAACGAATCTAGCAAACGACCCAAGAGCTAGATTAACCCGGCACTATACCGAAGATATCCCGGATGTCAGCCTGTACGAGATTAGGGTGGCTCTGAAGCAGCTTAAAAACAACAAGGCGTCGGGTGACGACGGAATTACAGCCGAACTCCTGAAGGCGGGTGGAAAACCGGTCCTAAGGGCCCTTCAGAGGTTGTTCGATTCCGTCATACTTGAGGGAAAGACGCCACAGGCATGGAGCAGAGGTGTGGTGGTACTTTTCTTTAAGAAGGGCGACAATGCCCTGCTTAAGAATTACAGGCCCATCTCACTTCTGAGCCATGTCTACAAGCTGTTTTCCAGAGTCATCACGAATCGTCTCGCGCGCAGGTTCGACGACTTCCAGCCTCCCGAACAAGCCGGTTTCCGAAAAGGTTTCAGCACCGTAGACCACATACATACGCTTCGGCAGGTTATACAGAAGACAGAGGAGTATAACTTGCCTCTATGCTTAGAGTTCGTGGACTACGAAAAAGCTTTTGATTCGATCGAGACTTGGGCTGTACTGCAGTCTCTCCAACGGTGCCAGATTGACTATCGGTACATCGAATTGCTGAAGTGTTTGTACGAAAACGCCACAATGTCAGTCCGACTTCAGGACCAGACCTCGAAACCTATCCTTCTGCAGCGGGGCGTGAGGCAGGGAGATGTCATCTCTCCGAAACTGTTCACGGCTGCAATGGAAGATGTCTTCAAGGTTCTGGACTGGAGTGGACTAGGCATTAATGTCAATGGCGAGTACATCACTCACCTTCGGTTTGCCGATGATATAGTAGTCATGGCTGAAACTACGGAGGAGCTCAGTATAATGCTCGATGACCTTAGTAGAGCTTCCAAAAGAGTGGGTCTTAAAATGAACATGGATAAAACCAAAGTCATGGTAAATAACTATGTAGCACCCACTCCGATCAAGATCGGAGACTCTGCACTCGAAGTTGTAGACGATTACGTTTACCTGGGACAGACAATCCAGTTGGGTAGGTCGAACTTTGAGAAAGAGGTCAATCGTCGAATCCGACTCGGCTGGGCAGCGTTCGGGAAGCTGCGCGGTATCTTCTCGTCCAACATACCACAGTGTCTCAAGACGAAAGTCTATGACCAGTGCGTGTTGCCAGTGATGACATATGGCTCTGAAATATGGTCGCTTACAATGGGCCTCATCAGAAGGCTTACAGTCACCCAAAGAGCAATGGAAAGGGCTATGCTCGGAGTTTCCTTGCGTGATCGCATAAAGAATGAAGATATCCGCAGGAGAACCAAGGTCGCCGACATAGCCCGAAGAATCGCCAAACTTAAGTGGCAGTGGGCAGGGCACATTGCTCGTAGAACAGATGGCCGATGGGGCCGAAAGGTTCTAGAGTGGCGACCGCGCACCGGAAGACGCAGCGTTGGAAGGCCTCCCACAAGGTGGACCGACGACCTGGTGAGGGTCGCGGGAGTGCGGTGGATGCGAGAAGCACAGGATCGGTCATTGTGGCGACGCTTGGGGGAGGCCTATGTCCAACAGTGGACGTCTTTCGGCTGAAATGATGATGATGATGATGATGAATCTAGTAGTTGTAACTATTGATTATTTCAGTATGAAGAACTTATAGTTTGCAGTTAAATAAACATGTAATGTGTTGGAATTACGCATTTATCAAAACTGAATATAGCTCTAAAATTTAATTTAAAATAAAAACGGAGTCTAACTGTATAAAAAATTCACGTATGTTTACTTTCATGAATAATTAATTGAAAACAAGGCTTGAAGTCATAGATGATTGTGAACTTATATTTATTACAACGTACACGTAGGTACATATTATTATTGCGTTGATTGACAAGTAATAAAAAATCAACCTATACATGTGTAGTTATAAAAAGTAACCTCGTAATCGTGATTGCAACTACAATTTGTAGTTAGTAATCAAAATGTTTTACTACTTTTTACGATTTTTAATGTAATTTGTAGTTGTGATTACTAACTTCAATATGTAGTCGTAGTTATTAATCAGTAGTTAGATTACATATTGTCCAAAACTGAAGTAATGTAACCATTCTTTAATCATCTATTCATATTGTCCTTTAGGTGGAGACTGGAGCGAGTCCCTTCCACCCAGAACACGGCCTGATGGTTCGCTCTTTCATCTACCTGTTCCGATTGATCAGTGAGCGGCCGGAGTCACACTTCATATTGAAGGCGTCCTTCTTAGAAATATACAATGAAAAGGTTTGTAAATACAAGGGTCAATTCCCGAATGGATGTTTGTGAACATACCCACGAGACAGGAGTAATTCCCAGAGGTAGCGTTATAAAACAAAGAAAATTGCACGCTAGGGTTTGACAAATACTCAACCCAAATTCCTAAGTCAAATTCGGGTATGAGGCACTTAGTTTCGGTTTTGTCCACTATTCCTTCCACATATACTATTTATATAACTATATACTTTGAATAAATCCATAGTCATTACCGACAACTTCTTCTGTTTCACGAACCTTGTTTGCTTACAGGTCATAGATCTCCTAAATCCAGGCAGTTCTAGGAAACCGCTGCAAGTGCGGTGGTCCAAGGAAAGCAGAAGCTTTTACGTAGAGAATCAATTTACAGTGGACTGTGAAACACTTGATGACTTGTTCGCAGTGTTGGAAGAAGGTAAGAAAGAAAGAAAAACATTTTATTTGGGGAAAGTGACGCAATCTTAGGATTAACTTATATATTAATTATAAACATTCTCTAAGAAAAGTATGCGCATGAACGTTCAGCATGATACACAGGCCACACGCATAGTGCGACGATTCCACAGCGCTGATTTTCAACGTAGGTGGGACAGGCGGTAAATTCTCTATTTAAAAGATTTTAAACAAGTACCTACAGTCTCCTGAAATAACCTAAAGTTTCTTCGATCCTCATAGTGGACCTATAAGGGCATCTGTTGGGCATAGGTGTCCCCCAAGTACCCCCACAACGACCGGTCCTGAGCGTCTCGCATCCTTCGGATTTCTGCTACCCTCACCAGGTCATCGGCCCACCTTGTGGAAGGCCGCCCCAACGCTGTATCTTTGCGAACGCAGTTGCTACTTTAGAAAATTCGGCCCCTTCGAGCATCTGTTCTACTTCTACCACTTAAATTTGCAATGAACGGTTTCTCTCTTTCACCAGGCATGCGCAACCGCGCTGTAGGTGCACACTCGATGAACTCCCATTCGTCTCGCTCGCACACATTACTCTGCGTGCGAGTGCGAAGAGATCTACGCGAGGACGCCGGCGTGGTCTGCTCAACACACGGCAAGATCAACTTTGTGGACCTAGCGGGTAGTGAGATGACCAAGCGGACGCATAGCACTGGGAAGACATTGGAAGAAGCTAATAATATTAATAGGAGTCTTATGGTGCTTGGTGAGTGATTTCGTAGAGTAAGGTACTTGAATATTTGAATTTCGCGGGCTGCCTTAGCTAAATAGCGAGATCTATTTGTGCACTTTACAAACGCTATCTCGACAGTTTCGGGGAAAGTTACTATACCACATTTTCTTACCAATTCTTATGGCAGACGTCAAAGTCGTCCCTTTAGAACGACGCACACGTATAACACGCCTGATTTGTACGTAGAACGAAGTCGCGTGGCGTTGATCTAGTATAACTCTACCAGTCTAGTTTCCATATAAAATGTATGGAGACCGACATCCGAGAAGATCGGCGTGTGTGGCACACGTGTGCGCAGTGTAGGTAGTTCTAGCTTTACAGAGGAAAAGGAAAAAAAACGAAAGGAGATACTTCTTGGTCTGCCACGCACGACCCCGTTGTGCGATTTCAGGGCACGAACTTTGTGTTTTACCGCTCGATCGGCATACGGCAGACCTGTCGAGCCCAGTCCAACTTAAGCTGGGCAGCCTTCTGAGCCACTTCAACTATCTGTGTTTTGGAGCGCAGTATATTTTAACACCTAGTAGGTAGGTATATTGCACTCCATAATATGGAGTATGTACTCGTAGCATGTTGGCAAATGTCGCTCATAGCCGGGAACAATGGAAGGCATGAAGGCCTTTGCCCAGCTGTGGGACAGTATAGGCTAGATAAAATAATAATAACATCATCTACTCTCATTATTTAGGTACATAACCTTGATCACAATCTGTCCTCTACAGGTTATTGCATAGCACAACTGAGTGATGGCAAGAAACGAGGCCACATACCGTACCGGGACAGCAAGCTCACCAAGCTGTTAGCGGACAGCCTGGCTGGGAATGGAGTCACGCTCATGGTAAAGAACACACTTTTTGTAACTTAGATCATCATTTCATCAGCTTTGGATTGATTTTAGGCTGGCTTACTGGCCATTGAGAATTTGCACTTGAATATATTTTTATATATTTTTTTAAATGTAACCTTCTTAAAAATGTCGAAAGGATACCTACATCAGAAAACTGTTAAATCTAGTGGAAGGGGAAAGTGTCAAATAACACAAAAAGGTTGCAAAAATTGAAATGTGACGTCATCCACCTCACACCAATATTTGATTACTACTTAATTGATGCGTCATTTAATAATCAATTTTGATGCAGTTTTCAGAAAAAAAAAAACTGTTTTTAGTAGGTATTATTTGATGTTTAATATAAAATATTGTTCAAAAACCAGCACAGTAAAGTACTCAATTTATCCTTTCGGCTTTCGGCTATCTGAATACTCTAATACACTTATAGATCGCCTGCATAGCACCAACGAGATCGAACCTGAGCGAGACGGTCAACACTCTCCGCTACGCAGCGCGCGCCAAGAAGATCAAAACGAAACCTATCGTGAAAATGGTAAGCAAAACACTTCTGCCCCCCTAGCCAAGTTACAATCGTATCGTTCGCGGTGAACGCTTCGAGTAGGCCACGCCTCCAATTCCTTTGTTCGGACCACGTGACTGAGCGTTGAGATGACGTCAGAACAAAGGAATCGGAGGCGTGGCCTACTCGAAGCGTTCACCGCGAACGATACGATTGTAACTTGGCTAGGGGGGCTGGTCAATAATATGACAAATTTTTGAACTTCTGTTCAACCTTCTTACCTTAACGTCTTATTTACAAGAATTGTAGTATATGGGACGTTTTTCTTTTTCATCTACAATCACGTAAAAATAATGAACAAATATTGTAGGTAGGTTACGTTTGAAAATTTAAGCTTGTCTCTCTAATTCTCTTTTATTTTAAGTTTCTCAATTCTAATTCATTTTTCGTTTCCCAATTGTTTTTTTGTTTTAAATTTCTCAATACTCTTTTATTTATCGTTTTTAATTATTTTTGTTTTCTTATTTCTATTTTAATTTATAAGTACCTAAAATACATACCTACTATCATTAAAGGATATAATAATAATATACTCATAATATCTTTTTAAAATATTAGTAATAAAGTGGACAAAATACGCCTCCGTTACACTTTTTTTGTACTGATCGGTTTCTTACCATCAGGTGGGATTGCACGAAGGTCACATGATGGGACCTTGGTGTCCCTGTGCTGACTGCGGTCAAGCTCTAGTTTATATCATTAAAAAAAAAAACAGAAGTTTCCATATACCTGCTGTTTCTAAGAAAATCATCAGTTCTCTATTCGTAAGTTGAAGTTTCAAAAGCTAAACTGTGCATAACATGTTCAGGACGCAAGAGATGCCCTAATATTGAGTCTGAAGAGAGAAGTGACAGCTTTGCAAGCGGAAAACCAGCACCTAAGAACTGCGCTACACGTGCAGACGGATTACAACTTGGATACTTACAGTAAGAATAATCATATTTATTATAGTATTTACCATGGTACTGAGCGCTATTCCCTGCCGGAGTCTGTGTTCCCTCATAGCAACAACCTGGGGGTATTCAAGGCAAGAGTGAATAGGTTTCATTATGTACCATATCATCGCTTCCCATAAGGCGGGCGTTATAAAATAGAATAGAATAGATTAGAATAGAATAGAATAGAATAGAATAGAATAGAATAGAATAGAATAAACTTTAAAATAGTCAAGTGCCTTTTAATAATAAAAATTAAAACAAAGCGGGCCCAAACCAACGTGGCGCCGCTTACAAGGTGGACTGACGGATGATGACTCAAATCAAAAAAAGTCCGCTGAATCAAAAAGCGCAGGACAGTGGTGATCGATGCACGGAGAAAGCTTATAGGTATACAATACTCAGCAGTGATCATGTTTCACCTTTTAACTTACCTACATGGTTTCTATACAATGTTTGTATGTACGTCATATGTGTTAGGGTAAATCTTGTAAATATATTTTGGAATAGTTAAGCCTTGATTACACATACCGAGTAGAGTGGCGAGAAAGTAAAATCCTTCTCGGCAGAGACAGTGAAGCGAGGCGAGGCAGTATTCGGCTATGTGTTTACAAATACGGAGCGCTCGGCTGAGAGCACTGTCTCGCCAGTCTACTCGGTAGGTGTAATCAAGGCTTTACCCCTAACCGATTGAGCTGAAATTTGAAATGCCTGTGTTACTTGGATGACAATGTATTAATATGGAGCTGGTCTGATGATGGAGTCGGATAGTGGCCATGGTAACTACTGACCGCAACGAGGTAACCCGATCGTGTTTGAGCGGTTTAAAATGGTCTTGATGAGTACTTTACTGAGCGGTAATAAGCTTGCTATGAAAAAATATTATAACATTCTTTTTCCCCAATCCCCACAGGCCAAGGAGGTCATCGCCGAACACCAACCCAAATAGAACCAAACAAGTTATACCAGCTCCCACAATCTGAGCTAGTGGAGTTGGTACAACTGCACATGGAAGAGAACTCGGCGCTGAGGGCCGAAAACAGCGAACTGTTTGGAGTCAGGGACACGCTGCTGAGGGACCAGGAGATGCTCAGCAGGGAGAATGAGAGGCTGTTGAAGAAACTGGAGGATGTTAACTCGTGAGTATAGGTAGATAACAAAAAAAAAATATTGGGATTAAGAGCAAAGAGGGAAATTAGAAAGTAATAAAAAAAATGTTGTTAGAAAATATTTAAACAACTTTTCGAGAGGGTATTTTTATATGCAACTACCCTCCTTATAAAAAAACTTAGGTTTAAGCATTTTTTTTTGCGCAATCCCTGATGGCTGTGATAATTCTAATTATTATGTAGTGGTGTTGCTTCGATGGCATGTCTCCACTAAGATTGGCCACCATGACCGAATCTAGTGGCGGTACTGGTGATCGAAAACAAATTGGACCGTTATTAAAATTGTATTAAGCTTATCCACATAATTTCAGAGTTCCAAGCAAATTCAAAACAAACATTTTACTTTGGGATACCTATAAGTCTAATTATTTGTGATGGTGTTCCTAGGACAATGTTTGGATTCAGCTGATACTCCAACAAGAGCGAGGGGAGGTCAGTCACAAAACTAAAGGCTGTTAAAATGCATGATACACGACACGCGGAAATGCAAACCCAATTATATCTAAATATTTTATAATTATCGATCTCAGCATGATTAAAAATTTATTTAAAATGTTAATTATAGCACTACACAATACCACGTGTGATTTAGAACTCTTCCATTATTTTATTTAGAGATAGAGAGCCAAACTGCATATCTATTTAATTTTGGCATGATAGCTCTCTCATATGACACTGTGGACTAGGAAGTCGGGACTTGAGACAGCTGCCCGACAAAATAATTTCCTAGTGCCTAGCCAAATCAGAAATAGGGGTCGGATATCTATCGGATCCGATCAGCTCTCTGCAAAAAACCTATCTTTGTGACGATTCTTGGGGACCTGGAAAAGCTTATGTTTAGCAGAGGACGTTTTTAAGCCGAATGCTAATGAGCCTAAGTATATGATTTTGTCATTGATGGAAAATTTCTTCCTGTATGATTTTCATTTGGATAACGTGAATACTATTGTAGACCGCGAAATTGTTTTTTTTTTTAAGCTTTTTTACATTTTCCAGGTGTGTACTTGATACTGACCTACAAAATGCAAAAAAAAAAACTCTTCAAGTTCATTAAAATATGATCGGCCCTAACAAGTGTGGCTTTACGAAATTATATTATAACCATTAAAATCATCAACATAACCCTCTCAGTTCAACTTACCCTATTAATAATAATATTTTTTTATATGTGTTTTTTAATCAATATATAAAATATGTATAAAAAATAAATAAAGGAAATAATAATATTCCACAACTATCACACAACGCCGTCTAGTCTCAAACTCAGCAGAGCTTGTGTTATGAGTACTAGACAACTGATAAACATACATTATATATTTCTAGATACATACATATTATAGATAAATTACACCCAGACACAGAACAAATGATCGTTCTCATCACACAAACATTTGTCCTGGGTGGGAATCGAACCCACGACCTCCGACATAGCAGTCGGGGCCACTAACCACTAGACCAAGAGGCCTGTCGAGTTATCTATTGAATGACTTTTTCATGAATTAGCTATTCACTAGGGTAAGACGATCTGAGGAGGTTGTAATGATTTTAATTCATTAAACTCTAAGCGAAAGGCGTTCGCTATCTCATTGTATTTCTATTGTGTCTCTAATTACGGTAGGTATTCGAAAGGTTAACGATAATAATTCTGTAAATAAATAGGTACGTTATACGTCAGCATATCATATTTTAATTAACATACAACTAGACCTAGACCTGCAATATGCAAAAAAAACTTAGAAAATTCGAATTTTGTTGCTACCTTTAAGCATCCCTATTAATCCACTACTAACTAACAAAAATTCAATAATTATTTTCTTCGATTTCACAGTGTGTGTGTTCGCTCACCAATCATCCCGGCGCGGCCAACGTACTCTGGCACCAATACAGTCGACGCCAACATTTGGACCAACCCTATCAGTTCAGCAGCCAGTGTCACCAGTGCGGGTAGCTCTAGCTAAGGGCTTAAAGGACTTGGGAATGTCCTACCGGTGAAAATAGTATATTTGATAAAAATGTGTGACGGTTGTCGTGGCAGTTGCAGCGAGACCGGTCGTTATGGAGCAGAGCAAGCTATGATAAATGCTGACGTGTCATCTAATCTGCTTACGCTTGGGTTTTCTCCCAGTATAACTGGATGCAGTTGAATACCGATTGCCTGTCTGAACTCCATATCCAATTAATGAAGTAGCACTTATATAATCAAATGGTAGCAATATGCCCCTTGGCAAGACTAGCGCATACTTGCGAAGAAATAATAAATAAATTATCTAATAGACCTTGGGTTTCCCAGATTTCAATATCCTAGAATGGAGATAATGAGTGTATTTGTACATATACATACATGTAATTACCACAAATATCTATTATACTAATTTTACTTTCATGCTATTGAATACTGAACTGGCAAAAACAACAGCCAAATGGCAAAAAAAGTACAAAAATTTTGATTTCGCGTTTCCCTGGAGCATTTACGATAAGAGTTGGTAATGGATAGGCAAGTTACAACCGTTTCGTTTCGATTCTCTTTTCGTTGATCGCCTCGAGTCGGCCACGCCTCCTATTCCTTTGTTCTGACCACGTGACAGAGCGAGATGACAACAGAATAAAGGAATCGGTTGTACTTGGCTAAGGGGACTGTTCACTGCTTGACCATGGTTAGGTCTAGATAATATGTAGATTTGAACATTTGTATGTGTTTTAGAAAACTCAACTGATAGTGAAGTATAAAGATGGTGGATAATGGCTTAACCACTGTGTCAACTGATGGTAAGCAAGGATAGAGCTTGCATACCTGGACTTAATCTATTCACTTTCGACTTAAAGATCTAATACAATGCATCAGGTTATCCACCTCTTTGGTGAATTTGGTTTGTGTGATAGTAACCATGTATTAAAATGCCTTGTATAATAGCTTGCTTCCAGTAGGTATAATTTGAACCATGAACAATAACTATGGAATAAAAATGTATCATAACTATACACTTAGTGAAATTGTTGAGATAAGTATAATTTAAAAAAAAAAGCATAGCAATAGTAGACAATAAAAATTAGTTTGTGAACAAATCATGTATTTTCGTATTGAATTAGTTCTAGTTTTTAGCAAGTTCCATGTAAATAAAGTAGTAAGTTTTAAAGATTATAATTTGAGATATATAATGTTGTTACAAAATAAATAATAAGAGAGTGTGAAAGAGTTTTATTGAAGTACTTATATTTACATTTTTTTTGTGTTTTGCTTCCAGTCAATAATTTATAATGACTTTATGTAAATGCCAAAGGCACTGTTTATAAATTGAATGATAAGACGTTTTAGATGTTGATGATAATGTTTGATGCCACAAGCAGACTCAGAACAGTTCCACAGAATAGACAAATTAATGATATGAACAATATACTCTCATTTTCAATAGCAAAAAAATGATAGTTGTTTGAACATTGATGCAGATATGAATGGCATCTGGCGTCCTTGAGTTTACCCAAGCATGCCTGAAAAACCTCTTACTGTTTAAGTCAGACTACAAGCTTGCACTTTATGCTACTCACCTATGGTATACTATTCAATGTTACATAAGTGTAGACCAAAGAGGACCATAGTGAAGGGTTCATTGTGGTATCTTTGGTCTACACTTCACCTTATAAATGTGAATGTGACAATCACAGATATCTTATGGGGCATAGAAACAGTTTAATTTTCACATACATACATTTATAAGTATGAAAAAAATGTCCTTACACATTACACACCATACAACTCAATAATATTCTAAATAAGCTAGAAAAGTCATTGCTAATGTCTTCTAAACCCATATTTTTTCCTTTCATAGAACAGATCAGTCTTTGAACTACCCAAATTCACAATCTTCGGACAGCCATCTCTCTGTAAAGAAACATAGAGGTTGAAAATAAAGTTGTATAGGTTCCCGTTCTGAACAAAAAAATAACAATATAAAAATGAATGATTACTTTGAATCAAACTAGTGGAATAAAAAATCAACAAGTTATAGTAATTACTTTGTAGGACAAAGTTTAGGATACTTTTAGACTATTATATAGTAACAAAACAATGTTTCTCATTACTGTGAAATGTAGTCTGAATTTGACACTAAAAGTGCACTGGGCAGGCATAGCAATAAGATTAATTAGGTAAGGCAGTATTATCACAGATAAGAACAAGATTTTCTCATATTACTCACGTCTTTTTCCTGTATAGTACATTCTTTACAGTAGTAAGCATCCGAGACACCGGGGCCGCCGCAAATCACACACCGACCCTGATAAGATCCGTAATTACACTCGTCGCATATCCTCACCAGGGTGCAGGGACGTACATAAGAGTCACATATCACGCATTTACCATCACATTTCTCACACAGACGACCAATAGCTGTAAAAAACAGTATAAAATTAAACAATGAGCATTGGTTAACAGTCCCGACTCAAAGTGGCTCTACTTACCCACACCAGGCTGTTTTCTACAGAAGATAAGATCTGGATGATGCTTTGCCATGATTTATGGTCAATTAATAGAAAGAAAGTAATACTGAAAGTAATATTCGTTTCGAAATATTAGGAAATATACAATAATAACAGTTGACGGATAACCTAAAAACACGACGCTTAGCTGTTTATTTAAAGTTGCGTTCGAAAACCTCGTTTTCAAAACAGTTGCAAATGATAACTAATTATTTAATTATTAACTTAAATTAATTAATTATCCTATAATAAATTATTTAATTTATACTTATGAAATAAACTAAACAATATTATAAATAAAGATTTATAATTTTATTTTGAGGTAATTCAAAGAGTCGGTCATAATTCACAATCCGATTTTACCACGCTTAATTTCAATTTTTGTTCAAGACATTTATGTACGTCACTAAAATGGTAATTATTATTACAATACTTTTCTTATTTCATATCAGCAACTAAGTAGTATTATTAAAGATTGTAAAGAAGCTACTAAAAATTTGCATTGCAATAAAGATTCACTTCACTTCCTTCAATTCGTTTTTAAACGTATCTTTTGTGACATCCTTTATTATTGACACTTGACAGCAGTGCCAGTTCGTGTTCGTTTGGCACGTTTGATACACGTTTCTGCAGTAAAGTGCAGTGTTAAGTTAATTGAAGTGGACGAAAATGACTCCGGACGTGGAGAGTGGAAGTAGTGATGATGATAGCCAACAATCTGAGAATGAAGAAAAAGAAGAACAATCAATAGAACCGGCAGTAGAAGACGTTGAAGAGGAAGATACCACGACGTTCAAAGATTTGGTAAGTTTGTGCGCATTGCATGTGTTATTTAATTGTTGTTTTATTGTTGTTTAACTCTCAAAACGTAAAAAATATCAGACCATTGTTGTATCTTAACTAATATATTATATTACTCATTCCTCTGGCATGCATTTCTAACATATTTGTACTAAAAGGTTTCAAATTGAGGTTATGTTGATCAATCATAAAACGTTCTATAATTTTCAGGGAATCGTAGACGTATTATGTGAAGCTTGCGAAGAATTAAAATGGAAGAAACCGTCAAAAATCCAGAAAGAATCAATACCAGTGGCATTACAAGGAAAAGATATCATAGGATTGGCTGAGACAGGATCGGGTAAAACTGGTGCCTTCGCCCTTCCAATCTTACAAGCACTATTAGAGAATCCACAAAGGTACTTTGCCCTTATACTGACGCCTACAAGAGAATTGGCATTCCAGATATCAGAACAGTTTGAGGCACTTGGTAAGTTTTTTTAATCAAATAGCATTTTATTTTAGTTGGTACCTCCCTACTCTTGGGTTTATAAGACATCTATGTCATTTTTATCCTGTACCAACCTAGATCAGTCTTATCAGTATTCAAAATCATCATCTTCTTGCGAGTTTTCCTTATTACTGGAAGTTCTTTTCCCATATTTCTTCTATTATACAGCTTTCATATACTCATATGACATGAGACACCATTAACATACTCTCTTTTTTTTAAATTCATTAAACCCCGAGTGAACGCCGGCGTTCACTCGGTCATTGTCTTTCTATTGTGTCTCTAATTACGCTACTCAGTAGGTTAATCTATTATTTAGAGGCTTCAGTGCACTCTGGGTGACTATGCCAGCCTCATGGGATCAATCCTATTGTAGCATAATAGTCATCTTGGAAGCTGCGATAGCAGACTGCAAGCCACCCATTACCCTACTCTATCCCCTACTCGACATCTTCAAATATACCTCACTCTATACTCATATTTTCTACCCCTCTCTATCCTTTCTTTCTTTCATACATTGTTTTAGGAACTTGTAAATATTCTGTGCTTCTTCAGACATTGGCTGGCTCAGAATCATATTGATTCCACCATTGTGGAGATCAATATTTGGTAACAGGCTGCACTTCCTCTCTTCCTGTCCTTTTAATTCATTAAAATCCCAAGCAAACACCGGCGTTCACTCACTCATTGTCTTTCTATTGTGTCCCTAATTACAGTACTCTAAAGGTTAATGACATTATAATTTTACACACACTCCTCATAAATAAAAGTAACTTTTTTATTTTGTGAGTTCTCCAATTTCTCCCCCAGGCTACCGGCTTCTATCTTTTGCTAAAATATCCAGAAATCTAAAACATTTTCTATACTTTTAGGAGCCAGTATAGGGGTGAAATGTGCAGTGATAGTGGGTGGTATGGACATGGTGGCACAGGCTCTGATGCTGTCCAAGAAACCACACATCATCATCGCAACTCCAGGAAGATTGGTGGATCACTTGGAGAATACTAAGGGATTCAATCTGAAGGCTCTCAAATTCTTGGTGAGTTACTTTAAAGTTCTATACTTCTGTCAGATTTATGTAAAACTGCTTATACAAATTACACAAATGTAGAATGCTGTGGTCCTGAAACACAAAAGGCAACTGAAGAATTAGTCAGTTAAAGTCTGACACACCCTCTCACTCCACCCTAAAGCGGGAGAAGTCATTGGAAAAACGTTTTGAGAACACATTCATTGTGCGTACAGCTAAGGAGTGGAATACCCTGCTGGAGTCTGTGTTTCCTGATGGCTACAACCAATTGAAAAGAGTGAATAGGTTACTTCTAGGTAAGCGCGCTTCAACATCAACCGCATTGTCGCTTTCCATCAGGTAAGATAGCGGTCAAGCGCGAACCTATCAACAATAAAAACAAAGTTCTTTAGCTTTCTCTTAAGGTAACATTTGTAGCTATGTCCAACCCTGCTGTATCTAGGCAAAATTCAATTAAAACCTATTCTTCTTCAAAAGGTTATGGACGAAGCCGATCGCATCCTCAACATGGACTTTGAGGTGGAAGTAGACAAGATCCTCCGCGTGATTCCCCGCGAGCGCCGCACCTACCTGTTCTCAGCGACGATGACAAAGAAGGTGCAGAAACTGCAGCGCGCCTCCTTGCAGGACCCCGTGAAGGTCGAGGTGTCTACCAAGTACCAGACTGTTGAGAAGCTGCTGCAGTACTACCTGTTTATACCTGTTAAGTATAAGGTGAGGCTATCTGACAATATTTTGAATAAGATATAAAAATTCGTTTGTTTTCTCTTTGCAGTATATCAACAAGTAGTTCTTAGTGCTTGAAGTACTTTTAAATAATATATAGAATCTGTGTCCCTACGACACTCGGCACTCCAATAGGCTCACTCCAAGCTCTTAACCAATCACAAACAGCCAAGCATGGTAAACATTAAATTATGTTAACATAAAAACAAATCACACTTGGTACTTGTACTATAGACCCAGGTCACTGTCATCTTTGTAAGGATGCTTTCTTGTAAGAAGGTGGTCTTCTTCCAAAAGATTCACAGGCATTTTATTAGTTACTAACTACGGAAAGCTTGGAGGTATTGAGTTAAAATTAAAACCATAGAGGTACTTCAATTGGCCATCTCTTGAAGCTTTGAAAAAATTAATTTCTAAGTTAACGAAAAAAAAAGATACGGCCGTTTATGTCTTAAAAAAAACGTATATTTCGACACTTTCGAGGAAATCAAAATTCCCGTTGACCCAGAATCATGAAATTTGGCATGACGCAAGGTCTCATAGCACAAATGTAGGAAAAAATCTGAAATTTTTAAATTTGTTGTTACGTCGCAACAGAAAAAAATTGCCTTTCGAAAAATTCTTCAAGATTCCATTCGGAAATTGAACTGTTTACATAGGCAAATTTGTACGGGACCCTCAGTTTCAGGATACGAACAAATGTTAATCTAAGGTTTTTTACCTTTCCTTACCTCCGCAGGACGTATACCTCGTCCATATTCTCAACGAGATGTCAGGCAACTCGTTCATAGTGTTCGTGTCGACGTGCGCGGGCGCGCTGCGCACGGCGCTGCTGCTGCGCAACCTGGGGCTGGCGGCCGTGCCGCTGCACGGGCAGATGTCGCAGAACAAGCGGCTCGCGGCGCTCAATAAGTTCAAGAATAAAAGTCGCTCCGTGCTCATTAGTACTGATGTCGCTTCGAGGTGAGTCGATATTTTGTCATTTATTTTTTAAATAATATAAACTAGTGCTTGACTGCGATCCTACCTGATGGTAAGCAGTGATGCAATCGTGGATGATAAGGTGCACTAGTTCACACTCTAGCCTTGAAGACAACTAAATTATAATCTGACGGGACAGTGATTAAGCGATTGGCTGCTGCGTTGCGTGTCGTGAGTTCAATGCCCGCACGGAACAAATGTTTGTTTGGCCTACAGTTATTCTGCATTTGAAGATATTTATGCAATTGGATAATAGAAATATGCAAAGGAATGAAGGGTCCTTGTATCCTACTAAATAATGTTTACTGAAGTAACTCTTGATCAGACTTCTTCTTGGTCTTGGAAGGTTTGCCAATGTGCTATGAAGCGCAGTATTCTAGGTGTTAAATTAACGGATCATGTTCCGAACACTATACTGCGCTCCAAAACACAGATCTTTCTCAGAAGGCCGCCCAGCTTAAGTGCGATTGTGCTAGACGTGTCTGCCGCATACCGATTGAGCGGTGGGCCGGTAAAACACAAAATTGGTGCCCTGAAATCGCCCGACGGATTTGCGGCAAACCAAGTAGATAGCGAGAAGTGACTTAAAGCCGGAAACAGATTGAAGGGAGGCCTTTGGGACAGTATAGTCTAGATACATAATCTAGATGTCAAATATTCATGTACCTGATAAAGAAATTGTAAAAAACACAATTCTTATGGCTTTTCTTTTTCACCCACTATCATAGAGGTCTGGACATCCCACACGTGGACGTGGTGATCAACCTGGACATACCGCTGCACAGCAAGGACTACATCCACCGCGTGGGGCGCACGGCGCGAGCGGGGCGGGCCGGCAAGTCCATTACCTTTGTGTCACAAGTATGTTGTACAAAATCCTGGATATCCCTCAAGTGAACATGGTGGTTATGGTCAACCTGGTCTTGCCGCTGCATTGTAAGATCTACATCCACCATGTTATACGCATGGCAGGAGCAGGGCGGGCTGGAAAAGTGAACACTTTTATGTCACAGGTATTTTAGATAAGGCATGAGCTGGGTCCGCATAAATTAACTATTGTAGAGCAACATTGTTTCCCACAATAGCAGATGTCAACAATGTCTTTATCATTAATACCTATGGAACACGAGAATGCGGTGGTCAGCAACTGAGTGTAGCTGGCAGATAATTCGCACCTTTAATCCAATACCGTCACTAAACGAAATTCTTCAAAAAACTGTTTTTTACGCCATCTATTTGCTGAGCGCTAACTTTACAGATTGCGTTAAAAACGAGTTTTTTTGAAGAATTTCGTTTAGTGACGGTATTGGATTAAAGGTGCGATATGGAAATCGACGCACTATATTCGCATCGGTATTAGTAACTACGCCCATAAACACAAACACTCACAATCAAGATTTATCAAGATTAAAAAAAAATACAACTTAAAGGAAAAGTGGATGGGAAAAGACCTAGGTTAGCTTGTAGACTATATTTCACCAGACAGCAGACCACAGTCTGCTGTCTGGTGAAATATAGTCTACAAGAAAGTTATTCAAGGATCAAATTATGCAAGGATGAGGAAAAATAAATAAATAGTTGTTTTTACTGTAATACTCTGTACTTCTTCCAGTATGACGTGGAGCTGTACCAGCGCATCGAGCAGCTGATCGGCAAGCAGCTGCCTCTCTACAAGACGGAGGAGAGCGAGGTCATGGTGTTACAGGAAAGAGTTTCTGAAGCACAGCGACTCACTAAGATTGTAAGTTATTCCTGCTTTTTCTTCATCTAATAAAAAAAGAGCTCGTGTCACAGTGTTTGTTACCGGTCTCCGGAACAGCTTGACAGATTTTATGATTTTTTTGTGAATATTTGGTAGATCTGAGAATAAGTCGTAAGCTATTCTTTACCATCTTACGCCCACCCCCCATTTTTAGGGTTCCGTACCTCAAAAGTAAAAACGGGACCCATATAGGATCACTTTGTTGTCCGTCCGTCTGCCTGTCTGTTAAGACCCTTTATCTCGGGAACGTGTGAAGGTATCGAGTTGAAATTAAAACCATATACTCAGGTCTACGGTCCCTTGAAGCTGTGAAAAAATCAAACTTTTAAATTAACGGGAAAAACAGATACGGCCGTTTATGTAGCAAAAAACGTGTATTTCGACACTCTAGGAAATCAAAATTCATAGGGTACTTCCCGTTGACCTAGAATCTTGAAATTTGGCATGAAATGACGTCACATAGCACAAGTATAGAAAAAAATCTGAAACCTGTAAATTTGTAGTTACGTCACAAAAAAAAAATATTTTTTCGATTCGGAAAAATCTTCGCAACTTAATTCGGGAATTGTACTGATTTCATAGTTAAGTTTGTGCGGACCCGTCAGTGCGCGAGTCCGACTCGCACTTGCCCGGTTTTTTTTTTCTTTTATTATTTTAAGGAAAAACAATGTTTGCTGGGTCAACTAGTTATTTATATTTTTAGTTTCGTAAAATGCCAATCCAACAAACTACTGAATGAATAGCTCATTTACTTATAATTATTTTTTCTTTAGGAATAACTCATCGTGGGTGCTTTCACAAATATGTAAATTCATATAAACATGACTTCCAGATCCGAAACACTCATCTGTAGGCCATAAAAATATTCGTTCCGTGTAGGAATTGAATCCGCGACACACGGCGCAGCAGCCATTTGCTGATACACTGCGCCAACCGTGCCATCTATACAACTTTCATGTTCCTACCTCTATCCCATGTTACTTGACAGAGCAATACGTTTCTTCTTCCATTCTGTCTTATCAACCATTATGTTAACTCTGACTACCTTTTCTTTCATATAACTCTTCACACAATCCTTCCCTCTCTCCTCTTGACATGACCCTACCAAGAACAAACGACAGGAAACTTGAAAGGGATTTTAACTTTCTTTTTCTAACCATACCTATAGCCTAGCTGTTAATCATTTAATAATTTGTATGAAACTAATATATAAACAACAAAATAATTAATAAATGATACTTGATGAACATTTTAATTCTCAATTTCATAGGAAATGAAAGAGCTAGAAGACAAAAAGAACTTTAAAGGCAAGAAGCGCGGCGCCGACTCCGACGACGACACGGAGGAGGCCGCCGGCGTGCGCAGGCGCATCAAGGGGAAGCCCAACCACAAGGTCAAGCATGGCGGCAAGAAGAGGAAACGATGAATATATTATTTAGTTTTTATTTCTGCTGTTTTATTTTTCTTTGATAAAAAAAACAATGCTCACAATACGGAAGTTATATTAGTTGTTTTTTTAAGGTATATCCGACAAACATCGCGTTTATTCCGCCAGGGTCGCACATCCGCGCCTCAAGGAGATGTCAGCAACTGTAGGGGTCCAGCAGGGTCGAAGCCTGCTGGGGCCAAGGATCTGATTCTGAAAGGAAGACTCGGCCCTGGTATGAAAGGCAACGAACAGGAGTGAGTTTTTAGTCAGTAAAAGTCTGACACTATCTCGCGCTCCGCCCAAGAGCGCGGGATGTCATTGGATGATTTTCCCAACGAAAACAAAACATCCTCGACCAAATACTGCATCTCCTCAGCTCTTCTGTCACCTGTGGGGATTGAAGAGCTGAACGAGATTGAGTACCCAGTCGCAAACACAAACACGATTGGCGAATATGACACGAAAACACTCGTCGGACATAAACGACGCAAGACAAACAACATTAGTTTTAGTATATGCGAAACTCGAAACACGTGTCTAGTATTTTTATGGAAAGAATCTTATCGATGAAAAATCACGAATTTATAAGCTTGTTATGTTACCTGGTCTAACCGCACAAACACATGATCACTGGGCCACCCGGGCGACTGAGGAGTTGTTTTACTCCCGCATCCAGCTGTGCGCTATAACCTGCCGTGACCTGTGTTGTGCTTGACGTACGGTAGAGTCAAACTTGTGACCTTCCTCAAACATTTTTGGGAAAAAATATAACATGGTGTAAAAATTATTGGAATCGATTCAGTTACTGATTCAGAACAAACTATAACCAGGTTTCGCATGTACTAAAAATGATTTATACAACGTGTAACAAAAAGGGTATATACATACCAAGTGCACGGCTTCTTGATAAGATAACAAACGATACGGGAAGGGTTTTTGAACATTATATTTACATGGTAGGAAATTATGAATTATTTCAATACACATGATACCAGAAACCGAACATTTCAAACTGAAATCAATACATCACTAGCAAAAAGTCAGCTGATCGGTGTCAGTGAACTGTTCATGAATAAAAACAAACCTCTTACTCCTGGTACTTCTTCAAACAGTGGATAAAGGGTTCCGGATGTTTATTTTTCTTAACAAAATTTTTCAAAGGAAAATAGTTTTGAGAAGAAAAATGTTTTTTTTTTTTTAGTTGAGGAAACTAAGTAGATAAGGGTATTCGTGTGGTTATGGAATAATTAGGTATCTATCTGGTATCTACGTGAAACAATAAGAAATACCTACTTTTTTATTGTTTTACGTAAATAGGATAGCAAACAAATGAGTGAACGTAACAATTGTCGACAAAGTAATCTACCATAGAATTGAGTAGGTACCTACAACACAGTAATAATACTTTTAATTTAGTAACTACATTCCTACAAATGTTCTTACGTACCTAATTCTTTTTATGTCGGTTACCATACATAGTAGGCACTTAGTTTGCGAGAAATTAATTACTTGATTAACGTGCGAAAGACGCCACGAAAAAGGATTTCATATCATAATATTTGAACCCAAAATATCATTTCTAAGCAACTTATGTCTCTCCTAGTACAAATAAACTCCCAGTGGGTTCCGTTCTTGAATTTAATTTAATTAGAGGACTTTAATAAGTTGGTACTTTTTTGCAGAGTTGAGATGATTTAAATCATGGATTTTAATAAGTAATTTAAATCTCAATTAAAATCAAATGATATAAAAAAATCGTTGATTTAAATCGACTTTTTTGTTATAACACAATTTAGTTTAACTTAAAACGCATACATTGATAGTGATACACTCTTTAAAATAATGTTTGTGAACAACAAGCCATGCCAAAAACTAGTGCGCGCGCCGGGCAGCTCATTAAATTTTTCAAAATATTAGACACGCAAGCGCCGCTTTTAGAGGAGACTCTAAGTAGGTAAGGGTATTCGTATAGATATGGAATAATTAGGTACTCGTACCTACCTATCTGGTATCTACGTGAAACAATAAGAAATACCTACTTAATTATTGTTTTACGTAGATAGGATAGCAACAAACAAATGAGTGAACGTAACAATTATCGACAAAGTAATCTACCATAGAATCGAGTAGGTACCTACAACACAGTAAATAATACCAAATTTAGTAACTACATTCCTGCAAATTTTCTTACGTACCTAATTCTTTTTATGTCGGTTGTCATACATAGGTAGGTACTTTTTTTTTTCGGTGGGAAAGTCATCTTATGACATCCCCCGCTTTTGGGCGGGCCGGGAGATAGTGTTAGTCTTTAACTGACTAAAAACCCACTCCTGTTCCTTCGTTGTCTTTCGTACCAGGGCTGAGTCTTCTGAGAATCAGACCCTTGGCCCCAGTAGGCTTCTACTCTGCTGGGCCCCTACAGTTGCTGACATCTCCTTGAGGCGTCGTCGTCGACGACTTGGGCTCGGTCCGGACGATTATCGGACGGTCGGACGGCGAGCCACCCATTGCTCGCCGTCCGCAAGCCCGTGCCTACGGTGGACGGAAATCGGGATCGGAATCCCGGCGGTGGTTGGGGCGTGAGGACCGTTGCTTCACGCGATCGGCCGCCGCTAGCATTACTGCTTAGCAGAAGGAGGCGACCGCCTGCCACTCCTCCTCGCTCCACGGCCTGTACCAAAGCCCGGCGTGAGAGATCGCCGCCGCCGATCACCCCCACGAGGACACGGCGTTGCCCTGCCCAAGCGGGGCACACCTCTACCATGTGCTCCACCGTGTCCTCCGGGCGGTCCAAACCGTGGCGGCACCCGGGCGTCGCTTCCGCACGAATTCGGTGCAGGAACTTCCCGAACTTACCGTGTGCGGTGAGGACCTGCGTCATGCGGAAGGTAAGGACGCCGTGTTGCCTTTCCAGCCACTCCTCAAAGAGGGGACTTACCACCATAGGTAGGTACTTAGTTTGCGAGAAATTAATTACTTGATGGACGTGCGAAAGACGCCACGAAAAAGGATTTCATATCATAATATTTGAACCCAAAATATAATTTCTAAGCAACTTATGCGTCTCCTAGTACAAATAAAGTCCCAGTGGGTTCCGTTCTTGAATTTAATTTAATTAGAAGACTTTAATAAGTTGTTACTTTTTTGCAGAGTTGAAATTATTTGAATCAATTGATTTTAATAAGTAATTTAAATCTCGATTAAAATCAAATTAATTAAAAAAAATCGCTGATTTAAATCAAAACTTTTTTTTCTTATAACGTAGAAATTAATACAATTTAGTTCAACTTAAACGCATACATTGATAGTGATACACTCTTTAAAGATAATGTTTGTGAATAACAAGCCATGCCAAAAACTAGAGCGAGTGCACGCGCCGGGCAGCTCATTCAATTTTTCAAAATATTAGACACGCAAGCGTGCGACCCACGCCGCTTTTAGAGGAGACTCTAAGTAGGTAAGGGTATTCGTATGGATATGGAATAATTAGGTATCTATCTGGTATCTACGTGACAATAAGAAATACCTACTTTTTTATTGTTTTACGTAGATAGGATAGCAACAAACAAATGATTGAACGTAACAATTGTCGACAAAGTAATCTCCATAGAATCGAGTAGGTACCTACAACACAGTATGAACTACCTTTGTCATAGATACTACCAACAAGTACAAAGTAAATGAAACCTGTCAAAATACTGTCAAATGTTACGAAATAATATCATTTTTTTTTTTCTAAAAAACTATACGCTTGCGCACATTAAGTCTGCGTAATTACTTCTTAGACATAAATAAACCTTTTCTACAAAAATATTATAAGCTTATAACTCAGCAGCCGGTATGGTACAGTTTAGCCAGTTTAGTCTTAATTTATCTTCAAAATAAATGAAAAACATGCAAAAGTACTAGGAGTCCATAAGAAACGAGAATTGTTATTGCTGAATTTAACAGCGGCTTGCGCAATCACAGATCCCTAATTTCCTTTCAGTATGATATTGAATACGATAAAATATTGTGTCCCTGTCGCACGCGCCACCTGCGTGTATTATGTGAGAGAGATGGCAATGTTTCCATCGTTCGTTCGGCTACTCCCTTTGGCGGCATGCGGCATCTTTGAGCGCGCCGAAAGGCTAGCCTAAAGTGAAATTAGGTAAATAAATAAAGTAAAATTTTGCATTAGTGGACGACCAATAATCGTACATTGCAGTCGCATATCCGGTTCGGTGCTTGTGATTTATTGTGGTTGTGACAATCGTATGATGGTGTTAAGTAATAGTGAATATTATGAGATGATGTTGTGTGTCGGAAGAGAGGACGGTAATGTGCGAGCTGCTCGCGAACTTTATCATCGCCGATTTATCGAGGGTAGGCCAGAAGCTGAGCGTCGACAGCTTCCTTCGGTGGCGTGTTTCCATCGCATGGTACTTCGTCTGCACCAAACCGGTTCCTTCCACGCTCCTGGTTTAGGGGGTCGCCCGAACACTACCGATCCAGAATTTGAGGAAGCCGTACTGGAGCATTTTGAAAATAACCCGCGTACTAGCACTCGGCGAGCTGCATTAGCGCTGGATGCCTCAAACCATATGCAAGTATGGCGAGTGTTGCACAATGACGGTTAGCAGCCATACCGTTTCCGTCGCACCACACTAAGCACGTGATGTTCGGGAGCATTTGGTTATGCGCTTTCGTCAGTGGGATCGGGCGCGGTAGCAGACACGTGGCTTGGCCCCTGCGATCCCCAGACCTAACTCCATTAGATTTCTTTTTGTGGGGATACATTAAAAACATTGTGTTCGCAATGCCGTGTGATACAGTGGAGCAAATGAGAGAGCGAATCGAAGCCGCTTTCAGGACAGTAACACCAGACATACTACGCAATGTTCAGGTGGCCATGCACAGGCGAGCGGCCTTGTGTATACAGTACCACGGTCATCACATCGAACCACATCTTTAAAAATGTAAGTTGAATTATTATTTTTCATTTTAATATTTACTTTGCTCGGAGTATGGAAAAATATTTCCATTATTGAATGTTATTATTTTTATTTATCATTTTTTATTTTGGTTAATTTTTAGTCCGCCTTTGTACATTGTTTCTTACTAATGCATAAAGTTTTAATAAATAAATAAATATTTTTTGAGGCAAAATTTTAGGTAGACAGGTACTAGGCGAACAAAACGTCTCATGCAAGCGCGCGCCGCGGGCAATCTCTATCCCTAGCTATTGTGTAAACGGGGAAACCCCGTTTAAACAATGGCGATTGGCCGAGGCTGGGCCCACGTGTAAACGCACCATCAGAATTAGGTAGACAGGTACTAGGCGATCAGATTTACAGAAGAAATGTTTCGTAATATTAGCAAGTGACGTGGAATGTTATTGACCCTCGTAGTGTCGTGACACGTTTGTTATGATTTGAATTCAAGAATCATACGATACCAAGAATTTGGTATCAATTCTTTGAGTTATTTATTTTGGTCTGAAACTTTGTGTAGAGATTCTATACCACCTATAATCTTCAGCGCTTCTTGATGTATATACCCTTTTTGTTACACGTTGTATAAACGTTTTCAATTTTCATTCATATCTCCTGTAGCACAAGGACCCCATGCCACATATACTAATTTAACAAATAAAATAGTATATAGTAGTGGAGGAAAATAGCAAATAGGGATGTGAAAAATTATCGATTATAAAAATAATAGATTAAAAATCGATTTTAATATTACAAATAATTGATTATTTTTTTCATAATTACAAATCAACCAAATCGATTTTTCATCTGCCACCCGACATTAAGTACTTATGGACTTTGGAAATTGAACAACAAAAATGCATCATTTTCAGAGAGAAAGTATTTCTTTGTAAGTGTATTGGCCATATAAAAAAGGCCTTTTGATACACGTGGAAAGTTACTGCAGCACTCGGCTCCATAACACAATCGCAAGCGGCTTTGAAAAATTCGCCTCGTTTGCAATGGCAGTTTCTCCACTTGTATCAAAATGTACTATTTTATGTTTATTATGTAGGCGAATTGAAGCGATTCCAAAAATGATATTTTTATTCGACCCATTTTACGAAGACTTAACAGTTTGCGTTTTTAGTTTAGAAAGTATTACAAGTCGACAGTGATGACATTATTTATTTACCATACTTACTACAACTTGTTTGATTCTTGAGCTGCAATCGATTAGACTGAAGCAGACACCAATTCGGTTGGAGAAAAGCTAGGCTGATGACTTAGGTACTGTAATAAACCTAGTCAACAGTTTTCCTTTCTGAAAGTATGTAGATACTTACCAATTTCAAAGATATCATTGAATTTGCTATCTAGGGAAGGCCCCAGATGAGATCGCAGGTGTGCGAGCGAGAAAGAGGTATGGAACTATACACTCTGCATAGCTTCATCCCGGTTCAGTTTAAGTCAATCAAATGGATTACGCATTAAGATCTTGTGGTAGCGTCTTCGTTTGAAAATTAGCCATTTTTGCACATCCATAAGAATGTTTTGAGGATTCAGTGATATTGTGTATGATCATTTCATTTCATATTTCACTAATTTATAATGCCGTACTAACTTGATTTGTTTAGAAAGGTGTGTAAATTAACCTGTCTTTCACTTCACAATTGAAATATTATTTTTTTAGGTATACCTGCACTTAAATAAATCGTTCGGGGTTCGAAGTAACTTCTCGCTAAATAAATCGGCAGCTGACTTCATCGTTAAGTATAATTATTGTAATTTAAGATTAATGATATCTAAATAATTTACATCACTATGCTATGGACTCGTTTCTTATCTGCTTCATGAATGCTAGCAGTCTTGGTCTACTTAATTGGAATGTTATGACCTGATGGGTTACCTTATGTGGTTCCTTAACCACGGGTCAGTAACAATGAAATTTTTGAACACTATCGGGATCGATAATTTTGCACAATTTTTTTTATAGAAGTGGGAATCATAGTGATCCTCAAACGAAACAAATTGTTTTTAATGCTTTCTTTGTTTATTCTAAAAGTAAACAGTCATTCCTTTCAATAAAAAAAAATAAGAAGAAAGAAATGAAATCGCGTCGCGTCCTAAATGCGGCGCACGCGTTTGTAAAACCGACGCACTTAAAACTAAGCGTTTAGGAAGAAATCACAACGTTGTTTTAAATTTTTTTAATCGTTATTTATTATTTCTATACAAATAGAACTGTACAGATAATTTTTTAAATTATTTACCACTTCTTCATCTGCTCTCACGATAGACTTTTTACAAAAGTGAAAACTATCAACATTACGCACGTAATCGCACGAGATCGCGCGCAGTTACCGCTTAACTAGGGAGTCGGCGCGGCGTCGCTCGCCGCCGCAACAACATACTACTCGCCCGGAACACTCGCACGAGCCGCACAACCAACACGGACAAGGCCCAACGCGAATCTAATTGAGCTGCGCGACAAGTCTGCAACTATTATGATTTATATTTAAATACAAAATTACACTATGGTCTGAACAATGGAAAACAACTCGTGTTGGTTGGTGGAACTCACTCATCTGGCAGTAGCACTATTGCGTTCACGTTCACGTTACCTTTCATAATATACTCTTTCACCTCGATACCAAAGCGGTGCGGTGCATCACGATAAATTTATCACAAACAATAAATAAGTACAATTTATATATATACCGTATAACTATCCAATAATATAATACATTGGCAGTGTGACATGCATGCTCTTACATAATTTAACTTTTGTTCAAATTTAAATGCATTAACTAAAATATACATCATTTTAGAGGTGAAAAAGTGTATTACTTAGCAAACTAATGAAATCACACTGGAGGTCCTTATTGTAGTTATATTTAGGTATCCACCCTTGCGCACCACGGCCGCCGGTGCCCCAAGCCGTCGTCCACAGAACGCTGACCCTGCTCAGCATTGATCACAATTATAAGAAAACTAGTCAGTCTACAAAAATTAAGATCACAAATACAGGAAGCGTGGTGCGCACGAGTTAGCACTTAAAATAATTTCAAACTATTCCAATGTCTATACACAAGTTAAAAAACAAATGACCCGGGACGTCCTCGAATCGACTTTCCTTTAACAAATCTCGCCTCCGTACGCCTGCTAATGTTTTATTAAATAAAATTTTAAAGCTCAACGCTCCTATAACGCTCCAATAAAAGTACTACAATTAAAATGTGCGTTAGCCGTTCTGGAGGTTTAACACTGCCATGTGGCAGCAGCCGCCGCAGCGAGCCGCCCGCGCACGCACTAGCTCGGCGGCGCGGCGTCGCTCGGCAGTCGAGGCCGTCCCGGGCTCCTATAACAATATCACATGTTTCGCTACTAACAACCTTGTATGGCTGAAACTAATTCACGTTATCTTTCGCTTGTTCGTTCTTGTGTACAGTTTACAAACACTTCGGCTTCGATCCTGACTGACTTCTCGTCCTCACAAATTATTCCATTTTACAAAACTGCCAGAATATGTTCAAATACACTATTTGTTTAAGTTAGAATTTACTGAATGTACGCAGCGTACTCGTCGAGTGGCCGCCGTCCGCGAGCGCCGTGTGACGTCGGAAGTACTGACAGAGTCGGCATTAAGTCTACATCTGTCCACTGCTGGGCAATAGGCCTCCCGAAATTACTGTCACCATACACTACAGCTAATCTCACACACAAAAAAATATGCAGCAGACACGTCATTCAATATCATCCATGGAGTCACACGTCACGCTTCGCATCAGATCAGTACAGCAGCACTGCCGCGCACTCGCCGCTCGCGGAGGCGGCGGTTCCGCCACACGCCACTAGCACAATACTGCAACAAGGAATGAAGTGCCGGCGGCCCGAGCCGGCCGGCTGCGCGCGACACTACACAGCACTGTCACGCTCAGTTCAAGTCACGATCCTCTAAGTACTTATACTCGAACGTGAAGCCCTCCTTCTTGCGCTGGCCCCACTTCTCGTAGTCAAAGTAGATATATGTGCCCTGGAACAAAACACACACTATATCAAGATACAAATTATTTAAATAGAACAGAGTTGGTTGGTTTATGGTTTCTTTTCGAATATGCAACTCAAATTATGTGCAGTTTCTAATTATTTACTAAATTAGATGGTGGGACAGAATTTCAGTAATAGTTAATATTTCAGTAACAATGGTATCATGTTTATTAAATAAAAAATTTTACGTCAATTAGTCATTTCATACGACTGATAATTTTTCATGAAATGTTCAGCAAACATTTTCCTTGATATTTTCATTGCTCATACTTGATGTGCTCAAAATGTGTTGTATACCTGTTCATACTCCTCATTGATGACCTTCGGCTCTTCGTGCCTCTGGAACCACATCATGTACTTGGTGTGGAAGCGCCAGCTCTGTTTCTTGAGCGCCTTGGCTGCGAGGTACTGCGCTTTCGTGCCCTCCATGTAGTAGAACACGAAGAATAGCGTTTCTGTCGACAATCGCTGGAAGAACTCCACCGAGTCTGAGTGCGGCAGTAGCACCTGGAAATAATATGCATAAGCATCATCAGCATTATAGTGTTTCCACTGTTGGGACTCAGGCCTCCTCTCTAGGAGAGGGAATGGACCGTAATCCACCACGCTAGTCCAGTGCGGTTTGGCGGATGTGACATGTCTACGAATTTTTTGGTTCTAGGATATGTCGGTTTCCTCACGATGTTTTCTTTAACAGTTTTGAGAGCAATGACGATGAAAAAAGAAATGTGGGTAATTTTACACAAAGTAATGCACCTGGCTGGGTCTGAACCCACGCGACCCACAACTCGTAAGTTGGGGCCGTTATCACGATAAATTCAGCCTACTTTTATCTTTTCATGCAAAAAGTGAAAAACATAGATAACACTCTAAGCAAATATACACCAACATGCCTCAGGTGCTCAACGCTAATTCCGTCATGTCCGGGCTGTTGAAATTACAATTTACCCATAATTTGTAGAAACGAATTTTGAAGAAACAATCAATGTAACATTTAAACTCGCATTTAAAAAATAATGATAGACACATTTTAAAGATACGCTAACAGTAAAGATTCTTTGTCTAAAATTTCCGCAAAAGGATTAGAAAAATACCTTGCAGAAGCGTGGGAAAATCAAATTTTAACAATACGTGGTTATTAGCGGTAAAAAAATCTGTAATTACAGCAAATCGGGTAAAAGTAGGTTTGTTGGAAGTATCGTTACATACACTTGTACCTGACCGCTTTGGACATCTCACAATCAGGGACAGAAAATTAAAAAAAAACACCTCACGTAATTTATGGACGCCCCCTAATTCTTTTTATGAAACATATGGAATGCAAATGGCGTATTTTTTCGAATATGCGAAATAATTTGGATCGTCAACTTCAGAGCAGCCAACATATTTTTACCGTACGTGGCACGTTATTAGTACGTTTGGCACCGAACTCTCGCAACTTTTAACATTTTCTAGAACATTTTTTTTTTTGTCATTTTAAGTAACATTAAGTTAGTGAAGTGTATATCAAACAATACCTTTGAACATTATCACACTTTAATCTACAACATTAAGCACATTACACATTGTACATTAGGCATTAAGTCCGCCTTTGTACAATGTTTCATTAGTGCATAAAGTTTTAAATAAATAAACATTATTATGTGTAAGTATTTTGCCATTACAATGAATAAATACTCTCACTGACCTGGTTGTAATATAAGGGCGTCTGGCAGATATTTCTGGGGAGATATACCCTTGTTCTTTCCGAGTCGGAGGGGTGCGGCATATGGTAGAACGACGATTCCAACATTTGGAATTGTAGCTGATGTTCCTGCAAATATATCAGTATCATTAATTTGATAAGACTAAGGTTTAGCTTACTGTATGTAGCTAATACCTGGTACCATCTTTACATAGTCTAAAATGACGTACGGCGATGCGTCACCGGTAACATGGTGGACAACCCAACCAAAACGTTTTGGTAACATTCTTTATGCGTATTCTAATACGTTCTCCGCACGTTTAGAACATATACACGAGACTGGCCTACTGGCATAACATGTGACTGGCTTGTTGGTCTAGTTGCCCTGACTGCTACGCCGGAGGTCGTGTCTTCGATTGCCACCCAGGACAAATTATTATATTATATTATTATATTCCACAACTATCACACAACGCCGTCTAGTCCCAAGCTAAGCAGAGCTTGTGTTATGGGTACTAGATAACTGATAAACATACTTATATATTTCTAAATACATACATATATAGATAAATGTTTGTGTTATGAGCACAATCATTTGTTCTTTAACTATATAAGTATGTTTATCAGTTGTCTAGTACTCATAACACAAGCTCTGCTTAGCTTGAGACTAGACGACGTTGTGTGTATATTATATTTTATAAACAACAGCCCAGTTGCCAGGACCAGACACAAAGCACGTCTAGGTCGGTGGATCCTCCCTTTTCAAGTGAGGTTCGCAGGAATTTACATATATAATCGGTTCCGCATACTTCTAAAACACTTTTTCTAGTGTAACGCTATGTAGATATTTCATAACATGGCCCATTCAAGGGCCTTACCATGTTAAAATGTCAGTCGTACAAGCGAGATAGAGTGATGGAGCTATACACCCTATATAGCTCCATTCCTTTAACAGTTCAGTTTAGGTAGTCAAATGGATCGCGTTAAGGACCCCTGAGGTGATCATATTTATTTGGGACTTAAAGGCAACAGTTATGTACGCATTCCTGTAAAAAAATTTTAGAAGCAAATAGATCTTACAGAGTTAAGTGGTAGTGGGCCTAGCGGTGCGACGCCTAATAACGGAGGAATGTGCGCTTGCGCCAGAGGTGCCCCTCGTCTTAGGTTCTGAAACATGAAAAACTATGATAAGGAAAAGATTTATTTATTTATATATATATTGACACACCAACGACTCATTCGCTAGTTTAACATAATAAAAAACAATAGTGCAAATGAAGTTTATTTTTTTAGACCATTACAATTTCCTAACAGGCATTGAAACAGTATCATGTCTGCCACAGCCATGCCGGATATATGGACCGGCTAGCCTGTCGGCGATCATTGCAGGGATGGCATCGGGGCTGGCCCACAGGCGCGCAGCAAACACGTGGACCGCTCGCGCATACTGGTGTGGAAACTGACGAAGCGTCTCCGCGAACATGTCTGATGCGCTACAGAAGCGGGGCGGCTCCACTACCGCCCGGAACGCGTTGTTACACTGGGCACGGAGGGCACTGTAAACCCTTTCAATAGTATAGTCAACCCACTGGCTTTGGCTCGCATCTATTATGGCTTAATTTGCCATCAAATTGTCTCGTCAATAAGCTAGGTCAACAATTTGTATTGAGTTGTGAACAATCAGTGAGTGCTATCTGATGGTGTCATTGCGAGTTGGACACAAAGTTTAAATGTATTACGCTACGACGTTGCTGGGTTTCAATGTGAAGTTTGGCAGAAATAATTTTGTGTGTGATAGTTGTTTCACGGATGTTTCTTAAAGAGCTTTATAAAAATTGTTTAAATTATAACTGTTTCAAAACAAAGATAGTCGATGTAGCTTAAAAGGCTGCCTACCTTAAATGAGACTGATACGGTATCCTAGTAGGCGATTGAAGGTGAATGCGATCGCGAAGCGATCTGACGTGGTCTACGCGAATACAACGCGACAAGGCGGCTGTGTATACAAAATCTATTTAAAACAAGACAACCAACAGTTGCGTCCGCTTCGCTTTGTTCGTTTTCGAATCTATGTGCGGTTAGTCACCGCAATAGATTATCAATTGTTTGTTACATTCGGTCCGCGATCGCATTAGAATACGCGTTGCATCGCTTACGTAGGACATGTATGCTGTAAGCTGGGACAAAATTGGTGCCTTGGAACACCAAGACGGGGTCGTGCCAGGCTACGAAGATGTGGAGTGGATATTAGGACTTTACAAAGTCCTCGGCCTAGGAGTGGGAGAGCGGAAACTAGAAAAAGAAGAGCTAAGTGATACCTGTTGGTGCGTCTGGTCGAGCCCCGCGCGATGCACGGCTTCCTGCGCCATGCTCTTGAGGGACGCGGTGCCGGCCGGCGCCACGCTGGCGCCCGCGCCGCTGCCCGCGCTCAGTGCGCCCGTACTCGACGCTTCGCTTACTCGCCCACTGGAACAACGATACCAGGAATCCATTATTGACCCCTTTGTTATGCACGTCATAACAGCGAAGGGACCACGACAGGAGCCAGGACCGACCGCGATCATTGACGAAATTGACTGGATGAACGGTTGCGTGATAAAACTTATTAAGGCCTACTGTCCACGGACGCGTAGCTTCATAGACGCGTATTCGTCATTATACGCTTGGTGTACGCCTGCGTGAAGCTTCCATACAAAACTATGAAACTCCGTCGACGAAGCTACAACGATACGACGGCACGACGTTGCAGCTATAATGACGAATACGTGCCCATGAAGCTACGCATCCGTGGCCTTAGGTAGCAGCGATTTCAATCGTTTTAATTTGCTATTATAGCGTTATAGGCTGGTCATGATTCTGTTTCAGTTCCTGAACCTCTGACACATTCTATTTCGTAGAGTCTTGGCTTAATTGCTTCGGAAACGCCGTTATTATTGTGAAGTTCCTAATAGGTATATAAACTTTTTCACGTGACTTTGTAGGTTGACATCAAATCTAATGATGCCTGAGGCATTACTTTTTTTAAAAGATTTTGGTTGCACCCTCACCCTCCTGCCTTTATCCCATGTTATTTGGGGTCGGCGCAACATGTTTTTAGAGCTCCGTACCTCAAAAGGAAAATACGAAACCTATATAAAAATCTGTTCAGTAGTTTTTGAGATTATCACGAACGACGCCGTGAGGGACAAACACGAAGTTAAAGTCGAAGCCAGATAAAAAGTAGCTATGTAAGGACATAGGCTAACCCTAAGGAAGGCCTTAGGGTTAAAGCATACTCCGTGCCAAATTTCATCAAAATCGGTCCAGTAGATTAACCGTGAAAGCATAACAGATAGACATGAGTTACTTTCACATTTATAATAATAGTATGGATGTGAAAGCAAGGATAAGTTGGCATTCTAGTACCTCTACCTACCCCCAACACATTCTATACTATCTGCAAAACAACAAGCATCATTATATTTACAAGCCAACCACGTTTGTCTATGCACTTGCACTTGATCCTGTTCTCCCTGACCTCCGACCTGTCCGACCTAATAACCTTGTTACTCGTGACCGGTTCACCGCGCGACCCGGTTTCAGGGAACGGTATATCAGATGCGCCAGTATGAATAGGGCGTAAATAAAGAATCCTTTTTGTAGGTCACTGCAGGTGAGTGATATTCGGACACCATTTCTGTGATTTATCCACATAGTATTAACATTTTTTTTCCCTACAATATAACCTGACTTTTTATAAAATAATTAATAACAGTAATCTGTGACAATTACTATTAAAATTTTCATATTACTTACATTTGCAGATTTGCCATCAGTGTGAATAGGATGTAAATAAAGTTTTCTGGTCAAGGCATGACATATTCGGACACGATTTGTGTGATTTATTTACATAGTTTAAACACACATTTTTTTTTTTATCCCTACAATATGACGTGACTTTTTATAAAGTTTGTTATAAGTAATCTATCTGCCACAATCAGCACGTCTTAGAAAAGAATGTCATATTTATCATATTTTCGCTTATATTTCACGTGTGGTGAGTCAGTGCAAATATTCGATGCAGTGCTGAATTGTACGGATGTACGGTATGGTGTCGCGTTTTGTAAATACACGACAAAGCAATTTCGCAAAACCCTTTGGTTGAAGACTAATCGCAAAATTTTTGACGATGTGCTTAAAATACACGGTGTTGTGATATGACGCACGAACGTGTCGAACGAGCGTCCGCTGTACACGCTACAGTATCGTTTACTTGGTCTATGCATCAACGTAACGCGGCTAGGCGCCGTGCAGTTTGACGTTAACGATACCGCAACGGTAGTAATGTGTTCAGGTGTGATTTACATTGATGTAAAGCATCAAACTTTTCCTAAAACCTTCACACACTGGTACACAATACGACACAAAGAATCATACACATTCAACCTTTTGCTCTCACTTTTACCCCAGTGACCTACTTCCAAGACCCTTTTTTACCCCAGTGACCTACTTCCAAGACCGTTTTTGACACACTTTACTGTTCCTGACCTAAATATAAGTTGTTCGGCTGCTTTCACGTGGACGGATTGAAGGAGGTCCTTGTCAATATGTGACACAGCGACGGGAGTATGAAAATTTTATTAGAGCTTGGACTTGTATCAATTTCATTTGATAAAATTCATTGATAAAATCTATCAACAATATTATCATTTGATAATATTACTTACACATTTGATAGTATTTTTTGTATTTCTGATTATTAAATGTAATGTCCCTGTTTGCATGCTTATGCATATGTCTTAATATATGAAAACAAGGGTAAAGGGTTCGTTTAAACGCCTGGCAAGTTTTTATCAACATGAGTGATATGTCCACCTTGTAGATTGAGATTAGAGTCTATAATTTGCAAACCCCATTAAACAAAGCGTAGTGACTGCTGCTCATGCGGAAATATGCAAAAGTGTGCAAAGTTCGACAAGATAGGTGCTGATTCTGCTGGACTATTGGCTATTGTAGGGATGCTCATAGCACTGAAAGCTTTTATTGCGCGATGAAAGATTCGTGAGGTCTAATTTATTTCGTTTGTAGAGATGTACATGTCGTGGCCAGATCTTAGAATTGATCACTTCATGATATGGCCAAGTAAAACTGGCCAGATCGTTAAAACATTAACATTTGATGATATATCAATCCACGTATGGCCATATCATATTGATGTAGGATTTCTATGTCTCTTTCTAACGTTTAAAACGATCTGGCCAGTTTTACTTGGCCATTTCATGAAGTGATCAATTTCTAAGATCTGGCCACGACATACATATATATTTTTAGCGAAGCTGAGGGACAAAATATTCATTAAGTGATATTTGTTTTGCAAATACGTTTAAAAAATATTTTAAACTTGAATTTTTTTTTTTGTCAATATTTAAACTAGATGAGGCCGGTGTTTCTTTTCAGGATAGTCAACTAGACTCTCCTGAAAAGAAACACCGAAGCAAACTCAGAAATCTCTTTTAAAATCCATACAGCAAACCAGTAATGATCAAATCTTATGGAAACATGAAGCATTTGAACAGATTTGAGTGGACCTGTCCAGTTTGTGCAAGTATGTGTTTTTTTTTTGTATTCGTGTAGCTCAATTTAGGACTGTTTAAGGAGCTTAACGACTTGATGGAAAATAGCAAAGAAAGGACATTGTAAGAAGGTATGTACTTGTCTGCTGATGCTGCGGAAACGTTTAGGTATTATCTTAGTCAGATCATGTAGACCCTATTATGTGTGATCCTTATGCATAATCGAGTCTGAGATGGTAGTTTGAGGAAGTACACTATGCGATCTATGAGCCCGCTGCGGATTGTTCGAAAGAATTACCGTGGTCCTCGCAAAAGGTAGCTAAAGGACATATGTGTGGGTTGTAGTCATTAAAAGTCTGACAAGCCCTGCCGCTCCACCCAACTAGAAAAAAAAAGTATTAACGTACTTGTTAGCCACATGTTGCGGCGTGTGATGCTGCGGCTGGCTGGGCCCGTTGACGGTGAGCGGCGACGCCGCGCTCTCACTCGCGCTCGCGCTCGACCCGACCAAAGGAACTGACGAACTTTTTGACGTCTGCCGGAACACAAATACTAATTAGCCCACGAACACACTAATTTCTTATTAGTGCAGGAAATACAACTAGTCAGGTTTAATGTGGCCTTTAAAATGTGAATGTAATCTTATCGCTCCGTTAAATTAGATTTGATAAATGCATGAAGAATTTCATTGGAAAAAATATGAATATGACGAAAGAATTGATGGAATGTTCTGATTAAGAAACATGGTACACTTCTGACACAGAGATTTTTATGACCAAGACTTAGAGACTAGACTATCAAATTGACAAATATTTAACTATCAATAATGATAATTGTGAACTCAATTAAGCTGTGTGTTAATTTGTTAAACAATTAATCTACCTAATTTTCTAAATAATAAAAAAAAAACTCACTGGCGCAGGTTGCGTGGGCGCGGGCGGTAGATGCGTGGCTGTATGCGCGGGTGTAGTCGACACCGGACCATTCTCCACTACTTCTGCAAGAAAACACACCGCAAACTCAGCAACTTCGCAAGAACAGCTTCAAAATAACGTCAGTTTATATAAATACCTGAAATATTCTTAAATCGTGTATTTTTTCAACAGGACACAATGTTTTTTTTTTTATAATTTCATAGATTAAGACTCTAGGCAACCAGGCTGGGAGTTCCGACGCGCCAGTCAATCCGACGTGCCTACCGAACGTCAGATTGACCGCAGACTGGCTGCCTAGTTCGTTATCTGCAGAAAGAAATAAGGACACGTGAGTTTTTTTGAGTATGTGCCATGATTGCTGGATTCTTATAGCTATGTTTTTGTTACCACAACAACAAATAAGTACTGTATAGATTCAAAATAAGCAAGAAGCAAGGTTCCTAGCACGCGTAGATCTGTATTTTCCTTCTATACTTCTGTATCGTGAATGCGGTCATAAACATATAAGTCACCCCCAACATCTATCTGCTGTCCATACAAATGTTGGTTCCATACGCGAATCGAATCCAAAACACGCAGCGCAGCAGCTAGTCATTTAATCACTGCACATTGTGCAGTCATCGTGTTTGTACCTTTCACACCATGGAAAATGAATGATTTCCGTAATGTCAATTTGTAAGGTTTATCAATCTTATACACACATACTTAACTGTGTATCATGTTATCTACAATTCATGAGGTCTTTATTACTACTTGCTAATAGTAAGTTTTGTAAGCAAGTATCCTTCTATATATACTGCCAACCTCCGAAGTAAAAAAGCGTTAACGTATGTGTATCATTTTGTTTATTTGTTCACAAAGTGTTTTTAACAATACCAGACTAAGAAAGTGCTATGGACTTGTGTAAATGTGCTAAGGGACGCCACTCTAAGGGCCTATTACACTATACTTGATATTCAGACAGTCTTAGTCTATGTTTATCTATGTATCTCATCGTTCTGTTTCATTCCTTTACACGACATTGGCGTAAGTTGCTCTTTTTCTTGTGTGACGCTACATCGACTAAAACTGTCTGAATATCGAGTGGTGTAAAAGGCGCTTTAGTTTTAAGATCGTATGTAAGAGTATATTGTAATCAATTATTAAGTTTGTTTTTAATAATATAGTACAAAAAAAAATGTTTATTGTCGGTAATCAACGAAGAAAATGATGTTAGTGGTTACCGCAAACCAATTGCATAAATCCTCACCACAGTCGCCACAAAACGTCACTCACACTACAGCATAATTATAACTGCGGGAACGTTATCGAGTTCCTAGAACGCAAAGGGTAAAAGAAGGAATACATGAGGGTTTTGTCAGTAAAACACTGACACGCTCTTCGCTCCACCCAGAGCAGAGAAGTTACTTTATAATTTCCCCGTCTCAAAAAAAGAGCTCACCACATTGTGAAGGTGTGACGCACAAAACTTCTTTACACATAAAACGTGAACATTTAAGCTAGAACTACATTAGACCGACGCACACGTGTAACACGCCTGATTTGTACGTAGAACGACGTCGCGTGGCGTGGTATCAAGTGTAGCTTTACAAGTCTAGTTTTAAAATGTATGGGGACCGACGCGCCCAGATCGGCGTGTGTGGCACACGTGTGAACAACGTTCTTCTACCTTTATCGATCACACCTCACGTCACTGTTTACAAACAAACATTCGCACGCTCGCTCGCACGTGTCTACGGATTCGTACGAGTCGAGTACTACGGCTACGTTAACGTAAGGGCGCTCACTATCAACCAATTTCACGGTACTAAACGTTATGTACAAGGATTCACTGACGCATGTACTTGCTATTTAAGTAACATATACGTATGTGTATGTAAAAATGTAGGCTGTATAATGCGGTAAATAAATTTTAGTTGCTGACGATTCGCAACAGCATTTTATTTTCAATATTTTTTCACTGGCAATTCGGACACAACCAAATTTATTGAAGCTGTTTAGTACAGTCAGATAAAAAGTTTTAAAATACAATAAAAAAGAAACCGAAGTGTGTTTCCGATTAGTCAGTGAAAAAAATATTGATATAAAAATGTGTCAATTCGGACACTGTCCGAATCGTCAGTAACTCGTAAATTGGATGTTTACAAACAAATTGTAGGTAAATGTTCGGACAATTCAGGTTATGAGGTTTGCATGACTCAAATGGATGAATAATGCTGTTTGAATACGTAATTACTTCGCTGTTGAAGATACAAGCGTTTTATGGCAAGCTTCAGGTTGTCAATGACACTGTTTTTAGGGTTCCGTACCTAAAGGGTGAAAACATGACACTATTTTTGCTATGAATCCGGTGTCTGTCTGTCACCAGACTTTAACTCATGAAACGTGACAGCTACACAGTTGAAATTTTCACACATGACGTATTTCTGCACTTGGCCTTTAGTGTTTATTTAGTTTTTTGAGACTTATAAAACTTGACTAACCGTAACTACGATTGTTTTTTCAAGGGAAGTGTGTGCTTACACAATACAACCTATTGGATGCAAATGCACACACTTAAAAATAAATAAATAAACGTTTATTTCGCTCGGTAAGTGTTTTAGACATGCCACAAACATTAAACAATTTATTAATGTAAAGCTACTAGCAGTCCCGGCAGACGTTGTTCTGCCCAAAAGCGGGATTTAGTAAAAAAAAATAAAATTACCCTACTCTACCCTACTCGTTAAAAAGTACCCTATGTCCGTCTCCTGGTTCTAAGCTACCTCCCCACCAATTTTCAGCCAAATCGGTTCAGCCGTTCTTGAGTTATAAACAGTGTAACTAACACGACTTTCTTTTATATATATAGATTTTACGTACTTATGTACCTACAGTACTGATTCCACTCACAAAATTACAAACTTCGATTGCTCTGATATCTATATATATAAAAGGAGAAACTGACTGACTGACATATCAACGCACAGCCAAAACTACGGGGCCTAGGAGTGTGAAATTTTTCACAAGGTTTTCTTTTATGACGTAGGCAAGCACTAAGAAAGGATTTTCAAAAATTCACACCCTAAGGGGATGAAACGGGGGCCTAAAGTTTGTATGGAGAAAGCTACTATCACGCGGGCGAAGCCGCTGACAGAAACGTAGTCTATATACCTACTTAAAAGGAGAAACTGACTGACTACTACTGAGAGGATTTTTCAAAATTCGCCCCTAAAGGGATGAAACGTTCCAAAGTTTGTGTGGAGAAACCTACTTTTAAGCGTGCGAAGCTGCTGGCAGAAGCTAGTAAATAATAATACCAATTATATTTAGATAAAATCAAACCTAACCGGATCTTGGGCTTACTACGGGTAGTACAGAGCTTGGAGATACATATGATGAGAAAATATTTTAATGTACAGAGAAATTGTAATACTACAGTGTAAATAGCTGAAGAATTTTTCGAAACGAGTTATCGTTGCTCTGGAACGCAAAGGGCAGCTGAAGGAACAGATAACGCGATCCATTTGACGCCCGAAACTTAATTGTTAAAGTAATGCAGCTATATAAGGTGTATAACTGCATCCCTCTCTCCCGTTCTGGGTGGAGCGGGCAAGCGAGTCAAGACTTTTACTGACTAAAACCACACCTGTGTCCTTCAACTGCCCTTTGTGTTTGAGGACTACCGGGTTTTCTTTTCAGAAATTCTTCGCGGTCCTAGCTAGCGGGCATCGGCCCTACCGGGCCCCTACAGTTTGCTGACATCTCTATGAGGAGCGCGTGGATCACTACGCGCTGTTGACGACTGGGCTCGGTCCGGTTAACCACCGGACGGCCGGACGGCGAGCTACCCATTGCTTGACGTCCGCAAGCCCGCGTCTACCGGAGAATTTTAGTCAGTAAAAGATGTTTCTACTCTCACAGAATAAGAAAAAAAAATGTATCTTAAATCAATGTCTAGTAGCCAATGATTTGTAAGCAAACCTTCGCTATATAAATACGGGTAATTTATAATTGAAGAGTCGACCGGTGTGGATCGATACAATGGTGACCTAGTTCGTATTAGTTCTCTTTCACTTTTAAAGCTTCACGTAGCTTTAGAACTTCCAATTAACTTTAACTTTCAGGTACCTACTTATACAATATGTAACTGGTATAATGTATACCGAAGACCTGGTGAGAGTCACGGGGGAGCGGTGGATGGGAGACGCACAGGATCGGTCGTTGTGGAGACGCTTGGGGGAGGCCTACGTCCAACAGTGGACGTCTTTCGGCTGAAATGATGATGATAATGTATACCCTTAATTAAAGGTACACACCAATTAGAAAATTAAATATAATCATAATTCAAACACTGGAATTTTGTTTGAATGCACATATGTAGTGATTTTTGAAGAAATTAGTCATATTAATCGTTGGCAAATAATATGATTCCCATATTATTTGCCAACAATTAATATGACGATTTAACACATCTTTGTAATCCCATTGACAAACTAGATTAAAACAAGGATTTATTGTTCTTTGTTCACGCAGTTTACATAAAGCAAGCACTGTTTATTTTAGTAAACGATTAGCAAAAATGTATCAAAATAATGATTTAATTATAAAAATGTCGTACCCGTGCTCCATTTCCATGACGCATCGAACGAGCGAGCAACTGCGATATGTAAACGACCCCTTAAAACATAAATTCTATGACATTGCAATACTTAAATACCTACCTACCGTACAGAAATATTTTGAAAGTGACAATATAAATTTATATGATCACTAGCTTCTGCCAGGCGGTTTCTTCCAACCCCCGTTTTAACCCCTTAGATGTGGAGTTTCGTAAAATCCGTTCCAAATTTTATATTTGTAGGTGTTATAGTTTCTGAGATTTCGTGATTAATTAGTGAGTGGTATTTCACTTTTCTTTGTTTAAGATTGATCATGCCATAAAATTATACGCGTGAATACAAAATGTTTAATGAAGATGGATGGCCGGATGTTTCTCTGTATAAAAATCAATGAATAAAACTAATAATTGAGTATAAAAGCGAATAAAGACAAACAATAAGTACGTTTTTGTGAGGTTGGCATGCAAGAAACGCAGTACATCGCGTCCAAGTTTCTTCAGCTACCCTCATAGCCAAGGAAAAATATGAATTTAAGTTTTGTAAAGTAGTAAACTGCAGTCGCACTATCACTATAACGTAAGAATGGAAGATAAAAGAAATATACATACAACATACCCATATTTATAATTGTGTCCACATTGAAAGGCAAACCCATTACAAAATAAAGCACCACTGTTATAAACAAAGAAAACGCGTCTAAACAATCAATGTTAGATTTAGTAAATCATGCCAGTAGAAAAATCCGGTACATGAATCCACGATGCCAGTTCTTTTTAATCAAAATTATTGTTTTCACAACATTGTTTGTACTTTATGAGATTGTCGCGTTCAAAAACACATGTGTTAATGGTTAAACACAGTAAACACAATTTCCAATGCAATGTCAAGTTCACGATCTCAAAACGTAGGTAGGAGTGATTTGACATTACAGCTGTCAAAATTAGACTAACATGAACCACTTGCATGATCAATTAGTTTTCATTTCTTAGCGTCCTAATTGGTAAAATGATGTAAAATGCTGATCTGGATGGTTTAGATCCAGTCTAGAATATTGAACGAAATTCTGACGCGGCCTCGCCTTGGTAAACAGCTCACCTCGCAACAAAAACAGTCAAGAAGACTCGTACAATACACGTTTCCCATAAACTAGAGACACCATAACAAAAAAAAATTATGTAACTGCCATTGAAGTTCACGGAAACCACACAAAACATCAAACTGCGCAGTTCTCGACATACCCGGATTACTTCACAAACGACACGTAAACTCTTTTGTGAAAAAACATGCACACACAACACACTCGACAACAATATCTTTACCATCGTCCATATTTATCGTACATTCGCGCGGGAAACCATTGTTATTATGTTTTCTTAATTATTTCTAAAGTTAGGCACAGGTCTCGTCCGATACAGCCTGGTGACTGAGCCGACGCTCTGCCATGTCATCGCTCTGGCTTACCGCCAGTTTTTAGCAAATTTTACGAATATTGGCGGAATGCCAACGTACGATTAATCGGTTTTCGTAATGAGTTTGTCGGTCGCCGTGTTCCATTCATTCGCGTTGATAAACGTTTTGTTTATTTTGTAAACAATGGAAGCGTACGATATCGCGCTTAGTTGTAATGATAACGTGTGTTTTTAATTATGCCTAATTTTGCGTTTGTTTGTGTTGTTATCGTCCGTAAAGGAAGTTGTACGGTGGCGTTGCCTCGTTGGGTTTCAATTGTTGTTTCAGCCGGAATTTGCGGTTTCAGAAGCGAATGATATAATTAATTTCAATAATGGAACTGCTACGATAATATTGGACTGGTAAATATAATTTGGTAAAGTTTGGAACCATATATTTGATAAGCTGACGACAGTTATGAGGATATTTCTGTATCTCGGTTGCCAATCACACGAAATAATTATTTTGGCAAGTATTATTGTCAGTCACATGTATCAGGGTGCTTCCTTATTTCACTGAATTCATATTTTCTGCCAAATCCTTAAATAAACGAGTGAAAGTTTGTTAGCTAATGACGCACGTTATATCAGGAAATTGTTCTAGCACCACTTGAGCGAGCAAATTTTAAAAACGTTTAGCGTGGTGTCAGGAACCAACGGGTGCCCTCGTTGGTTCCTCATTTTATTTAAAAGATACCGGCACGGATCTTGAGTGCTGACTTTCACAGTGAAATATCTGGTCTCTTTAGTGGTATGTAATGAGCCGCGGGGGCGGGGAGTAAATCCTGGTACAGTGATTGGGTCGCTGATGTGTACGATGCGCAAAGCGATCCCAACTTTTTTGCCGAGCGGTCAAGATTCGTGTCGGTATCTGTAGCCCACGAAATTCATTGCATTGACGGAATTATAATTAACCTACGTATTTATACAACCCTCTCAGTTCAACCCTATTTAATGACTTTTTCGTAAAATAACCATCCAATATAGTAAGACAAACTGAGAGAATCGTATTGATGATTTTAAAATTCCGAAAATAAATATATAATTATTACGGTCGCTAATCATACTTTATTTAACATACAACTTGACTCTGGACCTTCAAAAAAAAAACAACAATATTTGAATGAATTTCGCGGGCTACCCTAGAGCATTCACCTTAACGTGCTTCCCGTGGCACGGTGGAGTCTCGATATGTAATGACCAGCCAGTCAACCATCCACGGACCGACCTCGGCAAGCGTAGCTTTACCACAAAAATCGATTTACGAATGTTATTATTTAGCCAGCCAGATAGCAATTTGAAATTTGATTTTTTCAAGTTTTTTTTTGCGTTTTGCAGGTCAGAGTCAACTTGTTACTTATTATTTTATTATATACTATATAATAAACTATATATAACTATATAATAGCCTATACTGTCCCACTGCTGAACAAAGGTCTCCATCCATTCCTTCCATTGTTCGCGGCTCTAAACTACTTCTTGCCAGTTACTAAAGAAGACATCTAATTCGTCCCACCATCTCCTTGGTCTGCCGCGACCCCGTCGTGCGATTTCATGGCACCAACTTTGTGTTTTACTGGCACATCGCTCGGTCGGCATGCGGGAGACACGTCCAGCCCAGTCCCACTTAAGTTGGGCAGCCTTCTGAGCCACGTTAATGATATGCGTTTTGGCGATTAGTATAGTGTTGCGAACGCGATCCGTTATTTTAACACCTAGTATGCTACGCTCCATAGCACGTTGACAAACCGTAAGTTTATGTTGATTAAAATATGATTCGCAAACGTAATTCTTTACACAATTATAATAATTAAAATCACCAATACAACCTTCTCAGTTCGTCTCACCCTATTGAATGACTTCTTCGAGAAATAGCCAATCAATAGGCTACCTTAAAGCCTAGATTCGGTTGCCTTTTGCGTTCTAGGACCATGAGTATCCAAAGATTCAAAGCATTTTATTTCAAATAAATCATTTACAGGCACTTTTGAAATGTCAAGAAGTCAGTCAGTCAGAAAAAATATGCTAATTGGACATTCCAAAATGTAAATCTCTATGGAAAAGAATGTGCAAGAAACTCCTTGGGCACTCTTTTCAATCATGATAAGTAATTACAAATATCTCTGTTACATGTTTCTTGTCGCTATCATGTGAGAACAATGTAAATAAAGTAAAAATAAAAACTAAATATAGATATTAAAATTGCAACTGGCAGCTAAGAGGTGACCAGTCTCAACTGACAGCGCCCGTTCACGGACATGACGCGAATATTAGCACCACTCAACTCAACCATTTTGAAGGGAACCGTACGATCCAACACACGCGATCATCAGTGAGACATTTGAATGAGCATGACAATCCCTCCCTGAATGTAAACTTAAGATCTGTTTTGTTCAACGCCCAAATACAAGACATTCAATCAAATCAAATCAAAACAAAAATATTTTTATTTCACATAGGCCTACATGGGCACTTATAAAACGTCAGAAGCTAGTGCACGGTTCCAAATTGGTCGTTTCCTATGGAGAAGAACCGGCAAGAAACTCAATGGTTACTCTTTTTAAAAAGTGGTTGTTTACAATATTTGCTATTAACACACTGTATATGATCCAAAACGTGTGTTCTGCTCAAATATAGTTAGCAAACGAAGAAGAGGAAACATAAATTATTTCAATAAATTATTATGACAATGATGTCAACACAGCAATACAATATTTACAACTGTTTTACCCGAGTTATTCACAGAACAAGTCATAAAATGCTAAATACAAGTGGCTTCACAGCTGTGTGAATATTAACCCAAGTTGTAAATACGTAAGATATGACAGCTGAAGTACCATAAACATAGCAGTTAATACATTAAGAGGTTTGAACTCACTACAGTTGACCCTCGGTAATCCGGCCTACCCATTGATTGACATCAATATGTTTAGTTATATTTCTATTATATTTTTTATAGTAAAGGTCGTGGCTTTACAGCTGTGTGAATATTAACCCAAGTTGTAAATACGTAAGATATGACAGCTGAAGTACCATAAACATAGCAGTTAATACATTAAGAGGTTTGAACTCACTACAGTTGACCCTCGGTAATCCGGCCTACCCATTGATTGACATCAATATGTTTAGTTATATTTCTATTATATTTTTTATAGTAAAGGTCGTGGCTTTACAGCTGTGTGAATATTAACCCAAGTTGTAAATACGTAAGATATGACAGCTGAAGTACCATAAACATAGCAGTTAATACATTAAGAGGTTTGAACTCACTACAGTTGACCCTCGGTAATCCGGCCTACCCATTGATTGACATCAATATGTTTAGTTATATTTCTATTATATTTTTTATAGTAAAGGTCGTGGCTTTACAGCTGTGTGAATATTAACCCAAGTTGTAAATACGTAAGATATGACAGCTGAAGTACCATAAACATAGCAGTTAATACATTAAGAGGTATGAACTCACTACAGTTGACCCTCGGTAATCCGGCCTACCCATTGATTGACATCAATATGTTTAGTTATATTTCTATTATATTTTTTATAGTAAAGGTGGGACCCTATTGCTAAGACTTCACTATCCGTCTGTCTCCAGGCTGTATCTCATAAAATGTGCTAGCTAACAGTTGAAATTTTCACAGATGATGTATTTCTGTTGTTGCCGCTATAAGTAACAACAAATACTAAAAACAGAATAAAAAAAATAATTTAAGTGGGGTTTCCATACAACAAACGCGTTTTTTTTTTTGCCGATTTTTTGCTAGATCTTAATAACGGCAACAGATAGATGCTTGAAATATTCACAGACTATTTAAGTGCATTTTCACTTTAAAAATAAAATAATAATTTTTTTTCCCCATACAACAAACGTTTTTTTTGCCGTTCTTTGCTCGATATTAATATGTAGTACGGGACCCTTCATGTACGAAACTGATGAAACGACGTCCGTTTCAGAAAACTTCTGGTTTACAAGGGGTCGGTAGCAGTACTCCATATTACGACAAATTCGATAATCTAACACTGGCTTGCAAAACGTTTGCCGGATCACCGCGGTTAACTTTATATCGAACTGGTTTCTAGCCTTAATAATGATCAAATTGTTTAATTTACATAATAAGTAATCAATCCACTGCTTTTGTAATAGGTGTGTGTAGCTAGCAATCCATTTATAGTCATCATTTTAGCCGAAAAACAAAATTGGACATAGGCCTCCCCCAAGCGTCGCCATAACGACCGGTCCTGTGCTTCTCGCATTCATTGGATTCTCATCACTCTCGCCCGGTCATCGATACACCTTATGAGAGGCCTACCAACGCTGCGTCTTCCGGTACGCGGTCGCCACGCAGAACCTTTCGGCCCCATCGACCATCTGTCATCCGTACTGCGAGTAACAGGCCCTGTCCACTGCCATTTAAGTTTGGCGTTTCTTCGGGCTATGTAACCTTGGTTCTCCTGCGGATATCTTCATACCTTATTCGATCAAGCATGGAAGCTCCGAGCATAGCCCTAAGGGTGACTTTAAGCCTTTCGATTAGGCCCATTGTGAGCGACTATGTTTTGGGAGTTTTCAAATATTGATAAATAGGAGTAATCATTAGGTGCACATTGTAGACAAAATAATTAAGATGGTGTTTTTCAAGTGCGCACTATCGTCGACCTTATCCTAGTTTATCATTAGACGTGAATCAGTAGATAAACAAGATACCATCTATTCTATATCTATACTACTATTATAACGCTGAATAGTATGTTTTATTAAACGCACTAATCTCAGGAACTACTGGTTCGAATTGTGCTGGATAGCTCATTTATCGAAGAAGACAACCTTCACGGACGAGGAATAGTAGGTGAAATCGCGTGGGACTGCTAGACAGTATATAAAAAGTGAAATCATACAGCCGATTCTTCCAATCAGGCTTTAAGAAAGCAGTTGTTAGTACACAAACATAAACAAATAAGATAGTATTCAACTCACCGGTATTATTACTGTTACTGTTGGTATTGGTATTAGAGCTGGGCTGGCGGACGTGGTGCAGAGGCGCGTGCGCCACGTGCGCCGCGTGCGGCACGTGCGGCACGTGTGGCGCGTGCGACGCGTGCGGCGGGCTCGGCGCCGCCGGCTGCTTGCTGGGCGTGCTGGCGCCCGACACGCCGCCCGTGTTGTTGCTTATACTGCACATACACCACGACACTGAACACGGCACAACCGCGCGCCGGATCTCATGCTAGCGACATCCCTTCATCTCAATGTCACCACTGCGAGCACTAACTAAACTTTGAACCACTTGTTGAGTTGTATTCCGAAACAGTTTTCAACTAATCTTGGTAGTATTAAGTTGAGTATCAAAACTGAAAACTCCATCAAAACATGTTTAGTTTAACACCAGACAGATAAAAGTGAAATCAAGAGCCGACTACCCCTCTAAACTGTCCTTGAAAACACTCGCCACTTGTTGACGTTAAATACAATCTGCATGTTTACTAACACTGCACAAATCTTTGTCCCCAAATCACATAGAATGACAATCAAATAGCGAAGAAAACTGTTATCAGCAAGTAAAACGTGCGTGCCCCGACACTGCACAAGTCACTTACACTATCTTTTATAAATAGAATCACATAAAATCAATAACGGCATACGTATAAATTATGAGTATGCAATTCGTGAGCCGACAAATGATGGACTTTGAAACTTATTGCTTGCAACGCAGAGATCAATGTAGAATGCACCGCGCGTCTCGAATACGTCTGCTAGATATTTCATTGAGATTTGAAGAGATGTCGCTAACTGCCTTTTACAATAAGCTTAAAGGTTACAATGTTTTGGCGGCAATTTTGTATCGGTGGAGTTAGAATTGCAATATTTTGATACAAATTATATTAAATCGGGATAACTGATGAGGTTTCGTGAATAGCTGTGCAAGCAATCAATATATTTACAGAAAAACCAACACTACGGCATTTTAAGTCACGAGTTCCCGAAAATTGTAACTTTCTAAGCTTATTGCACAAAAATACCCAATTATAGAAATCATCTAATTTCAAATCAGAAATTATAGTAATTATTCTAAAATGAGCTTGAATCATGCGCGCAGTGAAATGAGAACAAAAAAACAGCTTTATAGCAAGTCCGTTTTTGTATTTTCATTTTTATGTGAATTTTAAACCATTTAGCTACATGTTCGAGTGTGTTGAGGACTATTTCAATGAAAGATAATAAAAAAGCATTACAATGAGTCACATGGCAACTGCTTTAACAAAATACTTCTATGTTGAACAACAGAATGAATGATAAACATAATTTTGAAGTTCATAAACTTTTACGACAGGTTTTATTGTATTTTTAGCGAATGTTTGTGTGAATTTCATGGTAGTAATAACTTCCACCTTCCTTCCCACCCACGCTACGCTCAGCCTTATAAATGGAAAAAAAAAAAAACGAGTTGAGTCAGTTTATCGTGCAAGATTTTTACGTTCAAAGTGTCTTTATTTCTTTTGGTATACATGTACCCATCACCCATACGTACACGTTTGGGAACACATTCATTGTGCGTACAGCTAAGGAGTGGTTCACTGCCCGAGTCTGTAGCTTGATAGCCACAACCTAACGATATTTTAAGTTAAGAGTGAATAAGTTACTTCTAGGCAGGCGCGCTCCATCATCGGCCACGCCATCGCTTACCATACTGGTAAGATTAGTGGTCAAACGCGAGCCTATTATATAAAAAAAAAACCTACATTTAAGCGTGAAACACAGATTTCAAGATTCCAAGCTTAGACATTACGGTTTCTTTCTGTTTAGAATGCTACGCGCCTAAATCACAAGTACGAACTCCAAACCATGATTCTTAGTAACACAATAGGCCGGCTCTGGACCTCGATTACGCGTCATAAAAGAGGAACTACGCTGGAACGAGCAAGTCTAAAAGCTGCCTTCACTATCGAAGAGTGATGATATTACGCTCTCATTGAAATAATCCTCAAGCAAAATGTGGAAGTAAATTACATAAAGGTGGTAATAAATAGACTCGTGTCAGTGGACTGACCTATTGGTGGATGCTGCGGAGTTATTGAGCAAGGAACTAACGTTACACGTGCTGTTACTGACCGCGCTCGCGTTCACCGCGCGCAGCGGCAGTGGCTTTACCGGCTGCAAATATCAACACATCATCATTTACCTCGTACAAGAGACACACGATTGGTTTTGGGTTCATCTCATTTGGGACGGATGTTAAGGGTTTTGATTTTGTGGGAGGAAATCACGGGTGTTCGTGATATGGAGGTTAATTTTTTGGTTCGAATCAATATTTTCTAAAGGAATGAAGGTGTAGCGTATTCTGTAGAGGCCGACGAGTTTTGGCACTTAGAATACAATTACAGAGGAGATACAATTGGTTGTATTTTTTTTTTGTTTTCCTTCAGAATTGAAAAAGATGTTTTAAAGAAAAAGAATATTTGTATTGTTATATAATAAAGCCTTTTTTGTTTTTGGCAGTTAAAATACAAAGGGGATATAGGCCAGGTTTCTGAATTGAGTGTTTCGTGTTAAGGGTTAGTTCACACCGAGACGCGACGCGACGAGGTGCGACGCTGCTCGTAAATTTTAAAAGAGCGACTCAAAATTTTATTTACTACACGAAAAGATATACATTTTAGGTCCAGGCGCCTCGCGGCGCAGCGCTGCCTGGTGCAGCGTATTCTGAATTCTCACAATGAAATGTGAATCTTTTCGTGTAGTAAATAAAGTTATTTTGAGTCACACTTTTAAAATATGCACGCAGCGTCGCGTTGCGTCACTTCTCGGTGTGAACTGACCCTAATATTGCCACAATACATACGTTACAGTTAAAATTGTAATTTGAGAAATACGCAGCTTCAACCGCTCAATTCAGAAATATCCCCATAGTTAATTTGTTCATACATCTTGGAATTTTTTTTTTTTTGTTTGTTAATAAGTAAAGAGTTCTACATAAAGATATCGTGAAAAGCAACTTACCAAGTTTGTATGAATCGTCGGTGAAAAAGACAGATCGCACACCTAGAACAAAAAGGGCGTAAGTGAGCACACCATCTTTACAGAAGAGAAATAAAGTTTGTTATAATTCATAACAAAAATATTATATAGGCATGCGGCACTTTTGTAAAATTGGTGTTAATTAGTTACGCCCATGTTGTTCTAGACATGATTATAGAATATTAAATCAGTTATTAATTTAACTTATTAATTGGCCGATTAATTTCTACTTAAGGCTGGTATTTCAATGACTAGAAACTCTTTATCTGAGAGAAATCTATGGCGTTTTTTTAAAATGGAAAATACTATGTCTAACTGCCGTATTAATTCTAGATAAATTTTTTCTTAACCTTTTGACAATATGACAAAGAAAATGTGTCCTCCACGCCACGGTCACGACTACATGCCAGATTTACACGCTAATAAATCTTATAAGAAAATATGTTTTTTCTTATACGTGTTGTTAAAGGATGATATCGCCGAGTTGCTTATTGGCACTGAGAGCATTCTTTTGTTTTTTTGGCGTGAAAGTCAAAAGTTATGACTGAGAAATCTGCCGTTAATTTTTCGGGGCATTAGGTTTTTAGATTGGGTTGATTCTACTTTTTGTTTATTTTTTTTACATTCTACTATTGGAGACCTGCCATAGAGTGGCCACGTGATTTACGGGATATTAGACATCACTGGGCTGGGCTGGGGCTTTACTGTTAGGCAAACAAAACAGCCTGAGCGATAAATAAGCCACGGGTTCTAAAGAGTTACCGCGGAATTGGCCCGCAAAGGGCAACTCAGACCCTACCACGAACTCTTAGCGAGATTCAATTGACCACCTAAACTGAACTGTTATAGGGATAGAATAGATAGCGTCGTGGTAAGGCCCCTAAAGGAACTCGGGTGGGTTTTACACAGTAAAAGTGTGACACACTCCCGTTCCACCCAAAAAGGCAGGAATTATTTGGCGATTTCCCACATCAAAAAGGCATTTGTGTAAAGATTCAAAGCATTTCAAATAAACTATTTCTAGGCATTTTTGAAATGTCAAGAAATCGATCAGTCAGAAAAAATTATGCTGATTGCACATTCCAAAAAGTAGATCTCTATGGAGAAAAATGTGCAAGAAACTCTATAGACACACTTTTCAATCATGTTATGTTTTACAATATATTTGAGAACAATGGAAATAAAGTAAAAATAAAAACTAAATATAGATATTAAAATAGCCACTGGCAGCTAAGAGATGACCAGTCTCAACTGACAGCAAACGTTCACGGACATGACGCGAATGTTAGAAATAGAAAAAAATAAAAGATTACGTTATTGAAGTATACACGAAAAACCATTCAGTTTAACATGTAAAACTTTAAGGGACACTATTGTATCGAATCGACGATAATATCGAACTGATTCAGTCCACGATAAGCTTACTAAGATTCGATAGACGAAAATTAGTACGAAATATGCGTATTACAGAACCCAAAACTAATCATACAGAGCAATTAATTTGGAAAATCCACATCAAAACTCCACGTAGCAGTAGATTGGAAGATAATGATTATAATAAATATATGTGTAATGGTATGCAGGTATGTCTGTACGTCTGACTACTCACTTTGGCTATGATCTCTTCTTTTTTCTTTTTTTCGACGTCTATGGAGTCTGTTGAATGGTTGTGTACCTCTAACGTTGGTGATGTTACTGGACTTGTACCTGTGAAGTAAGAAATAAATGTTTTTTTTTTAATAATCCATATATAAATTAAGATGCAGTGTTTTAAAATTACTGCCAGAGACACCCTGGGCTTTGGAGTCGTAGTACGATTCAGCTAACGAAGGCTTGCGGACGGCGAGCAAGTTAGCTCACCATCCGGTAAGCCCGGGTCGACGGTACGTCAGCAAGATTAAAGGGGCCAGTTTTGGCCGATCCCCTCGCAAAGGGCAACTCAAGGAACACTAAGTTTTAGTCAGCAAAAGTCTGTCATTTCCTCTCGTTCCATCCAGAAGCGGGCGAAGTTATTAGATGACTTTCCGCGTAAAAAAAAACCGCGCTTTTATACGAGTTTTTATACATTTGGGCTTTATATATACTAAACAATGGATAAGACTCGCATTCGCAAAGCGTCTCAAAACTACCGCTGCTAGAGTTGTATGACCTCTTTCATGGCAACTCAATAATGAATCAGTCTTTTATGCAGTAACAATCGCATGTAATATCATACTGCAAACACCAGTGATACGCCAATAAACTTAGTGTGCAAAAAAAATCCGTTCCATTCCATTGAACTTGATGTATGCAGTAAAGAATTCTACATAAATGCGACAACTCTTTAAGAATTAGCTAGTCATCGTTTTTTTATTAAAAATGACAAGGCGTTCTGTTGCTAGGCCACGTTGTGAGGGGTTTAACTTTTGTCACGTATGGGCGCTCACTTACAGGATGTCAAAATGAAGGGATTCTAAATTCCACCGCGGAATGTGACAAGGCCATTGTATGTGTTTTAGTTTTAGCTTCCTTTATGTTTGTGTAATGGCCAGAGGCGTAGCGTGGATTAATTTAGACGTTGGCGAAGGCGCATCCGCGAGGCCTTTTTATTTCATAAATTCGAAAACGAGATAGCGTCAGTCGCAACCCAGTGTTCGACCAACGTCGAAGTGGTCAAACACTAGCCTATAAATTATAAAACAAAACCCTCGTTGTTAAAGAGCCCTCGCTCTCGCGAGGCCCCTTTGGGTGCGAGTCCCCCACTTCGCCCACGTCTTGCTACGCTACTGGTAACGGCCTACAATAAAGTATAAAATAAAATCTATAGCAGAAACTTTTGTACAAAAACCTACGTATGTTATTAGCTGCCTGCTTCCTGTTCGATTCCTGCACGGAACAAATATTTGTATTTATATGGCCTACAAATACGTGTTGCGGGGCTAGGTGTCTTGTGTAGGTGAGTTCACATGTTTGTGAAGGCACCCACGATACAGGAGTAATTACTAGTGTGACGTGTACTGGCCCACTCTTATGTTCCTTCGTTGCCTATGTTCCAGGGCCTCTTTCCAGCTAGTAAGTTTCAACCTTGTTAGGCCTCTACGGTTTTGTTGACATGTCCTTGAGGCGCGCGTGAAACACTACGCGCCGTCGGCGACTCGAGCTCGGTCCGGACGGTGAGCCACCCATTGTTCGCCGTCCGGAAGCCCACGCTCACGGCGGTTGCTGGAAATCGGGGTCGGGATACCGGGCGGCTCACGCTTGAGGAAGTCCGTTCCCTCACGCGTGCGGCCGCCGTTCCACCATGAGATCCCACCGAAACTCTAGCCCCGCACCATCCGGATAGCATGTCAGCCTCTGGCCTGCGTTCAGCTTGGCCGCCGGTCGCTTTCGCAGCGATGTCGCCCACACCGGCGCTCAATAACGGCCCGTTCCCGACCTTCCCGCTGTGAGCGGTAGCTAAGCGCGGGGCGGCGAGCGGTACGAGAATTAGTCCCAGGTACTTCATCGTCGACCCGACGCCGATATGAACCCTTCTACCATTATTTGGGAACCTAATGGTGGCCCCTTCTGAAGCCCTTGAAAACACATGGCCTCGGACTTGTGCAGTGCTACCTCTCATCCCAACAGCTGGACCAGGACCAGCGTGTTGTCTGCATAGCGTAGCACGTAGTCGTATCCGATGTTTCACCCGTCGTGAGGGCTCGCACCGTGGAGCACCTCCTGCGACAGCCGAACTGGCCGGCCGCAAGATCTGGCCCCACTCGCAGCAGGTGCGCGACGAGGCGGTCTGCAAATGCTCACCACCTCGTCGAGCAGCACGATGGGGCGGGGCGCCCCCACTTATAAATAAAATACTGGCTTCCGCCAGCGGCTTCGCCCGCGTGTTAGTCGGTTTCTCCATACAAACTTTGGACCCCCGTTAAATCCCCTTAAGAGGGTAAATTTCGGAAAATCCGTTCTTAGTGGATGTCTACACCCTATAAGGAACCTACCTGCCAAATTTTGTTATAGTTTCTGAGATTTCGTGATTAATCAGTGAGTGGTATTTCGCTTTTATATATAAGAGTATAGATAAATAATAAAGTAGTATAAATACCTGAGAGCATACTAGTAGGAGATCCGGCGGAGTCATTACTGTTGTTGCTGTCGGTGGTGGCGGAGGAGGGCAGGCCGACGCCGCTGAGCTCGATGTCGTCGAGGCCGCGGATGTCGTCGTAGATGTACTCGTTCTCCTCGAAGCCTGGCTCTTGCGACGAGTCGATGTAGTACTCCACGTCGTCCTTTATCCTTTTTATCTGCAATGTAAGGTACACCTGCTTAGACTTGAGAAAGATTGGTCAAAAATCTTTGGTTTTTAGTACACGTTAATATACAAGTAAATCAGATAAAAATGGGTAGTATATGAAAAGGGACATTATTAGACAGAGAGACAACATTGTATAATGTTTGGGACTTTAAATATTTTAGTTGGGACTTTTCATGATTCCAAAAACGATTTGGAGCCCAGAAATGGCTTTGTCAAATAATGTTATCATTCTGCAGCCCAACAACAGCTGTGTTGCACATTATCTGCTCATGGCATTAGCAAATCTGCAATGAGCATACTGAAAAAAAAGCATTGGGTAGTCTGATTACCCAGATTTTGATCATCATTCCAGCTGAAAGATGTCCACTGCTGAACATAAGCCACTCTCTTATAATCTATACTTAATAAGATAGAATTCACACTTCAGATACATTTATCGAATTATCATTACTTGAGTCATCACATAACTGATCTGCCTCAATAAGTTCACTGTTTCGCTGACCTAAATCGACTGGTCTGACTCAGGCATTCGGTTCACTGGTTCGAACAGACACGTAGGCGTTTACGATAACTCGATCGTATGGCAATAGACGCCTTCACACGTACAACAGAGTGGGAACTGAGACAGATACAGAATCGTCGGATCCATTAACCAATACGCCATATCCGGGTCTATGGATTACAGATAACAATTTTATCTATTATTTACACACAAAACTGTGTGATTAACCATTACATATTGCAGTCACTAATCCGTTTGAAAAACTCAATATTTCTATTATCTTTACTTCTAGTGATCAACTAGTGTTTAGCTGAAAAAAGTACTATAAATAAAAATTGATGGGTCCCAAAAACAAAATCTTATGAAAAAAAAGGACATAATGTATTTTATTACGTATTCGTATTGTACATACGAAAAACTATATGACACTATTTTTTTTTGTTTAATATCCTTTTATTAAAAACACAAAATAAATTAAGTTAGAAATAAATACTTATTGAAATAACCAAGAACCCACTCACTCACTCATACCGTAAATCAAAAATTTTTCACATACGATTTTGTTCTTGGGACCCATCGAAATAATAAAGAAAGAAGGTTTTAGTACCAACCTGTTCAACTTCAACGGACATGTTGTCTAACATTCTGAGCAGCGTCTCTAGCTTCTTTATATGGAACCTGTGCTTCTCCAGCTTGCCTTTTAACTCCTCCATCCGGTCCTGTTTCTCCTTGTCCAATCTTTTCTTCTTACCCACTAGCAGTGACTCTATTTCAGACTCAAATTGATCAACCTGAAATGGAGAATGTCAACATTAATATGGTTGAAATGGAGGGCCAATGTGTTGCTTTTATTTACTGGGCATAGTTGACAGAAAAATCAGGAGCACATTACTGTCATAGTATAAACCCATAGAGGGTGCCATAGACCACAACGAATATTCTTTTTATGGATCTATGAAGATCAACAATATTCTCATGATCAACAAAAGGGGAGATATTCATCACAAGACATTTAGAGGCTACAATACTTTCTCTCAGTTTAACAAAGGGATTATTAAAGTTTGAGGCAAACATTTTCTAGTAAGTATCTCCTTCAATGGCAGGATTTCCACTAAATATCGAGTCTACAGTTTAAATTTTTATTTGAATCAAAATATGAGCATTTCTACGTGTGCTATATGACAAAATGTGTGTTATGTATGTGTGCGTTATATCATGCTGATGTTACCAATGTCTGAAAAGCACGGTGATTGTGACAATATCAATCGTAACGTCGCAGTTCAACAAAGCACATGGACCCTACATTAGATTTCCCTGGAATTGTCCGTTGAATAAATGTTAACGGTAACTTTGAAGTCCACAAGAATGACACAGAAACCGGAGTAAGGGTGCCTTCACATCTGACGCGGGTCCGGCGGAGGCATTCGTCAAACGTATACGCTGCGTGGGCGCTCCACAAACGCGAGGCTAGCGCCGCGTCAATACGACGTATTTTCGATATAATTACGTCTACGTGACACTAGCGCAGCATACGTGTTTACACAGAGTCTACGCGGGGTGAACGCGACTTCAACGCCTGCGCTGGACCTACGCTTCGTATGAAGACACTCTGAACATCCCCGGCACGTCTAATGCTAGTCTACACACCAGTGCCGGCTGCGCGACGCGACACCGGCGCGACGCGCGGCACTGTGGCGCGCCGGCAGACGGCCGCCCGCCGCCACCGAACCGATGCGGCACGAAGTTGGCAACCGATAAACAGATTTTGGGTTTTCATTTTAATTTTAATGTTAAAACCGTGAAAATCTGTCTATAACGTTACCCTTAATTTTGTGGAGGACTATCGATGATGACAGGAGGCGGTAAAAAAGTATAGGAATATTTGCAACTTAAATTATTGCAACTATAATTATTGGATATTACTTATGAGAATATACATCTCAATACCACTCGCAAAATTATATCTCCTGTCTACATGGAGCGGCAAACAAACGAAGTGTGCGTGTATCAGAAAGAAGTAACTAATTCGGTAAGCACGTGATAAACAAGAATACTAAACGAGAGGCAAATTAAAGTACGATGCGGCAACATACGTCCGATTCGAAAAAAGTATCGAAACTTCAGGTGTTTTTAAGTATTTCTCAAGCAATACTCGAGTATGTATCGATACTTCATCCGTTAGTCAATTAGGTAAACTTATTTACAAATTATTATTACAGATTGTTACAAGACATTATTTTAATTTACTACTACTTCTGTACTACAAATTCCAGTATAAAAAAAAAACATAACAATTAATTATAGTAAGCAAATAAGTTATTTTTAGAATCATTGAATTATCTGATGCTTTAGTGTCAATAATTTAAATTGTTTGTACTAGTGAGTAAAATATATATTCTATTTGACGTGTTCCTACGCTACATGCGTAGCTTTGATCTCGCCCTCCCCGCACATATCTACTGCATTTGTCCACTCGTCCGTGTATCCGCGGTACTCACTTGTAAGTTAAGTGCGTCGATGGAGGACACGAGCCACGAGGACATCTCCTCTCGCTCCTTCTGCGCAGGGTCCAGTTTCTGCGCCGCTCCCAGACCCTCCTTGGAATACGCCTTCGTTTTCGTCTCCCGTTCTACTACTTTAAACCTTTCCATTTGCTGAAAATAGAGAGAGAATTCGTTTCAAGCAACTGTTCATTTTACAAACTAAAATCCTATTGAAGAGAAACATTCCTCTAGCATGTGACTTCAAACGTAAAAGATTTTACAAAAAAAAAAAGGTGTCAAAGAGATTATTTTAAACTTAATAAAGATAACCTTAGTCACATGTTTTGAGATGACTATGGTCCAAGTTATTGGCAGAGTTGAATTTCATAAATTGTATTTAGAATATTATGTTGAGTTGGGTGGTGTGAAAAACTTGATATAAATGATTGTTGCTAGTTCCAAGTGTTTAAAAATCTTGACTCCGACTTGATAATGTGATTTTAGATCCCTAAGCCTAGCCCTAGCTCAAAATATTTTTAGTAAAAGAAGGGCTAACTACACAAGGTCCACCAGCCATAGCCAGTGGAATCACTCATAAATATTTAAACATTTCGTAGACAAAACTGTAAAATGTTTAAATATAGGAGCTAATCGCTCATGGCGTGGCTAGTGGCCCATGTGCGACCAGCTGAGTACCTACAATTCTGACAGGGTATCCACTGCGTAGGAGAGATAACTAACGCTCGTAGTCATTGCGTTATTTAATGCCAATTATATCTTCTCCCTTCATAATCAAAGATTTCATTGAGCAGAAACATTTAGCCACGTTTACGTTTTACAATTTGGACAACTTTCCTGATAGTGAACACCCCGCGAATGTCTTTCACCCTAGCTCATGGCAGCTTAATTCTTTGCTTACCAGATGAGTGGGCAACGTGCCTACGACGCGGGGCCTCGACGCTCGTCTACACACGCCGATGGCGACGTGCCCAGGATGGCGAAAACGCCTCTAAGAGCAGTCGCAATTGCTTTAAGCTAACTTTTAACTTGACTACTTTACAACAAGTATTAAAACATAATGTAGTGAATAATGTTCTGCTTTAGGACATAAGCAGAGAAGTGAAATTAACACATCGAGTAGAAGAGTTGCAACATTTGCATGCGTACCCACACAAGAAATAAAAAGAGAAAACATTTGAATGAGGCGGAAAAACAAAACATTGAGTACACGACTAACACTGCCTTGAAAGAAAAAAAATAAAGTAAACGAGTTATAAATGGCGGGAAATTGGTTTTATTCAAACTTTAACCTTTCGAATCGTAACACTGATATAAATAGAATTGTTGTTTTTGACACAAATTATTATCAACATATTCTACTCTTTACCTTTGGCATCTTTAGTTTTTATTTGTTATATAATGAAGATCGGGACAGTATTTTTATTCATTTATTTGTCCATAATTTAACAAGACTAAATGAAGTCACAAAAACTAATACATAAAAATCTCGCGTCAATGTTATTTTTTTTTGGATATTTGGTAGGTCTCAGAATGGGTCGTAAGCTATTTTTTACTGTTCTACCCCCACCCCCTATTTTTTTCTTTGATAATTTATATGATAAAACAACGTTTGTAAATTAATAAATCTTGATTTTTCGATGTCATTTTAAAAGGTTTCAATCTTAAACAATATATTGGAGGCAACAAAAAATACCCGTAAACAGTATAAAGTGTTGTTCGATTCGCGTCCGAATGTTGACTCTGAATTTAAATCAGTTTTATCTGTGTCAGAAATCGTATCTAATGCATGGGAGATCGTTTACAGGATACCGTATCGATTGGCATTGTGATACAGCATAATTTAACGCTAGGTTTTTGCTAATGGAGCCCTATTGTGAGTGTAGTAAAAGAAATATAAAGCAAGAACCCTCCTTTCATTATTTTAACAGGTACTAGCGACCTGAAATTCTAGGCTTTTATCTATTATAATAAATGTATTAAACACCTAAACCTTCCTCATGAATAACTCTGTCTATTGATGAACACCACATGAAAATTCGTTCAGCAGTTGTCAATTTATCGCGAATATACCGACAGACAGATACAATGGGGGAATTTGTTTTATAATACAAGGTCTTTTTAGGAACTTAATTATACCCAATTTTATTTTCAATATTTTTTATTTATTTTTGCACACCTACCAGTGTAGCTTTTTTTTTAATCCAAAGGTTAACTGGTAGAGATTGCGTTGTTGCATTAAGTCGGCCTATTTAAACACTACTTAAATTTTAAATAAATAAACAGAATATTTTACCAAAAGCTGAAACACAAGCTCCAGTGCGACACAGACACTAACTACTAGCAAGGGACAGCAAGCAAAGTTACAAAACGTAATAATAAACGAACTTAGCATAACTTTAAGCCCTCGTGGACGCATTTTGAAAGGATTACTTAACTTATTCCTTTAGCTCTTATTACGAAATGCAAGTTTATCTCTTTGATAAGGATTGTGTCACTGATTATAAGACAGATGACTACACACATATTATTATGAAACTTGGGGGGTGTGTCGATGATAGTTACATTACTAAATATTAAAATCGTATTGGTTTTTTTTTGGGGTTTTGATTTTAGGCTAGAGTAAATAGGCTCCTCCTAAACTAGTTCGCCTCATCATCTACGATTGCATCACTGCTTACTATCAGGTGGGATCATAGATCAATCACTATAGTTTATTATATGTTAAAAAAAAAAAAAAAAAAACATTGGAAAAGAATAACAAATTTTGGATGTTTATTTAATTGTTTTAAAAGGTTTATTGATACAAAATTTATAATTCGGAGGCATGCGGATTAGTGTAGCTATTTTAGTAAGTACTATATTTTTTTGAAATACATGGTATATATGATTCTGATCAGAATTTTTTACCAATTTTATTGGACTTTTGCAATACTAAGTACCTAATCTTTTTCTCTTTCTCTGTCAAATCCATCCAAAAGTCGGTAAAAAATCGCTTTTAGCGATGAGACCGCCCATTGCTATGCCATATTTTAAGCTCCTACTGTCATTATTTATGGTGTACAGTAAAGAGTAAATATCTATCTATAATTTATTGGGTCTCTGGGTCATTTGAATTGATGAGAAAGACAAAAATAAAACAAGATACCAACAAACAGAATCAATTGGCATTACTGAAGAAAAAAATTTATTGTCCAAGTTTGTTGTACTTGATTGTTCAATGAACTTTTATTCAAATGTTTTAATTAATACATTGAAAGCCTGTGTCTAATCTATAGAAATAGTGGAGCATAAGTATTTCTTACTTAAAAAGTTAAATATAATGGTTTTATTTTTTTTAATGCATACATTCAATGGTGCTGTCAGTCTAAATACAGTAACTAAAGCACTCATCCAAAGTAATCAAGAAATAAGTAATCAGATAGAGTAGAACCCTTAATAACTGGGTGAAAGGTGACTTACAGTCCGATGGCTCAATATATAAGAAGCTATTAAACCTTGGACACATGAATATATAGAGCAATACAATGTTTTCCCACTGCCATATAAACAGTGCCGGATTAAGCCAGTTGTGGCCTGTAGCAAAATCTACCAAGGGCTCCCCATATTTATAAATGAAAACAAATTAAAACTCTTTAACATTTTTAAAATAGACCCCGTTTGCCTGGGGCCCTTAAGATGGGTCCGTAGTTGACTACAATGTCTTTATGGAAAATCCAGAATAATTTATATGGCACAGGTATCATGACTTGTTTTTTATATTTAAGTAGGGCCCATAGCATTTATCACTCTTGATATGTGGTTAATTTAGCACTGCATTTAAGTGAATCTGATGCCTGACTAAATGCAGCTAAATGTAAATATTTTAAATGGACTTCTGATCTTCTAAAATAGTGAAAAAGATCTTAAGTTTTAGTTTAATATTGATATCACACCTATTGCAATGACACCAGGGGCCCATATTTAACATATCTGCAGAAGGAAAGATTGGTATTAAACAGAATAGAAAAGATAGCCACCTATGAATTCTTTCAGCAAATATAGTGAATGATATGCATAGCTGTTTATTCAGCCATAATAACTTTTTGAGGTATGGTAAGCAGAGTTAAATTCAAAAAAAGTTTATCCAAAGAAAATATATTGCTACCTAATTTATAAGGGTAAAAAGTAATATAAATAAAAATAACCCTTCTCACAGTCAGCTAGGAAGGCCTCCCAAATTGCCATATGCTACTCCGATAAAATCAGAACCGAATGTTACATATTCAAATTTTAATGGATTTCAGCTAAAAAAGAAGTAATTATGCAAATTACTGATAAATAGTATGGTATTATCAGAACTTTTTAACATGAATGTAAAGAAATTTGTGTTTTTGCCATATTTTGGACAAAATTTTACAATAAATAAGATTTTTATTATTCTTATTTGTGTTTCGTGTATTTGTAAATAATTACCCTGGAATTTTGAATTCAATAGGTACCATAAATAAAAAAAAAATTAGCTTAACTTTTAGTCTACATATTAATTGTTTGTTCCGATTCAACTGATTGATGCGCCATGCTAGTTTTTACAAAATAATTTTATCAACAAAAAACAATCAGTTGTGTAAACTAATTATTATTATGTGAAGGTATAAAAAAATAAAAAGTTGTTCATGCTAGGTTCCTGACAGCACAGACAGGGTAGACAGTACATAACAGAGCACATTTAGTCTGGTCTAGTCTAATAATGGATTTTGATGCACTTATAATAATCTAATATGAAAGTTTGAGAAAAGTTTCAACAATTTCATGATAATTAAATTTCAATAACAAGTTAATATTTAGTATATAAAAACAGACCTTAATTATATACAAGTATTTGACTTTGATTTGAATGTCAATAAGAATACTGTTGATAACAGAAAGTTCATCTATAATAGGCATAAACTTGTATTTTAATGTCTGTTGAAGAACACTAATAATGTATGTTAGATCAAATATCTTCTAATAGTAGTAATAAAGATCAACTCACTGTTTCTATTAGTTTCCTATATTCTAAAAGTGTACTCTTATCCTTAATCTCCCCGGAGGCGATCCACGACTTGATCTGATCCCGTAGCCTCTGAAGCTTCTTGATCTCCTTCTTGAGGTCCGCCTCATACTTCTCCTTTTGGTTACTGTTCGTCGCATTGTGTACCTTCTGCCAGATGTCATCGAACGTCTCCACACCCTCCGTTACCTTTTTTAAACACCTGTCTATTTCACCTGTAAACCACATAATTGCATTAATGCAAAAACCTGTTTCAGGAAGGTATCACTTAAAAACAACTCAGTGCCTCGCAATTTTGTTATTAGTACTGAGGGTAGGCCTGATAACGATCGACTGGCTGTCGATGTTGATAGTTCATAACAATAAAATCGTGTCCTTAGTACTATAATCGTAAGAAACGCGGCAGTTTGTCAAGTTTAACCGACCACCTGTACGCGTTGCGATCTGTACGCGTGTAACTAACACACGTTTCACATATTCAGCTCACCACCTCTGGCTCCAGTACGCCAGAGGTCTCATCAATTGACAATAATGCTCTAGAACACGTACCTACATCGGTTGGGGTCAATCAATCTCTAACCTGATAACATAACAAATTACCTTGTAATTTCCTTGTCGCAGCCATAGCTATTTACACATATGGACGAACGTTCCGTACATATCCTAAACATACAAACTATTTACAAGAAAATGCACAAAAATTATTGATAAACAGACAAACTACACATCTGAAGCTTTGTTCGATTCCAAGATGGCTACCGTACACCGCTCGAAGTATAGTGTCTGAACGCATCCAGGCTAACCACCACAGTGAAATCTTGCCCCGCGCCTGGAATGGTAATTAGCACGGAGCTTTCATAAATAATTATGAATTATAAGTTGTCACAAATAACAACAAACTTCAAATTTTCCACAAAATGATTTTAGGTACGTCGCGTAGACCATCAAGAGCGCAGGCGCAAAATAATAGAGCAAGGCATAGACAATATAGCAGGTAATGAAAATAATAGGGTATTTTATTTTACAATATTATTGTTTTATTTAATCTTTTGTGTATTCCAAAAGTAGATCCTAATAACTAAAATCATGCTATCAATATTAATTTAAATATGAATAATAATTGAGAAATTAATGTATTAATTTTTGTAATTGAAGACAGTAACTTTCTGTCTATGGTAAGGTATTATTTATTTCCGCAAGATGGCAGCATTGGAATTAATATTTCTATTCACCGCTAGATGGCGATAATTAAAATAATGGATTTATAGCCACGTGTACACGATGCGCGGGTCAATTACTCTTTGGGGTTAATTTCACCACAGAGTACATTGAATATAATTTCACTCACAACCAACCTCATCGTACTAATGTCAACCTTTAGGAAATTAGAAACTTATTGAATGGAAATCAGAATTAAATTTTATTTCACCGAACCATAAAGTAGAGATTTTCTTAGCCATCGAACACACATTATAGTTTCAGGGCGAGACAGTAAGTAATCTTTATGAGTAAAACTCTATATCAAGTGCATAATTTGAAATGCGGCATCGTAACTATAACTTTGAAGAGCTGGCTTCAAATAACAAGTTAATGGGTCGTTAATCGTTATATTGTAGCTTTCATAGTCCCTTTAATGGCACTAGGCATCGTAAACAACGATGGTTTTGTATGTCTTTTGTTCCCGCTGACCGATTTACAATCTGAAATTTTATGAATAACATCACAGCGGCTGAGGATAATAAAAAAACCTAGACAATAAAACCGAGTGAAAACAACTACTGTGCAATAGTGATGGGTCATTGAAGGTTTTTCCGTCAACGAAACGTTAACGTTGAATTGCGTTTGTCAACTACTTGATTAACTAGTTAATTTCGTCAACGAGTTAACGTGTTACGAACGTCAACTTGCATGAACGATAAACACCTACACGCTTTTATTAATGTATGCTGTTGTAATGTTATTTTACGAACAATTTGATGCAGTTTACCTAATGAAATTGGTAGCATTTTATGATGACTGGATTCTAGATGATCTTCCCTTCATACTTTTTTCAGGCTTAGGACTGACTGATTATTTTGCTATAAAACACAAATTTCAGGCGCTTATTTAGAGTTCAAATTATTGTCATGACTATCGCGTCGTAGCGGGAGTTTTATTGTTATAGAAATACAATTTACGTAGGTTGAAAATACAAAACATTGGGTTCAGTTTCTCGTTTCGTCCACGTTGAATTCATAAACGTCGTTGTCTCTCGTAACTCGTTGACGAATTCAACGAGTTGGTTTGTACACGCTCAACGTTAATCCCGTTGAAGACACATCAACGTTGATTCAACTAGTTCGTTGATTCAACGCCTATCACTACTGTGTAAGTACCTTTTTAAATAGGTACCTACTGTCATTAACAGAATACCTAAGTGCCTACTTGTTTAATTGTAAAACATTATGTACAAGCCTATTTTTTTAACCTTTGAAACAGGCGCTAGGCGCTGAAGACTCGCTGCAAGATGTAAAGTGTTATCTAAGGATTTAGTCGTCGATTAACGCCCTAAATGATTCCTTAACACAAAAAATAATGAAAAAAAAACACTGTAGGTAAAGTCTGAGTATAAAAAAAAACGTGTGGGAAAACATAATCCAATTGCCTGCCTGGGTAAAGACTACCCTATAATGGATAGCTTAAGCTTACATATAAATAAGAAATCGCACGTGTTATGGAAAGACGTTATGGACGTCGGAAAAAAGGCTGCCAGGCTAAAATGGGCACATTAGCCGCATGCACTCTGACCGATGGGCAAGACTCTCCACAAAGTGGGTACCTGAAGATGGATGACGCCGCCGAGGTCGACCTGAGAAGAGGAGGCGAGACGACCTACATGCCTACCGCAAGGACTGGTTCGAGGTGGCTCAGGAAACGAATACCTGGAAGAAGTTGGGGGAGGCCTTTGCCCAGCAGTGGAACAGTGTAGGCTAATAAAAAAAAACATGTTTGTTCATATTTTTTAGTTTATTTTTCTATAGGTAGGTAAGTACCTAATCATAATGCAAGTTTAAAAAGAATATTTCAGATAACGTTTAAGATGTCTGTCAGGGTTTTTTCAACTTAGGGATTTTACAAAAATGTAATAAAGTAATTAATATGGAGTTTCTTGCCGGTTCTTCTCCATAGGAAACGACCAATTTGGAACCGTGCACTAGCTTCTGACGTTTTATAAGTGCCCATGTAGGCCCGTGAAATAAAAACATTTGAATTTTGAATTTTAATTTAGTAGTAAGATTCCATAAAATTATACATGAACAAGCCTTTATTTCTCCGATCTTCACAGTAGGTAGCAGGTACCTAACCTAGGTATAGGATACATTTTATATCCGCTTCTGATCGTATTTAAGGGCCTATTACACTACTCAATATTCAGACAGTCTTAGTCGATGCGCGACATCGACTAAGACTGTGTAATAAGGTAGTACTAGTGTAATAAGGGTTAGACCGGTCTTACTCGGAACAAAAAATAAGACAGTCTGAATATCGTGTGCTGAATATCGCGTAGTGTAATAGGCCTTTTATTCGTTTGTAGGGGTACCTACAGTAGGTATTATATTTAACGTCAATTTTTAACTTAAAGTCAGGGTGATGGGCAGAGTAGGACCCCGCTTAACCACACCGTGGCTGCACCCATAAACCCGTGAAAGTATTTTCATAATCGGATCAGCAGGTAATTCAAGAGATTATCTCCTACTAACAAACAAACACTTTTAGCACTTTACTGTATAAGTTTAGATTCTAACTCTTCATTATATTAATTACTAGCTTTTACCAGCGGCTTGGCCTGCATGAAAACAGAAAATATAAGTCTATGTTACTCAGTGATAAAGTAGCTTTCTACTGGTGAAAGAATTTTGAAATTCGGTCCTGTATCGTAACAAACAAACAAAAATTCAAATCTTTCCTCTTTATAATATTGTCTGTGTCTGTATAATAATAATCCGCAGTGCAGTTTTGTGGCGAACTGTTGGGCATTAGCGAGTCCACGGACCCGATCTCCCGGGAAAATTCTTGTTCTTCATCTCCGGCTTGCCTTTATTGGCCGGCCGTAGTGAACACTGGCGAGGAACTGAGCTCCCACCTGTCTCTTGCCTTTATTGGCTGGCTTGAGTGGAGATTCGCAAGAGCAAACGTGCTCGGGAGAAGGATGTATAATCCAGTAAGGTGCTGGTAGGGATCTTGACCGGACTGCCGGGATTGTCCTGATAGCCGTGGTATACCTTTCCACTCCTCAAGCACCTCAGGATATGTTGCCTTCTTGTTGCTACGTCACTTCGTGCTAGCAGCCGTTTTTTGGGAGCCCATTTATTGAGTGTGCAAGTCACCCCCTGCCTTTTTTCGATGGATATTAATAACGTTGTTCAGGCAGGGGCCATAGTCTTAACATAGTTCCATGTTACCAGTCCACTTAAGACTCCAAAAACCATAGCCCTATTATCTTTGTTCTCCATATTATGTCGCAATAGTTTTTCAACAACCGGGGGTTGTCCTTGGGTGCACTAGCATAGCGCGTACAGGGATATTTGTCGGTTGGTATAATTTTCCATTATAATTATCTAAAGGGCCTCTGCGAGTTGGCTTCGGCTCCTCGTACGCCTTCCAGTACGAGGTCCAGGACCTCAGGGTCCTGGGATAAATAAAAATAAAATAAAATAATAATAATTATAATTTATTTATTCCACAGACAACAAAAGATCCATATTGTTAGTAAAGCAAGGTCATATACTTAGTGTAGATATAGGAATAAAACTGTAATTATGTAGTTAGGTACGTCACAAAAAAACTTTTTTTACAATTCGGAAAAATCTTCGTAACTCAATTCGGGAATCGAACTGTTTTCATAAGTAAGTTTGTGCGGAACCCTCAGTGCGCGAGTCCGACTCGTACTTGTCATGTTTTTTTTAACCTTCTTGCTAACTAAGAACGTTATCATTCTTATCTGTATTTTTTTAATATCTTCCAAATATGTTTTAAACGTTCGCCCATAAACAATACAATAAGTCCGTGACCTGTACCGTGACGTTTAGAGTAAGATTGTTTCATTCTTATTTCCAGTGTGGGTAAGAGATGGCGCTAGACAACCTGTATAGCTCTGTCTCTTACCCACACTGAAATAAGAATGAAACAATCTCACTTTGAACGTCATGATAACCCTCCAAAACTCATTAGCGAGTCAGCGAGCGTATAATAGGTACACAATCAATAGCGTGTGCTTATTTACTACACTGCTCAACTGATAAAACTTTCCTAATACAGATCTCATCCTATTACAAACGTCAGAAACAGGCGTTTTCCAATTAAAATGTATGTCTATATTAATAGCTATGTATTTAAACGTGCTAACATCATCATCATCATCATCATTCCAGGCGAAAGACGTCCACTGTTGGACTTAGGCCTTCCCCAAGCGTCGCCACAACGACCGATCCTGTGCGTCTCGCATCCACCGTATTCCCGCGAATCTCACCAAGTCGTCGGTCCACAATGTGGGTGGCCTTCCAACGCTGCGTTTTCCGGTGCGCGGTCGCCACTCTAGAATCTTTCGGCCCCATCGACCATTCGTTCCACGAGCAATGTGCCCTGCCCACTGCCACTTTAGTTTTTGTTACTATTTTGGTGTACAATAAAGTTTTATTCTATTCTATATATAAATTACCCAGACACAGAACAAATGATTGTGCTCATCACACAATCATTTTTTCTGGGTGGGAACCGAACCCACGACCTCCGGCATAGCAGTCACAGCCACTAGACCAATAGACCAGTCATTTCTTTGGGTAGACTATTAATATTATTTTGTTATCCTGATAAAAAAACCGCAGTTATTCCTGCAGCTTGTTGCGCTAGTAATTTAAGTAGGTACACAATTTAAGTGACACTGCTGACACAATTATTCAGATACACGTGTTTAAGATGTATATTTTGTACTAAAAATAAATATATACAAATAAGGATGAGTGCTGTTTGTGAATAAACAATATGTTTAGCACCTCGCCCGACGTGACTTCAGTTTTAGAGTCAGTGGCACTGGCTTTTGCTGATACACGCTGATAAATATCGGAAACTAAAACTATTTTTAACAGCCTTATAATGTTCCTACTGCTGGGATTCAGGCCTCCTCTCTAGGAGAGGGAATGGGCGAATGGGCCGTAATCCACCACGGGCCCAGTGCGGGTTGGTATTTTTAATATTATAAACTATTTTTTAAGAGCGTCCAATCAGAGATACATACCTATACAACCACTCTTACGTGATTAATTACGATATAATTACACATCTTTTCTGGATATTTTGGAAATACAGATATCTTGTCGATATTATCTAGGATTCTATTGAAATCAAAACTTGTGTAAAACTAATCAAGTAAAGACCTTTGAAAATCTGCTATTTTGCGAGAACTTTGGCCCTTCATAATCTACCTACTCATAAATTAAAAATCATCATCATTTCAGCTGAAAGACGTCCGCTGCGACGACCACTGCTGGACATAAGCCTCCCCCAAGTATCGCCACAATGAACGGTCCTCTGCGTCTCGCATCCATCAGACTCCCGCAACCGTTACCAAGTCATCGGTCCACCTTGTAGGAGGCCTTCCAACGCTACGTCTTCTGGTACGTGGTCGCCATTCCAGAACCTTTCGGCCCTAACAGCCATCCGTTCTGCGAGAAATGTGCCCTGCCCATTGCCACTTAAGTTTGGCGATTCTTCGTGCTATGTCGCTAACCTTGGTTCACCTACGGATATCCTCATTCCTGATTCGATCACGCAAGGAAACTCCGAGCATAGCCCTTTCCATTGCCCTTTGGGTGACTTTAATGAGGCCTTCTGATGAGGCCCATTGTAAGCGACCACGTTTCAGAGCCATATGTCATCACTGACAACACGCACTGGTCATAGATTTTCGTCTTGAGACACTGGTATATTGGAAGAGAAGATACCGTGCAGCTTCCCAAACGCTGCCCAGTCGAGTCGGATATTAAAAATACTTAAATATAAAAAATATGTCTATTGAAACCTTGCACATTTAATCGAAATTCTGAATGACGAAACAATTTTTTTCTAAAAACTTTAAGGTTTTAAAAGAACACGTATTTCTTAAAACAAGTTTTGTTAAATATTCAAGTAAATGACGGAATTCCCGATGCCAATAGACCGGTCAGGGGCTATCTCTCTTTTTTCGCGATGACTCTTTATCAAAGAGAATTCTTTTTATCGAACATTGGATTGCGTTGGATGAAACAACAACAAAATCCGATAGATGCGAGACGCGTAGAACCGTTGATTGTGGCGACACTTGGGGAAATCCAACAGTGGACGTCTTTCGGCTGAAATGATGATGATGATGTTGATGAAGGCACAAAATAAACAACATTTATATTGAAGTTAAAACTCCGTATATAATTATACGGAGTTTCAACTTCAATACAAATCGCACCTTTAATCCAATACCGTCACTAAACGAAATTCTTCAAAAAACTGTTTTTAACGCCATCTGTTTGCTGAGCGCTAATTTTACAGATTGTGTTAAGAACAGTTTTTTTTTAAGAATTTCGTTTAGTGACGGTATTGGATTAAAGGTGCGAAATGTAGTCCGACGTGACCTAAACCGAAAAATTATTTTCACACACGAATATTTCGAAAATACTCTCTCACTCTTATCCCACCGCTTTTAGGCACACAATAGACGGTTTTCCGCGTGCAGAAAAGTGCGCGTGCTCTTCCCGCCACAATTTTATTACATTTATCGTATCAGGCTGGGCGCGCGTCGACTCCCACAAGTTGCCGGTCAACCCCCGTTTATTCATTTCCTCGTAATAAGTGTATTGAAAAAAGTGGTTTGATACATATGGAAATTTGTCATTGTAGCCCTCGGCTCGTGCGAATTTCACCTCGGCCGCAATGACAAACTTTCTGCACTTTTATCAAAATGTACTATTCCCCGCGGGTCACTCTGTCGGACACGCTCGTGTTTGTGTAATCACACGCAAACGTCGAAGTTGAAGAAGGGCCACGGCCCTTTTTCTTGAAAGCTGTGGAAGTGTAGCCAGGTCATGGTGTCAAAAAACGTATAGTTGACTTCGTGACTAATGATGACCAGGTCAGAGCACGGTCCTAAGGGATGTATCAGGCTGATCGCCGCGCAGCCCCCACGAGTCGCCTGGCAGCCCCCGTTTATTTATTTCTTAGTAAGTGTATTAAAAAACGTCGTTTGATACACGTGGGTCACCGCAGCACTCAACTCCTTAACACCGAATTCCGCCTCTGTCGAAAAGACCAACTTTCTCCACTTGTATCAAAATGTACTATTATTTTGTCTTATGAATGTAAAATCTCGCGTAGCGCTACGCCGCTGTAGCTGCGTAGGCCGCTGCTACAAGGTCATGGAACTTTTTCTTATTTTCTTCGGGACAACCGTATGTGTAGCACTGCCCCCTAGCCAAGTTACAACCGTTTCATTTCGATTCTCTTTTCATTGATCGTCTCGAGTCAGCCACGCCTCCTATTCTTTTGTTCTGACTACGCGACTAAGCGTTGAGATGACGTCAGAATAAAGGAATCGAAGGCGTGGGCTACTCGCGCCGATCGACGAAAAGAGAATCGAAACGAAACGGTTGTAACTTGGCTAGGGGGGCTGGACGGAGATAACAATATACCCGCGAAACACGATTGGCGCAGTTGTTGAGCGATATGGCTGCTACGCTGAGTGTCGCGCGTTCGATTCCCGTATGAAACAAATATTTATGGCCTACAGATATTTGTTACGGGTTTAAGGGCCGAAATTGTGTTAAACGAACGCCCGCGGCGGGCACCCGTCGCGTGACAAAGCGCGTGTGTCACATGCGGAAACAAGATTATTACATGCGCAGTGTCGCTAGTTCAACTTTAACGGTGTGCATGTAGTCGTGTCGATGACTAACTTAATATTTATTACGTAGTAAAATGGGGTGCAGGGCCATCTTCCCGCGACGGATGCCCGCGCGTGTCCCCGCAACAGAGCATTCATACATGGGACCGCGCGGGCATCCGCTTGATGTAGTTTCGGCCCTAAGCGTCTTGTGTATATCAGTTTAAATGTTTGTGAAAGCATCCAGGAAACATCATACAAGAGTAATTCCTAGTGTGGCGCAATTTTTTTTTTTTAATAAGTTATTTTGCCAAAACTTTAGAAACACTTTCTAAAATTATGAATGTACTTAGGTACATGTGTACTGTGCGGCATACAGTAAATGTATGTATATGAATGACAATTTCTGTACATATTTCGTAATGAATTTGTCTTGAACTAAAAACGGTTGCGATAATACCCGCATGATGTAAATTTGCTAGCCGTTCAACGTCTCGTCGATGACGGCTGGCGTTGATTTTCAGCGCTGTGGCTGTGTTCAGTACTTGAGCCCCAGCATTTTGCTGAGCGCTGGCCGTTTTACGCGGATGTGTCGCATAACACGCTCTTTTGTATGTTATGTTATAATATTATATATATATATTTTTAAGTTATGTGTCATGTTTGTCGTAAATAAACTCTTTTTCTTTCTTTCTTTCTTCATGATTGTATACGAGTTTCAAACGATAGACGAGCTGTTACGATAACTTTACTAGACGTAATTATTTTTTAAATCATAATCCATAAAGTTAGAATCGATATGAGGTCCTCAAAAGAATTACCGCGGCCTTTGCTTTCAAAGAGCAATTGAAGGAAAACGGGTGGGTTTTAGTCAGTAAAAGTCTGACACGCGCTCTTGCTCTAGCCAGAGCGGGAGAAGACACATAATCCCACTTTTAAAAAAAACAGCCGGGCCGGTTACAATCGGACAACGACCTTATAGCCACTAGACGTCTAATAACAAGCGACGCATGTTTGTCAGCACATATTATTACAAAGACGCCGTGTATATCTAACGTATACCTCTGTCCCTCTTTCTCACTCGCACGCCTGACATTTTAATCACGTCATGGTAAGGTCCCTGGAAAATCTCGGTATGTTAAGATTCCAGCCACGTCATCATCATCATCATCATCATTTCAGCCGAAAGACGTCCACTGCTGGACATAGGCCTCCCCCAAGTGTCGCCATAATGAACGGTCCTGCGCGTCTCGCATCCGTCGGACCCCCGCAACCGTTACCAAGTCATCGGTCCAGTTTGTAGGAGGCCTTCCAACGCTACGTCTTCTGGTACGTGGTCGCCATTCCAGAACCTTTCGGCCCCAACGGCCATCCGTTCTGCGAGCAATAATGTGGCCTGCCCATTGCCACTTAAGTTTGGCGACTCTTCGTGCTATGTCGGTAACCTTGGTCAGTGACGGATTAAGACTACTTGATGCCCTAAGCAATCTACGCCTGAGGGCCCCCCTATCCGTATGTCAACTAAAATCGGTCTTTAAACCTTTACCGTCTAAAACATGGTGATCAGATGTGACGTACCTTAGAAGTGGAGTAGGTGCGACAACAATAAAAACCAAAGCACAATTTATTTATTAGGGGTTAAAGTATGAAATAGCCGATTTGTACAGAAAAATTGAAATTCGTTTTTTTTTCCTTTTAACATATTTATTTAATCAAAATAATTACCATTATTATCTATACATTGCTGCCATCTAATAGGAAGGTCATTTATGCCTTTGCGAGAGAACTCTGATGATTTAGATTCGACTAACTGTGTGAAAGCATGTTGTACTGCCTCCTGAGAAGAAAACTTTTTATCAAGTAGCCGTTTCTGCCGCGTTAGTTCCGTGTCGGAACTCGTATTCAAAAATCACTCGAATTTCCGAAATATCCATCTTTCTTGTCTAAGTTGAATAAAAAACAACTGAAAGTCCATAATCGAATTTTTTACCCGACTACCAAAAAAGGAGGTTATCAATTCGGTCGCATATTTCTTTTTATGTTTGTTACCTCAGAACTCCGTCGTTTATGGACCGATTGGCAAAATATTTTTCCCCTTAGAGGATATGCTTCCAGATTGGTCCCATTTTTTTCAAAATCCAGTTTTCATGATAAATCCGTGAGGAATCGAGGGAACTCCTCAAATATTATAGGCAACCATATAATTATTTTGGTATTTTCATTAAGGACTTAAGCATTTACAATCAAAAAGTGAAGAAACATTTGATGAAGTGGAACTGATGAAGAAGACCAGAAATGGCCAACGGAACTTCATACTCACATAGTTAAGCGACTATGACAATACAAATAAATAAATGGTTCTGAATAGTTATGTTGAAAATGGTATCATGGAAGTGAACTAATGATGATGATGGAGCCGGAAGGTAGGCACTGAAACTCCGTAATTAATCAATGTAATCTCGCCGTGTTTGAACTTATTGGAATTGTCATGAGATGCACTTTGTCTATAAGGTACTATCGAACTGATCTAATTATGGAGCCGGAAGGTAGGCACAGGAACTCTGTAATTAATCAATGTATACTAGCAGTGTTTGAGCTTATTAGAATTGTCATAAGATGCACTTAGGCTATAGGGTACTATCAAACTGATCTGATGACGGAGCCGGAAGAAAGAAGGTAGACACAGGAACTTCATAATAAAACAATGTAACCTAGCAGTGTTTGGGTTAATTGGAATTGTTATGAGAATAGGCACTCTGGTTATAAGTGTATCGCAATTAAAAAGTGTGAAATAATAAACTAACAAAAAAATATTAATTTCGGAAGTCGGTGTTAAATAAAAAACAAAAAATACCGAGAAACATCGACTTTTGAAAGTAGAGTTATTTTGATTCTTTTAGTGTTTTTTTTAGTGTAGTCGGTTATTTTTTTTTTTTTTTGTAAAAAGCTTTTTTTAAAAGAATAACTTCATAGGTACTATGAGAAAAAAGTTTTACGCAAAAATCTCAAACCTTGAAGGTTTTATGTCAATTCGAAGTACCTATTACAATAAAACGGCAATTTCATACTTTAACCCCTATTATTGCGTATGCATAGAAGCCGGCCGGCAAAATTACTCAAAAAACAAAACATTTGATTGACACAGATTTGTGGGGGGTCGCGGGGTAGTAGGAACGATTGGCTGATCGCAATTCCGGTGCATTTGGTGTGGTTTTTGGTGACATGAGAGTGAGACGTGATGCCTGATTGATTGAGGACTGATTTTTTTTGTACTTATTCTGGTGCCCCCCCAGACGTGATGCCCTAGGCAATTGCTTAATTTGATTAAGGGTTAATCCGTCACTGACCTTGGTTCTCCTGCGGATATCCTCATTCCTGATTCGATCAAGCAAGGAAACTCCGAGCATAGCCCTTTCCATTGCCCTTCCAACCACGTGCTAAACGATTACTATGATGATAAAAATACATATCTAAATAACACTTATAAAGATTCAACCTAAATTAACCCAATTTAATTAAGTCCCAATTTGTTCGTAGCAAAAAAGAAAGCCTACATTACGTTTGGCCAGTTTGTTTGTCTCAGATTGCGTCACTTGCGTCAGAGGTAGCGTTGCCAGGCGTCCGGATAATTTCGGACACAGCCTGGCTTTTTGGTTGCATGTGCAGTTATATTAGACAAAGTCCGACCAGCAGGCTTAAAAGCAGGTACAAAATGAATGGCAATGACTTCATTACCTGTGGAGAAGTCACGTAACCGTATAGTACTGAACTGTTGTTTTTCATGGTCACTCAAATGTCTCACTGATGGTGGCGCGTGTATTGGATCATTCGGTTCCCTTCAAAATAATTGAGCTGAATGGTAATATTTGCGTCATGTCCGTGAACGGGTGCTGTCAGTTTAGACCGGTCATCTCTTAGCAACTGGTTGCTATTTTAATATCTATATTTAGTTTTTATTTTTATTTTATTTGCATTGTTCTCACATGATAGTAGCGACAAGAAACATGTAACAGAGATATTTGTAATAAATAACATGATTGAAAAGAGTGTCCATAGAGTTTCTTGCACATTCTTCTCCATAGAGACCTACGCTTTGGAATGTGCAATTAGCATAATTTTTTTCTGACTGACTGACTTCTTGACATTAATTTCTAAAGTGCCTGTAAAGTGCTTATTTAAAATAAAATGCTTCATTGAATCTTGATTAATAAACAGAAAAGAAAAACGATTCATTCAATTTTATTGTTGTATCATTAGAATTTGAAGGGACTTTTTGGTAAATGATACAAAACTTTGAGGTTTTTTTTTTAAAACTGTCATGATAAACTAAGATGAAGGAATTAAGTGTGTGGGGCCTTTTTACCCATTTGTACGGCTAAACTTGTTGGTTTGTCCTACCTTTCGGTTTTAGGACCTGGCAACCCTAGTCTGAGGCAATTAATCATGGCCCTTCAGAGCGTCAGGCCGTTAGGGCGTCAGGGCCATTCAATCTCGATTACCGTCCGCAAACAAACGAAGTACAAATTCTGGACAACACTATGAGATTGCTCAATCACTGGTTAGTTAGGTTTCATTAGGGCGGCGACTCTGTTGTGAATATGAAGCCAAGCTCTGAAACAAAGAGAGAATCGAGCTATGAAAAGGAGCGCGTGGATCTTAGGGCCAAAAATGCGTAAAGCGGTCGCCCGCGCGGTCCTATACAAAACGTGGTCTACAAAAGTGCTCCGTTGCGTGGACACGCACGGATGCCTCGTCGCAGGGAGCCGGGCCCCGCGCCCCTTATTGCTACATAATAAATATTAAGTTCTCCATCGACACGACTACATGCACACCGTTAAAGTGGAACTAGCGATACTGCGCAGGTTCCGCAACGGGTACCGCCGCACACGATACACGCGCTTTGTCACGCGACGGGTGGACGTCGCGAGCATCCGCTTAACATAATTTTGGCCCTTATAGATAGAAGTATATACACTATACATACAATGGCAAAATAAAATCGATATAAGTCAAAGCAGTCAGCAGTTCCAGTGGCCCTCAGGGGTGACCTCCGGAATAAACGGCCTGGTGTTACCATTCCATACCAGGTGGAGGACGATCCTCATACGGGCCCGAGGAGGAATGGCAGGCGGCCGCTCACGTTAGGGAACGGACGTCCTCAGCAACCTAAACTCCGACCCCGATTGCCAGCCACTGTAGCCCGGCTGGAATGAAATCCGGGAGCCATGACTCACAATACAAATATATGTTACTAAATATTAAAGAATAAGTTGCAAATACTTACCTGAAACAAAGAATTTTATTGTTTTGTTTTTAACGAAACGAAGTTCAATGACGTCATAGTTATTATAAATAATTTTTTTATCGTTATGGCGATAATCCTAAAATCTAAAATATGACATTAAATTCCAACAAATTATTTTTGACAAACACGTCCATTGTTGCAATGTGGGATTTAAAGGTTGTAAATTGTAATGAATATTTAGGTAGATAGTAGGTACTTAAGTACAAATCAATAAAAGTAACTATTGAAATAATTGTTATTGCTGTAGATTATTCGAACATTGACATAATGTAGTAAATTTTGGCATATGCCCAAGTTTCAGGAACGACAAAATTAACGTGACTATCAAATGTGCAAACGACTAAACTACTGAAGTTGTTAAAAAATAAAAGGCCCTTTGTAAGGACGTACATTTGTATTTTGACTACCTAGCGGTTTGTCCGGTGTAGTGTAACCATAGCTACCACTAAAATAGCTACTACTAATTATTATTTTATAATAACTTTTTAACTTTAGAATATTTTTTTTTGACATTTCATTAATATTTGTTTTTTTTTTTAACTTAGTTTATTGTTTTAAAATAATTTTTGTTTTTTTTTGTGTAATCATGACTTGTTTATGTACTATTTTGTTCTTTTTTTTTTGGATTTTTTAATTTTTTAAAGGCTGTATAATGGATCTAAGTGGTCTGAAAGAAAGATTTATTATTATTTTTCATTGTTTCTTTCAGTTTCGTTCCAAGTTATATTTTTTTCAAATGTCAAAACGAACCTTTTATTTTTTAACGAGTTTAACTGACGACAGTTCTTTACAACTTTCGTTCATCACTCGACTTCCCAACAGCCGAGGAAAGTTTAAAGGGCCTATTACACTATTCGATATTCAGACAGTCTTAGTCGATGTCGCGTAGTGTAATAAGGGTTAGACCGGTCTTCACAACTCCGGTCGGAACAAAAAATATCGTGTGCTGAATATCGCGTAGTGTAATAGGCCCTTAAGTGTATAATATACACCCGAGCGAAGCCGGGGCTGGTTACTAGAGTAGAATAAATTTTAAACTGAATTCTTCTTAACTGTCTTCTATTTTACTCAGTTTTACTCCAATAATATCTGCCGAACATAGAGCAAGCATCACACTAATATTATAAAGGCGAACGTTTCTTTGTGTGTATGTTTGTTACTTCTTCACGCTGAAACTGCTGAGTGGATTTCGATGAAACTTGGGTATACTATGTCCTGGAATACTTTTCATCCCGGTAATATGTTCCCTTGGGATAATTTTCTAGTATCACGCGAGCGAATCTGCTGGCAACAGCTGCTTATAATATTATGGGCCTACTTACTAGAGTTATCATAAAATTATTTATAAGGACCTAGCTTCTGCCAGTAGGTTTTGCCCGCGTGAAAGTAGGTTTCTCCATACAAACTTTGGACCCCGTTTCATCCCCTTAGGGGGTGAATTTCGGAAAATCCTTTCTTATCGAATGTCTACAACCCTACACCCTATAAGGAACCTACTTGCCACATTTTAAGTTTGTAGGTGTTATAGTTTACTGAGATTTCGTGATCGAGTAATCAGTGAGTGGTATTTCGCATTTATATAATATATATATAAATGCGAAATTTCTTCTATGATATTATCATAGAAGAAGAAGAAGAAGATGATGATGATGATGATGATGATGATGATGATGATGATGATGATGATGATGATGATGATGATTACCAAGTACCAATTTGTACTTATAGGAAATATTCGATTTTCTTTAATCAACTTTCGCTGTTTTAACGACCTATGCCTTCTCTGTTGCTTGTCTATAATAAATAATAATAAAACAGCCTAATTATTCCTTATTTACCTGCAATTTAGTGTTGGTTGTTTAACTTAAAATAGAATAATTAATTTTATAGAATTAAGGATCACTTTGGGTAAAGACCTCCTCTAGCCTGTGCCATATTTATCGGTTCTTTGTCACTGTCAGCCATCTCTGGTTAGCCACTTTAATTACCTTATCGGTCCATCTTTCTTGAGGTTTTCCCTGTCTGCGTTTGCCTTTCGAGCTCGTCCACTTTGCTATTAACTTGGACCATTTTTCGTCATGTGATCTGGCTACACAGCCCGCCAAATTCCACTTTAATCTTTGTGAGTGTTGCAATGCATCTATTATAGGTGGGGTATATTGAAAGTTTCTGGATCTGGCCACTTACAATAAAATAATGAAAAAAACAACTATAGAATTCGAAAATGGAACTCTTTGCGAGCATGTTACTTTTTAATTTGCGAGACTGTCATTTGTTTTTTCATTCTGGCATCCTTTCGAAGATTGTGTGTCGCTATCAAAATGAATTTAACTCGTGAACATTTTCGTCCAATGATTTTTTATGTTTTCGTTGTGGCTTAGGTCAACAAGAGAGTTGCCAGAGACTTTAATTGACATTTGGTGATGAAGCACAATGTTGCAGCTCTGTGTATTCGTGGTTTGGAGAATTTAGACGTGACGTGACGTGACATTCGAAAAAATTCGCGAAGAGCGTCCTCGTAGCAATGTACTCCTCCACCAAGGCTCCTCACATTCCGCTAAGGTAACAGAAGCCTATTTGAAAACTTCAGATATAGAACTGATGACGCGTCCACCTTACAGCCCGGACTTCGCACCCTGCGATTTCTATTTGTTTCCAAAAATTAAAGACAAACTTAGAAGCACAAGTTTTACGAGCCTTAAATCGGCGGTGAATGCGTTCCATAAAGCCATCGAAGAAGCCCTAAAGAAGACTGGTCCAACTGCTTTGTAAAGTTGTTTCAGCGAATGCAAAAAACAATTAATAAAAAAAAATAAGATGTATCGCAAGTCTTATATCTAGTCTTATTTATCAGAATCCAAAAACTTATATGTATGTAAGTAAGTATTTGTTTTATTTTTATTTTTGTTGTATTGACCGATTTGCAAAACGTTTTTTTCCTCTTAAAGGATAGTTTTTGTTCAGATTAGTCACATTTTTTTCAAAATCCATTTCTAATGATTCATGAGGAATCGAGGGAACTCCTCAAATATTACAGGCTACCATATAGTGATTTTGGTATATTCATCGAGAACTTAAGCAAAAAGTAACATTTTATGAAGTGGAACTGATGAAGAAGACCAGAAATGGCCAACAGAACTTCACACTCACATAGATATCACGATGAAGAAAGTTAAGCGACTATGACAATACAAATAAATAAATGGTTCTGAATAGTTATGTTGAAAATGATATCATCGAAGTGACCTGATGATGATGATGGAGCCGGAAGATAGGCACTGGAACTCCATAATCAGCTTTATTAGAATTGTCATGAGATGCACTTTGGCTATTTAATATGGTACTGTATTGATCTGATGATGAAGCCGGAAGGTGGAAGGTAGACCCGGGAACTTTATAATAAAACAATGTATCCTAGCAGTGTTTGGGTTAATTGGAATTGTCATGACAAATAGGCACTCTGGTTATATTGCAACTAAAAAGTGTGAAATAAAAAACTTTAAAAAATCGACTTCACTAAAAAAAACACTAATAGGATCAAAATAACTTTAATTTCGGAAGTCGGTGGAAGAAATAATCTTCGTTTCACTACACTACTGTTAACTTTTCTGCATCAGTTTCATAAACTACTTTTAAATAAAGTCGGTTCTATCTAATACACATTACCTTCACCAACTACTACTGCCCCAACATAATATCTCAAACATCGATTGCTGCACTACTGACTTGTGAGGGGTTGCAAATATAGCCCTTTCAAGTGGCCCGTTTATAAATAACACTGTACCATAGAGCAAAGAGATGTGACAGTGGGCGCCAAAAAAAGTCATTAATTTGTATTTTTAACTGACTTCAAAAAGGACGAGGTTCTATGTTCGGCTGAATGTATGTTTTTTTGCCGGGGTTTTGGAGTGCATTTCAGTGGCTGTTTTCGTGATTGGCAAATTGATTTCTAGTAGAAATTGTGATGTTTTTTATATATATCTGTGTTTTGATGTGTCTACACAATTGGACAATATGGAATCATTGAATAAAGCGAGAACTACATTAGACCGACGCACGTGTGGACCACGCCTGATTTGTACGCAGCGGCGCGTTGCATGGCGTCGCGTGGCGTGGATCTAATGTAACTCTGCAAGTCTAGTTTCATTTTCGTTAGCATTCCACGCGCGCCTCAAGGAGATGTCGGCAAACCGTAGGGGCCCAGCAGGGTCGAAGCCTACTGGGGTCATGGGTTCGCTTCTGAAAGGAAAACCCGGCCCTGGTATGAAAGGCAACGAAGGAACTAGGAGTGGATTTTAGTCAGTAAAAGTCTGACACGCCCTCATCCCCGCCTAAGCGCAGGAGATGTCATTGGATGATTTCGCACTTTAAAAAAAAAACAAATAAAAAAGCTATTACATCCTCGCAGCATAGCTGCATAGCACATCTCTGGTGGTAAAGCAGCCTTATGACCAGCTAGCTGCAGGGCAAGTCCGTGACAATTTTGACATTGACTGTGACAGCTCAAAATTGCGCTCAGTGCAACTTCCGCGGACAAGTATATATAATAATAGTAAATATAGTAGTGGTATATACTTAGTTAATTAAAGAATATCATAATAGTTAAAACATTGCCTTGGACGCGTCTGTAAAGGAATTATAAATAAATAATAAATAAATATGGTGCTGGTGTGGCAATTCCATGCTCTGTGGGATATAGGTACAAGACTCGTCTATGAATGGGATGGGCAGCGAGCCAGAATATCGTACCGTGTTTTGCCATCATATCACCAAATGAATCAGCGAAAAACGTAAGATTTAATGTTGAAATGTCATAAAATCTATATATATAAAAGGAGAAACTGACCGACTGGCATATCAACGCAAAGCCGAAATTACTGGGACAAAGAACGTGAAATTTTGCATCAGGTTTCCTTTTATGACGTAGGCGAGCACTAAGAAAGGATTTTCCAAAATTCACTCCCTAAGGGGATGAAGCGGGTGTCCAAAGTTTGTATGGAGAAACCTACATTTACGCGAGTGAAGCCGCGGGCAGAAGCTAGTAATATATAAAAGGAGAAACTAACATATCAACGCACAGCCGAAACTACTGGGACTAAGAACGTGAAATTTTGCATCAGGTTTCCTTTTATGACGTAGGCGAGCACTAAGAGAGGATTTTGCAAAATTCACCCGCTAAGGTGATGAAACGGGAGTCCAAAGTTTGTATGGAGAAACCTACTTTGACGCGGGCGAAGCCGCTGGCAGAAGCTAGTGTATAAATATAATGTTTAGTGGGTTGACCAAAAGCGTAAATAAACTTTATAGTGTAAGTCACCGCTAAACCCAACCCAAGCTAGCATGGTATGCGCACTTAGGTTAAAGTGGCCGCCGCATGGCTGCGTCTCGTCGGCCCAAGCTAGCATGGTATGTGCAGTTAGGTTAAAGTGGCCACCGCGTCGCTGCGTCTCGTCGACCCAAGCTAGCATGGTATGCGCACTTAGGTTAAAGTGGCCGCCGCGTCGCTGCGTCTCGTCGGCCCAAGCTAACATGGTATGCGCATTTAGGTTAAAGTAGCCACCGCGTCGCTGCGTCTCGTCGGCCCAAGCTAGCATGGTATGCGCAGTTAGGTTAAAGTGGCCGCTGCGTCGCTGCGTCTCGTCGGCCCAAGCTGGCAGGTATGCATATGTTCACAGTACATTTGACAAAATACGAAGGTAATTTGTCTGGGGGCTCTAGAATCTTGCTCTATTATACAGGTGATTCTATCGTGATTCGAAGAACAGCTAGTTAGGTGATATGTTTTGAAGATCTCAGGACATAGCGCGAGTTTTGTAACGTTACTGGTCACGTTAAAACGTTCGCTTATGTAAAATCGTTTGGAAAAAGAAGTTTTCCTTTACTGTCACCAGAAGGCGTTTATTCCATTTGAATAAGTACAATTATAGTAATTTTTAACCAAGAATATGTTAACTTAGGTTTGCGATATTACAAATGATGTAACCGTGAGTACTAATTACTTTTTGTACAAGACAAACCGTGATACGCAACATCTGGCACTAATTTATTTTAACAAGTTGTTAATATAAATAGGAGCCATCAGTATAGACAGCTGAGTTCAGCCGAGTCTATTATCCACACACAAATTATTTTTCTAGGAAGGTATGTAAGGTATAGCATAGCATAGCATAGTCGGCCTTATAATGTTCCCACTGTTGGGACTCAGGCCTCCTCTCTAGGAGAGGGAATGGGCCGTAATCCACCACGCGGGCCCAGTGCGGGTTGGTGGATGTCACATGTCTTCGAATTTTTTGTTTCTACGACATGCCGGTTTCCTCACGATGTTTTCCTTCACCGTTTTGAGAGCAGTGGTGATGAAATAAATTACACAAAGTAATGCGCCTGGCTGGGTTTGAATCCGCGACCAACAACTCGTAAGTCGGAGCCGTTACCACTCGGCTACCACTGCTCTAGCACTGGTCATGTAAGGTATGCATAAGTGTACCTAATAGTTTTTGAAACAACAGTACGAAAGAGCGCGCTTTTATTGCTAAAAAACGTTGCATCAGGGCTATATTTGAATTATGTGAAACTGACTCTTGTAAGCCTTTTTTTAAAAAGATGAACGTACTGACACTACCATGTGTCCTACATATTTGAGGCGCCAGTATTTGTGAGAAATAATATTGAAATGTATACTTACTACGCGCGTATACGGCGTAATAAATTGAGCACAGTAGCAAGCAAGACTCATCTTATGCATGAAAGAATATTTTGTATGGACACACGCATCTTTATAATATTCCAGGGCCTATTAGAATAATTACGGAAATGAAAAAAATAATAAAAAGGAGACTCTTTTTAATTTTTTTTTATTGTTAGTAGACAAGTATTACTACTCTATAAAAGCCTTCTAAATGGACAAATAACTGCTTGAATATAGTTTCCCTCAGTCATGAGGCATTCAGTGGCCCACTGATGTGTACCTACCTTGATTAGTTTTGTTTGGTTTTAGTTTTCATCTACATAATTTGAATAAATAATGTATAAATTCAAATTCAAATTCAAATTCAAAGCATTTATTTCAAATAAACCATTTACAGGCACTTTTGAAATGTCAAGAAGTCAGTCTGTCAGAAAAAAATGATGCTAATTGCACATTCCAAAGCGTAGATCTCTATGGAGAAGAATGTGCAAGAAACTCCATGGACACTCTTTTCAATCGTGTTTTGCAATTACAAACATCTCTGTTACATGTTTCCTGTCGCCATCATGTGAGAACAATGTCAATAAATTAAAAATAAAAACTAAATATAGATATTAAAATAGCAACTGGCAGCCAAGAGATGACCAGTCTCAACTGACAGCGCCCGTTCACGGACCTGACGCGAATATTAGCACCACTCAGCTCAACCATTACAAAGGGAACCGAATGATCCAACACACGCGCCACCATCAGTGAGACATTTGAGTGAGCATGACAAACTCTCAACTGCCATGCTCATTTATGTCAAACAAGTCCAATAATAACCTAAAAACCATAAAATAGCTCCATGGTACTCACATTTACAAACCTTGAAAACAAATATACCTATATTTCTGTGTCACTATTGTATGTAAGGGCGGGACATAGCTGATCAATTTAATTAATTAAGACCTGTATTCTGTATGTACAAACCTATGATCCACAATAAAGATAATGAATTGAATTGAAACAATTTTTTTGACGAATCGTAAAGTGAACTACCTACGAGTAATCTTGGTTTTAAAATATTCCCGTATTTTGATTTTAAGTCTACAATACCTGTATAAAATAATAGGGCTCTGTGCATCCCATGCTTCCAGTTTCTGATTTTTAGATAGCTTGTTTCACAACAATTCAATGACATACGGCTTCTGCCCCCCCTAGCCAAGTTACAACCGTTTCGTGACGAATTCCGTTCTCTAATCGGCAACGCCTCGGTGTCAGCAATTGTAGAAAATGATAAGTTGGTAGCCATTTTGACGCGCCTGAGTCAGCCGCACGTTCTTCAATATCGTTCTACAATAACAAAGGATGTAGCGTTGAACATTGTAGAAACGATAATAATTCATTCTATCATTTTGAACGATGTGAATTTGGCTACGCATTTTCTATTCGTTTGTTCTAACCACGTGACTTAACGTTGAGATGATGTCATTTCCATACATTTGATTCGTTTTCGACTAGCGTTAACGATTGCAGATTATCAACTTGGCTAAGGGTGCTAGGATATCGTAGTTTTAGTGGACGCGGAGAAATGGCGTCATTTTGGAAGGGCTCACTGTTACGACAGCGAGTAGTTGTGCAAAAAGATATTACCAGGCAGGGGTTATATGGGCCTTGATACAGGCCACGGTCCGGAGCGAGGAGGAACGGCAGGCGGTCGCCTCCTACCGCGAAGCAGTAATGCTGGAGATGGAGGTGGTCGCACGCATGAGGTAACGGACTTCCTCACGCCCCAGCATTGCGTTGTTGAAACTTCAACGGTCCGGACTAAGCGTTTCGCTTCGTCGTTTATACCGCGTACAACGAAGGACTGGAACAATTTGCCTGTTGCGGTCCTCCCGTCCAACTATAATTTGGGTGTTTTCAAGGCTAGAGTGAATAGGCTCTAAATAAACTAGTGCGCCTCACCATCAATGATCGTATCACTGCTTACCATCAGGTGGGATCGCGGCCAAGCACTTGTTTATATCAATTTATATTTAAAAAAAGCTGCCAATACCCCGACTTTGACTACCAGTCACGCATGGTACACGCGGACTTGCGGACGACGAGCAATGGGTAACTCGTCCGTCCGTCCGGTAACCATCCGGATCGAGCCGAAGTCATCGACGGCGCGTAGTGTTACACTCGCTCCTCAAAGAGATGTCAGCAAAACCGTAGGGGCCCAGCAGGGCCGAAGCCTACTGAGGTCACAAGTGTAGCGACATCTATGGCGTCATATAAGAACTAATCCTGCATCGCGCAATCAAAGTTCTCCGCGCGTTTAGAACATATAGAACAACCCGAAATCATCTATCGGGCGGTAGTAGCCCACCAGACATAACACCGTCTGGTCGGAGGATCCTCCCTTTTCAACGGAGGTTTGCGGGACTTTACTCTCTGTTCCGTCTACCTCCAAACAAGTATTCCGAAAGGGAACCCCAGGGTCCTGAAACGCAAAGCAAAGAAGAAATATAGGTGTGGTTTTAGTCAGTAAAAGTTTGACAAGCTCTCCTGCCCCGCCCTAGAGCGCGAGAAGTCATTCAATGATTTTCCATCATAAAAAGACAGGGTTTATCGGATATCTATAGGGTTTATTGATAAAAACCTTGACTGTAGTGAATACATAGTATAAAACAAAGTCGCTTAACGCTGTCTGTCCCTATGTATGCTTAGATCTTTAAAACTACGCAACGGATTTTGATGCGGTTTTTATAGATAGAGTGATTCAAGAAGAAAGTTTATATATTTAATACATGCGTATTATAGTAGAAAAACACTGATAATTTTAGAGGTTTCTAATGTGATGTCGTAAATAAACACATTTTTTTGCGCTTACATTGCAAACGCTGGCTGAACCCTACGAGATAGATCAAAATAATGTACTACAGTATTGGACGCCTTAAAGAGGTCTACAAAAACGTCCGATGGTATTTGTCCATCTTTTAGGGATAACCCACAATATCCATTTTTTATCGTTTACTTTTTACGAGAAATAATAGCTTATTTACGAAGCGATTTTAAGCAATACAGCACTAATCCTTATCCAATTAACTTACCTTAAATAGATTTTGCATTTAATATAGGCCCTTTACAGCATGTTATTTTAATTAAAGAATATTTTCGAAGATATTACAGATTTAAAATGGAGGAAATAGCGGTTGCGGTGGTATTTACTGGTAAAATCACATTTTTTTTTTTTAATAGTGTGCAAAATACTCACCTGATGTGGTACCAGAGAATGTATTGATTTCCCGAATTCCTCTGATTTACCGTTCCAATTTAAACGCCTACAATTTCCGGTAAAGATAAAAAGAAAGAAAGAAAGAAAGAAAGAAAGAAAATGTATTTATTTTGTCACAACGCAAGGCACACAAAAAACACAAAACCAAACAAAATAGAACCAATAAAAATTAAAAATAAATATAATTGTGCCAATGACCATTAATAAATAGCAGGGTCAAACTTTCAACGTGGCCTAGATTTTAGCGTTGAGTGTATTTCACATGGTCAATTATTCGCTCTTTCAAGAGTAACATCTAAAGAAAACATGTTTGTATTGTCTAATGACAAAAAAGCTGTGAACGTTGTATGTAAAGACATTTTATAGTACCTATATTTAGTATCAGTATTGCAACCGTGCGAAGTTGGAGCGGTCGTCAGTAAATTATATATGTTAATTTTCTATGCATCTACAAAAATTACTTTTTTCTGAGACACCCTGTATAAGCTTTATGTCACGATGACGTAGGTTTACGCTGCAAAGGTTATCGATAACTCATACGGTTGTTTACTATTTTAAACGGTTGATAAACAGCGCCCCGCCTCCGTAAGAATAACACATTCATTCTGTAGAAACTACTACGAATGTGTGAAACCACAGATTACTTAGATATATAAAATTCAACCGGGTGAATCACATGCGAATTCCGAAAATTCATTTTTAAGTATCGTCAGCATCTCAGTCTGTCAAATATACTCAATAAAAAGAAACCGGGCAAGTGCAAGTCGGACTCGCGCACTGAGGGTTCCGTACAAACTTACCTATGCAAAGAGTTCAATTCCCAAATTGAGTAAGGAACATTTTTCGAAACAAAACAGTTTTTTTTTTGTGACGTACTTACAAATTTACAGTTTTCAGATTTTTTCCTATACTTGTGCTATGAGACCTTACATTATTTATTACATCATTCCAAATTCCAGGATTCTAGGTCAACGGGAAGTACCCTATGCATTTTAATTCCCTTGAGAGTGTCGATATCGTGGCCAAATCATAATTTTTTTTTCCGATAATACAGAAATTAGATTTTTTCACAGCTTCAAGGGACCGCAAACCTGAGTATAGGATGTTAATTTCAACTCGATACCTCTACGCGTTCCCGAGATGAAGGGTCTTGACAGACAGACAGACAGACAGACAGGCGGGCGGACAACAAAGTGATCCTATAAGGGTTCCGTTTTTTCCTTTTGAGGAACGAAACTCTAAAAAAGATATAAACGAGTGCTTGACTGCGATCCCATCGCATGGTAGTAAGCAGTGATGCAATCATTGATGGAGAAGCGCACTTTTTTATTTCTCTACATGTTGGCAGGTTTTGACACCGATTGTCGCTAAATTTGGATTACAGCTTTATTTTAACGTTTTTAAGTAGGTACGAGAATTGATAGAGTTTGAGAGTCATAAAAATAATAATTATTATCAGCCCATTGGTTAAAGTGCTCCAAAGTTCACAGAAAGATAAAAAAATGAAAGAAGGTTTCACTTTTTTTTATAAAAATAAGAAAAAAAAATTGCGGGATTGGTCGAGCCATTCTTGAGTTTTGCGCTTAGCAACATTCATTTTTATTTATATCTACTGGTTGATATTGTCGAAAAAATTTCATGTAAGGCCATTCATTGCTAAAGAAAAAAAAAATAAGAAGAAAACATAAATGGCGTTTCAGATTTTGAAACCAGAAATGGCCAATGAGATTCTGAATGCAAAAGTTGACCAAAAAGGTTGCATTAATTAATGATTTATAATCAAATCGGATTACTAAAATAAGGTATTTTTTTCTTTCATTCGTTTCTTATAACATAATTTGGCGCTATTTCTTGACTTTTCACACATAGGTAAATAACTAAATGTTTATCCTGTTTCTACTGGACGTCTTTGTAAGCAGGCATAATATTTAAAATATAAAGATGTAGTCATACCATTATTATTTACTCGCCAATATTTTATAACTCATGTTGTTTCTCGACATATATGTAACAGTCTCTTACTTCCACGGGGATCGTAAGATTGTAACATAATATCGATAAAAATATTTAAATAAATCTACTCGGGCAGTTTGGAGATATGCCAAAAACTCACTGTTTGTACGTGCAGCAGATCAATTATGATTTACGACTAGAGTACAGTGGTCTATACAAAACTATGTACTATTTTGATAGTTTAGCGTATGTTCGATCTGCACACTGTACGGTTTTTTTTACTTCTGCCGAAATAAAGATAACTTTTCGTCTCGCACCAACATCTATGTACTTACAAAAGAACGAGGAACTGGCCGTTGGAATCAAAATTAATAATTGGATGCCATAAGATATTTACTCTTAATTATTTTTCTTTTTTTTTGTTTGAAAAAAATATTCTTAATAACCTTTTTTTTGTGTTTAAAAAGGCTTTCCTTTTGACTTTTTTTATCTAAATCAGCCAGCATCTTTTCTTTTATTTTTAAGAGTAGCCAGTATAAATTGTTAAAACTTAGAGTTAGACAACGGAATTTTAAAATAGTTTTTCGAATTTATATAAAAAAATATCTAAATACGTTCTACCTGATCGTTTAAAAAATCAAACAGATGGCGCATACCTCTCAAAAATAAACTTTATACTAAATTACTCATAAGATAAATCATTGAAATCATTAAGTTGTTACACCAGTTTTAAAAACATACACCCATTTGGACTATCCTATGTTATCATTACACGACTAATATCCACAAGGTTTTCCCAAACTGTTGAATATTAATTTTTAAGTAAACAAAACTTATAGAAAAAAAGTATTCTACGAAATATTTTTTGACGAGAAGTTTTATTGGACTATACAACCGGTAGATATATTATAGATTAACCTAGGCACTGATGATAGTCATAAGATAAATTAAGTACTTCAAACTATTATGTGTTATCTATGATGTAGTAGGTAGTGTCAACCACACGTTCGTGGTTACACTTGCTCTTCGAACTGACTAGCTTTATGCAGGTTTTGTTAACACTTATGTGCAGCGTAGGTACTGTACAATGGTCACTATGAAGCGGTGTTAAAAACAATGTTAATGTTTTTTTATCATTATAAACTAAATTATATTTAATGTATATAATGTACCTAGATATTAATTTACACATACTCGTAAGATAAAATATCAAAAACTAGTTTTTTCAATGACCTGCAAAGCTTAGATAACACAGAAAATAGTCTTCCTACTGTAATATTATAAACGCAAGAGTTTGTATGTTTGGATGTTTGTTACTCTTTCACGCAAAAACTACAGAATGTATTTCGATAAAACTTGGTACACGGGTAGATCATGTCCTGGAATAGCACATAGGATACTTTTCGTCCCGGGAGTATGTTCCCTTGGAATAATTTTCATTGCAGCTAGTTATCTATATTTATAGTATTTATCTTTAATTTTACCTACAAACAAAGAAAAGCTTTTGTTGGAAGCAAATAGTTTTCATTCATTCACAACAATCGGCTGGAAAACGCTGAAAATGGAAAATACCAAATGAATAAAACAAAAGTGCTATAGCATGACGTTTATTTTTTGCAATGTTTAGTATTTTAATTGTTACGAACCATGCTACAATTAACTGTGAAATCTTTTAAATCTCCCGTAGTTCGTCAAATAAATTAAACCTATAGAGATTTTTTTTTTGTTTCTTTGATAAGATCACTTTACTTAATACTTTAAGACCGCTCACAGAAAAAAAATCGGTCATTGACTATAGCTGAAGACTTGTACGTTGAGATTTTCCTTGCCATCAGTGTGAAATCGGAAGGCGTTGAGTGCGCGCGTGTTTTCCGCGTCAATTTTCCGATAAATTACGATTAAAGAAAATTTATAATTAATGGTTTGTTAAAGTAAACCTACGTGGTCTGAACTAATATTATTAATATTATATTTTATTATTGTTTTTTTTTATAATATTTACTGGAATAAATGTTTTTTTAGTGAAGTTATTGTTGTGTTTTGAATACGATGTAGTGTTTTGGAGGGAAAAAAAGACTGATTAATTTTAAATAAGGACAATGTTTAGACATAAAAAGGGATGATTAGTGGTTAGTGTTTTGTTTATTGTGATCAAAATGTGTTGGAGATTACTTTTTTGGGCTGTTGTTGGGCTACTTTTGCTGGGTAAGATTTTTGAATTGTATTTCTTTTGTAACAGCCTTAGGTTAGTAACCTCTTGCTAAAAAAAATCGTGTTTTTTTATTATTTTTATCCTCTTCACAGCTATATTTACAGGCCTTTACCTAATGAGACAGTGCAGCTATCAAACTATCAATACTTAAACCTATTTTTTTTTAAATGACCGTTTTTCGTGTGAATTGATGGACGTTCAAAACACTTCCTTTCAGTATTTTTTAAAATAACGTTAAGAGCTATAAAATATTTTGACGTTAAATCTAATTTATTACTCGTAATTATTGATGACGTAACAGTGAAGTGAATATTTATGGCTTTTTATTATTTACACCATGACAATGACCAAATTAAATGACATAACAGTGGATTTAAAACTCGTAATTATGATTAACTGTGATCTATTCTAATTAAAGGGATCAATTGAGATTAAAAGGATTAATTGAAACAGCAAGGATTAAATTGGAATAGATCCAATAATCCAAATTGATATTATTACAGTCAATTACTTACAGCAACGATACTTACAGGGAAATTATCGCAAAACTATAATGTATCAAATTGTCAACGGCGCGTATGTAGCTCTGGGAGGATTGGTTGGTTGGATGAATTTTAAACACCTTTTTTTGAGGTTGTAATTCATGAAATAACTTCTTTTTCCCCAGAGTTTATTTATTTATTTTAAGGATCTTCAACATTAGACACTGGTAATTTGTATCATAAATCATAAACCTTCATCTGGTGCGGCGGCGGGTCGAAATGCGCCCCAACGATATTTCCGCCAGTGCGCGCCAGGTCTTTCTCGACCCACCAGCATTAGAGTAAATTAAAATGCTATAACTTTGCAAAAACATGTGTACATTTTTTTGTACTGTTAGAATAACCTTGAACCCATCTCCCTTAGTTTCGATTTGCTCCGGGATCTAAGTAACAAATAGAAAATGAGAAATAAATTAGGGACAGCGGCAGGCCGATATCGACCCGAACCGTACTAGAAAGTATTTTTAGTAGTGAAGGGACAGACAAAAATAAGGGATATCCCTTATTTTTGTCTCGAAATAAAAGAAATTAAGAAGTTTTTTATTTACATAAGGTAATCTTTAAAACAGTCATGTTACGCAAAGGTTTTGGTTGCATTTCCTGCAATATTTTTTTAAACTTTTTTTTGCTTGGGTACTATTATCCTCTCGAACGTTCGCGAACTTTCACCCAAATTACGTCACGCGTCGAGCATTTTCCGATTATTTTTTTTTTTTTGTTTGACCTTGAGAAAAACGCCAATTTCGTGGTTATATTGATAATTATATGCAATAAATTATACCTTCCCGGAAAGCCCATTAGTTTTCCTATCGAACTGTGTAAGATTATAAATAAATGAAACTGACCTGACTTCGTAGCGACGAGATAAATTGGCATTTTGCAAATTTTCTTACACATAACCTTTAACTTTCTCACATTACACCAAAACCACACACATATTCTCGAAAAAAACATTTGAATACGATAGTCCATACATTTGCACAAAAACAACATAACTCATATCACATCAAAACACAATAATTACACGACGCAATCACTTTTTCCGCAACTCAACAAAAAACCGCGCCATTACTGGCGCGCAAAATGTAAACACTGACGAGATAGGTACCTCGGTGTACTGTTGGCAGAAAAAGGTTACGAGAAGAAATTTTCGATGTACTATAAATTTTTTAATGTATTTTTATAATGTGTTATTAGTGGTGTTTATAATGATTTTTGTTATGTTACTGTTAGTAATGCTACTTTATTGTAAATAAACTTTTTTTGTAATATTGTTTTACAAAAAAAGTTTATTTTATTTTATTTTCATTTATATTTTATAAAACCGTTAGAACCAGAATAGTAGGTGTTGTTCGCGTGTAAGTATGTTTTTATCAAGGTATTTAGATTTTGTGGTAAGTAAAAGTAGCCAGTAGTAGTTCAATCGATTTAGTATGGATAAAAAAAGATATATTTGAAAAGCAAAATACTTCCAAGGTAGATTCGTATAAATTTTGTCAAGATCTGATATACTGAAACTAAATCATTGTACGTCTTGTATTATTATCTCAGAGTGGCTAATTATTGCATGTTTTATGTACCTATATTTTTGAGTGAAAATGAAAATTTTTCTCCTCCTTTTGGGATAGAATTTAGATTAATCTTTTCTTATCGGATACCTTCGTCATACAAAGAACAGTGCTAAGGAATTGTGCGAAATGTCACACTCCTATTTCATGTGTTTTTCGGATTTGCGTTGATATGTTAGTTATATACCAATATAGACTAGCTTTAGACTAGCGGGGTGTATAGGGGTCCCATTCAACATCCATGGGGACCCAAGCCTCACCTGCACGTGGTGCACCCTTGCCATGAAGCTATGGCGACCCGCCAACACGCATTGAGCGTGGTGGGTTATGGTTCAACCCCCTCCCCCTTTGGGGAGGTCTATGTCTAGCAGTGGACGTCTTTTGGCTGAAATGATGATGATAGACTTGCTTTTACCAGCGGTTTCAACCACGGGAAAGTATATGTTTCCACACAAATCCCCCCCCCCCCCCGTTTTTGATAGAATTTTGAGTAATCCTTTCTTATCGGATCCCTACGTCATTCAAAGAACTAGACGATGATCTTTATACATTTCAGCTGAAAGACATCCACTGCTGGATAAAGGCCTAACCCCAAACATCGCAACAATGACCGGTTCTGTGTGTCTCGCATCCAGTGGATTTCCACGACCCTCACTAAGTCGTCGCTCGTTCAGTTATATACTTACTAACAACTGCATCAACCACCAATCTTCCTTCCTTTCTCAGAGAAGCCTTTGAATGATTTGGAATAAAATGTACTTCTTTTCAGGGAATTTATTTATGTTATGAAAAAATAAAAGAATAAAAATAAAAATGTAAAAACATATATTTTGTCATAGGGTTCACTTTACACATGAAATTTTGTCCTGTATTATGGGTTTTATTTTCAAAAATATACAATTTCACAATGCGCAATCTCAGACTAAAGCAAAAATAACAAATGTATTCGTACATTTACATAGATATATTGAAGGTGGTACACTTTATTGTAACAGCTAGGATATACATTGGGGTTTTGTCCTGTATTATGGGTTTTATTTTCAAAAATATACAATTTCACAATGCGCAATCTCAGACTAAAGCAAAAATAACAAATGTATTCGTACATTTACAGATATATTGAAGGTGGTACACTTTATTGTAACAGCTAGGATAAACATTGGGGTTTTGTCCTGTATTATGGGTTTTATTTTCAAAAATATACAATTTCACAATGCGCAATCTCAGACTAAAGCAAAAATAACAAATGTATTCGTACATTTACATAGATATATTGAAGGTGGTACACTTTATTGTAACAGCTAGGATAAACATTGGGGTTTTGTCCTGTATTATGGGTTTTATTTTCAAAAATATACAATTTCACAATGCGCAATTTCAGACTAAAGCAAAAATAACAAATGTATTCGTACATTTACATAGATATATTGAAGGTGGTACACTTTATTGTAACAGCTAGGATAAACATTGGGGTTTTGTCCTGTATTATGGGTTTTATTTTCAAAAATATACAATTTCACAATGCGCAATCTCAGACTAAAGCAAAAATAACAAATGTATTTGTACATTTACATTGATATATTGAAGGTGGTACACTTTATTGTAACAGCTAGGATATACATTGGGGTTTTGTCCTGTATTATGGGTTTTATTTTCAAAAATATACAATTTCACAATGCGCAATCTCAGACTAAAGCAAAAATTACAAATGTATTTGTACATTACATATAATGAGTATTCGTACATTATTTACAATGCACAAACTGAGACTGATATCTGTCCCGTAAGATACCAGTCCCGTAAGATACCAGTCCCCGATGAATATGCCAACGCAGAAGGCGCTACTAGGCTATCGTCTCGTCCCCGATAGTAGTAACGCCTCCGATAACAGCAACTGAAGCAGTAATAAACGAGATATGTTCAACGGTTAGACGTCCCGTCGAAACGCGACCCTCACGAGAGGCCCCAGATCACCACACCACATTCATAAAACAACCACGCTTCACGACCATGCCCTAAAATGATTAGTCTCGGCGCTTCGGTCTCGGCCGCTCTATAAGATCTTCGCCCGGAAGCTCTGCTGCAGAATGCCAAATTCTCCAGCAGTCTTCAAAGCAAAGATATATATCGCACTGAACGCACCGAGAATGAATCAATTTAGTTTTCTTCTGTCGATAACATATCATACATCGCTTTCTATTCGATCTACCCGATGTGTACATTGGCTCGTGTACGATATCTCGCCTCAGCCTCATGAGATCCCCTGGAACTTGGCTAATCTCTGTCAAACAGGGCCGATGCCGTTTGATCAGAGACCTTGCAAGTTCAAAGCGAAACTCACGATGCGATTCAGCCAATTTATCTCTGCGAGCCATTGAACTTCGGTACAGCACAAACGCATTATGCACACTCACATTCATTAACCTTTTGAAAATCTTCATATACCATTTCAGGCATCTCTTTCGCTCTAACGGATACATGGAGAGCTTTTGATCCTTTAGATCAACACCCCCCATGGCTCCGTTATAATCTTTCACACAAACCGGTTTCTGAAGTGGTTTTCCGGCCCTAGTTCCCATGTACGTTTCGGGGGTGTGATAGGTGGATATTATATTCACCATTTTGGAGTCCATCCATGCAATGATGGATACATCTCCACAATGGCGAGCTATAATAGTCCCCTTGCTCACTTTCCTCGGAACCTTTGCAATGGCACTAGGGACGTTTCGACGGTTCACACGAAGAGTTCCAAAGCAATCAAAGCCTAAACTCTTGAGGTACCGTGCTAATGCTGGACAATTGTAAAAATTGTCCATCACCACACAATGCCCCCGATGTTCGAGACCTTGCAAAAGCTCTAGAACTACTTTAGTGCTCTTCCCTCCCAAATCGACGCCAAGTAATGGATTACCATCAGTACTGTCATCTTTACCGGTGTAGATTTGGAATCTCGACATATAACCAGTGCGGGACTCACATAGTTCATATGACTTGATTCCAAATCGTGCAGCCTTTGACCTTATTGTTTGGATCCAGGACAAACGACCCTTGAATAAGGTCAAAGACTCATCGATGCTGAATTCAGCACCTAGGTTGTACAAGGAATTGAACTTATTACTGAGATGTTCAATAATAGGAGCCACCTTCCTCAGCTTGGCCGATTGTTTTGCTAAATAAGCACCCTCATTTCGCGACATTGGCTGACTTGCGTCAGCTGAATTGTCCACGAAATGAAGAAACTTATTTAGCAAAATGTACCGATTATAGGTTATCAGACGTTTGAACCCCGGCAAATGGAGCACATCGTCTGATGACCAATATTCGGTTATCGACGACCGCGAGTCGATAGCCATATACATAAACATCCCGAATAAAGTCATTATTTCGTCTGCATTTGTGTCCGTCCACGAATGAAGGCGAGATGATGCTTTCAATGTCCCTGCTTCACGCTCAGCATCGATAACCTGATGGGCATATCGGTTAGTTTCCGTGACTATCAACCCTATGATTTCCTCGTCCCAAATATCGGTAAAGGCATCATAGGGTGAATCGTAGTCTTTGACTGACCCAGGGGTAGGACCTGAGAAATTCTCACGAACAGCCCTGAATGATCCAAAGTCTTCTTCCCACTTGAAACTACTCGAATCACCCAAAAGAGTATCGATAGCGTTATCCATCCCCGTATCGACCTCGTTTATCAAAGCCTCTACCGGTTCCTCAAGCTCCTCGGAGTCAGGAATTCCATTCGTGACAACTGGTATGGCCGAGACATCGTATACGTCCTCGATATCGCTGTCGGGGTCACTACCATAATCTCTAGCTACCGTCCGTGAAGGCAATTTTTCCCTCGAAGTTGATGGACGAACATCAATTTCGGAGGAAACGCTTGCCTCAGACATGGCACTAGAGACAAGAGAAGCCAGAGCAACCGTGTTGCTGGCGCTGGCTTTAGTTGGCACCTTCGATGGCCCCGGTGCGTCGCCACCTCGCAGCCTCCTCAACCTCTGCTGGATGAACCCCGGATGTTTAGACTGGAGCTCCATGATCTCGTCGTCGTCCAAGTCTAAATCATCCAGGAGCTCCGCCTCATCAGCCCTAGATAAAGATAATACAAATAAATGCAATGTCGTACACCCATGGCACCGTGATAGCCTAGGAGGACTGTGAAGGAAAATTAACTTACCCAATGGGCAAGTCCAGGCTAGGCCTGGACTGCCCTGCTTCGCTGATGTGGACTCTTCCACCTGGGGAATTCTCGATCGGCACCGTCGAATCGGTCAACCGTAGAGAACCCCCAGGTGTTTGGTCGACGACGACAGCTCGAGACCTAAAAAGAAACAATTACAAATTACACCATTGAAACTAAAGAAACACTGTAGGTAACGCTATGAAAAAGACACTCACCGTGGTGGTGAGGGACCGTAAATTTCCCGTTCCGGGGCCTTCTTTATGAGGTCCAATAACAGGGCCCGACGAGCCGAGGGTAGCCGGTTAGGCCCGGGGCTGCCACGGCTGTCCCGGTCATCCCCAACAGGGGTGACGCTTCGAGAACGTAATCTTAAAATAAAATGAAAAACATTAGTACTTGTACAATGTTTTGATCACCCAAATCAACCCATAAATGCCTGCTAAGTATAATATAATACCCTGCCTAAGTAAATGCGAAATAACGTAAAAAAGAAGAACAAAAATTTTTTTTTGATCATGAAAAATATAAAATCGAAAAATAAAACAATCTTTACATTTGGCTTTCATAGATATGAACACTAAGACAATATTTACGTTATACTGAATATTCAATAATTACAACAAAAAAATATTCGAAAAAATTTTTTTGCTGTCTGTACTTTATGCAATGTTTATGAATTTGGCGCCATTTTTACCGGTTTATTTTCTTACAACAACGATTATGATAACAATATGCAATTATATCACTTTGTAGTAACTACATTATGTTTATAGGTAAATAAACTAACAACTTATGTAGATTTCAAAGCATTTCGAGATAAATTTTGCACTAAAACAAGTCGAAACACGACGGCCATGACGGAAAAAAATACGCATCTTCACAAGTTTCGTCACTTTTTCACTGGCATATTTATTACTTTTCCAAAAACAAACACTTGCAACGTAATCTACACTTATTTCTCAGTAATTCTATATAAATCTTATAAGATTACTCACCGTTTTCTAGTTGGAAACATGCTCTCTGTCCGTACGCAACCACACGCAACAATGGCTCCAAAAAGTGACAGAAAGCTGAATGACGGATCACTTTATTTTTTTCAATCTTCTTCATTCCATGTATCGATATTGCCAATGGAAAATATTTTAACAGAAAGCGAATGAACTATTCTGTTCAATCAAATAAAGAACGGGTTGCAACTTGAAAATATACGTCACAGAAAAAATATCCAATCGGTGCAAGTCACTCTCGTACACCCGTGTGTACAATTGCGCGATGGGCACTCAACTCTCTCGTACACCCGTGTGTACGAGAAACGCGCGAGAGGAGGTTCTCCGCAGTCTTTCGTAGCACCCTGCACAATTTCTCCGTTTAGCGCTCATCTCAAGAACATGATCATTGTCCTTAGGTTTTACTTGATTTTCTGAAATGTTTTATTTTTTAATTCCGTATGATTTATTTACCATATAAGTGAACTCACCGTTGGGAACTAATATATAGATTCTCAAATGAAATTAAAAAGTTAAGGAAGATAATATTTCTTCACTGTTGTTACTATCAATATCAATAATTGCAGGGTGAATTACACTATTTTCCAAAATTTGTATTTTTATTTTATTGCTTGCCATTGTTGATTATATCGAATTAACGCTACGTCAGATTAGCTAGATAACAATAGCACAACACTTAACTGGCGGAGCGTGCGCCCTGTGCGGGCGGCGGCAGGTCGCCAGCTGCCTGTAGGGACGGCGGGTGGAAATACTGGCCCTCTGCCGCACTGAGTGGATGTATTTCACCATCAGTACGTGGTAGGTCAAAAAGGGCCTGCCGTGATGTTTTGATGGGGAACTCCTACAATTTTGATGACAAACTGAAATATATATTTGTCTCTGTTGAACTCTTACGTTCCGCATCAGCTGTAATACCGCTTCGGGCTAATTTGGGCCTGTTCCGCAGTGTGTGTGTTAAGTGTTTGTTACCCTGTAATTCTTTTTATTTTGTTTTTAACTTAATTTATGACTTATTGTTTTTGAGTTTTTTTTTTAAACTAGACTGTACTTTTTTTTAATCCAATTCATTTAATTTTTGACCTTTGATTAATATTTGATATTTAGGACCTAATTTAAATGTGTTTTGTTTGAAATAATTCTTTTTTTTTTGTGCTTCAACTCGAGGTACATTTTCATACAACCGCTATTTTTTTTAGGTGGGAAAGTCATCTTATGACAAATCTCGCTCTTGGGCGGGAGATAGTGTCAGACTTTTACTGACTAAAATCCACTCCTGTTCCTTAGTTGCCTTCGTCCCAGGGCCCCGGGTTTCGTTTTCACACTACCGTTTGCTCCAGTAGGCTTCGACCCTGCTGGGCCCCTACAGTTGCTGACATCTCCTTGAGACGCGCGTGGAACAGTACCCGCCGTCGACGACTTGGGCTCGGTCCGGACGGTTACCGGACGGTTGGACGGCGAGCCACCCATTGCTTGCCGTCCGCAAGCCCGCGCCTACGGTGGCCGGAAATCGCGATCGGAATTGCGGCGTTGGGGCGTGAGGACCGTTGCCTCTCGCGATTGGCCGCCTCCTTTGCTAGCATTACTGCTTCGCAGAAGTAGGCGACCGCCTGCCACTACTTCTCGCTCCGGACCATGGCCTGTACCAAGGCCCGGCGCGAAAGTACGCCGCCGCCGATCGCCCCCACGAGAACACGGCATTGCTCTGCCCAAGCGGAGCACACCTCCACCGTGTGCTCCACCGTGTCCTCCGGGCGGTTCATACAGTGGCGACACCCGGGCGTCGCTTCCGCACGAATCCAGTGCAGGAACTTCCCGAACTTCCCGTGTTCGGTGAGAACCTGCGTCATCCGGAAGGTGAGGACGCCGTGAGGTCCTTCCAACCACGCCTCAAAGAAGGGACTTACCACCATAATTGTGGCGTGCCCAATACAACCGCTCTTACGTGATTATGATGTTATTACATATCTTTCTCCAGATATTTTGGCTATTATTAGACTTCTATTGAATTCAATTTATAAATTTGAGTAAAATTAATCCAGTAAAGACCTCTGAAAATCTGCTATTTTGCATGAACTTCATAATTTTCTCAAAAATCAAATAAGTATAACATTTTTTTTTTTACTTTTAAGGGTTTTAAAAAAACACGTATTTTCTGGAATAAGTTTTGTGAAATATTCGAGTAAATCATGGAATTACCGAATGCCAACAGAGTTTTCATGCGTTCTCTCTTTTCTTTCGCGTGGCCTCTTCATTTAATATGTTATAGATGAAGCAATAAGCTTTTAAACCATGCTCGACGTTGACAATAGGCGAGTGGAAAAGGACCCTTTTAAATTGAAAGGCTATGTGATGAATCTAAATGGTCTGAAATAAAGGTTTTTATAATTATTATTATTTAATATTATAGCTTTTGCCCACGATTTCGTCCGCGGAGAAGACGAACATGTTTCTGTTAAATTTTTTGATTGATTGTGTTTAAATTATAAACAAAATATATTATTATTATTAGCTCTTGTCTGCTAGTTCGTTCGCGTAGGAGTTGGAAATATTTGTAAAGTCTAAGTACCTACATTAGAAGGCTGTTTTAGGTGCATCACGCTCAGTGCCTGATCAAGCAAGCTTGCTTATAGCAAATTCTACCAAAGCCCGTTCCTCCCCCACTCTTCAATCTTCATAAATGACTAGGTTTCTCCATACTAGCTTTTAATCCCCAGGATTAATTTTGTAGAATCCTCTGTCTGTGCTCGCTTATGTCATACAAGGAAACCTTGTACAAAATTTCACCTTTCCTATAGACCTAGTATAGACCTTAATAATAGGTTTCTCCATACAAACTTTGGACCCCCGTTTCATCTCTTTAGGGGGTGTATTTTGCAAAACCCTCTCTTAGTGTTTACCTACGTCATAAAAGGAAACCTGATAAAAAATTTCACGCTTCTGTTCCCAGTAGTTTAGGCTGTGCGTTGAAATGTCAGTCAGTTTCTCCTTTTATATATATAGATATTTAATTTATTTTTAGAGAGAAGACATACCTACATTGTCTCTATGGAAAAACCAAAAGTAGTTGGAACTCGTATGGTACAAAAGTAGGTATATGACTTGTTTTTGTATGTCCACGCGGGGCCCGATAGCATAGCTTCTCATGCTACGTAGTTAATCGGCACTGATCACTATTATAAGTAAGCGCACTATAGAACGTTGAGTGAAAGTACTGGGTATTATAATAATCACTATTATGTACCTACTTAACTGTAATTAATACTATTCAAGTGCTGCAACACTTAGAGATAATCCTAGTTTTAGGTTCTTAGGATGTAGACATCCGCTAAGAACAGATTTTACGAAACTCGGGTAGAGGTTCTATCTAAGGGGGTAAAGCAGGGTTGGAAGTTTGTATTTGTAATTCGGGCTGGTGTCCGCAACTCAACAAAGGTTGGATAAATGCGTCATTCGATCCACCCCAGCTCCTCCAGGAAGGCCAGCAGCGCCTTGGTGTTATTGACCATTTCGCGGAGGTTATCTGAATTTCCGAAGTATTTTGCCCTGTATCCAGCGACAACTGGGCAGCTCAGAAGCAGATGTGCTGCTGTCTCGTCCTCCTCCATGCAGGCTCTACACAGTGGGCTGTCTGTAACTCCTATGACAGAGAGGTGCTTATTAAAGGTCCCGTGGCAAGTTGTTACGGCCGTCACTTTTCGCAACTGAGGTTTAGTCAGTCGTAGGGCCAGTTTTGAAAAGCGGCCATCGATGGAGAGAAGTGCCTCCTTGGCCTGCCTGCACTCACTATGGTCTTCCCATAGTCTGTGATGTAGATGTCTAGTTCGTTTCCTTACCGGATTGCGTAGGTATCCGAAGGGGAGCGGCACAATGGGCTCAGGTCCTATTGCTGCCATATTCGATCCCCTTCTGGCGAGTTCGTCCGCTGCATCGTTGCCTCGGGAATCGCTGTGTCCTTTGGAAGTTTGTATGGAGAATTAATGATATTGCGAGCTTTCGCCGCTAGTTCAAGCTTTCCTCATGAATCACTCTGTCTATTAATGAAAACTACATGAAAATCCATCCTCTAGTTTTTGAATTAATCGCGTTCATACAGACAGACAGAAGCGGTGGGCTATTTTGTTAAAGAATGTGTAAGGATATTAAGCAAAATTTGGCGCGTAGTGCGATGAATCCTTGTAAATGTATCAATTATAATTTAATTGAGCACTCACGCCTTCGGTTCGTGATCGGGTGTTTGTGAAGTACCGACACCAGCTGTTTGCTTATAATATTACTTATCATTTGTGGTATCTATTTGCTATCTTGCTGGCCCCTTGCGAGGAAGCCAGAGACTTGGCCATGTTTTATGATCTTTAAGTAATGCCACTTAATATCTGCATTAACGTTCTTGATAACGAGATATCTAATGTCGAGGAAGCGTTCATTGTTATTCTTGTAAAACGTATAGCTATTAAAAACTCAACTCTCGGAAGTAAAGAAAGATTCTTTCAAAACTCTAGTCGGAAAAAAATTGGAACGAATGCGGAACTAATCATAACTGACGAACGCAAACATCCGGGGCCTTACCAATGTCAGGCGTTCGAGCGAGGAAGAGGTATGAACCTATAGCTAACCCAGAGATAAGGAACCCTAAAAAAATGGAGCTAAACAGGGTGTATAGCTCTATTTTTTAAGAATTCCGTACCTCAAAAGGAAAAAGCGGAACCCTTATAGGATCACTTTGTTGTCCGTCCAGCTGTCTGTTTGTCAAGAGCCTTTTCTCGGGAACGCGGGGAGGTATCGAGTTGAAATTAAAACCAGACTCAGGTCTGCGGTCCCTTGAAGCTATGATAAAATCAATCTTCTAAGTTAACGAAAAAAAGATACGGCCGTTTATGTAGCAAAAAATGTATATTTCGACACTCTCGAGGGAATTAAAACTCATAGGGTACTTCCCGTTGACCTAGAATCCTGAAGTTTGGCATAAAGCAAGGACTGATATAGGAATAAGTCTGAAAACAGAGAGGGGTTTAAAAAAATTTTGTGATTCGGAAAAATCTTCGAAACTCCATACGGGAATTTCGAAGATTTTTAAGCGAAGCCTGGGGCCCCGGGATGAAGGCAAAGCAGGAACGGGAGTGGTTTTTAGTCAGTAAAAGTCTGACACTATTTCCCGCTCCGCCCAAGAGCGAGATTTGTCATAAGATGATTTTCCCACCGAAAAAAAAAAAAAAAGGAATTGAACTATTTATTTATACTTACTTCCCGTTGACAAAAATTACAAATATGCCATTTATTTTTACTTGTAAATAGTCAAATGTCGGTCAGTTAAAAAAAAAAGTGAAGGTAAATTGCACTTTTCGACGATTCATTCTGACTGATTAAAAGCTAATTTATTTTAATAGTAATAATGACATTGTTTTTGAATTGCAGTTGAATTTTAATTTTAAGCAATTTATTTTATCCGCCACCATTTTGTTTATGGCGCCCCTGCAGTTTGACAGTTCGCTTCCCGCTTCGACAGGTTAATGCAATTATTTTAATGTCTGATTGGTATATATAATTATATATTGTAATTTGATTTCATTTTAATTTTATATAATTTATGATCTTTATTGTCTGTATTTTAATGATTTGATTTGTAACTAAAATTAGTCTCTGTTAGTTGAAATAAATGAAAATAATAAATAAATAACGCGTAGATGTCTATGGAGAAGAACGTGCAAGAAACTCCATGGATACTCTTTTAAATCATATTATGAGTTACATATAATATTGGTTACATATTTCTTGTTGCTCCTTTTTGTGAGCACAATGTAGATAAGTTATGAAAAAAATAATTAATAATAATTGAAATAAGTCATAACCGTATGCAAATCCGAAATATCTTAATCGTAACGTCCCTGATAGTATTGAAAGAATATTAATATAAAGTTATACAAATTAATTGAACGAGCATCTATTAAATGTGAACACAACCAACAATCCAATTTGATTACAACAGTTAATTACAGCAATTAGCAACGATACACGAAAATTATCGCGAAACTAATGTATCAACTTGTCAAACGCGCATTTTTCGCTGTGATTGGTTGAACATCTAAACGCGTAATTTTTTTTTTGGTAGGAATTCATCCAATTCCTTCTCTCGCTCTAGGGCGGTGCGAGAGGTCGTTTCAGAATTTTACTGACTAAAACCCACTCCTATGTTCCTTATTTGCCTTGCGGTCCAAGACCCTGGGTGTCCTTGTCGGAAGCTAAAAAACAGTCAATTATTATTCTTTATTTATTATTATTTTTTATTACAATAGTATAAAAGTCTCCTTGCTATAAATGATTTCTAATAAATATGATTGTTAAAATAAGGAATTCCTTCAATTTATATTATCTGATTGACAATGATCCATTAAACCGAATATATTCGGCATTTCAACCGAATGATTCGGCCGAATACGAATAGGTACCTCAAAATTCTGCCGAATACCGAATACAAAACGAATATATTCAGCGCATCTCTAATCATTAATTGTGTAGCTAGACTCATCCCAATTTATATGATGTAAACTGCTTATTATTTATTTTATCTATATTAGGCTTCCCCCAAGTGTCACCACAACGAAAGGCCCTGTGCGTCTCGCATCCGTCGGATTTACTCATCAATAGCCTGATTCACGTAAAATCAAACAAGTCAAATAATGTTGAAGTTTTATAGTCGTTCGATTGTAGTCCTATCCAAAATCGGTATTCACGTGTTCCATAATCGGGATTGGATAGAACGACATTTCAACTGACTCGAAACTAAACGATCTATCAACGACTTATTGCCGGTTACCACAGAGTACTTTGTAATATATTGCCAGTTACATAATTATGTATTCTACCAGGATAATGAAATTGACGATTGCCTTAGCTTAGAATACGTGTCAACGACTTTTCGATCGAACGACTTTAGAATCGTTGTCGTTTAAACTCGATTGATGGATGTGAATACGGTAATGGTCTAAACGACTAAGTCGCTACGATATCGTTACGGTTTTGATTACGAGAATCGGGTTGCAAGTCAACGGACGCGATCGAATCGGATCGGGTCTTAATTGCATTTAAGTAAAATTTCAGTACCCACTCAAATTATGATTGTCACTTAATTTTCTCTTCTAGAGGTTTAAAAAGGTGAGCATTATTTCTATACATTCCTGCCTAATCCTTTGAGAATTCTAAGCGTGATGGTGAGTTATGATGAAGCCACACAATTAACCCGTCGGCAGCCGCGCATATCATCACTACAGCTGATAAACACAGCAACAATGACTGATGACTGTTTGCAGAGCGAGCGCGGATAGATTAATACAGTTTCTGTTGTCCTTTCATTAAAAGTAATCATGTGATCATTGTTGATGTGTAGGCTCGTTAATTAATATTTCAATACGTACCAGGAAGAAGGAAAGAATAGAAAAGAATAATAATCGAAAACTTAAACTATGCACACATTTATACAGCCCAATAAATTAGAAAATTAATTTTATTAATGCAAACACACAAAACAACAAATATTCTTCTTCCTGCCCTCACTCCATATTACTTGGGGTCGGCGCAACACGTTTTTTTCTTCTTTCCATTCTGTCCTGTCACCCGTCAAACTATTACTAACTCCCTTTTCTTTTATATCACTCCTCACACAATCCATCCATCTTTTCTTTGGCCTCCCTCTTCCTCTCCATCCATCTACATATATACTCAGAACTGTTTTAGTAATAAGCGCTTCATCTCTCCTCTTCACATGACCGATTTCCTTTCAACTTTTCAGTCACTGGCGCCATTTGCAAACTTCCTCTAATATACCTACTCATTTAGATCACTTTATCCATTCTCGTCACACCACACATCCATCTCAACATTTTCATCTCCACTACATGCAATCTTTTTCCATCCATCTTTATCACAGCCCAACATTCTGATTTATACATTATGACAGGTTTTATCATGGACTTGTAAATTTTACCCTTCAACTTGAAGGGCATTCGTGGGTCGCAAGTTGTACTCGTGACCTGTCGCCATTTGATCCATCCTGCGTTGATCCGATGTGTTACGTCTCAGTCTATCTCACCATCCCCTTGGACGAGCGACCCGAGGTACCGAAAGTCGGAACAGATCGGTATTGGCGTTCCGGCGAGAGCTAAAGGCACAGGATTGGAAAGACCGCCGAAATCGCAGAACAAGTAGTTCGTTTTGTTTCTACTCAATTTCAGGCCAACATTTCTGTGCCACCACACCTCTAATCTGTTCTGGACCTCTAGGCTACTATCGGCAACCAGCACAATGTCATCGGCAAACAGCATACACAAGGGAGCCTCTTCCTGAATGTTCGACGTCAGAGCGTCCATTATCATCAGGAAGAGGTAAGGGCTGAGAGCCGACCCTTGATGTAAACCGACAGACACAATGAAGCTTCCAAACTTACTGTGGGAACCGTAAAAAAATAGAAAATAGTTATCATAATAGTAAGCACAGCAACACACTGTGTACTGCATCGGTATTGGTATTGGTGTGTCGAATTGTCGGTGCCTATATTATTTGCAGTAATGTAACACTTTCGAGAATAAAGGTGCAATCAAAAGGTTAGGTAAATATCACATTGTCAAAATGGGAGTTCTCATAACTGTTAATGTGAATAAGTGATGAGGAGGTCGTCAATTTATTGTAGTCACGCTATTAATCATTGTTTAATGTATTGAGCACAGATTAGCGCCGACGAATATGGGCCATTGTATGGGACATGTAAACATATCGATGACACATAGAACGTGCTATCTGTCAGGTACTATCAGTAACATAGAAATGACAGATCAATTGACCGTCCCTTCTGGCTCTTGCAATCTAACTTCGTGAAATTGTGTATTTGCTCTTTTGGTAATAGTCCTTTTTTTTTCAACATACGTATATATCTAGGAGTTGACGCTAACAGTAACTATTGGTATGTTGTACTGTGATTCGCCTACTTCTTCTAAAATATTAAACACGACACGCCTTGCCTGTGGTGAGGCTGTATGAGTTTTACCAACCACACGCTCGGTGTTCCGTGTACAAATCAACCAACGCAGGCAAAACTGTGATGAAGCTTTTTTTAATTATGGATAAGCTAGCGCTTGACCACTATCTCACCAGATAGTGGACGATGGAGCACGCTTGCCTAAAAGCAACCTATTCACTCTTGACTTAAAGACCCAAAGGTTATAGCTATCAGGAAACACAGACTCCGCAGGGAATTCTACTCCTTAGCTGTACGCATTATGAATGTGTTCCCAAAACGCTTTGTACGTACGGGTGGGATGTCCACCATGTAGCGGTGGCGGAACGCCGTACGCCTTGTGGCCAAAGTCCGTTCCATCACTGGAATCATGGAACGGACTTGGCGAAATTAAATTGTGCAATTGTACGCCCATTGTACACTTATTTTTAATATTTTTTTTCCTGTAGGACAAACATTATTAAATATGTATTTTTTTATTTATGTGGTGTACAATCATCGACATATATGTACTTGTACAATAAAGAATATAATAAATAAATAAATTATAAATAAATTCCATTGCACAATCCCCGAAATATAAACAATAGAAAACCGACAGCTTGTGCGTGTGGTAGGCCCATTTAGTGAAGATTTGTTCACATATTGGTCAGGAGTCGACTCAACAGAAGCTATATATTCCGATTTAAAATCGCGGCCGCCAGCAAAACTGTCAGGTTTTGTTTTGATTCACAAAATACCACCATTCTGGGTCTTTCACTGCTTTGTTTTTGTTTGATCAACATACGAAAACGCTAATGTCAAATACACTCGCCAAATTGAAGTGACAAAGGCCCACTGATGACCGACGACTGGTCTAGCCTTGACCGGAATCAACAATTCGTAATGTTTAGACGTCTATTAGGCTCTAAGCTTTTTCTACTTTTAATTAGCACTAGCAGCTAGCTAGTGCTGTCCTTTGCGGTTTGGCCTTTGTCTATGGTAAGATACTCCGCTTCCATGGGTCGTAGCATGACGCTTAATAGCAAGGAGGTTATGAAAATGAAATTTCTGGAATAATATTGTACCGGTTTTAAATACGGTTACTGATATGAAATTATTTTAGACTAGCTGACCCGCCGAACTTCGTACCGCCTAACAGTCAATGAATGTAGTATATCGGTTAAATAAATCTAAGCTATATGCTAAATAAAATACAAATAGCTAAGATTTGACTTTTATTTCTAGTCAAGATTATCATTTGTTTGGCCGGGCAAAACAAGCAAAAAACCTATCGTAATCTGTCATTACATATATATCCTATACATATATTATATGATATATATTATATGTATAGAATATATTTTTATTTCGGATATCTGATACTTTCGGTTGCGGTTACGGAGCTCTATCACATCCTTGTTTTATAGCCTATACTAATCGCCATGAACCTGGCTATTTCAAACAGGAAGATATATTCTAATCCAACTGGTAGTTTCAGAGATTGGCGCGTTGAAACCAACAAAAACATCTTTGCTTTATTATGTTTATAGAATAGAAGATGTATTACTTACTAAAATTATATCATTAGTATTCCGGTCCACAAGACGGTGTTTGTATTTACATTGAGCCATCAAACAATGCCGAGCTGACAGGTCGGTGAACAATCTGAGTTTAACATGCCGTAATAAAGGACAACAACTTAATAATATGTGAAGTTTATGGTAAGTAACCGCGCATAAATAATGTAAGGAGATAATAATGCCTTCTGGCGTTAATTTTGCATAATTAGCAATTGTAGATACACTTTTTGTGGTGGGAATTTTTTAAGTAACTTCTCCCATCAACACACCTACTCATATGTTCCTTCAGTTGCCCTTTGCGTTCTAGTACCACGGTTTACCCTTTCAGAAATCGACCCATGGCTGCAGTAGCTTCCCTACGGTTTTGCGGACATCTCTATGAGGCGCGCGTGGAACACTACGCGCCTTTGACGACTGGGGCGCGGTCCGGCGGGTACCGGACGGCCTACGGTGATCTGTGTTCTTTCAGTTGTTGTTTTAGTTTCAGAGCCATGGTGACGGTCTTTCGGACAATCCCGTAGCCCTGGAGCATTGAGGATAAAGTACGTTTCTTCTGGCTTTTCCCGTGTAGCCTATCCTATCTGATGTAGTGAAAAAAATTTCGTGCCACAAATTTGTAGTAACACTAATAATACTAAAATAATAATCACAATTGCTACGAAATAATAATTTACCATAATATACGGGTCGTTGTTATGAAAGTCTTTGACCTTTCTATGCACAGAACATTACTTATTTGGACTGAATATGTCGGAATAACGTTGTATTATTATGTTTCGCAAGCATTTGGTACTTGAGACCTATAAAATTATTACCGTTGCCCTAAACGCAAAGGGCAACTCAAAGAACATAGGTAGGTTGAAACTTTTCTGTGTTCTTTGAGTTCAAAACGAGACATATATCGATGATATTACGACCGGCGCCCCCTCTGTACGCGAAGCCATAGAGCTCAAAGATCAACTTATAAATTTGTTAGGTTCTGCTCTACTTGAGCTCCGAAAATGGAGTAGCAATTCACAATCTCTTCTTAAATCCTTGCTTGTAGATCATTGTCAATCACCTAAAGTTTTTTTAAGAAACCTGAAAGTATCGCGAACTGCTAGTGATTCAGCTTGGTGATCTCCCGGCTCCCAGCATCCTGTGAGTACCTGACTACTTCCAATTTATGATCCTTCAGCTTGTTCTTTGTAGGAAACTTAATAAAGCGTCCCTGGTTGGACGCAATACTCATTCATATTTTTGGTGGTATATTTGAATGATTTTTAATGAATAAATGATGACATTTCCTCTCGCTCCATCCAGAGTAGGAGAAGTTATTGGATGCGAGCATGTCCGTTCTCTCAAGCGTGCGGCCGCCTCCTTCGCTAGCATTACTGCTTCGCGGAAGGAGGCAACCGCCTGCTATTTAATAGTGATATGAATTTAATAGTGATGAATACACTATTCAAATCCTTTTACCAGTTCTTCTACTCCAGTGGCCTGTAGGTGAGACATACGCAGCAAGACTATAGAGCCTTGCGCACTCAGTACAATAATACGTTCAGGATGTTGTTGGGTCCGCCGTGGCGGTGTAGCGTCTCTGAGATATTTACTGAAGCGCGCGCTGCTGGTTTCCAGGTATTAGATACGCAAAAAAGCAGCTTCCCTGCTGGCCCGTATATGGAGCATTCTGAGCGCAATTGCTGTACGTTTTGACTGTCCTTGTGCTGTTGTGCAGGGGCACAGCTGCACAGGGACAACTGGCAGATACGAGTCAATCACAAAGGAATAATTTTTTATCATACCTTACAATTTAAAGTGTGTGTTATGTAAAAAAAATAATAGCAATGTGCCCTGCCACAACGATGGTCATTTCTTTTTCTGATAGTACCTGACATATGGCACGTTCTATGTGTCTATGTCTCATCGATATTTTTACATTTTCCATACAATGGCCCATATTCATCGGCGCTAATCTGTGCTCAATTAATTAAACAATGATTGATTGCGTAACTACAACAAATTGACGACCTCCTCCTCATCACATGGGAGCTCTATGATTTAATATTGTGAATGCACAATATTAATTATGAGAGCTCCCATTCGACAGTATGATATTTACCTAACCTATTGATTGTATGTACCTTTACTTTTGAAAGTGTAGTTACCGAGGTCTTTTTTACATAGCACTGGTAGGATGACAGCAGTACGAAAATATGTCTCTTTAAGATGAGAGAAAAAATATAGGTTGGTTGGTAAATTACATTGTATGAATTCGACAGCTGTCACCCGCACTATCCATCCTGAAAATGATATGCTAAACATGAAATCATTAAATGTTATTTTTTTTAGAACATGTAACTGAAATAATGCACTCATATACACACACCCCAATTACAAAATTAAATTATAATTTATAATAATTTTTTTGAGCACTGGAATTTTACTTAAATGCACCTAGCTATTGTTTTACTTAATTAGTTATCCTAATAGTAGAAACATAATATGGGCATCGACTAATTAACACACTACATTGGAAGCACGTCGGTATTGGTATTGGTGTGTCGTAATGTCGATGCCTATATTATTTACCACACACAAACACGCTAGTGACGCATTTAAGACATCAATCTTAGAATATTTTTTTAAATCCTAAAATACCTTTTACTTGATTATTTTTGGATAAAAAATAACCTATGTATTTTAAAAATAGCTGAAGTCGATTCAGTAACCAATAAATTCTGAACATACTAATTTCAGGATATAAGTCAAAGTCAAAGTCAAAAGTTTTTATTTCACATAGGCCTACATGGGCACTTATAAAACGTTAGAAGCTAGTGCACGGTTCCAAATTGGTCGTTTCCTATGGAGAAGAACCAGCAAGAAACTCCATGGTTACTTTTAGGGGTTAAAAAAGTGATTGTTTACAATATTTTCATATTACAGTATTAATAGACATTGTGTAAGAACAGTGTAAACCAGTAGATATTGTACTCAAAAGCAAAATAAAAATAATTATATTTAAAAAAAAGTGAGTCATAATAGGAAGTAACCTAAGAATTCGCGAAGTCCACAGTGTTCTCACATTCACATTTAAAAAAAAAAGAAGAAAATAAATAATTACAATTATCAATAAATGACATGTCAACAAAAGAAAATTACTAACGAATTTATGGTGGTTGGCGTCTAATAATAGAAAAAATATTGCAAAAGCTACACATTGTAGGAAGAAAAGAAAAAAGATAGATGCACACAATATTATGAGTTACCAGGGGGCCACATGTGCAGAAGCAGTCATTGCCAAACCAGCGTGTCTTCGACATAGTCTTTAACCTTGTAATACGCTTTTTTAGTTAGGACACGCTTAATATGGGGTTTGAACTTGCCCTCGCTAAGTTCATTAAACGCCTTTGGTAGCTTGTTATAAAAGCGTATGCTGTTTACTAAAAATGACTTGCTGGATGAAATGAATATGTGTTTATACACATATATTAAACATGTTATCGACACCCATCACGTCTGCAGTTTCAACAATTAATTTTGATGACCTTGATAATTTCTAAGAACCGTTGTTTATTCATAGACGTTACGATTACGACACTTAAGTTTTCTAATTTGTTGTGATTTTTACCTGTTTTCGAGAAATCCTTCTATGTCCTCGTAACCTAAAGCAATTTCAACTTTCTAAGTCTTATAGCTCCAGAAAAACGGGTTCGTTTTCTAGAACTATGGTAAACAAGTTTTCTAACACAATGTTGTGTCATTCGGGTGTGCGTGCAAATTGTGTTGTACAATTAGCCACCCGCTGAGACCGTCAGCCCATACTTGTGCTCTGGGAAACTGTTACATGATGTAAGACGCATTACTAGCTAGTGCTCGCGACTTCTTTTGTCTCAGACTCGTTAAAACAGCACAATACCGTTCGGTCATAATTTCAAGGAGTTTTTTTTTTTAAAGTTGCCTAAGTTACTCCTTTTATCATCAGATGCCTACCAGTTTCTTTTTTTTTTTGACAGTGACAGTCCCGTCAAAATTGTCCCAGCCGTTTCGGAGATTAGCCGGAACAAACAGATTAACAGATAAGCAATAGTTTTAAAAATTACATTTTTGATAAAGGTATCGTATACTTTTAGTAAAAAATATATGTTTTGATATTACAAACGGACATTTAATTTTTTTTACATGTATCCAACGTGGCGCCGACGACGCGACATTAAATTAAAATACTCGTAGTACTAGTCCATAGGAATATCATAAACTACCAAAAAAACCTAAAATCGAAATAAATAAAAAAAAAAAATTTTTTCAAACAAACTAAATAGCATAGAATCCTCAACAAAATAGAACACCATTTGTAAATATCGGTACACTAACCTGTGACAACAGCGCCGTGTCATGTTGTGACGTAATCTTTTGGCGCCATTATTATGAATGCTCAATAAAAATAATTACACCAAATCATAGATTTTTATTCATAAAATTATTAATCTTAATCACTATTTCATCACTTAGCACTCACTATCACTCACTTATTGTCGATATCGGATCGTCACCTGCCCTGCGTAGACTAGACGTAGGGTTGCGTTCAAAGTAATTTAAAATTCTATCGTCTACTAACACTCTTACACGCACTACCCAATTACAGGATTGAGGATCGTTTTTCCCGCATCCTCTGGACAGCTTGATCAATAATGCGCCACTTGGTGGGACAAACTTGGGTGGTCCCATACCTCTCTATAGTTAAAGCGGCGTTTTTATGGCACTCTCCATAAATTAAAATCATGTCGGAGTACTCCAAAGCTGTGTGATTGTAACGAGGCATGATAATTCCAAAATAAAACGTAATTACAATACAATATGAGAGCAGTGGTGGCCGAGTGGTAACGGCCCCGACTTACGAGTTGTAGGTCGTGGGTTCAAACCCAGCCAGGCGCATTACTTTGTGTAATTTATTTCATCACCACTGCTCTCAAAACGGTGAAGGTAAAACATCTTGAGGAAACCGGCATGTCCTAGAACCAAAAATTCAAAGACATGTGACATCCACCAACCCGCACTGGGCCCGCGTGGTGGATTACGGCCCATTCCCTCTCCTAGAGAGGAGGCCTGAGTCCCAACAGTGGGAACATTAAAAGGCCGACTATGCTATGCTATACAATACAATACTTAAAAAAAAAGTAACGTCAGTGACCTTGATTTGTCAACTATCACTTTAACTAGTTAAATTATTTGTCTTGTTTTATGGCTTTAAGGTTTTATGTTTAGGCATCGAATATGTTTTTTTTCTCAGTTGCACAGAAAGTTTTTTTTTTGTAATCGTGGACTAACACACACACCTACACACACACACACTATCGTGGATATACATCATGTAGAAAATGCTGAAAATGAATAATAATGTCCTGTAACTAAACTACTGGATATATTTGAATAATTTTTGGTATGCAGACTGGGAACATCATGAGGTATACGCCGTTTAATTTATTGTTGTATTACCGGTGCCACCCTGTAAACTAGCTTCTGCCAGCGGCTTCGCCCGCTTAAAAATTGGTTTCTCTATACAAACTCTAGACCCCCATTTCATCCTGCTAGGGAGTGAATTTTGGAAAATCCTTTCTTAGTGCTCACCTACGTCATTTCCTTTTATGACATAGGCGAGCACTAAGAGAGAATTTGGGAAAATTCAATGCTAGTGCACAATTTCACGCCTTGTCTAAGTAGTTTCGGCTGTGCGTTGATATGTCAGTCAGTTTCTTCTTATATATATAAAAATATAAATATTGTATAATAACTTACTTTTCAATTGCTAATTGTTGTAAACATCAACTACATCATGGCCATGAGCAAAGAATTTTACGATTGCGATTATACGATTACCTAATCTTAAATCTCTATCTGTGCGTGATATGTCGCGCATCAAGTGGAAATAATAAATTCCATTACAAAATCCTACTGATAACTGTTTATTGTAAATAAATACATATATTGAGTAACTGCTTTCCACCCGCCTTCAAGAGTTCGGTTGTAATTCCATCATCACTCGACGCCTATTTCAGAGCCATCCTAATCTCGTACAGGCTGACGTCCGGGATATCTTCGATATAGTGTCGCGTCAATAGCTCTTGGGTCTTTTGCTAGATACGCAGTAGGTTTAGTGGTTGACGTGTATAACTGTCCATAGAATGCCTCGATATCTTCCAGAAGCTTCGATCTGGCGGATAAGGCTCTGTGGCATTCTCTGGCTCTGATATCAGACTCTGGTTCTATATACTCAGCTTCTCACTAGGTGGGCCGATGATCTGGTGAGAGTCGCGGGAATGCGATGATTGTTAGGCGCACAGGACAGTTCGTTGGCCATGTCCAGCAGTGGATGTCTTTCGCCTGAAATGATGATGATGATTGACTGGCGAGTGGAATGTGACAATTTAACTAATAATAAATTACATATTGATGGTTGTAAACACCGAAAAATTATCAACATTGATAACAGTGATAAGGCACTCAAAAGATATATCGAAAAACGAAAATAGAATTTATTTTGTGTCATTATAAATAGTTGATGAATAATTTTGTTATCTGTGCCGGTTGGCTATAGTAATGATTAATTATGATAATTTTAAATGTCATGACGGTTACAATTTCTTATTCAGGTATGTAAGTAGTATTAATTATCGATGTAATTAATAATAATAAGTGCTCTATTATTGTTTCAGACAATTTTACAATATTTTTTTTAAATGCGTAGCAGTTTGTTAGTATTAGCATTTTTTTGTTTTCGGGGGGGAAACTTTCAAAAGGTGTCTGAACTTTTGGGAGAAAGACTAATCTTTCTCCCAAAAGTTCAGACACCTTTTCCTGCACTCCCTAAGGAGTGCAGGATTCTTACCTCACTAAAACCATCCAAGTGATCACCATCAGCACTTGGAGGAGGGCCCCGTGACCACTTAAAATACCACTCGGGAACCTGATAGACGTAGATCGTCCAACAAAAACCAAAAACCACCAATTGGGTAGTTGAAATTTTTTTTAATTGTTTGAATCATAAAAAGTAACTTTAACCAAAATCGTAAATAGAAAGAATTTTTCAAATCCGTTCAATATTAAGTGGGTTAGAAGCCCTTCAAATCTGGTGGATGAAATATGGCACATGGGAAGAGGGAAGACAATGTTTTTGGCTGATTGACGATTTGGACACCACCAAATTTATTGAAACTGTTTAGTACAGTTAGATAAAAAAAGTTTTGAAGGTGCCATTTTGGATACTGTACTATGCTGACACATAATATTGTGTCCGAATCGTCGGTCAGTCATGTTTTTTATTTCGGTAGTAAGTTAGTGTTGTGATTTTTTTTTTCCATGACACATCGGAATTCGGACCTAGCTCGTGTTAACTCACGTAGCACGATAAAAGATAATAAATGAGCCGGATGTTAATTATTTGCTATAAGGTTTAATTTCTTCTTTTTCACAGTAGTTTTTTTTCTTCAACTATAATGTAAAAATCGTTTTACTGTCCATTTAAGTACATTCATTATGATTTTTAGAGGCTCACTAGTTGGTCAAGCTGATCACGGTTTCGGGGGTAGTCGGCAATTTCCGTGATGCTTCGTGTCCAGGTGATTCGCATCTTAAGACGCTACCCGCGTCGCCTGCGAGTGTTTAGGAACCTTTCACGTTTTGTTTAATAGCGTTTTTACTTTTACACTGGTTAGAGCGGTGTTTTTGTGTTAAAAATGTATGAAAGAACTCAATTAAAATCTCATCACATCAAAAAGAAAGAATCGTGAATGGATTTTTTATATTCCACAACTATCACACAACGGCGTCTAATCCCAAGCTGCTCTGCTTAGAAGCAGAGCTTGTGTTATGGGTACTAGACAACTGATAAACATACTTGTATATTTCTAATTACATACATATAGATTACATACATATATAGATAAATTACACCCAGACGCATAACAAATCATCGTGCTCATCACACAAACATTTGTCCTGGGTGGGAATCGAACCCACGACCTCCGGCATAGCAGTCAGGGTCACTAACCACTAGACCAACAGGCCAGTCATTTATGACCAATTGTACAATGATTCCCATAAAGTGATTATCAGTGTCCAATGAAAATTTCTCGTAATGGGCAGTGGACAACAGCAAACTCCACGAGTATGAACCATCATGTCAAATACCAATATCTAACCCTGATACCTTCATTCAGGTACTGTGATCATGAATTCATCCTGTATATATTTTATCGAGAAGTATATACAATACATATAAGAAGCCGTATAATCGGCCCTCTTTTCGAATAGTCGCCGGCTAATTGCTGACTACGAAAGTGGCCGGAGTTGGCACATCTCTATTAGGAATAAATCCTACAGTAAGTAATACACGAATAAGCTTTTTTTATGATTTCTGAGAGTACCTATTAAACTAATTGTATGCCATTTACCTGCAAAGTACCGACCGCCTACGGTCAATCGCTTAACGTTTATAACGAATGGCGCCACTATGCCACAATAAAATTCGTCATAACAACCACTTACTTTCAGCGACATTAACTTGCCTATTATATACCTATTTCGATAAAACAATGTAGTTGTCGGCTGTGATTTATATTTCTAAGTTACAAATAATTTAAAGCTGCTAAAATACCTTTATCAGATAACGTATATATTCCTCAGTATACAAAAGTAATGTACTGACGTCATAGTTTCACATTAATAAATCAGTTTCAAATAAAACTAACAAAACTAGTAGGATAAATAATCACGAGACCAAGTAGATAGGTGCCTACCATTTTTTAAAGTAGTCGGAATTATGTCGTAGCTATATCGCAGAATTGGCCGTTACACAATATGGCTAAGGTTAGGTTAGATTTGAGGTAGCCATTTCATGAAGCGGCCAACCATTATGTGAAATGGCCGACTACATCGTGAAATGGCCAATTCTACGATATGGCAACGATAATACTTACGTAATCAGATTCGTAGCGAATGGCTACGACGACGTGCTACGACTGTGCTACGAGATAGAAGAAAACTTACTCAGGCAGGTATACAAATGAGAAAGTCAATGAGCCCAGCAATTGCTGAGTTGGCGATCCTTTCCGCTCGATCACGCTCTGCGCAATTGTATTGTATTTCTGTTCACTCTCTTTTTTAACCGACTTCAAAAAAAGGAGGAGGTTATCAAATCGGTTGCTTTTTTTAAAATGTGGTTTACCTCAGAACTCCGTCGTTTATGGACCGATTTACTTTTTTTTTTCTTCTTAATGGATATGCTCTACCAGATTGGTCCCATTTTTTTTCAAAATTCAATTCTGATGATGGGATCCATGAGGAATCGAGGGAAGTCCTCAAATATTATAGGCAACCATATGATGATTTTAGTATTTTCATCGAGAACTTAAGCATTTACAGTCACAAAGTAACATTTGATGAAGTGGAACTAACGAAGAAGACCAGAAATAGCCATCTGAACTTCATACTCACATAGATATCACAATGAAGATAGTTAAGCGACAATGAAAATACAAATAAATGAATGGTTCGGAATAGTTACGTTATGTTGGTATCATCGAACTGACCTGATGATAATGGAGCCGGAAGACAGGCACCAGAACCCTGTAATTAATCGATGTATCCTAGCCGTGTTTGGGCTTATTAGAGTTGTCATGAGATACACTTTGGCTAAAAGGTACTATCGAACTGATCCGATGATGGAGCCGGAAGGTGGAAGGTAGAAACAGGAACTTGAAAATAAAACAATATACTCGTAACCTAGCAGTGTTTGGGTTAATTTGGAATTGTCATGAGAAATAGGCACTCTGGTTATAAGTGTATCGCAACAAAAAAGTGTGTCAAAAAAATAAAAAAACTTTTTACATAGAAAATATAACCGACCACTGAAAAAAAAACCAAAATAACTATAATTTCGGAAGTCGGTGTTAAATAAGAAACAAACAATACCGAGAAACAACGACTTCTGAAATTAAATTTATTTTGATACTTTTAGTGTTTTGTTTTTAGTAAAGTTGTTTTTTTTTTTTGTAAAAAGATTTTTATATTATTTTTATTGTTGCCGCTATTTATTATATATGCGTCGAATATATTATATTCTATTCTAATCTATTTTACGACAGTTGTGTATATTCGTCTAAATTATAAACCACTAGTTCCTGCCCGCGGCTTCGCTCGCGTGAAAATAGCTTTCTCCATACAAACTTTAGGACCCCCGTTTCATCCCCTTAGGGTGTGAATTATCGAAAATCCTTTCTTAGTGCTCGCCTACATCTTAAAAGGAAACTTCGTGCAAAATTTCACGCTCCTATTCCCAGTAGTTTTGGCTGTGCGTTGATATTTCAGTCAGTCAGTTTCTCCTTTTATATAATTTATCTATATATTATATAGATTTGGAAAACCAACTTCTACGAGTGGTTTCGCCCGTATGATAAAAAGAAATTATTCCAAGATTGGGTAGTAGAAGATTTAGGTCTAATGTAGTCATCATTGAAACAAACGCCAATTTTGAGGACCTTGAGAAAAGTAATAAAATTTTGGTAAAAACGGTAAATTAAGTGCTTTGAGCACCCACGGTTGATTGGTAGAAAAAGCATTAATTTCGGTATTAAACGTCTGTGTTACATGAAGATTAAATAAATAAATACATACACTGTGTATGACTAATATGCCTTGAAAGTTCCTGGTCCATTTAGAATTCCCGAAATCTTACTATTAATTATTCTTATAAAGAAAATAAGAATAATTAATAGTAAAATTTCCTTAAAATTGTACACAAATTATACAATGAATGAACAATAGAACAGGTGATGTACACAGGTTTTTTTTTTCGGTTGGAAAATTATCCAATGATATCCACCGCTATTGGGCGGAGCGGGAGATAGTGTCAGACTTTTACTGACTAAAAACCCACTCCTGTTCCTTCATTGCCATCGTCTCAGGGCCCCGGGTTTCACTTTCTCACTACCCGTGGCCCCAGTAGGCTTCGACACTGCTGGGCCCCTACGGTTTGCTGACATCTCCCTGAGGCACGCGTCGAACATTACGCGCCGTCGACGACTTGGGCTCGGTCCGTACGGTTACCGGACGGTCGGACAGCTACCTATTGCTCGCCGTCCGCAAGCCCGCGCCTACGGTGGCCGGAAATCAGGATCGGAATCGGCTGGGGCGTAAGGACCGATGGCTTACGAATTATATTTTTTTTTTTAAGATGGGAAATCATGTAATGACTTCTCCTGCTCTAAGATGAAGCGAGAGGGCGTGTCAGACTTTTACTAACTAAAACCACACCTGTTCTTTCAGTGATGTGGACTCGTGGTCCTAGAACAAGGACCACGAGTCCACGTCACAAAAAGAATGTAATTCATACACGAAGATAGCTTTTTCCATTCATTTAGTGTCATCTTCAGGGGTGCGTTAGGTGATTAGGAAAATTGCGTGTTTTTTTCCGACAGACGTCTTGATAATAAACTAATGAGACAGTCAAATAATTGACATTAAGTACGAGGGGTCTGTTCACGACTTTATCAAGGCCATGTTAAAGTTGTGGCTTGGGGCTTGCCTAATGTATTTGAGGTTTTAGAGAAAAGAGTTTTATGAATATGGTGCCTGAAAAGAGCTGTTACAAATGACGACACAAGAAAAGGGTGCACCTAAGGTTTAGCTTAGAGTTTTCAACTTTACAGACAAGGTAATTTTTTAATCTACATTTGTGGAATTCTTGTACGAATACAGGTACCTGACTGTCCACAAGAGATGCCGAGGAAAGCAAGGCGTCAGGAGCCGCAAGGCCGGACGACGAGCAATGGGTAATTTGCCGTCAGCCCGTCCGGTAATAACCGAGCCCGAGTCCACGCTCCTCTCAAATAGAAGTCAGCAAAACCGTTGGGGCCCAGTAGGCCAATTGCCCGCTAGGGCCACGAGGCCATTTCTGAAAAAAAAAAAAACCAGTGGGCCTAGAACGCAAAAGGCAACTGAAGGACGCACACGTAGGTTTTAGTTAGTAAAAGTCTGACACGCCCTCTCACACCACCCTAGAGCGCTAGAAGTATTTTAAAGAAAGAAAACCAGTTTATTTACGCGAAATGACGCAATCTTAAAACTAGCTAACAAACATGTTCAATAGATAGGGAAGATATGCGTCATTTGGATGATTTCACAACGCAAAAAAAAAAAAAATTGTTAGGAGAAAGCTCGGACTGGTTGTCTACGATGATCAGCGAAAAAGTGCGTCCGGCAGTAAAAACGCGTTTATCTTTATATATATATATATAAAAGGAGAAACTGACTGACACATCAACGCACAGTCGAAACTGCTAGGACTAGGAGCGTGAAATTTTGCACAAAGCTTTCTTTTGTGACGTAGGCGAGCACTAAGAGAGGGTTTCCCAAAATTCACCCTGTAAGAGGATGAAACAGAGATCCAAAGTTTGTAATAAGAAATCTATTTTCACGCGGGCGAAGCCGCTGGCAGAAGCTAGTTCAGACATAATCATAAAACAGTACCGTCTGCACAATAAATTAACGTAAATACGTTCATTTGATGCGCATGGATATTTTATTATCATAAGGTTGCTTGTTTTGCTGGCTGTAGATGATTACGTTATTATTGAGGCACAGTTAATTTCAATAAAAGTTTTATTAGGCTGAATATTTCAAGCGCTGATCCAGCTTTCAAAAATGATTACGAGTCGGAATATGAACTCGATTTTGAACGATATAGTGCGTTTGGAACAAAGGTCGTGGCCCTGACCAAGATTTTGTAATGTTATAGTATAGTTCCACGTAAGAAAACCGTGGGGAGAACACTAGTAAATTAAGGCGATACTAAAAGCCAACGACCTTGAGCAAGAGGAGCTAGCGTCATTCCCCGCGCATCAAAATTATTTGAATAATAATATGTCCTTTATTTATTAAACACAATATGAATAAAAGCCGTACAACAAAAGATTGGTAATTAAATTATCTTTTAATTTGTCAAAGTTTCATAATAATACACCCAATGGTTTTTGCCTGATCTTTGTTTTTGTCTGTGTTAGACATAACTTTGAAAATAAATCACACCAAGTTTTATAGAAAAAAAAATATATATATATATCAAATTATTAGGCAAATAGTCTAATATTTTTCAAAACATACGGACTAGCTGTTTAGACGTGATATTGGATTTGAAATCATCAAAAAGCTGAGGTGAAAGTGACTCTTTTTAGAGCTTACTGCACTACACTATACACGTGCAGCCTGTGGACCGACTATACGCAAAAATCGTACAGCGCCCTTCGTGTTCAATTCAATAACGCGTTCAGGATGATGTTGGGGCTCCCCCGATATTGCAGTGCATCGACGATGTTTGCGGAAGCGCGCGTGGATTGTTTTCATACATTAATGCGCAAGAGAGCCACGTCGTTGGTACATCGAGTGCGGGGGAGCGCTAACAGTATGCTGGCCACGCTTGCAGAGAGACTAGATTGTGGCATTATAATGCACTGTTGTTTGCGGCACGTGACAGGACTGTGACGTAATAAGCAATTTATTGTGATTTGAATTTAATTTTATTATTTAATTTTAACTTTATTATTTAATTTTGATTTTATTATAATTTGAATGTTTATTTTATTATGTATTTAATTTTGACTTTATTATTTAATTTTGATTTTATTATAATTTGAATTTAATTTTGACTTTATTATTTAATTTTGATTTTATTATTTGATTTTGATTTTATTATTTAATTTTTTATTGATTAAATTTAAATATTTACAATTTTATTTTATATTTTATATAAATAATTTCAATTTAATTTAATTATTTGCATTGCACAATATTTGCTTTTAGCTGTACAAACTGATTTTAATTGTGACTGTTTTGCGTACTATTTTTTTTTTATATTGTATATGAGTCAATGTTACTTGAAATAAATAAATTATTATATTATAAAAATCATATATCTGCCCCTTAATCTGCCCTTTTTGTAACTGATATTTTTTTATTTTTATTGATATAAACCAGTGCTTGACTGCGATCCCACCTGATGGTAAGCAGTGATGCAATAATTGATGGTGAGGCGCACTAGTTTATTAAAAGCCTATTCACTCTAGCCTTGAAGACACCTAAATCATAGATGGACGGGAAGACCGCAGCAGGCAAATTGTTCCAGTCCTTCTATGTACCTACGCGGTATAAACGACGAAGCGAAACGCTTAGTCCGGACCGTTGAAGTTTCAACAAACTGTGAAGTGTAACATGATTTAAAAGAGTGTCCATGGAATTTCTTGCACGTTGTTCTGTTCTCCATAGAGATAGAATCTACGCTTTGGAACGTGCAGCTTAGCTTCTCAATTATTTTTTTTTACTGACCGACATTTTGACAGTTTACAAGTGCCTGTTATTGGTCTATTTGAAATAAAGTTCTTGATTTCTGATTTCTGATAAGTGAGTTTTTTTTTTAAATTTTCTTACTTTCGGAAGTCGGTGTTACATAACAAACAATCAATACCAAAAACACCGACTTTCGAAATTAAAGTCATTTTGATTGTTTTAGTGTTTTTTTTTTTTGTATTGAAGCCGGTTATTTTTTTTATAGAAAGTTTTTTATTTAAATCGCTGACTAGGTAGATGAGCGTGGAACATATTATTGTTTGTTCATGGTAATAGAAAAATCCACCCTAGAGCGGGAGAAGTCATTGGGTGATTTCCCGGATCAAAGAAAAAGCCCTAGTAGGGATCAGCCTTGGCAGGAATCAACCTTGGCGGGCCTTGTCAGTTACGAAATAATAGATCAACGTAGGTACCTACCCAACAAACCGCGGGCTTGCGGAAGGTGAGCAATGGGTGGCTCGCCGTCCAACCGTCCGGTAACCGTCCGGACCGAGCCCAAGTCGTCGACGACGCGTACTGTTCCACGCGCGCCTCAGGGAGATGACAGCAAATTGTAGGGGCCCAGCAGGGTCGAAGCCTACTGGGGCCACGGGTAGTGTGAAAGTGAAACCCGGGGCCCTGGGAAGAAGGCAAAGAAGGAACAGGAGTGGGATTTTAGTCAGTAAAAGTCTGACGCTATCTCTGGATTTGTCATAACATGATATTCCCACCCAATAAAAAAAATATAATAAAAAAACCTACTTATCAAACATTAAAATAACCTAGACGTCTTTTTTAAAACTATAGTCGAATCTTTGATTTTACAAATGGCGGACCATGACGGAAGTACTTAAAATAATAAATATTAATGTACATATTGTTTAGTCTCATTTGTTTGACTAGTCTTGGAGACGGATGCTATATTTATGCAAATTATCAAGACGCGTATTAATCAATTTGTTTAATAACGCAATCTGTTGTCTGAACACAAATATAGTATCATTATGGTAATTCGCTAATGCGTTTTGTGGTCGAATCAATTTCAGGCTGTTTGCTTCATCATTAGACGAAAATGCTTTGGCACAAATAAACAGCCTTGTAATAATATTTAATTTTAATAATTATTAACAAGAAATAGAACTTTACAAACTATAATATTTAATTCTAATATTTTTGCAGTATTTGGCAAATCGCCTATCGGTATCGAGTCAGCCTTCTCGGCAAGTTTCGCTGAAGTAGTCAATATTATAATAAATTCTGACACATAATGGAGGAGTGGCAGGCAGTCGCCTCCTTCTTCGAAGCAGTAATGCTAGCAAATGAGGCGGCCGCACGCCGATTTCCAGCCACCGTAGGCGCGGGCTTGCTGACGGCGATCAATAGGTAGCTCATCGTCCGACCGTCCGGACCGAGCCCTAGTCGTCGACGGCGTGTAGTGTTCCACGCGCGCCTCACAAAGATGTCAGTAAATCGTAGGGGCCCAGCAGGGTCGAAACCTACAGGGGCCATGGGTTGTGCAAAAGTGAACCCCGGGGCCCTGGAACGAAGGCAAAGAAGGAACAGGAGTGGTTTTAGTCAGTAAAAGTCTGACACGCCCTCCCGCTCAGCCCAAGGGAGGGAGATGTCATTAGATGATTTCCCACCTAAACAAAAATTTAATAAAAAAAGAAAAGAATCAATTTACAAATAATTAAAACAGCCACAAAAATTTTGACTTTAAACCACTCTCCTGTAAAGTTTACTCAATGTCGCTTAGTAATTTTTGACTTTCAAGCGTCGATATGCAACAGCCCTAATTTGACTACTGGACAGTTGCCCGGACCAGACGTAATATCCGTCTGGTCGGAAGATACCCCCTCTTCAATGGAGGTTTGCGGGGCTTTACACCCTGTACTATCATACCTCTAAACGGTTGATCCGACGTGGGATTTTTTTATCGTCTTTTTACTAAACAGGTTTATTTGTAAATTCATTGAAGATCATCTAAGCGAGTTAACAATAAGTAGATTACCTTCATAATTAATTTTATTTTAATCTAAATGTCTGTTGTTTGTTACTAAGCGGTTCTCATAACAAATACATTTCTGTCTTAACAAATAAAGGAATACTAATCTCATTAGAATGTATTATGCATTATCTTGTTTGTTAAATATAAAGACTAAGATAATCGAGGTTATTTTTAGCGTGTTGAATTGTTTTAATAGCAGATTTTGCAAAGAAACAAAGAGTTTATGACATACTTAACTGACATAATTTTAATCTTTACTGCGATATTTAGGTAGGTACTTAAAGTTGCATCAAGAGATAGAACGCAATGCAACAGAAGGAAAATAGGTTATATAAGTTATAATAGTTGGTGCAACTCAATCTTAGCGTATGGCATTTATTAGGCAGGACTCACAATATTGCTCGCAAAACAGATGTTCGATGTAGCCGAAAGGTTTTGGAGTAAGTGGCGACCACGTACTGGGAAACGCAGCGTCGGAAGGCCTCCCACAAGGTAAACCGACGATTTGGGCCTCAAGTCTACTATTACAATAGTGTCAGAATGATCTACCATTGATTTCATAATTGTTGATTTTGACAAGTTTGGTAATCTACTGATATAATGGCGTCAATATGACTTTTCAATGCTCAACCACTGACACGTCATTGAAAGAAGTGGCATAAAATGGTAATCTCGTACATAATGGCAAATGAATGTTTGTCGTATGCGGAAAACTGCTAAAATTTTGAAAGTTCCTTAGATTTGCAACCTACCATTAGAACGAGACAGGTCGATATTGTCATTCTACCACAAGATCATTGACCGATCAATGGTCGACCATTATGAATTATCAGATTACGAACTTTTAGCAAAATGACAATGGGTTCGGGTTGGAATGACGAATTTATAAAAATAGCAGACTTGGGCTCCCCAAACCTATGTCCAGCAGTAGACCTCTTTCAGCTGAAATAATGATGATAATGATGACCCGAGCTAGTGGTCTGTATATTTGTAAAGACATAAGGAACTAAATATAGAAACCTTAAGGCCATAGGTATTAGGTACTCGAATTTATATCTAAATCAAACTCAAGCAAGTTGCCTCATTCAGTCTAGAGTGCATCGTCTGTAGAACGTCAATATAATGCATCGGACAGTTGAAGGTATCCAGGCTAGTTTAAATCTCCTGTAACCAATAAAATACAGACATCTAAAAACTAACACACAAACGGGCATATTGCTCTTACATGGCTCTCACAATAAATGGTCGATAGGGCCGAAGGATTCTTTTTTTCTTCGGTGGGAAAATCATCTTATGATATCCCCCGCTCTTGGGCGGAGCGAGAGATAGTCTCGCTTCAGACTTTTACTGACAAAAACCCACTCCTGTTCCTTCATTGCCTTTCGTATCAGGGCCGAATCTTCCTTTCAGAATCAGACCCTTGGCCCCAGTAGGCTTCGACCCTGCTGGGCCCCTACAGTTGCTGACATCTCCTTGAGGCGCGCGTGAAACAGTAACTACGCGCCGTCGATGACTTGGGCTCGGTCCGGACGGTTACCGGATAGGGCCGAAGAGTTCTGGAAAGGCGATTGCGTACCGCAAGACGCAGCGTAGACAGTTTCCCACATCGTAGACTGACGCTCTGATGAGGAGCGCAGGAATCGTGTGTGCGAGACGCACAGCAGAGGTCGTTGTGGCAACATTTGGGGAAGTCTATGTACCATTATTTATTAAAATGATTTGAATTTATCTCGAAAAATGTATGTTGTGCACATCTGCTTCTATAATGTAGAAGTGTATAGATTCGAGTATAGTAATGACAGAATTTTTAACGTCATTTAAATATTTTTAAAACAAAAATACAAATCTTTTCTAATAGGTATTATTATAATTAGTATAAATTAATTCAGATTATCTTCACCATTTTCAGCTGAAAAACGTCCACTGTTGGACATATGCCTCCCCCAAGTGTCGCCACAATGAACGATCCTGTGCGTCTTGCATCCATCGGATTCCCGCAACCCTTACCAGGTCATCGGTTCACCTTGAAGGAGGCCTTCCATCGCCGTCAACAACTTCCAAGGCCGGAGGCCGTCAATATACTTAAATTGTATTTTTATCACAAATGAGGCCGTCAATATACTTAAATTGTATTTTTATCACAGAAGTTAAAAAAGGTTGTTTTAGGGTACACTAAAACAACCTTTTTTAACTTCTGTCTAATGCTATCACGAATAACGTATAGAGTGCTACTTTATCACCCTCTAAACCAAGTTTCACTGTACCTTGTTTTTCCTAGCCGTTATAAAGTTATTTACTTACTACATTTAATTGACTTTATGGTACAATATACTTGTAGCTTTAGTGTCCACGTGTGTGAGTCCATGCGCTAGACCGCCACACCCTCAACTGTCTATTCCTGTTACCTATTTAGAAGTGTCGCAATTACTCTTCATCTTCATAATCATTATATCAACCTGGATATAGCTTATTAAATCTTACCTTTCTGTCTCTCATACTGAGTCCAGAGGCTGGCTTGCGAAGCAGTAATGCTAGCAAAGAAGGAGGCCGCACGTGCCCACGCAAGAACAATAGGTAGCTCGCCGTCCGATCGTCCAGTAACCGTCCGGACCGAGCCCACGTCGCCGACGGCGCGTAGTGTTCCACGCGCGCTTCAAGGAGATGTCAGCAACCGTAGGGGCCCAGCAGGGACGTAGCCTGGGGCCATGGGTTATGCGAAAGAGATACGGGGGCTGAAAAATGGCAAAGAAGGAACAGGGTTTTTAGTCAGTAAAAGTCTGACACTATTTCTCACTCTACCCAAGAGCGGGGATGTCATTAGATGATTTTCCCACCCGAAAAAAGAGGGGCCCTACCACGAGTCCTTAACGCGATCCATTTGCCGACCTAAACTGAACTGTTAAAGGGAAGGGAGGGAAGGGAAGGACACGCCTGACATTTTAACACGTCACGGTATAGCCCCAGAAATGTTACGGAAATAAAATTTCGGATCTGAATACGGACACGGATATCTGAATAATATTATACCGGTTTTAGATACGGTTACGGATATGAAAATATTTTTTATCCGCTAGTTTTGATTACGGATATTAGAATTTTAAAATTACCAAAATAAAATACAAATATATAGTTAGTTTTGATATTTATTTCTAGCCTAGATTATCATTTGTTTGGTCAGGTAGAACAAACAAAAACCTGTTGTAACCTGCCATTTAGACTTCGCCTTTATCCGAAACTTTTAAAGGTCTATTACACTACGCGATATTCAGCACACGATATTCAGATTCTTATTTTTTGTTCCGAGTAAGACCGGTCTAACCCTTATTATACCACGCGACATCGCCTAAGACTGTCTGAATATCGAGTAGTGTAACAGGCCCTTAATATCGGTTTCAGTTACGGATAGGGTTGCTAACCAAACTAACTAAGTATTGGGCACGTCATAATTATGGCGGTAAGTCCCCTCTTTGAGGAATGGCTGGAAAGGCAACACGGCGTCCTTACCTTCCGCATGACTTAGGTCCTCACCGGACAGAAACTTACCATAGTTCGGGAGGTTCCTGCACCGGATTCATACGGAAGAAACGCCCGGGTGCCACCATTGTGTGGACAGCCCGGAGGACACGGTGGAGCACACGGTGGAGGTGTGCCCTGCTTGGGCAGAGCAACGCCGTGTCCTCGTGGGGGCGATTGGCGGCGGCGATCTCTCGCGCCGGGCCTTGGTACAGGCCATGGTCCGGAGCGAGGAGGAGTGGCAGGCGGTCGCCTCCTTCTGCGAAGCAGTAATGCTAGCAAAGGAGGCGGCCGATCGCGTGAGGCAACGGCAACGGTCCTCACGCCCCAATCGCCGCCGGGATTCCGATCCCGATTTCCGGCCATCGTAGGCGCAGGCTTGCGGACGGCGAGCGGCTCGCCATCCGACCGTCCAGTAACCGTCCGGACCGAGCCCAAGTCGTCGACGGCGCGTGCTGTTCCACGCGCGCCTCAAGGAGATGTCAGCAACTGTAGGGGCCTAGCAGGGTCGAAGCCTACTGGGGCCAAGGGTCTGATTCTGAAAGGAAGACTCGGCCCTAGTACGAAAGGCAACGAAGGAACAGGAGTGGGTTTTTAGTCAGTAAAAGTCTGACACTATCTCCCGCCCCGCCCAAGGGCGGGGGATGTCATAAGATGATTTTCCCACCGAAAAAAAGAAAACCATACTAAGTATATAATAACGTATCTTACTTTATGTTAGGTAAATATATTTTATATTTTTGCATAAAAATAAAGTATTTGAAAATACTTTATTTTTAATCTATATTTTAATGCGTACTCGTAAAATGAAAAACTAATATGAATAATTAGTACTGAACAATTTGTCGATGCTTCTACGTTGAAATTACAAATGCGTTTCTAAAAATGTATGCTACCTAATGATAAACTGTTTGTGTGTGCTAGAAGCACATAAAACATTTATAAACAAATAAATAAATAATATTTTAGAAATACTTTTTTCGTCTCTCATATACTTAATTTTTCCGTACTAAAAAATTGTTAAGCGGCCTGTGGGTGAGTCATACCCAGCGAGCCTACAGAGCCTTGCGCACTCAGTACAATAATGCGTTCAGGATGTTGTTGGGTCTGCCGTGGCGGTGCAGCGCCTCTGGGATGTTTGCTGAAGCGCGTACTGATGGTTTCCAGGCCATCATGCGCAAAAAAGCAGCTTCCCTGCTGGCCCGTATACGGAGTAGCAACAACGGCATTCTGAAAGCAATTGCTGTGCGTTTTGACTGTCCCTTTCAAAATTATTGGGTCATGTCTTGTAAAGGTGTGGCCAGTCATAGCAAATAAAATTTGTACTAGGTTAAGTTTTCTATGGGTCGCCACCCGAAATAAAGTTATTATTATTATTATTTATTATTATTATACATTTTTTTTTTCAAAAACTGTTGGCAAGCCTAGTAACGGATACGGAGCTTTTTAACATCCTTGATGTGCACCAAACCTAATGCACTCATAAATATCCAGATTTACACCTGTGTTAAACGATAAACAAAAATTATGGCTTAATTGCTTGTTTTTAAATAAATACCATTTGTAAATCCATATCGATTGCAATCTCATACCTAATAAATACAGGAATTTTCCACTGTGCAGCAGATTTCAATTGTTGTTATCTTTAGCATAAAGTGGTTACGAGTGTTTACCGAGTGTCTTTCAAACTTGGAAAGCCAATACATTACGATATCTAGATAACCCATCAACTAACTCACCGCACTGGAACGCGGCTTTTATTATAGGACTAGCTGCGCCCCGTGGTTTCTGCCGGCGGCCGGACTGTCGTTTTGCTTTCGCTTGGTGTACTTTCTTACTTTCTTTTTCATTCTGCTCGTCTTCTATGGATAGGAGTTTACGGTCAATGGCTTTAGCTTTCAAATGCAAAGAATTTTTCAATACACTTACTCAAAAACCCGCTCTTATCCCACCGCTTTTAGGCACGCAATAGACTGTTTTCTGCACTAGTGCAGCAAAGTGTGCGTGCTCTCCCCGCCACAATGTTATTACATATATCGTATCAGGCTGGGCGCGCATCGACCTCCACGAGTCGCCGATCAACCCCTGTTTATTCATTTCTTCGTAAGTGTATTGAAAAATGTCGTTTGATACATGTGCAAATTTGTCACTGCAGCCCTCGGCTCCATAACACACTATCCTACGGCTCGTGCGAATTCCGCCTCGGTCGCAATGACAAACTTTCTGCACTTGTATCTAAATGTACTATTTCATATCGGAGTGGTAGTGCCAAGAATTTATAAAAATCAAAATCTTTAGCTTCATTATAGTTTTATTTTTTTAAATAGGCAAATCATCTTATGACTTTTCCCACTGTAGGGTATGTCAAACTTTCACTGGCTAAAACCAAACCTATGTTGCTTCAGTGGCCCTTCGCGTTCTAGCACCACGTGTTACCTTTTCAGAAGTCATCCTATGACCCTAGTAGGCATCGGCTCTGCTGGGCCCTTACGGTTTGCTGACATCTCTTTGAGGACACGGCGGTGCTGCTCCACCGCAACACCCGGGTGTTTTTTCCGCCTGAGAACCACCCGAACTCACCATGTCCGGTGAGGACCTGCGTCATACGAAATGCGAGGACACAGTGACGCCTCTCTGGACTTACCGCCACCAATGTGGCGTGAAAGAAAGAAAGAAAAACATTTTATTTGGCGGAACAAGGCGCAAATTTAGAACTAATAATTAATTATCTAATTTAGGCGCTAATTTCATTTGAAATAAGCCTTACCTTTGTGCTCTTCTGTCTGCTTTTAATTTTTTCATTTTTAAGTCTTTGTGTGTATATAAATAAATAACAAATTATAAGTATACTATGTGAAAAAATATGCGCCACATCCGTGCAAAACGGCCGTACGCTCAGCATAATGCCGTGACCACACGCAAAATGCGATGAGTCTACGGCGCTGGTTTTCAGCGTGGGCCGGTAATGGTATCGTCATAAAGACTTCGGCACGGTATTGTGTGCTAATAAATTTGTATATTAGATAAATAAAAATAAATTTTAGGGAAAGAAAAAAAAAAGAAAATCATTAAATAAATAAAGAGGAAATACGATATCATATTATGTATAAAGTGGCAACATTACGTTGCGTCTGTGCCAAAGGACGCGATTCTGTTTACAGTGTATAGTGAAGTCTATGGACGCGTGCCCAGGCTTTATTATAGTTATGATAGAAATATAGATTATAATTTATATCTATTGCGTTGATAAAAAAAATAACTCTAGTTTTGAATTTAGAAGTAACTAATAAAAGTTGCACTTGGGTTTTTGGGGGGATTTTTCCGAATGTTAGTGGCTGATGTGTCGAAATATACGTTTTTTGCAACATAAACGGCCGTATCTTTGTAGTTTGATTTTTCCATGGCTTCAAGGACCGCAGACCTAAGTATATCGTTCTAATTTCAACTCGATACCTCCACGCGTTCCCGAGATAAAGGGTCTTGAAAGACAGACAGACTGACGGACGGACAACAAGTGATCCTAGTGTTCCATTTTTTCCTTTTGAGGTACGAAACCCTAAAAAAAAGAATTAGAATATAAAAAAGTATTTCCTATTTTTATTTTAAAGATCACTATTCATATCAATAGTTCGCGTTTAAATAAACTGATATATTTTATTTATTTACTTGATACCGACATTAAAAGATATCTAATAATACTCGTACAAGTCTTCATAAATGCACGCACATTTGTTTATGATAAATTCCTACATTCAATTACTACAACCGGTTTGGTAGTAAATGCGTAATCTTTATATCATTCCTGTTTTAATTCATTATACAAAGCAATTCTAAATCTGTTTACTGGTTATTATTATTTTAGTAAGTTCCATAAAAAAATGTTTACGTGCATAGCTTTTTCCGCGAATTATGAGAAACAAAATTGTTTATAGCTAAGCTAAAATTATTTAAGTAGAAAATATTAGGCACTAACTTCGGCGAGCGGTTTCGCCCGCGTGATAGCAGAGAATAAACCCAAGGAAACATAATCCTGGAATACTTTTTATTTATTCCAATAGTAGAAGGGGGCATTACCATATCTCAAATACAACTGAGACCAGCTGAGGGTTCTTCATCAGATACTTCAGACCTTCGATTTTTGCCATCAAATGAAGCGGCCCACCAAGTTGAATATTTTATGTAAAGGCGGTATGTCGATCTCTAATAGTTTGGTTGGGCTGTTGTGTTTTCTAATCAGGGTCACCAGGTACTCCAGATCTTCGATTATCCTAGTTTTTATAGTTTTCCCTTTATGTGGCCATTAAACCCTAACTCTGTACCAAATTTCAGCTCTCTGAGTTTATGGGAAGTACTAGATCTATTCTGATGATCATGAGTGAGTGAGTGTCATAAATGCGAAACTTTGCTTTTGCTTAACTTCGGAACTAAATGACCTACAGACTTGAAATTTTAGATTTTAAGTATGTATAGCTTACTGGATGACGAAAATTTTTGCGTTCTGGTCTTATCCAGAGGTTCTCAAATAGGGGCCTGAAAATGCGGCGAAATGGTTCCAGTAAAGGATGGTACGGCAGTGTTTGCTTCGCGCTCGGCTTGGCGGGGGCACTGCCGTGCCCCCCGATTTAAGTATAAGATGTTTTGGAATTTGGAATAGCACCTACAATAATTATACACAGTAGTTGGAACATATTAATTTGTGCACCTCTATCCAGTCGAGTTTGCATGAAGTCAGCAAGCTACCTGGTATAATCATCATATATAACTCATCCTCCCTATATGGGTTGAACGAGAGAGTGTCAGACTTTTACTGACTAAATTCACCTTTTTTTGGTAGGAAAATCATCCATCTCGCGCTCTTGGGCGGGGCGGAAGGGTGTGTCAGACTTTTACTGACTAAAAACCCACTCCTGTGGGTCTTTGCCTTCGTCCCAGGGCACCGGGTTACATTTTCGCACAACCCATGGCTCCAATATAGACTAAAATTCATCTGGGTTGCCCTTCGCGTTTCAAGGCCCCGGTAACTCTATAGAACGATTCCGCAGCTATTTTAATAGTTTTTTCGTTTAACTAGCTCCCCGTGAATCTTGCTGACATCTCTTTGAGCTGCTTGTGGAATACGACGTGCTATCGACCCGGGCTGGACCTTACCGGACGGCGATCTACCCATTGCTCGCCGTCCACAAGCCCGCACCTACGGTGGCAATCGCCTTACGTTTCTCATCGCCCAGGGAATTCCGTAGCCTTGGCAAGCATCGGCCCTGGCAGGCCCCGTCAGCTCATTCAATTACTTACCTGCATCTAAAAAGCTGTTAGTGCTAATAAAACGACAAAGTATCGTGTTAGCTGTCAATAACTATTAGCTTTTTTTTATTAATTCAATTAAAATTTATTGTCAACAGCTTGCCACTGCCACGTGTTTCAATTTTCTTGATTGTATGCTTTGTTACGCGACCATAAATAAATATTGATAACTGTAGGTTGCACTAAGTAGTCACTAATCAACGCTTAATTAGCTTAAGTATTCTATTAAAGTCACCCTGACCTTCAGACTTACTTACGTGAAAATTTCTCCAAGCTTTGTTTTGTAGCCTTGATAACAAAATTCTGTTTTGCGGTTAATTTGTGGAAGCTTCCCGATGGTTTTCTTTTTCAGTATTTGAAATATTAGGGTTTCAATAAATGTGAAGTATATTTAATGTATATATTCTTATATTCTTTAGTGTAAGTAGGTATCAGAGTTGTTACGGATGCAAAAATTTCGACATCCGCAAATATGAATGCGAATTACCGGATTATTTTTGAATAAGTATTTCAATTTTAAGTATGGTGGACAGCGCATCAAGTTATCACAAACTTTCAAAGCTAAATCGAAATTAAACTCAGCGTTTGACATGTAGTAGAAAATTTTTACTCGTGTTTTCGTACAATCGAAATTCCTCTAGGTGCATTGATTGCAGGTGATTTTTCATAGAAGTAGTAGTACGTCACTTCCGCGAGTAACTTTTCAGAATACATGAGCATACAAACATAGTCAGAGCACAGTAAGTACATTGCAATTTCATAAATTCCGGTATCTAATCGTTATGTTTATGAGTCCGGGATTTTAGAAGAGGTATTATCAACTCTATGTTACAATGCGTTCCAAATAAGAATAGGATCGATTGCCATGTTGTGACGTCACGTCATACTGTCAAATCGAAGAATTATTATGGTGAGCAAAACAAGAAATTTTTAAAATTTAATTTATTTATGAACTGTAAACGAAAATAGTTTAATCAGAATCTGCGTATGACTATGATGAGAGCTTAGACTATGTGATATTTTCGATTAATTTACTACGATACCGTAAAACCGTACAACTTTGTCCAGATTTCTTGCGATTTTATATACCGTACTGTACATTTTAAATAATAATGTTACTTTTAATTAGTGATTGTGTTTCGATTAATTTACTACGAATTGTTTACTTAAGAGTGCATCGTAAAGATTGACAGGAAGATAACATAGAGTAGAGACTGATAGCAGACGCGTGTGTAGATGTCACGCGCGGGTGTCAGGGCATTGCACTTGCAACTTTGTATACTGTTTAGTTTAATGTATATAAGCTATCTACACATGGTTCTGTTTTTGGGAAGGTTATTTATCGACTTCAAATTCAGAAAATAACGAACATAAAATAATAGACCTGAAATGTTTTTTTTTAGAATATGTCGCGTTCGACCTCTATTTTTCGATGATGTGTTCAACGATAGAGCTCGTTTGCCTAGAAGTAACCTATTCACTGTAGCTATAAGGAAACACGGATTCCAGGAGGGAATTCAATTCCTGTTATCGTAAAAACAAAGTGACAAACGGGGGTTGAATGTTTTCTTTAACAACCAATCCCATTGCAAGTTTCTTGCGAACACCTCTAACCGCGATGTTAACGTCGCGTGTGCTCAACGTTGGCGCTGCGCAGACGTTGGAGAAACCGCTCCAACGCTCGTAAAACGCCAGTGGGATAGCGGCCTAAGTCTTTTTGGGCACACTTCCAGTCGACAGCGATGCGGGGGGATCTTTGACGCCATATTTTATTTAAGATATTTGGTTAGGGAGTTTTGAACATGGGGCAGACTGGAGTTGAGCTACCCTCCGCACGGCAGCACAGCCTGCTCGACTCCGTTCTGTCCGGCTCAGGGCCGCGTGTTCATATGTTTTGTTGTCCGCTCTACTTAGACTACTTCCATTTGGAAACACATTCATAGCGTACTTCCTGCTAAGGAGTGAAATTCCCTGCCAGAGTCTGGTTTCTTCAGGTTTCTTCTAGGCAAGCGTGCTCCATTGCCGACCACATAGTCGCTTTCCATCAGGTAAGATAATGTTGACCACTATCTCACCTGATAGAAAGCGCGAGCCTACCAAAAATAAAAAAAAAGATTTCGAACTCTGTGATTAGCTAATCACGGTCCACTCCCCTCTACTCCGCCTCAGTGGAAACACTTTTACAATATTGTCCAAGCTCTAACTTTTCAAGGGCTCCACAATAAGTAGGTTAACGTACAATTGATATTTCCTTCAGGCAACCTTTACAACAGTTTATAACTACGTTGTAGCATATAATTGTGTACTTAAACCCGATGTTACTCGTGATCGCATGTTGACAGTGTTGTTTAGACCTCCGTGATCGTTTCATTACCTACAGTTACAAATTGTGGCGTACGATAAGTAGATACTTACATGTATACCTGAGAATGGAAAAATGCTGTAGGTACCTACGAGTACCTTAGATTTTCCTCGTTTTGGTACTGTTAAATCTATTGATTGATCTAATAAAAAGGCTCAACTGTAAAATCCCGCCCTTGGACGGAGCGGGAGATAGTGTCAAACTTTTACTGACTAAAACCCACCCCTGTTCCTTCGTTGCCTCTTTCGTATCAGGACCGAGTCTTCCTTTCAGAATCAGACCCTGTCCCCAGTAGGCTTTGACCCTGCTGGGCCCCTACAGTTGCTGACATCTCCTTGAGGCGCGCGTGGAACAGTACGCGCCGTCGACGACTTGCTTGAAAATACCAAAATCACTATATGGTTGTTGGTTGGTTGGTTGGTTGGTTGGTTGGTTGTTGTATGGTTGGTGGTTGCCTATAATTTTTTAGGAGTTCCCTCGATTCTTCATGGATCCCATCATCAGAACTCGATTTTGAAAAAAAATGGTACCATGGTAATCAGGAAGTATATAATATTAGGGAAACAAAAAATTTGCAAATCGGTCCATAAACGACGGAGTTCTGGGGTAACAAACATTATAAAAAATACAGCCGAATTGATAACCTCCTCCTTTTTTTGAAGTCGGTTAAAATACGGGATAGCTTCTTTGAACGTTGTTACGGATAGTCAGAGGTCAGAAAAAAGGCATTAAGTCCGCCTTTGTACAGTGTTTATTACTAGTGCATAAAGTTTTAATAAATAAATAAAAAGGTTAGGTAGACAAGACAAATTTAGCGGAGGATTCATGCAGAACGTCATGTTTTAACTTCTGCTCTGGGTGGAGCGAGAGCAGATGCTCTTTACGATCCAAGGCACGTTGGCACAGTGGTTGAGCGATTGACTGCTACGTTGCGCGTTGTGGGTTCGATTCCCGCACGAAACAAATATTTATATGACCTACAAATTAGTGTTGTGATCTGTGTATGTGAGTTTACATGTATTTGAACGTACCCACGATACAGGAGTCATTCCTAAAGAGAAGCAAAGTTTTTAAAAAAAATGTTATGCAACAATGCAAATTATATTTTGACGATTTCGAGCGAACGGTGTGAAAATATGTAAATATTATGTGTCTATAATTAGGACTGACTAATTCTGTTAATATTGTGTTATTAATACACCGATAGCTCTTGAACAGAGCCGCTATCGTGTAGATAGATATAGACAACCACATTGCAGATTTAATCATTCAAACGATCAACAATCTACACACATAGTTAATTAATTGGAATAGCATAAAGTTCTCTCTCGGATCTAATTCATCATCATCATCATTACAGCCGAAAGACGTCCACTGTTGGACATCGCCACAATGAACGGTCCTGTGCGTCTCGCATCCATCGGTCGGCTTTCCAATGCTGCGTCTTCCTGTACGCGGTTGCCACTCCAGAACCTTTCGGCCCCAACGGCCATCTGTTCTACGAGCAATGTGCCCTGCCCATTGCCACTAATAGAGATCTATAAGAAGCCTATTAAGGTTAATTACTGTCTAAATCAATTATCTCCTAAATCCAAATACTTTTTGCGAGGAAATCCTTTCCTAGCCAGGATGGGCTGCGTTAATTTTCGGGAAAGAAAGAAAATACCGACCATTGATCCATCAAATTTCCCAAGTAAAATACATGCTTTAAGAAGACGAATGAGCCGGGCGTTGTCAAAAAGACGTTCTCGTAATACAGCGGTAATCCTATACTGTAACAACAGTTTGCTGTACCAACAGGCCACACAGTCGGCTTGCTTGCGCAGCGATCATACTAATGATAAGATAAGACATGGACTGATAAGCGAATCTTCCTAAATATGAATGACATGATAATTAGACATATAGGTACTTGACTGGCCTGTTGGTCTAATAGTTAGTGGCCCTGACTCCTATGCCGGAGGTCGTGGGTTCGATTCCTACCTAGGACAAATGTTTGTGCGATGAGCACGATCATTTGTTCTGTGTCTGGGTGTAATTTATCTATATATGTATGTATTTAGAAATATATAAGTATGTTTATCAGCTGTCTAGTACTCTCTGCTTGAATTGTAGTAAGCTCTGCTAGTAAGCTGCTAGTAAGCTCTGCTTAAATTGGGACTAGACGGCGTTGTGTGATAGTTGTGAATTATTATATTGTATTATATAGAAGCTGAGTTTAACTCCCATTGAAGGAATTTAGGATCCAATATGGGGTCAAATAGAATTCAGGTATTCAGCCATATCCGGTTAGATTGAAAGCTGGCCAAGCTAGTAAGGAAAATTTTACGGATATGAGATTGGTCAAATAGCAGTAATTTGCAAGAAAGTCGCATCACTGCCTTCTGCGAAGCAGTAATGTTAGCAAAGGAGGCGGCCGCACGTGCACGCGCGAGGGAGCGGCCCACACGCCCCAGCCGCCGGGATCCCGATCCCGATTTCCGGCCACCGTAGGCGCGGGTTTGCGGACGGCGTGCAATGGGTAGCTCGCTGTCCAACCATCCGGTAACCGTCCGGACCGAGCCCAAGTCGTCGACGACGCGTATTGTTCCACGCGTGCCTCAAGGAGATGTCAGCAAACCATAGGGGCCTAGCAGGGTCGAAACCTACTGGGGCCAAGGGTCTGCTTTTGAAAGGAAGACTCGGCCCTGGTATGAAAGGCAAAGAAGGAATAGTACGCAGTACGTAAGGAGTGGATTTTTAGTCGGTAAAAGTCTGACACACCCCCTCGCTCCGCCCAAGAGCCCCCGCTCTTGAAATCCCCCGATTTCATTGTATGATTTTCCCACCGAAAAAAAAAAACCTTTGAGGGAAAAGAAAACTATCGATTTAAGAAGAAGAAGATCCAGACACCATTGCACTGCGTGGTTATATTGAGAGCATTTTTGAGTAATGCGTCAATAAGTAATCCGACCTGAGTCTGAGTGCGTCATATTATTAACCCAGTGCTAAATGCAACGTGCTAATTCTGTCAACATTGTTTTAAGGATGACCCACAAACCTACTTAGGTGAGCTTTGATCTTTGCACTGCGGCTGATGTGTGGAGTATCGTATGTCGTTCGTAATAACATTTAGTTTGGGAGGATATAAAGTGCTCTTTCAATTCGTACAGTTAAAGATAGAGTCTATTGGCGGGTATAGACGGCTGTAACGTAACATGCAATGTAACACGCAATTAAAAAATTTGCCGTCCACATTGTCCAAATTTCGCATGGAATGTAACAGATTTCCCATACGCTTTGTGCGCGAACAGAGTTGTGAGTAGGTACAGATGTACTATACATACTCACAACTCTGTTCACGCGACGCGATTTCGTACAACATACTTTTTTTAGTCGGAAATTTTGCGATTTTGTACTGTGGGATAATTTTTTGTTAGTGGTTTTCTGGTGGTTTTAAAAGTCGACTCTAGTAGTAAGTTAGTGTAACTGTTGGCAACACTGGACGTCTCAAAACAGTCTTGTCACAGACAAGTCTGCGATGTCGTAGACAATTCTGTCTAAGACAGTCTTGTCTCAAGTGTGCGCAGGCCCTTATGAAAGGCTCCTTTCATGTTACCTTGCATGTTACGTTACAGCAATCTGTACCCGACTTATGACTATCCTATCTATGAGGATTGTCCGAACATGTTGCCGTGATCCTGAAACGCAAAGGGAAACTGAAGGAACACATGCAGGTTTTAGTCAGTAAATGCCTGATAGTCCCTCTCGCTGCACCCTGAGCGAGACGAGTTTTTTTATGTTTTTCATATTGGGTCTACAACTGTGACGGCAACAATGAGGTGTCCGAGGATCTGAGAGACGTGGCATGAATGTTCAGGGCCAAAAATACTGCCCCAGGATCTGACGGCTACCCTGAGAAAGCCTGAATCCTGGCCTCTGTGGCTCTTGGGCTCCATCAAAGGTGTTTCTAAGCGCTTGCTTGGAGAGAGGCCAGTTTTCACTTCGTTGGGAGATGGAAAAATTTACATGGTCTTTGATGGATAATATAGCACATAGAACTCTAAAGTTCTGTGTATGTGGGTCCATGCAATTCCAGGCTTACCCCGAAGGATGGAGTCAGGAATAGTATGTATAGTGCTGTACAATATGTAGGTTAGATCAAATCTAGCTGAACAGCAACTCATTAGAGCCATGCATGTTGCTAAAAGCAGATGATAAAGTAGAAATGTGTGTCAAAATAAAACAGTCATATAATATAACACTAACCCCCGATTTCTCATTTAAACATTTGAAGTTGAGTATTTCTCAAACTCTAACCTGAAAATCGGCCAAAATTTGGCGTTAGAGACTTTCTTAACTGAAAATACTCAATTCATAAACCCTCCCTGTTCCAATGCAGACGGGCGGGCACCGCTTATTCGGAGCGCATCCCTAGTTAGTGCCACCGCTGATGCCGCGATGCCGCCCCGCTTCCGCTGATTCGTAGATATCCGTGGCCTTCATCATTATCATCATTTCAGCCGAAAGATGTCCACTGCTGGACATAGGCCTCCCCCAAGTACCTAATAATAATAATATTCCACAACTTTCACACAGCGTCGTCTAGTCCCAAGCTAAGCAGAGCTTGTGTTATGATTACTAGACAACTGATAAACATACTTATATATTTCTAAATACATACATAGAGATAAGATATAAGTGTCGCCGCAATGAACGGTCCTGTGCGTCTCGCATCCATTGGACTCCCGCAACCGTTACCAAGTCATCGATCCACCTTGTAGGAGACCTTCCAACGCTACGTCTTCCGGTACGTGGTCGCCATTCCGTAGAATAAGGCTACGGAATGGCGACCCGCACAATAAAATAAACCATGCAAGAACATTCACATTAGTAGCATTTTATTGCATCGTTACAAAGAAAGATGCGTTATTAAAATGTAATAATACTCGTACAAGACGGATTACTTACAGTATAACATGTAGCATCTTATAGGAATCAACTGTTACGAAACAGTTCCTTTCATCTGCGGAACAACATACAATAATATTTGTAAATACATCGTGCGTATGATTTCCTAACGAGGCAGGCAGAGATATAATTGGCTCTGTTGTAAACAGAAAATGAAGTCGTTGGTCCTTCCCCGGTCGTGCCGAATTACCATCCCATCATACTAAGAGAGTTAAGGAAAAGAGAGTGCTCTTGCACCAGGCTAATCTCCGTGGAAATTGGCCACCCTAATCTACATTCGGTCGGGATGGTCATTATAATACTTAACAAGCTACTGCCAACAGCTCCGTCTGCGTGATAATAGAAAATTCTCGCAAGGGAACGTACTCCCGGGATAAAAAGTGTCCTATGTGCTATTCCAGGACATGGTCTAACCATTTGCCAAGTTTCATTAAAATCCGTTCAGCTATTCGAGCGTGAAGAAGTAACAAACACGCAGACATTCGGCTTTTGTACTAAGTAATTTGATTAAACAAATTAAAAACAAGTAAAATTTCAGAAATCTTTAATCAAAACTTCAAGCACTTAAAACTGAAATTAATTTAGGTATTAGATATTTTGTAACTATATTTATAATTTAAGAGGGTCCTTTTCCACTCACCTATCGTCAACGTCGAGCATGGTTTAAAAGCTTGTTACTTCATCTAACGCATTCCAACGCGATGATTGACGAAAAGGCAACGCGACAAAAGCTTTTTACAAAAAATAAAATAACAGACTTCACTAAAACAATATAAATAACTCTAACTTCGGAAGTCGGTGCTATATAAGAAACAAACAATACCGAGAAACACCGACTTCCGAAATTAAAGTTATTTTGATCTTTTCATTGTTTTTTTTAGTGAAGTCGGTTATTATTTTTTGTAAAAAGTTTTTTATTTCACACTTTTTAGTTGTGATACACTTATAGTCAGAGTACCTATTTGTTATGAAAATTCGAATTAACCCAAATACTGCTAGGATACATTATTTTATTATGAAGTTCTCATCCATCTCTCGGCTCCATAATCAGGTCAGTTCGATAGTACCTTATAGCCAAAGTGCATCTCATGACAATTCTAATAAGCTCAAACACGGCTAGGATACATTGATTAATTATAGAGTTCCTGTGCCTACTTTTCGGCCTCATCATCAGATCAGTTCTATAGTACCTTATAGCCAAAGTGCATCTCATGACAATTCTAATAAGCTCAAACATGGCTATGTTACATTGATTAATTACGGAATTCCAGTAGCTATCTTTCGGTTCCATCATCATCATCAGATCACTTCGATGATACCATTTTCAACATAACTATTCAGAACCATTTATTTATTTGTATTGTCATAGTTGCTTAACTATCTTCATTGTGATATCTATCTACGAGTATGTGAGGGTGAAGTTTCGTTGGCCATTTCTGTTCTTCTTCAGTTCCAGTAAAAAAGTAACCTTTGATAAAACAAATATTACTTTTTTACTGAAATGCTTAAGTTCTCGCTGAAAATACCAAAATTACTGTATAATTTCCAACAATATTTGAGGAGTACCCTCGATTCCTCATGGATCCCACCGTCAGAACTGGATTTTGAAAAAAAAAGGGACCAATCTGGAAGCATATCCTTTTAGGGGGGAACAAAAATTTGCAAATCGGTCCATAGTCATAGTCATAGTAATAATAATAATAATATATTTATTTGATAATATAGTAATTTATTGGTAAGGGATTCTTACAAGTCATTTAAAGAATGTTACATAAAAAATTGTCAACAAATGATTAGGTACATAACAATGTCAAATAATAAAAAATGTCAAACAAATAAAAGAAATTACAAAGAAAATATAAACGATGGAGTTCTGAGGTAACAAACATAAAAAATAATGATGATAAAAAAAATACAATCGAATTGAGAACCTCCTCATTCTTTTAAAGTCGGTTAAAAAGAATGATAACGGCTGAAAACTCTGTTAGAATTCCATAATTCCGTGTTACTCGAATATTTTACAAAACTTGTTCCAAGATTAACGTGTTTTTTTTAAAACCTTAAAAGTTTTTGAAAAAAAAAAGTCATTCAGAATCTTAATTAAATTTGCAAGACTTCTATTGTTATACTTTTATGACTTTAATTTTAATTTTTGAGCTAAAAGTTCATGCAAAATAGCAGATTTTCAAAGGTCTCAATTATTTGATGACTGGATTAAAATCTCCTTCCTTCCTGAAACGGTCTAGCCGTTTAAAGTTTTTTTCTATCAATATCATTAACGGCAGTTCCGCAAGGCCGTCTCGTTATCTTTACAGCATTCGACACGTCATAGATAACACTGTTTTAAATTGATATCGACCATGTTTGCTCAATAAACATATGGGATTTCAAGGAACAGCCGCTAAAGATATTTGGAGTTTGAAAATTGAAACTGAACTGAGTCATAGGGCAAGTAGTAGTACCTGTGTGAACCTGCTAGGATCTAAATGAACCTGTCGAAACCTACCTGAACCTTCTGCGACCAGCATGAATGGAACCAACTGCATTCAATACAATATTGAATCACATTAAGGGTTGACGTGACTGCGAAAATGTGAACTCATCAAGAAGTCACAGTTAATTCCGAAAAAACAATATGATCGGGTCTCCCAGTTAGGATTCATTTACATGGGGTGTAGGTAGAGATGAGAGTGGCGGTACGAAGGCTGAGTGCCAAAAATACCGCCCCAGGACCCGATGGCTTGCCTGGGAAGGCCTGGGTTCTGGCCATGGAGGCTCTCGGGCCTCGACTAAGAGGGCTCTTCAGCGCATGCATGGAGAGGGGCCAGTTCCCACTTCGCTGGAAGACGGGGAAACTGGTCCTCATCGCAAAGCCAGGGCGCCCTGCGGACTCTCCGTCCGCGTACCGGCCCATTGTGCTGCTCGACGAGGTGGGCAAGCTCTTTGAAAGAGTAATTGCAGACCGCCTCGTCGCGCACTTAACACGGGCGGGGCCGGATCTGGCGGACGGCCAGTTCGGCTTTCGCAGGAGGCGCTCCACGGTGGACGCCATCATGCGCGTGCGAGCTCTCACGACCGGGGATGCGGTGTCCCAAGGCAGGTGTGTCGTGGCGGTGTCTCTGGACATCGCCAACGCCTTCAACTCCCTGCCTTGGAGTAGCATTAGGAGGGCACTCCGGTATCACCGGACGCCCGACTACCTCTGTCGTGTGGTCGAGGCTTACCTGTCGGACAAGTACATCATCTACCCTGGTCACCAGGGAGAGTGGGAACGTCGAGAGATGTCGTGCGGTGTTCCGCAGGGATCGGTACTAGGGCCGCCCTTGTGGAACATCGGATACGACTACGTGCTGCGCGGAGACCTCCCTGGCGGGGTCAGCGTGGTCTGCTACGCAGACGACACGCTGGTCCTGGCGCGGGGAGAGTCGCACCAGGCGGCGGTCGAACTAGCGACACACGGGGTTGCGACAGTCGTAGGCAGGATCCAGGAGTTGGGACTCGAGGTGGCATTGCACAAGTCCGAGGCCATGTGCTTTCACGGCCCTCGGAACGCGCCACCACCGGGTTCCCAGCTAACGGTAGGAGGAGTCCACATCGGCGTCGGGTCAACGATGAAGTACCTGGGACTCGTTCTCGACAGCCGATGGGATTTCGAGGAGCACTTCCTACGTCTGGCTCCCAAACTGAATCGGACTGGGGCTGCCCTCGGGCGGCTCCTGCCCAACCTAGGGGGTCCAGATGCCTCCTGCCGGAGGCTCTACGCGGGAATCGTTCGGTCCATGGCCCTCTATGGCGCACCAATATGGGCGCCGGCGCTGCGGAAGCAGCCGGCGGCCCGGCTGAACGCATGCCAGAGGGTCATGGCCATACGGATGGTGCGAGGTTACCGGACGATTTCCCGCGAAGCGGCGAGCCTCCTTGCCTGCCAGCCACCATGGGATCTGGAAGCAACAGTCCTTGCTCTCATGCACGATCTACGCATGGAGATGCAACGCCGGGGCGAAACTCCGCTGCCGCGACAAATCGAAGCATGGCGGACGGAGCTCCGGCGGGTTCTCATGGCGAAATGGCGACAGCGACTGTCGCGACCCAGTGCTGGGCACGCCACAATTATGGCAGTGAGTCCCCTCTTTGAGGCGTGGTTGGAAAGACCTCACGGCGTCCTCACCTTCCGCATGACGCAGGTTCTCACCGAACACGGGAAGTTCGGGAAGTTCCTGCACCGAATTCGTGCGGAAGCGACGCCCGGGTGTCGCCACTGTGTGGACCGCCCGGAGGACACGGTGGAGCACACGGTGGAGGTGTGCCCCGCTTGGGAAGAGCAACGCCGTGTCCTCGTGGGGGCGATTGGCGGCGGCGATCTCTCGCGCCGGGCTTTGGTACAGGCCATGGTCCGGAGCGAGGAGGAGTGGCAGGCGGTCGCCTCCTTCTGCGAAGCAGTGATGCTAGCAAAGGAGGCGGCCGATCGCGTGAGGCAACGGCAACGGTCCTCACGCCTCAACCGCCGCCGGGATTCCGATCCCGATTTCCGGCCACCGTAGGCGTGGGCTTGCGGACGGCGGGCAATGGGTGGCCCGCCGTCCGACCGTCCGGTAACCGTCCGGACCAAGCCCAAGACGTCGACGGCGCGTATTGTTCCACGCGCGCCTCAGGGAGATGTCAGCAATTGTAGGGGCCCAGCAGGGTCGAAGCCTACTGGGGCCATGGGTAGTGTGAAAACGAAACCCGGACCCTGGGACGAAGGCAACGAAGGAACAGGAGTGGGTTTTTAGTCAGTAAAAGTCTGACACTATCTCTCGCTCCGCCCAAGAGCGGGATTTGTCATAAGATGATTTTCCCACCTAAAAAAAAAAAAAAAAAACATGGGGTGTAGTAATTTCTAAAATATGACCACCTATTTCTGTTATACCCTGTATATAAACTTCTAACAGGTAAAATACTTTATCACCGTCATCCATAATATGATTTCAACCTCTACTGAGCTTAGGCCTCACTTGCGCCAATTCCTACATTTCAACCTCTACTGAGCTTAGGCCTCACTTACACCAATTCCTACATTTCAACCTCTACTGAGCTTAGGCCTCACTTGAGCCTAAATTTCAACCTTTACTGAGCTTAGGCCTCAATTGAGCTAATACCTACATTTCAACCTCTACTAAGCTAAGGCCTCACTTGAGCCTACATTTCAACCTCTACTGTGCTTAGGCCTCATTTGAGCTTACATTTCAACCTCTACTGAGCTCTTAGGTCTCACTTGAACCAATCTCTACATTTCAACCTCTACTGAGCTTAGGCCTCACTTACGCCAATTCCTTCAGTTCAACCTCTACTGAGCTTAGGCCTCACTTGAGCCAATTCCTTCATTTCAACCTCTACTGAGCTTAGGCCTCACTTGAGCCAATTCCTTCATTTCAACCTCTACTGAGCTTAGGCCTCACTTGAGCCAATTCCTTCATTTCAACCTCTACTGAGCTTAGGCCTCACTTGAGCCAATTCCTATATTTCAAACTCTACTTTGCTACATTTGTAATTCCGATCCTTGGACGCCATTCGTCACCACCTTGCGTAAAATAGTTATCTATTTATCATTTTAAATATACTTACCAGTGATGAAACAATTTTACTGCTGTTTTTATTCATTATCAAAACAATCGCAATTTAATACCCAGTAAAACACTCCTCCGGGTAAATAATAACAAAAAAGCGATTTACGTTCTCAACAGGCCATAGTAAAATTTAACAATTGCTTGTAAGACAGTTGGTATCTCGTTAACTATGCGGCATCCACCTGTGTTTACAGAAAACTCTGCACGTACTGACGTCTGGCATTTCTCAAATTGCCCACAAATCGTTATTTCGGAACGAGTTTCTTGAAAATGTGTGCTGATCTCTTACAATGAAGATTAGACAACGCTTTATCGATAATCTTAAAATTGATTACTTCGTGTTATATAGTCGGCTAAAACCGGAAAAATCATTTAAACATTTACGTTTGATGATATTTTAATCTACGTTTAGATGATATTTTAATCTACGTTTAGATGATATTTTAATCTACGTTTAGATGATATTTTAATCTAAGATCATTAATAGAGGATGTCCATGACAAATGGTCTAAATAAAGTGGGAACTTAAGTCCTAACCTAAAATGTCTATAATAATCTGCAGTTCGCTTTATTCAATGCCAATTAGAAACGATAATTTCTTTGAGCAAACTCAACCCATATTAAAAGATCGAGGGGCATTAAGTCCGCCTCTGTACTTTGTGTGCATAAAGAATTAATAGATTAAATAGAAAATTAGGTTTGTATAAACTAAATTATTGTAGCTGTAAAAAGATTATTGTGCAATACCTACTCAGCATCTCGTACGAAGAGACAGAAGATCTCCTTTTAGTTTGTAAATAAAACATGCTGTGCTTTTAGTTAATTAAATGTAGGTTATTTAATATAGTGAATTTTAATGATTGTTAATTTATTATTTCTTAGATTCTTCGTACTTTTTAGCCTGACACACAGGTCCAACTTAGTTCAGGCAAAAATGCATTGTATGCGTTATAATTGTTTTTATGTATCTTAATATAAATGTGCCACTTTTATTAAATAAACGATATTCTATTCTAATTTATTCTATTCTATTCTATTATAATAAATGAAAAATTTAACTAACTTTTACTAATTTTATAATTCCGTAATTCCCTTTGACCTTGTCTATTGTACTTCTCTGTTATGTACCCTGTATATTGAGAGGTCTGGCTCTTGTGATACAGAAAATCCTAGTACAAGAGTCAGAGCTACACTGATAATTATATATGCCTTGAAGTGTCAGTAAAAATATTATTATTATTATTAATAATCTATGGGTACAATGGCTTATCGCTAAAAGCGAAAAAAAAATCTAATAATAATCCCACAGCGAAAATCTACAAAATACGGTTTGAATTGCTTAATCATACACCTTACTCATCAGATCTAGCCTCAAGCAACTTCTTTTTATTCCCTCATCAAATGCGAAGGCAAACTTCGTGAATAATTATTTTGCAGAGAAAAGCGCCAACCAATATTTGAAAGGGTTAGAAAGATGGGGGCATCGCTGGGAGAAGTATATAAAGTTACAAGAAGACAATGTAAAAAAAAAGAAAAATAAATTGTTAGAATTAATGTGTTGTATCTTTGTTAGGTCGAAAAAATTTTCAGACCACCTTTGTACATGTTATTTAAGACTAACTTGCAATGCTTTCTTTGCTTGCTTTGCTTGCTTACTTGCTTGCTTGCTCACTGGCTTGCTTGCTTGCTTGCTTGTTTGCTCGCTGGCTTGCTTGCTTTGCTTGCTTACTTGCTTGCTTTGCTTGCTTACTTGCTTACTTGCTTACTTGCTTACTTGCTTGCTTGCTCGTTTGCTTGCTTGCTCGCTTGCTTGCTTGCTCGCTTATTTGTTTGCTTGCTTGGTATTTTATTGGTGTATAATAAATAATTAAGAGTAATCGTGATGTGATGTTAATAAATCACAGCACATTGTTATGACAGTCAGATTGAATTTACTGCACAATTTAACATTAATCTCCTAAGGAAGTATACGAGAGCTTGCCAGGGATATTTGGCTAGGATTTCTATTTACCATGACCATCGTGAATGTATTTCTGGAAGCAACTAATTTTAGTAAGATATCGATTCCTACGTACCAAAATTGTATGTAATTTCCAAAATATATAAAAATCATCCAATTTTAAAATACGTGCGAACCACTTCTAAAACAACAGTGATGTGTTTTTAAGAACTTGAATTCAAAAGATAATGAAAACAAACTCTAAAATAAAATATTACATTGAAACTATCATAAATCTACAGAAGACCAATGTATTGATAATAAACATTGTAACATAAAAACATTAGACATATTACAATGAAAAATTGTTACGATTATTCACTATTTCTTTTACAAGAGTGTTAAAATGAAAACTAAACAACTTTATACCACGTATTATTAGAATAGAAAGTATTAATGTCCTTATCCAACAGGGTCTTTTTCAAACCGTAGGTATTCCAACATCCAAATCTGTATCATCCTAATCATAGAGTCAGTTTCATATTAACACAACAACGTGTAGCGACATCTATGGCGTCACATAAGAACTAATCCTGCATCGCGCAATCAAAGTTCTCCGCGCGATTAGAACATTTAGAACAGCCCGAAATCATCTATCGGGCAGTAGTAGCCCACCAGACATAACACCCGTCTGGTTGGAGGATCCTCCCTTTTCAACGGAGGTATGTGGGACTTTACTCTCTGTTCCGCATACCTCCAAAAACGCATCACATTTAAGAATTTATAATTTTTGAATGGTGAATTGAATTTCAATTGAATTATTGAATTTTATATCCGCAGGAGAACCAAGGTTACAGACATAGCCCGAAGAATCTCCAAACTTAAGTGGCAGTGGGCAGGGCACATTGCTCGCAGAACAGATGGTCGATGGGGACGAAAGGTTCTGGAATGGCGGCCGCGTACCGGAAGACGCAGCGTTGGAAGGCCTCCCACAAGGTGGACCGATGACCTGGTGAGGGTCGCAGGAATCCGGTGGATGCAAGACGCACAGGACCGGTCATTGTGGCGACATTTGGGGGAGGCGTATGTCCAACAGTGGACGTCTTTCGGCTGAAATGATGATGATGATAATTGAATTTTAAAATTCAATTTAAATCAAAGCAATAATTTATTTTGTATAACATATACATAGGTGGGTTAACATATACATAGGTAGTATATAGAAAAATAAGTGCACAATAACTAAATGATCATTGATTAAATGAATTCGTATCATTCAATACGCAACATTTGAAAATTTCATTGAAATCAGATAACGATGAAGTGGTAATCACATCGTTATCTGATTTCAATAAAAAAAATATTAATATTTTCACAAGATTAATACTTTTCTCAAGACCTATTTTCCATCATGCTGAAAACCCCCCGAACACAGTACCGTGCAAAAAAAACACTAACATAAATTAAAGAGCAAAATCGTAATATACTGTCGACGTGTTGGAAAACACACCAATATCTCATCTATTTGATACCTACCTTAGTTCTATTAATATTGTATTGTAATTATCTATGGACCAAGTCTTTAGTACACATCTACGCTAAAATTTCTATGGATGCAACAAACAAACGAACATTTACGCAAAGAGATTTAAAGTTGAGTATATATTTAATGTCTTTGCAATTACGTAAGATGATGTGACTCACGGAATGTTTGATTACAATTCAATTGGCCGAAACTGGATATAGATACCTGCTTTGATCGAGTTTTTGGTCTAATTTAAGAGTCATTCATAATTTTCACTCGAATTATTATGCATCGACTATTTGATATACGGATCTATACGTTGGTACTTTTTCAATCCTGTTCAAGTGTTCACCGCCAAAAGGAGCCCGTTCACCTTGACTCCTGTTTTTCAGAATATATCCTTGGAATGCACCGATCGCCTTCAGCTATTGGGTATTGAAGTTTTCTCAAACCTAAACTTTAGGCGGTTCATTGAGTCCATACCAAGGTAGCGGCAGAAAACTCAGCGTTCTTGCAATGGTCCGGCGTTACTTCACACCGGGACAGTTTCTAATGTTATACAAAGCACAGCTCCAATCGTATGTGGAGTACTGCAGCCACATATGTTCTGACACTGCAAAATGCCATCTAGCAGTTTTAGATTCGATGAAGAGGTGAACGAAGAGGCTAATTGGCGATCCAGATTTGGTTGAGACCTATCTATAAAGTCTGAAGTCACAGGCGTAGGGTAGCCAACGTTTCGGTATTCTATAGGATGTATTTTGGAGAGTATGCGCGGGAATTACATGACTTGATTTCGCCCTCGCCTTTTTACCATCGGACAACCCGACGTACAGCGAGTGTCCCTTATATTATTTTTGACACATCTACGGCCTCGGCTAAGTATTTCACCTCGTAGTTTATACCGCGTATATCAAAGGACTGGAATAATTTGCCTGCTGCGGTCTTCCCGTCCGATTATAATTTCTTCAAGGCTAAAGTGCTACTAATAAACTAGTGCACTTCACCGTCAACGAATTACATCACTGCTTACCACCAGGGGGATCGCAGTCAAGCACTAGTTTATATCAATCGGCGCTTGTGGAGTTAAAAAATTTTCTTTCGAAGCACCAGCACAAAGGGGATTACACAATTCATAAGTTACCTAAGTATCTGATAAACTGACTTATATCTGCATTTCTTTTACTTTCAATAACCACATATCTTCATTGTTACAGGCAGCAGAGAGGCAGCGTGCCACGTGATGAGCGAGAGCGTCTCAGTGGTGCTCCACCAGACCAACATCACGAGGCTCACGGCTAAGGCCATCCACGCTGCCGGCTACCGTCTGCATAAGATTGAGCATCTGTAAGTATACGCATACTGTTTACTTTTTTTCACTATTCATCATCGTCATCTTCGTCATTTCAGCGCAAAAACGTCTTCTGTTGGACGTAGGACTCCCCCAAGTGTCACCACAATGACCGATGCAATCCTTTGCGTCTCGAATTTATTGAATTCCCGCAACCTCAGGTTCAAGGCAAGGTAATTGGTCCGTCTTGTGGGAGTTCTTACAACACTGCGTCTTCCGCTACGCGGACGCGACTTCATGTGGTTGGCAGGTTGCGGCTTTCTCCTTCGCTCGCATTACTGCTCCTTAGAAGGAGGCTACTGCTTCCCATTCCCTCTCGCTCCGGACCATGGCCTGAACCAGAGTCGGGCGCAAGAGGTCGCTGCCGCCGATCGAAGCCATGATCCACGAGGACACGGCGGTGCTCCACCCAATGAGGCAGACTTCGACCATATGCTCCACCGTCTCCTCGAGGCAGTCCGCACAATGAACCAGTCCGAATCCAAACTGACCAGCATCTGGCAGAAAGTGAGGATACAGTGGCGTCTCTCTAGCCACTCCTCAAAGAGAGGACTCACCGCCACGTTTCCGGCGTGCCCAAGGGAGATTTACCCACAAATGGATTTTCACTGTCTCTACAATTTTGTCTTTTGATTACTTTTTGTTTTATAAAATCTAATCTTTACCATATTAGGTCTCAATTTCTGTTCTAATTAGGAAATCCAATCCCGCATCAAAATCGTGATCCCGCAGGCTTGCGGGATTGAAGTCATCATTTCTGGGATTGGGATTTTTTGAATATTTTTTTGTTCCAAGTAGTAATATAAAAAAACTGGTTCAAGCGACGGTCCGGAGCGAGAGGGAATGGGAGGCGGTCGCCTCCTGCAAAGGTCATGAGTTTCATGTAAAGATATTATGTAGGTACATCGCTTACTTATTAATGATGAGGCTGTGCTGGGTCTAAAACATAGCCAGAAAGGGGCGTCGGCGTCGTCTGAATCCAATAAAAAAAAATCGGGCAAGTGCGAGTCGGACTCGCGCACTGAGGGTTCCGTACAAACTTAACTTCGTAACTCAATTCGGGAATTGAGTTACGAAGATTTTTCCGAGTCGCAAAAAAAGTTTTTTTTTTGTTACGTTTTATTCGTAACTACAAATTTACAGTTTTCAGATTTTTTCCTATACTTGTGCCATGAGACCTTGCTTCATGCCATATTTCAAGATTCTAGGTCAATGGGAAGCACCCTATGAATTTTAATTCTCTCTCGAGTGTCGAAATATACGTTTTTTGCGACATAAACAGCTGTATCTTTTTTATTCGTTAATTAAGAGGGACCGCAGACCTGAGAATATACATTTAATTTCAACTCGATACCTCCATGCGCTCCCGAGATAAAGGGCCTTGACAGACAGACAGACAGACGGACGGCCAACAAAGTGATCCTATTAGACTTCCGTTTTTTCGTTTTGAGGTACAATACGAAACCCTAAAAAACAAACCCGCACACGTGCAGTATCCCGCATGAGTAATCTCACATTTCCGATCCTCTAAAAAAGGTGCGGGATTCTGCATTAGTGGGATTGGACTCCCTACTTCTAATAAAGAGTATTATTTATATTTTCTAAATCTGTTGCTAATTGCACAGCCACTCAATTACAAGCTAAATAGATTTACACTTAGCATAGTCGGCCTTATAATCTTCCCACTGTTGGGACTCAGGCCTCCTCTCTAGGAGAGGGTATGGGCCGTATCTACCACGCGGGCCCAGTGCGGGTTGGTGGATGTCACATGTCTTCGACTTTTTGGTTCTAGGACATGCCGGTTTCCTCACGATGTTTTCCTTCACCATTTTGAGAGAAGCGGTGATGAAATAAATTACACAAAGTAATGTGCCTGGCTGGGTTTGAACCCGTAACCTACAACTCGTAAGTCGGGGCCGTTACCACTCGGCCACCACTGCTCTGTTATTGGGTTTACACTTACATTGTAAAAAATACTTTCCATAATCTTATCGTTATCACTGATCTTTTTGTTAAGACACGCATCTGTTACTTCATCTTTGAAGTCGACATGGAAACTCATTTTACGGCGTTATTTTTGGTTGCAGATCAATAATAGATGCTCCGAAACTGGATCACATCGCCGTTGAAGATCTGACTAGAATGCCTAATCTTAAATCTTTGTGAGTATTTATGATAGGTTATATAACTAGACTACTTGTACAATTATTATGTTGTGTTCTGATAATTGATTCTGAAAGATATTTTTCCGATTTATAATTACTTATCTAAATAAATGTAAAAGCAGAATCTGACTGAAATATCAACGCACAACCGATAAATTTTAATTTGACTGCCTGTTGGTCTAGTGGCCCTGACTGCTATGCCAGAGGTCGTGGGTTCGATTCCCACCCAGGACAAATGTTTGTGTGATAAGCACGATCATTTGTTCTGTGTCTGGGTGTAATTTATCTATATATGTATGTATTTAGAAATATGTAAGTATGTTTATCAGTTGCCTAGTACCCATAACACAAGCTCTGCTTAGCTTGGGACTAGACGGTGTTGTGTGATAGTTGTGGAATATATATATATATATTTTGCACAAGGCTTCGAATTGTATGATGTAAGCGAGCATTAGGTAAGGGATGCGAACATATATGGATGCAACTCGACATACATTTTCACTGTTTTTTATACAACCACTCTTACGTTATTACACATTTTTCATTGGATATTTTGGAAACACAGCATCTTGTGGATATTATCTAGGCTCCTATTGAAATCAAATTTGTGTAAAACTAATCCAGTAAAGACCTCTGAAAATCTACTATTTTGTATAAACTTCATAAGAATAACAATAGAAGCCTTACACATTTAATTAACCAAGAGTCTAAATGACATTTTTTTTTTAACTTTTAAGATTTAATAACAATTACGTATTGCCTGGAACAAGTTTTGTAAAATATTCGAGTTAATCATGGAATTACCGAATGCTAACAGAGTTTTCAGGCATTATCTCTCTTTTTCGCGTTGCCTTTTCGTTAAACGTCACGTTGGATTGCTTTAGATGAAGTAATAAGCTTTTAAACTATGCTCGATGGTGACGATAGTCGAGTGGAAAAGGACCCTCTTATGAAAGGATTAAAGAAAATTCAAATTTTATGGAGGTTAAAAGGGGGATATCTTCAGTGTTTGGAGGTATGTGGAACAGAGAGTAGAGTCCCGCAAACCTCCGTTGAAAAGGGAGGATCCTCCGACCAGACGGTTGTTATGTCTGGTGGGCTACTACTGCCCGATAGGTGATTTCGGGCTGTTCTATATGTCCAAAACGCGCGGAGAACTATGATTGCGCGATGCAGGATTAGTTCTTATGTGACGCCATAGATGTCGCTACAAGTGTAAGTGTAAAAATTTTCTTCCTGATAACTTATGTCGATCTTGACGTAATAAGGCGCAGGATTGGGAATGTGCAAGAAAAAGTATTTGTTAACAAACCATTTTATCAATAGATATACAAAACTAGTGTAATAGTGAACACCACATCAAAATTCATACCAAACGAATATAAGAATTAAAAAAAAAACTTTCACTCTAATTAAAATGTTGATTTCTACGGCAACCATATGGCCGTGATGAACTTTCACGACAAAGTCCATGTCGGACTTTTCTTTCTTATTGGAGCTTTGAAGCTTAATTCGTTGTTAATAAAGATATTTAAAAAAATATTTCATTCAAATATGAAATAATTTTAATTCAAGTTGAAAATTATTGACTTCTGCAAATAAAACAATTGCTTGCATATTCCCTACTACAACTTACACAAAATATCTACACACACTTTCATTCACCACATAACATACATTTGGTTACCTTTTATCTTTAATTTAGTGAGTTATCCTAATTATATTCCTGTTTCTTTTTTGTTTGGGGTGGACAAACATCAAATTACTTCTCTCGCTCTGGGTGAAGAAAGAGGGTATGTCAGACTTTTAACCTACCTATGATCCTTTAGTTGCCCTTTACGTTCTAGGGCCGCTAACTGTCGAACAATCCCGCCACCCATGATCATTTCCTATGTTTATTTATTTATTTAATTCTTTTATACTTTTGTGTGCACAAAAGTATACAGACGGACCTATAATGCTTTTTCCTACCAGTTAACCTTTGGGTGATGTACAGACAAATAGTGGTAAAAGCAATATTAAGCATTAAACATTTAACACACTTTTTTATACAAATATATACCTATAAACTATACATAAAATATTGTAATATAATAATAAAACTATACATAAAACCTGTAAATATTGTACCCATATGGTTGAACCCTATCTCTTAAGATACAGGCTAGACCTAGTTTAAGGGATAGAGCCAATAATATTGCGCTAATAATGTGACAATGTTAACATTAATACTCTACCATGTATACAGTGCAATGAGTTCCTATTTTATGAAATAAATATTATTATTATTATAAATATTATTATTATTATTATATAAACGTCCAGGCTTCTCGACCTCTCGCATCTTAATCTGCATCCTGTCGATTCTATTTCAGTCCCTTTTCTGATTTTTTGTGCTGAATATGTAGTCTTTCTGCAGGTTTATAACGCAAGCCCCGCGGCTGCACCGGGTGGCGCCTCTGCCATCGCTACCTGAGCTGCGCACATTGTACGTATGTATTTTATTCCATTATTGTTTTGTTTAAAATAATTACTCATGCCATCAGCAGTTCCGTAACTAGGGCGTTGCTAACAGTTCCAGGGCGCAGGCCCCAGGGGGCCATTCATTTATTACGTAAGACGATTTATTAGACCATGTCTTATTTTATCATACAAGATCTTTTTACTTGTTTTCGTAAACGACACACTTCTAAACATGCCTAAAAATTGTTACTTTTAAAAATAACCCTCAAAACTATCCAAATGTATATTAATTTTTTTTCTAGGGGGAGGGGTCGGCCTATTCTTATATTTTCTTATTTTACTGGGGGAGGGGCCAAAAACTAATAAAAATCGTCTAATGTAATTAATTAACGGCCTCTAGAGGGTCGCAGAAATGATCGAACAAGAGTCAAGTCTTGTATTATGCTTGGTAGTTAATAGCATACATACAGTAACTATTATTTATCGTGTACGTGTAATATATAAGCGCCCTAATGGGAGAACCACCTAGTTAGTGAGTGCCGAGTACCCACAGCACAACCTGTTCTCCTCTAGCCTACCTCTAGCAAACTGGGTTTCGAGCTTGCTCTTGCATCTATTATTAACAATCTTTTATAAGTCGATAAACTTGCTAAGATTCTGTGCGTAATAACAGTAAAAAGAAAATCTAACCTATCTTACTTTCTTCTTCTTCTTCTTAGTGTACGTTTCACTCTTGCCAGAGTGGTTGGGGGTTATCACGAAGGTGAAGCTAAAAAACACTGAACACTGATTGAAAGCTCTCCGAAAGCTGTAAGGTTACGCTATACGACTTTCCACCACTTTTGCCTGCTGGCAGTCATCCGGGCGCACTCGTTCAATAGACTTATCCTATGTAGGATGTTCGAATTTACGAGTTCGATTTGCTAGTTTGCTCGCTCTTGTATTGTTAGTTATAAGTTTTTTTTCAAGTAGCCCAGTTAAGGAAGCTTGCACCGGGCGTATAAAAGGATAGTTACGGCACTGACCACTAGTACAATTATTATTGATTTATGCGTTATTCCAGTTCATTAACTATGTGTGTAGATTATACTGATCGTTTGAATGATTAAATCTACAATATAGTTATCTTATCTATTACGATAGCGGCTCCGTTCAAGAGCTATCTGTGTTTTATTGACACAATATTTATATAATTATTCAGGCCTAATTATAGTCAGTTGTTATTAGGTATTTTCACACCACCAGCTCGAAAATGTCATTTTGATACAAGTGGAGAAAGTTTGTTATAGCGACCGAGGCGGAATTGGCTCAAGCCGCAGGCAAGGTACAGAAGGTAGGTATAGAAGCGAGTACTACGGTAACAAATTTCCACGTGTATCAAACGACGTTTCTCATTAGGAACACTTAAATGAAGAATAAACGGGGGTTAGCCGGCGACTTATGAGGGTCGTTTAGCGCCCAACCTGATACGATACATACAATAAATTGTGGCGGGGGCGAGCTCGCGCACTTTTCCGAATTAGTGCGGAAAAAAGCAAATTAAACAAATTTAAAAAAAAGAAACGGGCAAGCGCGAGTCGGACTCGCGCACTGAGGGTTCCTTACAAACTTAACTTTGAAAACAGTTCAATACCCGGATTGAGTTACGAAGATTTTTCCGAATCGCAAAAAAAAGTTTTTTTAGTGACGTAACTACAAATTTACAGTTTACTGATTTTTTCCTATGCTTGTGCTATGAGGCCTTGTTTCAGCTAGGCCAACGGGAAGTACCTTATGAATTTTAATTCCCTTGAGAGTGTCTAAATATAGCTGCAGACTTAAGTATATGGTTTTATTTTTAACATGATAACTTCACGGGATCCTGAGATAAAGGGTCTTGACAGACAGACAGATAGACGAGACGGACAATAAAGAGATCCTATAAGGGTTCCGTTTTTTCCTTTTAAGGTACGGAACCCTAAAAACGTGATTGGGACAGTTTTTTTATTATTTTTAAATATGCTAATGTCTCGCTGATGTACATGATACCAGATCTATTATTATAATTCAATAGCATCATCACGACGTCTGGGCTGTTGGAGGTGCCGAACCTGAGCCATGTGCACGACAATAAGAAGAACAACAACTCACTCGCCTATCTGCAAGCAATGTGAGTGACTGAGTACTACCCAATTCATCTTTGTATCCCCTTCCCTTTCTGACGCTTCTTCGAATATAGCCTTTCTAGTTATTTACATTTCCATTTCGTTGTTGATATGACAGCAGACGCATCAAAAACTAGTCGCAAACCTCGTTAAGGAGTTAACATAATAATATTATTATTCTTACACTTCCGCATGAAATTTAGTCACCCATAGCTCTGCTGGTTATTAAGTCGAATACGTGAGTTCAGTACTGACTGTCAACAGTCAACAACATTCGAGGAAATGATGTATCCTGAACACTGACTGGGTAAATAGGTACTTGACTATTTTTCTTAGTAACTTATTCGCAAATAGTTTTTTTTTAATCTATTCAAAATTAAGTAGGTAAGTTATAGATACATTTCAAATCCGATGAAAGGGAAAGCTTTCAATAATAGAAAAACGTTTTGTCATTTGTAAATTATAATATCCATAATCGAAATTATCCGAAAGTAGCATATAATCTGAAATAATTTCATATCCGTAACCGTATCCGAAACTGGCATAATTTATAAAACATCCCAGCCCCCCTAGCCAAGTTACAATCGTATCGTTCACGCTAAACGCTTCGAGTAGGCCACGCCTCCAATTCCTTTGTTCGGACCACGTGACTGAGCGTTGAGATGACGTCAGAACAAAGGAATCGGAGGCGTGGCCTACTCGAAGCGTTCAGCGCGAACGATACGATTGTAACTTGGCTAGGGGGGCTGACCCTTTTTGCATTTCTAACCTCTGATATCTTTTCTTTTGACAGTGACTTGGAAGGTAACCACATAAAGCGACTGTCACCACACGCTCTGCGCGTGAGAGCCGATCAAGTGTAAGTCCCTAGGTACATACACACATGTGCTACTTTATTTCGTTTTTTTTTGTCTCTATTTATGACTTATTTGCAATACGTAGCAGTAGATGTACCTAATTTTTTTTGTACTATCGATTTGTTTATTGTTTATATGAGAATCAGTGTTTCGTAAACTTGCCATAGATGTACCGTTGACACATCTTTGATCATTCATAGACACATCGTAAAATAAGAATACAAAAGTTCTAAGACGATGTAGGCGATAATACGATGGGTGTGGACCCATAGTTGTGTTTCGTCTTGGACCTTTCGTAAACCTATCTAAAAACCGGTGTAGAAGTATTGAAGAGTGGCAGTCCCTCATTAACACAACGTAGGCCCCTCATAAACTCTTTGTAGACCTATCTTAGACTCTTCGTATTCTCCTGATAGATCCATTGTAGGCCCATCATGAACCTATCCCAGAGCTATCGTAAAACCATCGTAGTCCGTTTATAGACACTTTGTAAATGCATTACAGATCTTTTGTATACTGTTCGTAGATTATCTTAGACCTAGACCACCATAGAAACATCGTAGACCTATCACAGACCCGTCGCAGACGCGTTGTAGCCTCGTCGTTGAGGCATCGTAGAGTCATCGTAAACGCATCGTAGATGCATTGTCTCATCGTCATAATCTTCAAACGTTAGCATTCAAGCACAACTAAGCTAAACATTTTCTGTTACTCGAATATTTCAATATTTTTACATGGAGTATCTTCGCAAATAGCTACAAGCTTATCCAGCGCTATCTTTAATCTAGTCTTAATTAGTTTGTTCAAGTTATTGCAATCATAAGTGAAAATTGTTATCTTTATTGCTGCATGCAGCAACTAGTTATCAAGGAAAGGCACCTAGATACATTCTTAGTTATATGACTGTTTGTCTTGTCATCTGTAATATAGATGCTTATCTTGCTAGTGAACCTTTGTTTTAAGTTACCGCGTTTATTAAATTGTTAGGAGCTATTTCCTCCACGAAGTCAAATTAAAATTAATATGCGAAAATGCGCAGATGTGGGGTTTCAATATATAGCATATAGCATAGTCGGCCTTTTAATGTTCCCACTGTTGGGACTCAGGCTTCCTCTCTAGGAGAGGGAATGGGCCGTAATCCACCACGCGGGCCCAGTGCGGGTTGGTGGATGTCACATGTCTTTGAATTTTTGGTTCTAGGACATGCCGGTTTCCTCACGATGTTTTCCTTCACCGTTTTGAGAGCAGTGCTGATGAAATAAATTACACAAAGTAATGCGCCTGGCTGGGTTTGAACCCGCGACCTACAACTCGTAAGTCGGGGCCGTTACCACTCAGTCACCACTGCTCTCAAAATATCTGTAGTAAATATTAGATATTAGACGCGCCAATGCGGTTGGCCCTGTAGTCGGCAACAAAAGATTAGGTAATTTTTTAGGATTATGTGCCTTACACGTGTGAATATTTTTGTCATGACGGCTAAACTAACTAAAGGTTTCATCATCCAACCTCGTTTGATCTTTTGACAGTAGACACCTACGTAAAATTTATCTATCGTGTCGAAACTATACTGGTGGGTACACAGACAGAACTCTACTATGATGGAGTTCTATTGTCAGAGGTGTAGCGTGGACTGGTTAGACGTGGGCGAAGGCGCATCAGTGAGGCCTTTTTCTTTCATAAATTCAAAAACAAGACAGCGACTGTCGCAACCTAGTGTTCGACCACATCGTCACTTACCATCAGGTGAAATAGTGGCCAAACGCGAGCCTATAATTTATAAAACAAAACCCTCGTTGTTAAAGAGCCCTTGCACACATGAGGCCCCTTTGGATGCGAAACCGTGGGCGAGGGCCCACTTCGGCCACGGCTAGCTACGCCACTGTCTGTTGTAAAGTGTATCATGAATTACAGTTCTGGCGCATTGCCAAAGTAATTAATCCACTCAAAGATAAGTGTTAATCTTTTTATCTTTTTGACTGTAGGTCCCTAAACTACAATTTGCTCGAAGACGTTCCTGCTTTTGCGTTCAAAAATGCTCAGATTTCTAAACTGTAAGTTGAATTCATTTTCGATTCTTTGAAAACATGTATTTTAAAGATTAATTTGTTGATTTATTATTAATTTATTCATACTAATGTGAAAATAAAGGTGAACGCACACTTATGCAAGCCGAATGAATCGAAAGAAAAGAATTTTAGATTTTTTTATAAGAAATCCTATGAAACCCCGTACACCTAACCGCGCCGAATCGTCCGAATCTGGAAGGAATCCAGAATAAAAAAATTCTAATATTCTATTAAGTAGTTCGGCTCGGATAAGTGTGCGTTCACCTTTATGGGCCTACCACACGTACAAACTTTATCACAGTTTTGCATGCGTAGGCCGGTTTGTACATGTACCTACACGGAACACTCACCGTGTAAATGGAAGGCACGGTAGGCCTGCGCAGGCAAAACTGTGTTAAAACTTGTGCATATGTATGGTAGGCCCATAACTGTCCGACTGGTTCACTGTATCACAGTTAAACTACTGACCCGAATTTGATGAGATTTGGTACAGAGTAAGCTGGAACCCTAAAGAAGAAAATAGGATACTTTTTAACTGGTTTTGACTTCAGCTGCATGCTGCTGCCAAGCCCCAGGCAGAAACTAGTTTATTAAGCTAGTCTTTTTATCGCACACCTTATAAAACACAAGACTAAGAAGTTGTTGAACTTTTTTTTTTCAGGAGTTTCAGAGGAAACACTAAGCTGAAGTACATAGATGAAAATGCGTTTGCGTCAAATCTGCTCCTCCGACAATTGTAAGTTACATGACATACGCTCCTATAAGCCGTTTTCACATGATAACTACACGATATCGTGGGCCTGATAGTTGTGTTAGAAAATGTATGAAACTACCAGTCCGCCAATATCGTGTCGTTATTACTATTACCCAATACATACATGTAAAACGGCCATAGAGTATTCAAAGTAGAATACTAAGTACATAGAACTGCCTGAATGCAGAATCGGACAAAGAATAGGCAACACGTATGTAATTTTTTTTTCGCAAAAGAACCTATTAGGTACTCTCTAGTAATGTGAACGATTTTTTAAATACATTTATGAACGTTGAAGTTATAACGTTTTTGCAAGAGAGAAAGACATTTGTTAGAACTGTTATACTTGGTTTGCATTCTGTTTTTCATCTAATCTTATAAGCCCGTTACGACCCACTGCTGGGCGATGGCCTCCCTCTCCTGTTTCCACACACGTCTGTTGCGAGCCAGTCCCTCCGGTAAGAGACAAGCTCATCTGGTCACCTTCGGCTTGGTCGTTTTCCTTATTTATTGATTAACTGATTGGATAACAAATATTTTATTCACTTATTGAAATGCAAAAGAAAAAAAACAAAACAGGTACATCGCGAAACGCGAAAAAGAAAAATACATGTTCGTTTGTGAAAAAAGAAAAGATTTGAAAGAACTCCCATCCAGCTTGCATCCAGCTCATCATACTCCGGCTTTTATTAATTGAGCCATTTTAAATACCAGCCAGAAATGAGGTCGAATCCAGATTAGTTGAAATAAAGTTCGATTGTTTCAGAGATTTAAGTGACACCGCCATTACCTTCCTGCCCACCGCAGGCTTACAGAACTTGGAAACACTAAGAATAGAAAAGACACCTTCATTGAAATACATCCCATCGATTTACGAATTTCAGGTAAGTTATAATTTACCTACCTTTATGCTTGTCTAGTCTGGAGGTGCGACAGGAACCAAGGGGTAGGAGCCATGTAACCAGCCTTACTTCGTAAAGTATCTCTACGAATTATAAAACGTAGACGACGGCATTCGATGTTATTTTTTAATTCATTAAACCCCAAGCGAACGCCGGCGTTTGCTCTCTCAGTGTCTTTCTATTGTGCCTCTAATAACGGTACATCTTTATTTAAAGGCTAATTTCGCTAGTGCGAATATATCACCCAGTAGGGATTTCAATAAGATGGATTATGAGAAACATGGAAATGGCCGTGTTAAAGATGTCATGGATATAAAATTTCGGATCTGGATACGGTTACGTATATCGGTATCGGTCAGGTTCGAATACGGTTTGTATCCAACATCAAGCAAGCCACGCAGTAACATTAATTACCTAGTGACTACGTAACATTATGATTGTCTAAACGTGATATAGTTCCTTGAACGTATACTTTCGCTATCTTTATTATGTAGGTACATCAAATTAATTATCTTCTCGCCTCTCATTTAGGACTGGTATAGTGCCCAAATCCTGGAAGCTTGCCAACGTGCAACCCGTGCCCAAAAAGGGCAGTCGTGCCGATCCCGCCAACTATCGGCCGATTTCAATAACCTCCATACTCTGCAAGATTATGGAGCGTGTATTGAACTCGCGCCTCATGGCATACCTGGAAGGTAACGATCTCCTCAGTGACCGACAATACGGGTTTCGCCACAATCGGTCTACTGGGGACCTACTAGTGTATACCACTCACATATGGGGCGAGGCCCTCGAGAAGAATGGAGAAGCAATTGCTGTCTCCTTAGACGTTTCGAAGGCCTTCGACAGGGTATGGCACGCCAGTCTTTTGAGTAAGCTTCCAGCGTACGGCATTTCCCCTGGTCTGATTAACTGGGTAAAAGACTTCCTGAGTGAACGGTCTCTCCGAGTTGTTGTCGATGGATGCTCATCAGAGCCCATGACCACTAATGCCGGAGTTCCTCAGGGGTCAGTTCTCTCTGCAACTCTTTTCCTGCTGCATATTAATGATCTGCTGATGCCCGGTATCTATGGGTATGCAGATGATAGCACAGTTGTAGAGAGATACCTTCCGGGTGCTCGGGCTAGTAAGGAACTAATCCGGTCCGAACGAGAGGCTATGGTGGAGCGTACGAATGTCTCTCTTCAGACAGTCTCCAAGTGGGGTGAAACCAACCTGGTAGAATTCAACGCCGCCAAAACACAAGCATGTCTGTTCACCGCCAAAAGGAGTCCGTTCACCTTGGCTCCTGCTTTTCGGAATGTATCCCTGGAGTGCACCGACCGCCTTCAGCTCTTGGGTGTCGAAATTTCTTCTGACCTCAATTTCGGGCGGTTCATTGAGTCCAAAGCCAAGGTAGCTGCTAGAAAGCTAGGCGTTCTTGCAAAGGTCCGGCGGTACTTCACACCGGGTCAGCTTCTAATGTTATACAAAGCACAGGTCCGATCGTGTGTGGAGTACTGCAGTCATATATGGGCTGGTGCTGCAAAATGCCATCTGGCAGCTTTGGACTCAGTAGAAAGGCGTGCGAAGAGGCTAATTGGGGATCCAGATTTGGTTAAGTCCAATCTACAAAGCCTCGAGCACAGGCGCAGGGTAGCCAGCCTATCGGTGTTCTACAGGTTGCATTTTGGAGAGTGTGCGCGGGAATTGCATGACCTGATTCCGTCATCTCCTTTCTACCATCGGACAACCCGACGTACGGCGAGTATCCACCCTTACGTTGTTGAAACACCAACGGTCCGAACTAAGCGATTTGCTTCGTCGTTTATACCGCGTACATCGAGGGACTGGAACAATTTGCCTGCTGCTGTCTTCCCGTCCAACTATAATTTAGGTGCCTTCAAGGCTAGAGTGAATAGGCTCTTAATAAACTAGTGCGCCTCACCATCAATGATTGCATCACTGCTTACCATCAGGTGGGATCGCAGTCAAGCACTGGTTTATAGCGAATTAAAAAAAAAAAAAAATCTAAGTACATCAAAATGAACCGTTGATCAATCTACTCTCTATCCCTCCCTCTCACTCTTATTCTCTGCATTAATAATTGGTCTAATGAAAATGATATACTATCTTTCTACTCTACATATGTTTCTCCCAGAGTCTCCAGAATGCGTACCTGACCCATCACTTCCACTGCTGCGCGTTCCGCTTCCCTGAGCGACACAACCCGACCAGACACAAGCTGTACGAGACGCAAGTAGCTCTCATGCAAGCGGTAAGATATACCAGCAAATTTACCTGTAGCTCAGCAAACGTACCTGACACACCACACAGTAGCACAAGCCCTACGAGACGCAAGTGGCTCACATGCAAGCTGTAAGATATACTTACCAGCATATTTACCTTATAACTCAGCAAAGGCATCTGATATACCACCCACACAGCGAAACAAGCTTTACGAGACGCAATTTAAGTACCTACCTCTCATGCAAGTGGTAAGATATACCAGCTTGTATAAGATTTACCAATAGCTCAGCAAACATACCTGACGCAACACACCAATAGCGACACATGCTGTACGAGACGCAAGCGACTCTCGTGCAAAGCGGTAAGATATACCAGTACATTTACCTATAGCTCAGCAAACGTACCTGACGCACCATAGGCGACACAAGCTCGGCAAGTAGATCTCGTACAAGCAGTTACATATACCAGCCGAAATGCAAGCGGTAAGACAGACTACTTCAGTTCTTATCTACGTGGGAACATTAAAAGGCTGATTATGCTAAGTTGTTATATTATATGTGAGATTTAACAACTGATTTATTATGTTGGTTGAAAATCTTCTTCGTTTTGCAACGCTTTTGAAATGAATTTTAGAAATGTCTGTCTCCTTTAAACACACACAAACTGTGTACAGTGTATCTACTTTACACACGCACACATACACACACACACATATACACAACACACGCCATCACATAGGCCGCAGAATCGCCAAACTTAAGTGGCAGTGGAGAGGGCACATTGCTCGCAAAACAGATGGTTGATGGGGCTGAAAGGTTCTGGATGGTGTATGTGTCTGGTGGCAACCACGTACCGGAAGACGCAGCGTTGGAAGGTCTCCCATAAGGTAGACTGAGAACCTCGTGTCGTGAGGACCGCGGGAATCCGATAGATATGAGACCCACAGACCCGGTCATTGTACGACTTGTCTAGCAGTGGACGTCTTTCGGCTGGAATGATGATGATGATGATGACTCTTATAAACAATTATTCCGTTTTTTGTTTAGAAATGTGCGAACGCCGGTCAGCAGAGGACTCCGCAATTCCGAAAGAGGAGATCTTTGGAGCCGATCAAGATCCTCCCGCCCCAAAACAACTCGAATATCACTGCGTAAGAACGAATCTTGTTAAACTATGTATTCTAGGCTATCCAGTAAATGGTAGCAAAGGATCGAGGAGGCCGCACATGCACGCGCGAGGGCGCGGCCACAACGCCCCAGCCGCCGAGATCCCGATCCCGATTTCCGGTCACCGTAGGCACGGGCTTGCGGATAGCGAGCAATGAAAAAAGTAAAATGGATTTTTCTTTCTTTCTTTTCTTTCTTTCAATTCGTAGAGCCATACCTACCAAACAAACAGATAAAGTAACCAATGTATCTTTTCAGGGACTCCTTAGAAGACGACGTGTCCACCGCCACGACGAGCGAGGAGTACGACGCGAACATGATGGATGAGTACTTCTCAGACTCCGGCAGCTGGGAGGACGCGAACGAGCAGGGGGAGTTCCACGACCCCGTCAACAACAGCCTCGGGGTCGGCTTCACCATGATATCGGCCAGATGCGGGAACTTTAGTATTAGGTGAATATTTGAATTTGGTTTAGCCTTTTATTGAGGCAACGAGGTTGATTTCAACTTTGAAACTCTCAGTGAGATGTGTTTTTACAAATCTTGGGACAAGAGACCATTAGATTTCTTGTGCAAAACCCACTTCTACCTACTAAGGCAAACGTCTAGCACAAGCTAGACGTTTCGTCATCAATATACAAATATTGATGATAAATTTTGACTGGAGTCCCACAAGGTAGTGTTTTGGGTTCCATTACGTTTAGGTTATTTTGTGTACCTTGGAATTAAGTTATTTCTTCCATAATCGATTGATACTATAATTATTTTTAAGTAACTTTAAGAAAGCTGCACTAAAAGCGATAATAAACAATTTTATTTTTCCAGCCCAAGAAAAGTGGAATGCACGCCTGCACCAGACGCGCTAAACCCGTGTGAAGACGTGATGGGCTGGTCGTGGCTCCGCGCGAGCGTGTGGTTCGTCATAGCCGCCGCTGTCGTCGGCAACGTTGCCGTTCTTCTAGTCTTGTTAACAAACCACACAGAAATCACAGTCCCGAGATTCCTTATGTGCCATCTCGCCTTCTCCGACCTCTGCACTGGCATCTACCTCTTCATGTTAGCAGTTGTCGACCTCAGGTCTTACGGGGAGTTCTTCAACTACGCCTTTGACTGGCAGTATGGCGTCGGCTGCAAGATCGCTGGCTTCCTATCAGTATTTTCTGGACAGTTATCCGTTATAACTCTCACCATAGTCACGTTGGAGCGCTGGTTCGCGATAACGTACGCTATTTATTTAGAAAGGAGGATCTCTTTATCAGCCGCAGCGAAAATTATGATGGGTGGTTGGTTATATTCCTTTTTGATGGCTGGCTTGCCGCTGATCGGTGTGTCGGACTATTCGTCTACCTCAATATGTTTGCCAGTTGAAAGTAAGGATGTGGGGGATGCTGTTTACCAGGGGGGCATATTCGTGGTGAGCGCGTTAGCATGGGTGACAATTGTAGTGTGCTACGTGCAGATCTACAGGTCTTTAGGTGGAGGGGAAAGTTATGGAGGGAGGGGTGCAGCCGCAGCGGCTGAGAGACGGATTGCGAACAAAATGGCGCTCTTGATAGGAACAGACCTGTTGTGCTGGGCGCCTGTAGCCTTCTTCGGCATCACAGCGCTAGCAGGCGTTCCACTAGTCGACGTCAGTCACGGGAAAGTTCTCCTAGTATTTTTCTATCCTCTGAACGCTTGTGCGAATCCCTTCTTATACGCGATATTAACAAAACAGTACCGTAGAGACTTTATAACGTTGGTTGCTCGAACAGGACACTGTAATTGGTTGGTTGAGAAGTATAAACTCGCCGCCACCCCCCCTCCTACTGCGCACACCAACCCATCTGCGCCCGCGCATCTCATGCCGCTAGTGGATTCCACATACCAGAGAAGTCAGTCGCAGTATTCTCAGTGCAAAGACAGTAGTGAAGTCACGTGTTAAGTGTTAGTTGTAAGTTAGGTTATGTTGACATTATTATATGGTTATTTATTTTTATTTGTTGTTTTATTACCATAGTACCTAATGTTTGCCTTACGTGTACGAAGTTACAGAGAAAGCCTTGGGAGGCTGACAGACAGTACTTTGACTTTTCTTGGCTCTTTAAAGAATACAATACAAATATTATGGACTAAGCGTTTTAGCTCGTCCTTTATACCGCGTACATCGAAGGACTGGAACAATTCGACTGCTGCGGTCTTCTCGTCCGACTATAATTTAGGTGTATTCAAGGCTGGGAACCGGGTCACTCTAGACTGAATTTACGAAACTCTGTACAAAACTGTAAAGCGTACGCCCGCCGTTGATTGTGGCGACACTTGGGGGAGGCCTATGTCTAACAATAGACGTCTTTCGGCTGAAATGATGATGGACGCCAGCGCGGTCCCATACAAAAGATCTCCGTTGTTGTCTTTGTGGTCCTACCGCGCGGGCATCAGTCGCGGGGCAGTTCTCCATGGACACGACTACATGCACACCGTTAAAGTTGAACTAGCGACATTACGTAGATAATAATTAAAATAGAAAAAAAAAATAGGATTCAGTCTTTATTACATTTATTTCTAACTTCCTCAACTCAAGAATAACTGAGTGTGTTCTTCTAACTCATTCAGCACTTTACTATCAATATACTCAACCACCAATTTATCTCCTTCCAATAAAACTTCAGCTTTCATCAGCTTAGATACTTCCACATCCATCTTTATCGGACTTATGCAATAACTGTCCAGCTGCCTAAACAGCCTAAGCTTTACGGAACTAATTTTATTATTTTCATTCTTTATGTTGGCAGAATCACAAATACTGTCTATGGAACGACCCAAACTCCATTTTGAACTAATGAATACTGGGACGGTATCTTTTAAATCTGGATCTAAAGTTACAGACTCGAATTTTGTGATGCTATCCTCTTCTTGTATGATTCTTATTGGTTTCGGTTCCATGTTTAAAGGTTTCTTGATGGCAAAGTATACTCGGTCAGTAGGTGGTATGGTTTTGGGACCGATTGCCTTTTGTTTTATTCTCATGAGGTGTATTTTTGATGCTGTCTTTACTTTTGCTGATGATTGGAGGGCTCTGCGGATGTTTCCTGTTATCTGTAATACATAGAAAACGGAATAATAGTAACCTAAAAAATTTCTAGTACTTAAATGTTTTAATTTTTAAAATTGTTAAGTAGGCTACCTTTTCTTGTAAGTGTTTATTGGCCTCTCTGAACTGCCTCCGTGGAGCTTCAAACTGTTCTATCTTGGTAGCCATAGTTTCATCATCTATTTCTGGACAAGTGCTAAAAATTAAAGTAGGTTACGTTTATTTTGAAGAAAATATAACATCTTTGAATATGAGGTATTGTTATAAAAAAATGAATTCATGAGCTGTTGACACTTACGGGTGGAACCTATGTTCAATACAATAATGTTTATTGCACTTTGAACACAGCATTTCATGAAGGTTTCCCTTTCTACATCCTTTTTCTGAACACCTGAAAATCTGGTCATCATTTTTGAGGTTAACTTCCTTGGGTTTTGGCGCCAACTCACATTCACCTGACAAGCAATGCTCGTTGAAATGTTCCCGGCAGTAAACTTTGCCACATTTGCACTGGAGCGGTAAGAAATCGGTTTGGTTACAGTTCTGGTATTGGCAGTGTTCACCAAGTGTAGGGAACTCCATATTTTTAGCTGGTAATTTTCTTTGTACTTATTCAATAGAGGCACTATTCAAAGAACTTTACTCAAGTTTTCCTTTACAGCACGTTTGTATTTTTTGCAATTAATGCAATGATAGACAAAAACGAAAAACACAAATATAATCACCAGCTACGTTCCATATTTCTATCAAGTTGACAACAGTATGACTAATTACGTTTGCAATTAGAACGAAAAAGATAGCATTACTAAATGCTATTGATCAATAAAATACTCTACCTGAAACTGAACTCAGAAACGTCAGTGTCATTTTCTCAAAAATGGCAGTCATAGTAATCGTTCAGAAATTGACAGCGAAAAAGTTTTGTGCATGTTTTGGAACTGTATAATAAAGTTGTACCCCTTTTCGACAAGATTTCGAATAAACATCACAATAAATTAAACTGTATCAACACGAAACAAAGTTTGACATTTAACGGATAGCTGCACAGAGTACTATGTAATATACTGGATAGCTGGGTATGATTACATAAAAAAACCTTATTAATAGTTCCACTATAATCTAAATTAGTTTTTCAAATTTGTTTATGTGCCAACATGAGGATTTTATCATTGGTCTTTACAGCAGACTATATTAGTATTGTATAGCTAATATATAGATTACAAGTAAGGTATTTTGCTAACCGGCCCACCATTACCTACCAATCTCTTCAGAATTTTGTAAATAATTAAAACTCAACTGTCTAGAAATAGTACCTCAGTAGTTTTCGAGAAATCAACTTTGCAAATAGACCTACCCCCCTCGGCAGGACAACCTAAAAGGGAGAATACTACAGCTATTCTATTCTAAGTATACAAACAATTTTGTATGAGATACTTTCCCGGATGTTACGTCTGTGCAAAAGACCTACGTCTAGCAGTAGATGTCTGTCGACCAAAACTATAATTATGATAAAGGAATCCTTTTGATAAGTAAAGCACTAATGCTTTACCACGTTTCATTACAGTACCTAAGTACTCTAATGAAACGTGGTTGACACTAGACGATTTCTTCATAACCATTTGCTATGATACAGTAATTTAAAAAAAAAAAACGCCATTAGTGATGGGACAAATATATAAAAAAACACACGTTAATTTAAGCATAGTTTATTACAATAAAAGTAATAAATAAAAGACACTTCACTTAGAACAAATACCACATATTGGTGTCACTTGACTCAAGGTAACATTTTTTGTTTTCTAAATGGGTACAGACAAAAACGTACAAGGCTACTACTGGTCCTTATTGGTTGTTAAAATTACTGGAGGGTCCTGAACTTTAAAACTCTATACTTAACTAAAATCTATGGTAAGTATAAAAAAGTTCGCGCCGTAGACGTAGACATGAGACTCACGCTTGCTAAATGTATTGTACTAGTACCTATCTGTTCATCATACACAGTGCCAATTCCATCCTGACCTTGATAATTTGTTTTGTCATTCTTCTAGCGATATCACAACCATGTTTTAATATTTATAAGTAAATAGTTTGATGAAATATTGCTTAAAAGCAGCAATTTTATCACCATGATTTCTATTAAGAATTCAGAAATCGCTATAATTTTGACAAGACACAATATACATACATGGAAGCAATATGTGCAGCCTTCAATACATCTGACAGAGCGAAAAAGAGATGAAGCTGTATCTGTATAGCTCTATCCCTTACTCACACATACATAACTGTCAAAGTCAACCTCTTTTCACTTTGACACTTCCCTATGAGCACTGTGTGTGCGTAACTTTTTTTTTTTTGGTTGACTTCGCACTGAGTCAAAGCCAAATTTAAAAAAAAATTAGTTTTCACAGTAACTTTGAGTTCCATTAGAATGTGGATGTAACACATTCTAATATTTTTGCAGTATTCAGTAGCAAATGTATCGAGTTAGCCTTCTCGTACAGTAAACTCTCAACTAAATATTACCGAGATCGCGCCTGTTTCAATGATTCTACATATTGTCCAGTTGTGCAGACACTTGAGATACAAAACTACACCAATTTTACATCACAATATCCACTAGGAATTAATTTACTGATAATTAAAACAGCCACTGAACTTCACTTGACAAAATTCTGCCATAACTCCGTGTGTGTACTTTTAGACTATGTTTTTCCTACATGAGTTTTAAGGTTTCCATGGCAGCTTGTAACCGTTCGATCTCTCCCTGCGCCTGCGCTAGTTTTTCGGAGTTGGTCTTTTGTACTTCAGCGGGTACTTTGGTTGAGTAGTCGTCCGCAGCCATGGCTTGTTGCAGCTTGTTTATCGTTTGAGATAACGCTTCTTTCTTCTTTTCTATCTTTGTTAGCTCCTTTTGGGGGTCGATGAGGCCCTAGGAAAATATATTGATTTTGTTAGTAAGTTTGGATGAATTTTGACCTTGAAGAATGACCATGTTTTTTTTTCGGTGGGTTGGATGACTTTCCAATGAAACCCCTCGCTCTTGGGCGGCGCGCGAGGGTGTGTCAGACTTTTACCGACTAAAAACCCACCCCCGTTCCTTCGCTTCGTATGCTTTAACCCTGCTGGGCCTCTACAGTTGCTGACATTTACTTGAGGCGCACGTGGAACAGTACGCTCCGGCGATGACTTGGGCTCGGTTCGGACGGTTACCGGACGATCGGACGGTGAGCTACCCAAGTCGTCCGCAAGCCCGCAAGAATGACCATCTGGGCCGTAAATAAAAAATGTTTTTTTTTTTTTTTTAATCTTTAGATTGGTATAAGACTGTGCTCCATTCGAAATAGATTACATTTAAACAAACCTTTATTACTGTGTAATGTTACATCACTTACCTTCAACACGAGATGTACTTCAATCTTATCTGACACAGTCAGTATGGAACACCCAATGGGGGGCTTCTCATCCGAAAGCTCGCTATTCGCTAGGGACTGCAAATTCCTGAACAGACCTTTCAGGGCTTCCACCTGTTGGAACAAACAAGAATATAGTAGCGACATCTATCAGCCACAGAGGAACTTAAATTCAAAAATCTTGCATCACTGTACCAAAGTTTCAAAAAAACTAGAAGACCTAATTACAGAAATTCAAATGATGAATGAAGAATCAGTCACGAAAGTTACCCAGAACACTCAAAACTGTCCATCCAAACTTATTCCGAAGTATCAAGAACCTTTAACTACACAACAACAACATCTCGAGTTAATATTAGGGTTATTGATCTAGTCCGGAAAACTACTATCTGGCAGTTGCCCGGATCAGACATAACATGCGTCTAGTCAGAGGACTTCCTAAAAAAACATTTTTGAAAGTCTATAAATAACAGAGATAAAAAATAAATTCTCTCAAACCTTCAAATCCTCAGCAATGATGAGGTGGGCCGTCGTTTTCTGCTTATTGGTCAAGTTGTACTCTGAACGAGTCGACCTGATAAGATGCACCATCTTCAGAACAGTGTCCACGTCAGATTCCAGGTTTTCTGACCGCCAGGGTGTGTCGGCGTCCTGGGGGAAAAAAGAATTCAGATTTTACGAGTATAAAGTCTTTGGGTAGCCAACACCATAGTTTCGCGTTAATATCTAAAAGTTCTTCAAAATACTTTGACACAAAAGGCGTTTTGAGATACGGAGATAGGGGCCCGAGGGATTAACAATATGAATGCAGGTAGGTGAAGTAAGCACCAAAATATATAGCTGCTGTGAAGAGCGCTATTCGCTGCGCAGTACCAGCTCTGTCATGCACCATGTCTGTCCTACACTCATGTTTCGTATTGTGCGATTCAAGTGAGAATATGATTGACTTAGCGCCATATTGTGACGTCATAGCTGTCAAATCGAATCAGGTAGGGTAAGTAAAAAAGATATTTTTTTTAAATTAAATTTCTTTACGAATCATGAACGAAAAATATTTAATCAGAATTTAGTTTTTTAATATTGCTCATCTCTGTATCACTGTGTGAAATATCTGAGTAGTGGCGTATAGAAGGCGAACTGTTGCTAACAATGAAAATAAGAAAGAAAACAGTTTTTTTTTAAATTAATTTGACCTAAATAATTGGTATATATAGCTAATTTAATTTAATTAATTTCACTTAGATTGAACTAAGACTCGGTTAAACAAAATACAAAAAAAAAAACATTCTTGATACGCCAATTAGTTTTCTCTGCGAACCGTACTTAAAACCGGGCTGGTATACTAGGTCCAACGCCTTCAGCCTGGTGTACTAGGTCCAAGTAACAGGTAGTAAGGCACCGGACCGGACGATGCAGCGACTCGGGGAGGCCTATGTTCAGCACTGATCGTCTTTCAGCTGAAATGATAATGAAGCTACTCACAGTAGGATAGCTAGCCACGCAGATGGACGGACAGCTGGAGTCTTTCCTGGGCAGACGCTGGAACAACTCCTCGCTCACGAACGGCATGAAGGGGCTCAGCAGCTTGAGGCCGAACTCGAGGGTTGTGTATAGAGTGCGACGGGCGGCCGCTTTTTCGGCTTCTGTACCGGACGCGAATACAGGTTTGAGGTATTCCTGACGGATAAGAAATTTATTACATTCATCGTCTTCTGAACCCAATTTCTTATAAAAAAAAATATGCCGTCAAACGCACGCACGTTTCATCATCGGATTGGATTCCCAATCTGTAGGTAATATACTTACCAGATAAACGTCACAGAGGTCATAGAGCCACAGGTTGTAGCAGTGCGTGGTGGCGGCCGGGAAGTCGTACCCCGAGAAGCCGGCGTTCACTTTGCTGACGGCGAGCGCCAGCCGCGACAGCATCCAGCGGTCCAGCGGGGACAGCTCCGGCGGGAGCGCCCGGCACCGCACCTACACATACACAAGAGAGATAAAAATCTATACATTATTTTTACTGTTTTTTTTTTTGGTGGGAAAATCATCTTATGATATCCCCCGCTCTTGGGCGGGGCGAGAGATAGTGTCAGACTTTTACTGACTAAAAACCCACTCCTGTTCCTTCGTTGCCTTTCGTACCAGGGCCGAGTCTTCCTTTCAGAATCAGACCCTTGGCCCCAGTAGGCTTCGACCCTGCTGGGCCCCTACAGTTGCTGACATCTCCTTGAGGCGCGCGTGGAACAGCACGCGCTGTTGACGAAATACTATATGTGAAACCTGAATATAATTTGTTCAGAATCAGTAACTGAACCGATTCCAATAATTTTTACACCATGTTAGATTTTTTCCCGAAAATATTTAAAAAAGGTCATAAGTTGAACATCACCGACACTAAGTACAACACAGGTCACGGCAGGTCATAGCGGGCATTAGGCGCCAGCGCACTGCTGGCTGCGGGAGCAAAACAACCCCTCAGTCACCCGGATGGCCCGGTGACCACGGGTTTGTGTGGACAACCAGATAACATAACAAGCTTATAACTTTGTGATTTATCATGACAGTTATGAAATTTTGTATATCGACTCTTTACATAAATGTTGTATATATAAAAGGAGACTGACTAACATACTAGGACTAAGAGTGTGAAATTTTGCACAAAGGATTTTTAAAAAGTCACTTTATACTGACCTCATACACGGTGTCCTTAGGGAAGTACAGTAGTGCAAACTTGGTGGCGTTCCACAGCTTATTACAGAAGAACCTGTAGCCCTGCACTCGAAGGATGTCCAAGTTCAAGTCACGCCCTTGAGTCATCGCGCACAGAGCGAACCTGGTCATAAAAGATTGTTACAGTACTCTGCAGTACTTTTAATGCCAATATAGAAATATGAACCTTATTCCTTTTAACATAAAATTCATATTCCTAACAACGGCCTGTTGGTCTGGTGGCTAGTGCCGCTGACTGCTATACCGGAAGTCGTGGGTCCAATTCCCAACCAAGACAAATGTTTGTGTGGCGAGCAAGATCATTTGTCCTGTGTCTGGGTGTAATTTATCTATAATATGTATATGTTTATAAATATGTAAGTGTGTTTGTCAGTTGTCTAGTACTCGTAGCACAAGCTGTGCTTAGTTTGGAACTAGATGGCGTTGTGTGAAAATTTTGGAAAAATATTATTATTAATTAAATTAGGAATGGTCTAAACTTTCATAGGAAGCGGGAGACAAGTCACCGAGTGTTCATTCAAGAATAATGAAGAAGATGAAGGAGTGTAACGCTCACTCAAACATCTTGCCGATGATGGCGCATGTGCTGGACCATTCGTTTCCCTTCAAAATAGTTGAACTGACTGGTGCTAGCACATGAGTCATGTTCGGGAACGGGTTTTTTTATTTTTCACAACTTTCTACATTATTCTGACATAAATGTATAATTTAAATATTATCGACAGAACCATTATTGTATAACAAAATTTGATTTAAAGAAGTATCCATGGCGTTTCTTGCACTTTTATAATAACTTCTTTTTTTTTTGGTCTGACCAACCCTGACCATTCAAACATTCAATTGTAAATGGGTTAATCGGATAGATAACTCAATCGTTTTAATTATTTCTATCAAAAAATAAATTTATCCTAAATCATAGACAGAAAAAAAAATCAAATCCGTTCAGTATTAAGTAAGTTAGAAAATATTCAATCTGGTGGAAGGGGAACCTGACAAGTAGCAGAATAAGGATGCACAAACTACGACGTCATCGCCATTAGGTTACGCGTGAATGATAGATGGCGGTGCCGCATTTTGCATCCAAGCATAGATTTAACTTTTTGACATTACATCATATAGATTTTTATTGATATTACATTACTAGAACTTTATTGACATTTACCTTTTTATTATTATATTTAAACTATGATATGATATTAATGTGATGACAAATAATGTGGAATTTAATTTTATTCGTTTACCTGGCAAGTTACTATACAAGCATGTCTATATAAATTGACTTTTAAATTTTTTATTATTAGTATTGTGGTTTTTGAATGTTTTATTATATTGTTTAATTTTCAACCATTCGACACAAATGTAAATTTGTTGATAAAATAAATAGATAAAATAAATAACTGAGCTGGAATAAAACCCCGTAATGCATCACCCACCTGAGCGCATCAGTCCCACACTCCGGTATGCCGTTGGGATAGTCCTGCTTCTGCCCTTGCTTGGCTCGCTCCACCTCCTTGGGCTCGAGGTTGGAGTCCTCTAGCTGCTCGTGGAGGGTCTCGAGCGTGACACCCTTCACCACGTCCACGGGGTCGATGACGTTGCCGAGCGACTTGGACATCTTGCGGCCGTGAGCGTCGCGTACCATTGGGTGGAGGTAGATTTCTCTATGGGAGTTAGTTGGAGTTAGATTTCCAGGAATCAAGGTCTATGATGTTTTCAGTTGATTTTACCTGAACTTTGAAAAGGCGATATTTTAACTCATAAATATCAAGCTCAATGATTAGAAAGTTACAATTTCAAAGTTTTGTGACCAATTCAATATTTAATTATTTTAAAATCGACTCCAAACTTTCAGAAATTGCAAAATGAATTTTTACAACTTTAAACCTTTTTTTTAGTTGAGAAATCATGAAATAACTTCTCCTGCACAAGGAGGGCGAGAGTTAGTGTATTTTTTAATTTTTTTTAACAGGCTAAAACCCACATGTGTTTCTTCAGTTGCACTTTCCGTTCCAGGGCCACATATTTCTTTCGAATAATCGTGTAGCTCAAATGACTTTAAACCCTGCAAGACTTAGAACCCTTTAACCAGTGAACTAGCGCTGTGGACTCGTCGTATAATGCATAGGGCCACAGCATTATGCTGAGCGTTCGGCCGTTTTGCGCCGTAAGCTAATCTTAATATTACGCCATTTCCCGCAAATAAATTATTACTCTGTCTTTCTTTTCAAGGTATTCTTTTCGCAACTGTTTTCTAGTAAGCCATAGATGTATTTTCTACTTACTTGAAAGGTAGTTTTCCAAGTAACCGCTGTCCAAAGAATACCATCCTCGCGACCCAGAAGAAAAGAATATCGTGTCCAGTTTCCAGCAATGTACCCGGGTAGAAGGCCTGTACATATTATATCGTTTTAATTACCTACCTGCAATTGGAAATGCAGTTCGTGTATTCAATTATCAAGATGGAATAATGTTTTATCAAGGCTCGCCGACGTGCAAATATCTCACCAAGTTTACAGCCATCAGATGGCCTAATGTCACCAAGATTACCAACTATGCACGATTAATTGTCAAGCTAAAGTGGTAGTGGGCAGAATACGTTGCTCGCAAACAGATGGTCGATAGGGCCGAAAGGTTCTGGAGTAGCGACTGCGTGCCGGAAAATGCAGCGTCGGCGCTGCCTCTCACAATATGACTGGTGAGGGTCGTGGAAATCCGATGGATGCGAGACGCGGAAATCCGATGGATGCGAGACGCGGAAATCCGATGGATGCGAGACGCGGAAATCCGATAGATGCAAGACGCAGAAATCGCACAAGACCGGTCGTTGTGGTGGCACTTGGGGGAGGCCTATGTCTAGCAGTGGACGTCTTTCCACTGAAATGATGACGATGGGAAACTCGCTTGTACGAGACTCTCTACACGATTTTTTGACAGTACCGCTTTAGTGTACATGGCAAATATCAAGAAAGTATTCCTAGCTATGTTTCTTTTTTTTTATTTATTCTATCACCAACCTGCAAATCATCAGTCTTGTCCGGCCACCCAAATATGGAGAAAGGAAACAGCCCCGAAGAGAACCAGGTGTCGAGGACATCCTCGTCCCTCACTAGCTGTATGTCGGCGGCAGGCACGTTGTACTTCGCGGCCGCTTTAGCCAGAGCCTCTTCTTCAGTGTGGGCAGACACCCAGAGCTCTTGGTCCTTGGCCTGGAGGGAGACGGGGCGATTTAGTTTATCGTTGGTAATATTGGAACCAAGCATTTTTATCCACAATTTTCAGGATATTGTTCCTTCAGGATTTTTAGTCTACGTTACAAGCAACATTACCACATGTCACATTTGCTGAAATGAATGAGCGTGAACAAAAAAAAATAGAAAAAAAAATAAAATAAATATAAACCAACCAACCAACAACAGAACTCCATGCTTGATTTAAAATAATCTATGATACCCCTGATTTCAATTGTTTTGGGTCGAAAAACACATTTAAAACAAAAAACCTTTCTATTTTCAAACTATATAAAAAATATGAGTGGTTTAGTCGAGTTTAATTGAGTTATTTATATTGTTTTGTGCTACTGAGTTGCAGATGCGATATTATCGAGTTATTAAAAGGTATTATAAATGGTTGTTCGATTTGTTAAATCCCAATTTACTATGAGTCGCGAAACATTCAAAATTATTAAGAAAAAGAACGAAGTATGGCTGTAATGTCACTGAATATTTTTAGTCGATTATTTTTATGGAATTTTTAAGAAGACAAAACAAAAATTTTGAGTGAGACATATATTATGGGCGTGTTGATTAAATAGGTTTAGTACTTTATATGCGAAAAAATCACATTAAAATTTATTTATCTATAGGCCGACCTCGACAAAGTTGCTTAACCGGTCAACCCGTGTAGATATTATTACTTAGCCGCGAGCTACTTAAAAAAGCTCTTTTAAAATTTAGCTGCAATAAAATAAAAGAGGCAATCTTCAATCTAAAAACGAAAACTAGTGAGACACAGAACGCCATGCATAATGAACGACAAACTTAAAAGCCAGTACATCCACGCTAGGCTACGCTATGCGACATACAGGTGCGGCGTGCGGCGCGGCGTCGTGGCCGCGCCTGGCGCGGATGCGGCGCGACTTCTTGCGTCCCGAGCGCGTGTGGCGCCGCCGCGGCGTCGTCTTGCTGCCGTGCGGACCTTCCGCGTCGATGAACTCCTTGGGGGCGCCAACGACGATACAAATTGACACATGTTTTAGTCGATATTTAGTTTTAGCAAGTTTTGTGACTACACTATTTGAGTGACATTTGGCATTTTGAGTTTGATGTTATCTTGAAAGTCTTATTTATCTCTTGGAAGGTTAATTTATTTTAGCTGGCTTATTTTTTTCCATGAATCTAGTGTAGATTATATTCCTTATTATTAGTGATCAAAAAAATTTTGTGAAGTAATTTATAATTTTTTCTCTGCCCTTTACTCGGTTCCTTTCAGTCTGATAGAAAACCATACTTTCAACCTTTCAAACAAGTTATCTTTTAAAATACGACTCTTTACCATTTCTCTTCGTAACTCAAGCAATATACACAGGACCCTATTTAAAAAAAGTAGTTTGTTTAAAGTTTAATTATCGATTAGCAGGTTCTTATTTTACATTTTTTATGAACAATTTGAATTTAGAATTCGCTTGGCTTAAAGGACTTAGTATCCAGACCAAAATCAGTAACAAAAAAAAATTCGCAAGTCAGTATTTTAAATACTGAGTTGCGGATGTAAGATTAATACCAGTGAATTCTAAATTTTAATTTGCAAGCATATGGTTAACGAGTTCCATAAATGAGTTCGTAATAGTCGAACAAAAAAGGTCGTTTAAAAAAAAAATCTGGGCAAATTGAGTCGGACTCGCACACTGAGGGTTTCGTACACACTTATCTACATATGTAAATTGTTCAATTCTCGAATGGAGTTTGGAAAAAAACGCTTTTTTTTGTTTTCAGATTTATTCCTATACCTGTGCTATAAGACCTTGCTTTATCGAAAATTTCAGGATTCTGGGTCAACGGGAAGTACCCTATGAATTGTGTTTCCCATGAGAGTGTCAAATGTAAAAAAAGCCACCCAAGTGCGAGTCGGACTCGCGCACTGAGGGTTCCGTACAAACTTACCTATGAAAACAGTTCAATTCCGGAATGTTTTCGAAACGTATTTTTTTTTTGTGACGTAACTACAAATTAATTTTCAGATTTTTTTCCTATAGTTGTGCTATAAGACCTTGCTTCATGCCAAATTTCAGGATTCTGGGTCAACGGGAAGTACCCTAAATTGTATTTCCATTGAGAGTGTCGAAGTTTGATTTCACAGTTTCAAGGGACCACAGACCTGAGAGTATGTGGTTTTAATTCCAACTCGATACCTCCACGTGTTCCCGAGATAAAGGGTATTGACACACAGACAGACAGACAGCAAAGTGTCCTATAAGGGTTCCGTTTTTTCCTTTTGAGGTACGGAACCCTAAAAACCAGCTCCCTCTTACCTCATCAGGTTCCGGCAGCGTGACCCTATAGGCGGGAATGCGATGTCCCCACCACAGCTGGCGCGAGATACACCAGTCGCGGATGCCCTCCATCCAGTGGTACCAGGTTTTCTCGTGCACGTCCGGGATGATCTTCAGCTCACCGGTCTTGACGGCCTTTATGGCTTCGGCGGCCATTTTGTCGCATTTTATGTACCTAGGGATGTATGGTCAGTTATGCAAAGTTTTATTATGAACATTGATAAGATGGCCCTTCCCCCCTCGTCTATCGTCAACGTGATTTTGGTTTAAAAGCTTGTTGCTTCAACTAACGCAATCCAACGCAATTTCCGATGAAAACGCAACGCAAGAAAAAAAAAAATAACGCCTGAAAACTCTGTTGGCATTCGATAATTTGTTATTCACTCGAATATTTCAGAAAACTTGTTCCAGGATATGTGTTATTTTTTACCTTAAAAGTTTTTGAAAAAAAATTCATCATTCAGTATCTTGATTAATGTGCAAGGTTTCGTATAGTTATTTTTTTTAATTTATGAGTACATTATGGAGGGCCGTTCACGCAAAATAGCAGATTTTCAAAGATACTAGATTAGTCTTATATAAATTTATGATTTGATTTCAATATAAAAAGAAGCGTAGATCTCATGGAGAAGAATGTTCAAGAAACTCAATGGACACTCTTTTTAAATTATGTTGTCACATATTTCTTGTTTTCCTCAACGTGTTTTTCTATTATGCTACATCGACGGGTTTTCTACAGATAATCACAAATACGTTTCGGTGTTGCCAGCACAATTAGTCGATTGCAATGAATAATCGAATTCAAAAATAAATTAAATGATAAACGATATTTATTCTGTAAATAGGTTTATAAAACACTTTTACACGTCAATTTTTTTTGTCATTTTAAACTAGATGAGGCCAATGTTTCCTAGCTGACTACCCTGAGAAGAAACACCGAAACAGAAGGGGTCAAAGTCTCTTTTAAAGTCCATACAGTAAATATGTAATGGTCAAATCACATGAGAGCCATGCAGATTTGTCTGAGATGGTCTTTTGAAGAAAGAACCATACAGATTTGAGTGGATCTGTCCAGTCAGTGCAAGCATTTGTCAGTATTCGCAAAGCTCAACTCAGGACTACTGAGGAGCTCAACGACTTGACGAACAATACCAAAAAAAGGACATTTGGGTAGACCACAGAAAATACTCAAATTGCCAGACATACGTTAAGATTACTGAAAAGAAAAAAAATAATATTCTTAGTTACAACAGAGTAAATATTCTGATTACGTATCAAACAACTAAAAAACCTAGCATTACAGCTCTGTTTTCGGTTTTATGTTGAGCAAAATATGATGAGCAGCACTTACCACTGTGGTTTCAGCATAGGTTCCACTACATCCTTGGATCGACTGCACAGTGGGACGACCATGGCGTGTTCTTTGGTCTCCTTGTACAACTTGGGAGTCTCCAGCGCGTGGACAATGCTGCGTCGAACGTCGTAGCGTTTCATACCCTGTGTAATAATATCTAATATTGTAATTTTTTACTTTATTTTTTTTTTACTAATTTATTGACATTATTAATGTTGGTTGGTTGTTGTAATATTTTTGACATTGTTTATTTTCATTTTTCTTTGTTTTATGTGGTTTTATTAATGGTGCAACTCAAATCTTTTTAACATTATTTTTTTTTTACTAATCCTTTTATTGTAATGCAACTCAATTATTAGTTATTACTGTTTTGTTCCTAGTTTTTAAATACTTAATATTCGCATACAATTGTAATTGTACTTTGAATAACTCAATCAATTGATCTAAGTATATAAAAGGAGAAACTGACTGACTGACATATGTATTAACGCACAGCTAAACTACAGGGACTAGGAGCGTGAAATTTTGCACAATGTTTCTTTTTATGATATAGGCGAGCACTAAGAGAGGATTTCCCAAAATTCACTCCCTAAAGGGGTGAAACGGGGTTCAAAGTTTGTATGGAAAAACCTTTTTTCACGCGGGCGAAGCCGCTGGCTACTAGCTTCTAGCTAGTTACGGGGATGTTTTTTTTTAAGGTGGGAAATTGTCTGATTCCTTCAATCGCTCTAGGGTGGGGTGGAGCGAGAGGGCATGTCAAACTTTTTTTGACTAAAACCACAACTATGTTCCTTCAGTTGTCTTCTGCGTTCTATGACCATGACCTTTTCATACTTTTCCACATCGCCCTAGCAAGCATCGACCCTGCTGGGCCCCTACGGTTTGCTGACATCTCCTTGAGGCACAGCAGGGTCGAAGCCTCAAACTGAGCCCAAAGAACCAACAAACCATTGCTGTATGGTTAACTTACAGTGAAAGCTCCGCAGTTGGGCAGCATCTTGCCCTCGTCATCAAAGATGTTGATGAAGGGCAGGTTGTGACGCTTGGCCAGCTCGTAGTCGTTCACGTCGTGGGCAGTCGAGATCTTTACCGCACCTGGTAAGATAAATAACAGATTGAATATAAGAAATCAAGAAAATATAAAATTACTTGAGATTTTGTAACATATCAAATGTTTTTTTTTTTTCTGAAATATTGAAGAGATACCAGATAGATACCAGTGTAGAAATTAGTACTAGCCTGTGTACTTAATAATAAATAACACCCAAAAAATATTTTCTGAAACCGCATGATAATTGATTATTAAGGGGATGCAACTCGATATACATTTTCACTGTTTTTCATACAACCGCTCTTACGCGATTTTAACGTTATTACACATTTTTCATTAGATATTTTGGAAACACAGTATCTTGTGCTTCTATTGAAATCAATTTATAAATTTGTGTAACACTAATCTAGTAAAGACCTCTGAAAATCTGCTATTTTGCATGAACATTGACACTTCATAATTTACTTAAAAATTTAAAAAAAGACAAAAAAAGTATGACAATAGAAGACAAATTTAAATCAAGATTCTAAATGACGACATTTTTTTTTAAAACTTTTAATGGTTTAAATAAAACACGTAGTTCCTAGAACAAGTTTTGTAAAATATTCGAGTAAATCACGAAATTACCGAATGCTAACAGAGTTTTCAGGCGTTATCTCTCTCTTTTTTCGCGTTGCCTTTTCGTCAAACATCGCGTTGGATTGCGTTAGATGAAGTAACAAGCTTTTGAATCATGCTCGATGTTGAAGATAAGCGAGTGAAAAAGGACCCTCTTAAATGAATTTTTCAAATATTAGTATTTCAAATATTTCTATGAAGAAGATTGACCACGTGGTGGGAATGCTCTGAATCTGAATCTGAATCTCTGAATCTGAATCGCTATCTATTTTCTACGCGTGTAATCTAGTGGCGGTGAATCACACTGTAGTTTCTGCTTTCTTTTTCTGTAACTTGACAGTTTCCCGTCCGATTATAATTTAGGCGTCTTCAAGGCTAGAGAAAATAGGCTCTTAATACTAGTACGCTTCACTATCAACGATTGCATCACTGCTTACCATCAAGTGGGATCGCAGTTAGGCACTAGTTTTTATCATTAAAAAAAAATGATAAAAAAGGAAATAATAATAATGTTTACATGCAAAAAAGAAATAATAAATTATGTTTATCTATAGTGTGCTGTATGTACACATATCTGTTTAGTGTATTTTTAGTTTTAAATTAGATTTAATATAAGCGTTTAATTGTTTTTCGTTGAACATTTAAAGTTCCTCAAATGTAAAATTTATTTCTCATTCATATGGTTTGCTGTAAGAAAACCCAGTTGTGGGTTAAGCTCGCCAATGTACTACAACTGTCCTATTTTTTACTTCTGTATAAAATTGTATGTAAATATGTAAATAATGTGTAATAAAGAAATAACATATGTCAATTTGAATTTCACGGGTTACTTTGGAGCATCTAGCTTAATAAATATACTAACCAGTTCCAAAGTTCATGTCGACGTAGTCGTCAGCGATGATGGGCAGCTTCCTGTTCACGAACGGGTGCACAACGTTCTTACCCACCAGGTGCTTGTACCTGACGAAACGAATACAATGTTTTAGAGTATATCTTCACGCCTGTATTGCCTGAACGCGATAGTATAGGCACAAGATATCTGCAAAAAAACCGACATAGCTCGAAGAATCGCAGTGGGCAGGGCACATTGCGATTCTTCGAAGATGGCCTTTGGGACTGAAAGGTTCTGGGGTGGCGAACGGGTACCAGAAGACGCAGCCTTGGGAGGCCTTTCACAAAGTGGTCGGTCCACCGGGAATCCGATGGATGCGAGACGCTCAGGACCGTTCATTGTGGCGACACTTCGGGGAGGCCTATTTCGGCTGAAATGATGATGATGTTATTTATGCTAAACACACAGTACCTTGTGTCGTTAGGGTTCACAGCCACAGCCACATCAGCCAGCATGGTCTCGATACGAGTGGTCGCCACTACGATCTCCTCGTTTGTATCCTCTGTCCTGTACGCGAAGTACACTAGCACACCGAATTCAACCTAAAACAAAAATATTGCGGATAAAATTTTCTGAGAATGTTATCTTTGACTTTTTAAGCTGAACTTAACCTCCTATGGTTATGTTAAAATTCTGTAGAATAAAAAAAAATAAAAAAATGTTCATCCAGCGAACCTGGAGCAGTCGGGCTAAGTTTCGAAGATCTTGTTTTGCTGTGTTAGCACTTCATACAACTATGAACCTTATCAGCAAGAAATTAAGGTTCATATTCGCTTATAATGTACGCATTCGCATATATAACGCTAACTTAGCGAAGTAAAGTCGAAGTACGATGTATGATATATGAGTACATTATGGAGAACCAAAGTTCATATAAAATTTTCAGAGGTCTTTACTAGATTAGGTTTACACAAATTTATGTTTTGATTTCTATAGAAACCTGGATAATATCTACAAGATGTCATAATCATGTACAATGCGTTCCAAATAAGAATAGAATCGATTGCCATGTTGTGACGTCACGTTATACTGTCAAATCGCAAGAAATTGGGCAAAATTTAAGAACTCAGAGATGACAAAATTGAAGAACTGGATTCTGATTAAACTATTTTCGTTCACAGTTCGTAAATAAATTAAATTTTAAAAATTTCTTATTTTGCTCATCATAATAATTCTTCGATTTGACAGTATGACGTGACGTCACTACCTGGCAATCGATCCTATTCTTTTTTGGAACGCATTGTAAGAGCGGTTGTATGAAAATGTACCTCGAAAAGGACGCTCTTAAGAAATACAATAAATAAATAACAGCTCACCTTCTGCTGATACCCCGGTATACTCAACATGGTCCGACCCGTAAGCTCAATCTTATCCACTTCAATGTCCGAGATAGCGCTCTTCAAGGTACAAGACCAGTTGACCAGCCTGTTGGCACGGTAGATGTCTCCCGCATCATGCAGGCGGATGAAGGCTTCGTTGACGGCGCGGCACATGGAGGGGTCCATCGTGAAGCGGACCCGGGACCAGTCGTAGGATGAGCCTAGTGAACGCAGCTGTTCGTAGATTCGGCCGCCTTTTCTGTAAGAAAACTATGTAGTTAGGATCTGGTGGTAGTTCAGATTGGGCTTTGGGGTTGGGCTTTTGGTGGTTTTTCCTTCCTCGGGATATTTAAGTCAAGAGTGAATAGGGTTCTTCTAGTCATCATCAACCACATTGTTGCTTTTCATCCGAGTCTTAGGGTGCCACGAGCTCTTAATGTGCGGGTGTTTTTAATATCATGCGGATTACGCATGCGGGATTGCTCCGCACGCGTAACCAAATATCCTTTTCATACAAGTATTTATTGGAATGCGTGGAATACGCACGCGGGATGCGGGGCGTGATATCGGGCGGCAGCTCCGCATGCGGAGCAATTCCGCATGCGTGATGAAATCCGCACGATATTAAACCATTTGACGACCTAAATTGAACTGATAAAGGTCTGGAGCTATTTAGGGTGTATAGCGCAAAAAGCACAGAATGTTTGCTGTGCCTCAATGTCGCACTGTTGCCTGTGCGCAGTCTCACTCTCTTGGATTCTTATCCAACAAACGATCTGTTTGCGGATGAATGGAAGATGATTTTATTGGTATGTCAGAAGTACTGTGAGAGAAATTGATGAAAGTACATGTCGTTTATAACTAAAACTTTTTGTTTAGTTACTGTAATTGGTTGTTTAACCGTTGTAATTAATTGATTAAATAAATAAATAAATAGCTCCCTCTATCTTTCTCGCTCGCAAGACTGACATATTAAGACACACGTCATGGTAAGACTACAGGTAAGATAGTTGTCAAGCACAACTATATGAAAAGTAAAAAAAAAGATACAGAAAAATTTAAGTTAAAATCAAATATCAAATATCCATATTTACTAACTGTTCCTTCCACTCCCACACTTTCTTGATGAACTCCTCCCTGCCCAGGTCGTGCCTGGTCTTCCTCTGTTCGCGCCATAGCTTCTTCTCCACTACCACCTGCGTGGCTATACCAGCGTGGTCGCAGCCTGGGTTCCAGAGGGTGGTCTTGCCATTCATCCTGTAAGAAGAGATGAGAAATTGAGCAACAAATATTTATTTATATAACTAATTTTTAATTAGTATTTCTTCATCATCATCATTTCAGCCGAAAAACGTCCACTGTAGGACATAGACTTCCCTCAAGAGTCGCCATGACGACCGGTCCTGTACGTCTCGTATTCATCGGATTCCTCCGACCCTCACCATGTCATCGGTCTAGCTTGTTCAGGCCTTCCAATGCTGCGTCTTCCGGTACGTGGTCGCCACTAAAGAATCTTTCGTCCCAATCGACCGATCTGTTCTGCGAGCAATTTGCGTTGCCCACTGCTTCTTAAGTTTGGCGATTCTTCGGGCTATGTCGGTAACCTTATTTCATCTTCATTTCTGATGTGATCACGCAAGGAAACTCCGAGCATAGGCCTTTCGTAGTATTTATCCAGTTTTTATTATTTAACCTATAAAAACCGTTACCTACTCACTCTTAGCGTGAACTGATTGCTCAGTCATACCGACCCCGACTTACCAGTAATAGGTAGCCGGTTCAAATCCAGCCAGCGCCATTACTTTGTGTAATTTATTTCAATACCAATACTCTCAAAATGGTGAAAGAAAACAGTGAGAAATCCTACATGTCCTAGGATCCAAAATTCGAAGACATGTGACATCCACCAATCTCCACTGGGCTCGCGTAGTAGATTACTGGGTCCTAGTAGTGGAGACATTATTAGGGTAATCAACTTCAGATATGCTTATTGCTCAAAAATACCTTTAAAGGGCATCCGTAAGGTACTCACTCTGACTTAAAATTAAAAAAATAACAAAAAATTCCATCTCAGATGTACGCTATCAGTGGTACTGAAAATATAATCAATATAATATTGATATAGTGCAGGTGTGCCCCAATAGTAACTGATTTACGAGTTGAACCAAAAATTCGAAGACATGTGTCATCAATTAATCCGCAGTGAGCTTGCACAGTGTTTTTTTTTCTTTTAGGTGGGTAATCATCCAATGACTTCTCTCGCCCATAGGTGGAGCGAGAGGGCGTGGCAGACTTTTACTGACTAAAAACCCACTTCTGTTCCTTGTTTGCCTTTGTTTCATGGCCCTGGGATACACTTTTGCAGCAGTGGATTACAGCCTATTCCCTCTCCTAGAGAGAAAGCATAAGTTTCAGCAGTGTATAGTAATATTGATATTCACCTGTTCCACCGAGTAAGTGCATCTTCAACAGCATTTGTGAGTGCATGACCCAAATGCAGTGTTCCTGTCACATTGGGAGGCGGGATCACCATCACAAACTTGCCTTTAGGATTCGGTTCTAAGACGGATTTCCTCTGAAAATTGAAATTAAGCTAGTAGGCAGGCAAGCTATTCAAGCAGAATAAACATGTTTTCTTTCTTTTAGAGACATTACAAATTTTTGTTTTAACTGTTCCGTACTTCTTTCTGTGAATAGTACTAGGCAAAAGATATATATTGATAGTGTAATGGCAAGGTATCATGCATTATTGTTACTCATAATATGATTTAAAAGAGTGTCCATGGAGTTTCTTGTGCGTTCTTCTTCATAGAGCTCTACGCTTTGGAACATGAAATTTAGCTTCACTTTTATTTTGACTGACCAACATTTTGATAATTTAAAAGCGTCTGTGTCTATTTGAAATATACATTTCTGATTTCTTAAATTAGTAATAATAATACTCACTCCATATTCAGGTTTGAAGAAGCCCTGTTTCTCCCACCAGGCGTACCAGGCCGCTTCCACATATTGTGGGCTGTAGGCATCGGGCATAGCACCCGTGATGTCCTTCTTTTCACCCGGTGCTGTGTTTGCCGTGTATACAGCACTCTCTTTTGTTTCCTTCACTTTTTTCTGAAGCAGAAGAAGATTGGTAGAGTATTTCTGTACATTAGTAGAGTTTAAAGAATAATCTCAAAGGTTAATTACATTATTTTATTTTTTTTTAAATATTGTGAACTAGTGCTTGACTGCAATTGCACCAGATGGTAAACAGTGATGCAATCGTTGATGATGAGGCGCACTAGTTCATGAGGAGCCTATTCACTCTAGCCTTGAAGACAACCAAATTATAATCAGACGGAAAGACCGCTGCAGGAAAATTGAGGCGAAATGGTTAGTTCTATATTTAATATTTTATCTAAGACTTCAGAATACTAAAGATAAAATCAATAATTTATTATGGGTTGTAAATAAATTATAACTAATATCGTAGTTTTGATATTGTATGTATATTTAGCATTTTATGAAAGAGAATAAGTCTGATATCAGACATAACATAACAGTCCAGTTTAGATTTCTATAAAATAATTCTAATCGAAGATTTCATCAAAGTGATCTTATTATGTGTAATATAGAAGATAGATTATTACGCGTTGATAGACAATTAGGCTGACGCAACTTGACCAACAATATAGCGGCAATACTTTCACTTGCCGATGTTAGATATCAAGTTATTAACCTCTAAGAATTTTGCTACAACAATGCATTTATTATAATCGTTTAAATGAAAAAAAAGCAGTAGTAACTTTAGTTTAAAAGCTTAATAGTCTTATTGCAAAGGTATTAAAAGGCTCAAAAATCTACCTCTGGTTTATCCTTCTGCACAGCTGGCGTTGCGCTCTTTTTATCCAACTTAGCTTTCAGTTTATCCAACTTTGCAGCCTTTTTCGCTTCTTTCTCTAGTTGTTTAGCAGTCTTCTCTTGAGGCTGGTCCCCTGAGGGATCATTTTGTACTTCGTTATCAGTCATATTTACGAAAAACTAAATGAATTTAAATATTGAGCGAATCACACCACATTCCGCAATGTGATGTGGATAATGTGATTTGACACCTTTTTGTAAGTTCAGAAATTATGCGCCATTTCAAAATAAAATAATCTCAGAAAATAATACGTTATTTGTTTCGTTCGGAAAATACAATAACAATAATAATCGACTAAAACCACTTTTTTCTTCTTTTGACTTCACACGTTTTGTGCATTTAGCCAGTATCAAGTTTAGAAAATGTTTCGTTTTTGATACACTAAAAAATCACTTCTAAACCATTAGAATGCACATTCACATTCTAATGATTTTGCAGTATTTGACAACTAATGTATTGAGCCAGTCTTCTCGACAAGCATCGCTGAGTTTAGCCGTTTTCACATTAAGCGACAAAAACAACGACATGATAATGTGGGGCTTTTTTTTCGTTTGGAAAATCATCCAATGACATCCCGCACTCTGGGCGGAGCGAGAGGGTGTGTCAGACTTTTATTGGCTAAAACCCACTCCTGTTCCGTCGTTGAAAGGAAAAATCGATTTTTCCTTTCAGCCCCAGTAGGCTTCGACCCTGCTGGGCTCCTACGGTTGCTAACATCTCCTTGAGGCGAGCTTGGAATACTACACGCCGTCGAAGACTTGGGCTTGGTCTGTTCGGTTTCCAGATGGTCGGACGGCGAGCTACCCATTGCTGGCCATCCACGAGCCCGCGCCTACGGCGGCTGGATATCGGGATCGGAATCCCAGTGGTTGGGGCACGAGAGCCATTGCTTCGCGCGTGCACGCGTGACCTCCTCCTTTGCTAGCATTGCTGCTTCGCAGAAGGAGGCGACCGCCTGCCACTCGTCCTCGCTCCGGACCATGGCCTGTACCAAGACCCGGAGTGAGAGATCGCCACCGATGACCCCTACGAGGACATGGTGGTGCTCTGCCCAGGTGAGGCACACCTCTACCGTATGCTCTACCGTGTCAGGAACATCCCGAATTTACCAAGTCCTGTGAGGACCTGCTTCATGCGGAAGGTAAAGACGCCGTGAGTAAGGTCTTTTCAGCCAATCCTCAAAGAGGGGACATACTGGCTTTATTATGGCTTGCCCACGATATTGTGTGGCTGGTGGCTTCATTTATCTGTCAATTCAGAGTTGACACTAACCAACAGCTTGTATGCGTTATGTCACCGATTATGCCAGGCGAGCAGTTTCGAGTACCTATACTCCATTTACTTCTGCATTAGACAAAAGAGGTTCATAGAAGCAGGTGTGCACAAAATTTATTTTTCAAGATAAATTAAAACAATTTTAATAAATAATGGTTTCAATATAAAATATGATCATTATTTACTTAGATAAATTTAATAATTGTTAGGTAAGTACTAAACACTTAGCTAGGTAAATGAAATGGATTTATTTTTAATAAACATAACTTTATTTCGAACCACAAAAAAAAATGGCGTTTTAACAACTTTCCTCCTTACAAAACTTTGAATTGTACACAATACAAAGCAACAAGATAATTAACATTCATACAACTGTTATACTCAAATGAATTCATTTAGGTATAACAATTGATACATAACTTGATTATAATAAATTCAGTATCAATCTTAACTGTAATTAAGCACAATATGCATATATTGTAGTTTTATTAGAAAATGTACCCTAAACAACCTTTTTTAACTTCTGTCTAATGCTGTCGCGAATAGAGTATAGTCGTACCAGAAACATACATCATTCAACACACACACACACAATACAAAACAAAACACATTACACACATTACAAAACACACACACACACAACACACACACGCACACGAAAAATACAAAACGAATACTTAACATACGCAAAAAGAATACTCGCAATATATTCCATCATATAATTTAACGTGCCAAAAAAAAATGATACTTTTTAAGACACTTTATGTAATTAATATAGCGAAAGATAAAAATATTAACTAGTATTTTTTTAATGGAGTCTTCAATCGATCATGATCGACTAAAAAAAAAACTCGACTAAAACATTGTCATTTAGTTCTTGTAGCCAATGCGCATCCTAGGCTATCAGCACTACGCCACGCCATTTTGTTTTTCATTTCTTGCTGAACGCGATTGAGGTGTGCTCGCGAAAATTATTTCGAATTTTACACATCAAAAATAGATTGAATACGTTTTATTTTCTTTTTATTCATCGGATTCATCACGTCGGATAAAATGTCGGATCGAGAGGTACTATTATTAACTAGTTTGTCACGTCCGTCTCGCATTCCCGCCGCGTGTGTTTTATTTTGTCGGCAGATCGTTATATATTTAATGACGAAAATATCGCTTGGGTGATTTCAGAGGAGTCGCTCGAGGACTCGTAACGGCTCTCGAGAGCCGGCACCGAAGCCTGCCGCAATGTCGCGAGGCCACAGCCGAAGCCGGTCTAGGACGCCGCCCCCGCCAAAAGCTTCGAGCAGAAAATATAGGAGCCCGTAAGTCTGCTGTTACTAAATGTTGGTTGTGGAAGCTTGTGTGATAGTAACTAAAACTTGAGTATGTAGCATTGTTTCATGTTTTACTAACAAAACTTCATAACCTCGATCTCAAGGATAACGCTCGCGTGTGTTGCGCAATGGTGTGTATCGTTAAACTCAAACATAGCTTACATGCGTCTCGGAAGTGCAAATTTTGTAGTCATTTCTGCTAGAGTGTACGACCTTGCTGATGATATTTGAGCGACGATACCGCATACTAATGCGTTGCCGATAGGCATCTGTTTTTAATTACCTAGTTTGTTCGATAGTAATGAAAATATCGTAGCAACAGTTTATCAATAGGTTGTATGTTCAGGGGGAAGCCAGGGCGCGCGGGGACTGATAAAAAAGTAGTAAACAACGTATATTTAATTATTATTTACATTGCTGGTATAATTTTGTCCGCAAATGCCGGTGGACTGCCTACAAAGCATGAGTAGGTAATTACTTTTTCCTTCTACTTCATGGTTTGAAACATTTGTATAGTTATTCAATTTTAATATATTGTGTAGGCTCAATATAATAATTACTAATTGAGGTCTCAAATGTTGGAATAGCCAAGATAAACAATTAACTAGCTAGTCAATAAAGCAACTAATACTACCTAGTTGATCAAAAACTTTAATTTTCGCCTTAGCATCAAACATGGTAATTTTATGGCTGACTTGAAATTTTATACCAAACTGATCTAAGTACTCAAAAATGATACACTTAAATAAAAATGTAATTTGTAGGAAGCATAGGTACAAACATGGTATTTTATGGCTGACTTGCAATTTTAAACCAAACTGATCTAAGTACTCAAAAATGATCCACCTAAATAAAAATGTAATTTGTAGGAAGCATAGGTACAAACATGGTATTTTCATGGCTGACTTGCAATTTTAAACCAAATTGATCGAAGTACTCAAAAATGATCCACTTAGATAAAAATGTAATTTGTAGGAAGCATAGGTACAAACATGGTATTTTATGGCTGACTTGCAATTTTAAACCAAACTGATCTAAGTACTCAAAAATGATCCACCTAAATAAAAATGTAATTTGTAGGAAGCATAGGTACAAACATGGTATTTTCATGGCTGACTTGCAATTTTAAACCAAATTGATCGAAGTACTCAAAAATGATCCACTTAAATAAAAATGTAATTTGTAGGAAGCATAGGTACAAACATGGTATTTTATGGCTGACTTGCAATTTTAAACCAAACTGAACTAAGTACTCAAAAATGATCCACTTAAATAAAAATGTAATTTGTAGGAAGCATAGGTACAAACATGGTATTTTATGCTGACTTGGAATTTTAAACCAAACTGATCTAAATACTCAAAAATGATCCACCTAAATAAAAATGTAATTTGTAGGAAGCATAGGTACAAACATGGTATTTTCATGGCTGACTTGCAATTTTAAACCAAACTGATCTAAGTACTCAAAAATGATCCACATAAATAAAACTTTGCTACCTATGCTTGCTTCGCTCAAAATTTATGTAAATTTTGAGCAAGCAAGCATAGGTATAGATCAGCATACTAATGGAACTAGCCCATTGTATTACAATCAGTTATATTCACAACAATGTCCTATTGTGATCACACAAGAGCTTCAATTTAAAAGCTAAAATAAGTATGTCTGTGTGTACGTCTAACCCCTGCATCCTATAAACATGCTACTAACAACACATTTCTTGCTGTTTCCTACTCACAAAAATTATTGATCAAGCTTCAATCATAGAAATGGTCCTACCAATCACTTAAAAACTATAGTAACATAGACATAATAATGTTTACTGTTGTATGATCAATAATATTGTGTATGGGAACCATGGCAACTATCTTTACGCTAACATCAATAGGTTTTTTGGTTGACCCCAACACTGCTAGAATTTACCAGAACCAATTATGTTCTTAAGGTTAAGAATTCAAAATGGTCTACAAATTGGATTTTGATGTTTTGAAATAATTTGGAGCTAAGTTGATCTTGTATGTCAAGTTTAAACAAAATATACTTTAGGAGAGACCTATATCCAGCTATGGACTGCAGTAGGCCTAACTGACAGTGGAGAGAGGCCTGTGCCCAGTAGTAGTCCGGGGGCTAATTTATTCAAGATGTTGGAGAGGTCCTAGTCTAGATTTTAGAATTTTATAAACAGAAATACAGTTAAAATCGTTTATGGTGACATTGTTTAGAACAACATACGTTATATTGACGTAATCAAAGACTAAATGATATATGACTGTTTTATCAAAAACATTGCTTTTTACGACATTGCTTACTACAGCATACCGAATTAAGTGGCCACATTTGACTAATGTTTTTGAGAATTATATCTGTAGAACGACCAGCTTAGCTGTATTTTAAACAATTGGAATAGGCACAGTATAATGGACAATAGCTATTATCGTAAAAGTAAACACGAGTCCAGTTTAGGGTCTTTTGGAATTCTTAGAATTAAAACACGTGCAAGCCGTAGAGTCCAGGCCGCTTCTTCATATCTCTTCAGTCAGTTAAAATTACGGATTTTATGCATAATACCACTTCATAAAAAATATTTTGTTACTTTGAAAACATCACCGGTTGTTACAACTTAAAAACCGATAGTTGTCGACTAAATAAGTAGTCCCTTTAATGTCGTTATAACAGATTTTGACTGTATTTGCTTGATTGTTGCAGCTCTCAATATTTTCTACCAAATAATCTCTAGCCCAAAAAGACCAGCCTAAATGTCAACATCCAATATCAGTCAACCAAAACGCAGCTTGGCTATCCTCCCCACCGCTTTGTGTGTTCTTGCATGTTAACTTGAGCGTTCCTGCTGACGCTAGGTCCGCCTCCAGGTCGCGGTCGCGGTCGGGGTCTGCGCGGCGCGGGTACCGCTCGTCGCGGTACTCGCGCTCCCGCAGTCGCTCGTACTCGCCGCGGGGCTCCTATCGACGCTCCCACAGTCACAGCCCTATGTCCTCACGACGCCGTCATATGGGTGACAGGGTGAGGAGTGATGTTTATGTGAATACCTTTTTTTGTAATTATTCCCTAGTTTTAAGTTGTCCCCGCATGCTAATGAAGGCTTGTGTACAGTGGCCCATGTTTGAAGTTATAAATAATCTGATCCCAACATAATTATATATATAATAAATCCATTATTCACATAAATAATAACTGTACTGATGCCAAAATGGCCTCAGCTAAGCAGACAAGGCTAAGCAAATAATTATATTGGCTATATGGGCTCTCTGTTCTCAAGTAGATAAATGCCTAAAAATATTTTTCCAAGAATATTAATTGAAATTACAAACAAAGGCCATTGTGTACTGAAGCAACAATAAAATGTCTGTGGCAAGCACAACTGTTTGCTATTGGACGATCGTAAAAGGCGACTAAAGAACGTAAAGCAATTGGCAATAATTTTTTTGTGATTAATTCTTTAATCACTACAGTCCCCCAAAAAGCCATTTGCATATTTTGCTGAAAAGCAAAATTTTAGTTTTAAGTTAGTTTTAAGTACTTTTTTTAATTAATGCATGATATTTTTGAGCTAATAAGAGCCATGGCATGGTGCTAAAATTTTATCTGAATTTGGTTGTAAAAGGCGACGTAATTAAATACCGTGCACTGTTATCAAAATTTGATAAGAGAATAATAATGGCCTTAGCTCATTTTTTAATTAAATTCAAAATAACCAGCACTATTAATATTTGTATTCAATTTCAGTATATCCTTTATAATTTTAGTGACTGTGTTAATCTTTGGTCTTGAATAATTTAAATATTTTTAATATTTTTATTGTAAATGTCTCAATTTATAAATTCCAAACCCAGTATCAGTTTGATGCTTTGAGTACCAACAGTAATTACTGAACTGTCGACTCAAAACAGAGAAGCAAAAGAACAAACAAAACTCAATATCTTTTGTAGCTTTTGTGATATAAAGAATGAGACTCGCCTACAAGAAAATAGACCCCATGTACCGTCAACAGGAGAATCCCACGCCGTCTAGATGCCTCGGCGTGTTCGGACTGAGTTTGTACACCACGGAACAGCAGATCAACCACATCTTCTCTAAATATGGACCCGTGGATAAAGTACAAGTCGTTATTGATGCTAAGGTGAGTTCTACCGCAATTTCTTGTTTCTTATGTCATTTTTCTACAATGGATAATCTTAAAACTAGGTCCCGAATTTATTAATTCAAATGTGTTGTCAATACATATAGTTATTTGAGGCGGAAGAGATGAGCTTCTTGACTGCAGAGGCGTCACTGATACACGCATACGAATCTTAGGGTCCTTTAATTCCCTCACAGACGACCTGAAGACCTGGGAGACTTAATCAGTTTTTGGATAGAAGTGGGCTGGTTGGAATAAGCCTACCAAAGTTTTCGGCCGCCATGGCCCACTCACAATGCTCCCGCTTAGGATTAAGTGCGGAAACGAGATTCCGATAGAAACAGTGATTTGACTCTGATGTCTATCACTGCACATATGAAATCGAAATGTAAATAGGCAACTTTTTGGTAATCACGATGCGCTACTAAGATCAACCCTAGCAGCTAGGTGCTTATTGACAGGGTTCTCAACTGATAGCACTGTTTACGCATCTTTAAAACTTAAAGCATATATTACAGACCGGTCGTTCTCGTGGCTTCTGCTTCGTTTACTTCGAGAACCAGGAAGATGCTAAAGTAGCAAAGAACGAGTGCACCGGCATGGAGATCGATGGCCGTCGCATCCGCGTGGACTACTCGATCACACAGCGGGCGCATACGCCCACACCCGGCATTTATATGGGAAAACCAACGTAAGTGTAACCACTATTTATTTCAATCTTCTAAACTTTCTGATTTTTTTTTCTGATTTATCTCTGAAAAAAAAAATATCTACACACTACCCCTACACAACCTCTGTGCAGAGCATGCTTGGAGGAGGAGGAGACAATTGCCCGTGTTGTGATACACGCATACGAACCTTAGGATCCCTGAATTCTTCCCTCACAGGCGCCCTGAAAAACCTGAAAGGCCTAATCAGTATGGAGAGAGGTGGGCTGGTTGGAATAAACCCACCAAAGGTTTTGGCCGCCATGGCCCACGCACGATGGTCCGCATAGGACAAGTCCGGAAACCAGACTCCGATAGATAGTACCTACACAATTTCAGAGTTTCATAGGTTTTATGGTATGTGGAAGGTCAGAGGCAGAAGGTACTGGGTCAAATTCTGCATCCAACACAGCAGAATGTTACGGCGCTCAGTGCCTACTGATCGGTAAAATGATCTAGTAGTTAGTTGATATTATATAATGTATAAAGAACCAAAGTTATTCTGAAGTATGTAGATGGAGTACGAAATTGTATACGCGAAAATATATCTCTACATGTTGTTATTCTCATTGCCGAATTTTTGTAACATGGTTGAAATCTTAATGGTACTTGATAAAACCACATCCAGCATAGTTATCCACGAGTACTAAAGCTTGTATGAGTGATACCTACGTGTTGGTAAATCATAACACTACGAACGGATTTAGAGTAAATTGTCCTGAAGCTTTGGCGATTTATTTAAGGCCTGTTTGTACAAAATATAAAACAAAACATACTATATTATTTGAATTTAAAATTAAGAGACAATTTGGAACCACCGCCACCAATTCAAGCATCGATGCGTATTTTAGAAAGTAGTTTTTTGACACTCTACTTTTTATTTCTTACATTTTAGTGAGTGATATGTACTATTGAAATCATCTCCTCGAGCCCTTTAATTTGATCAGAGATGTTTCGATTGATTTTGTACCTCCGATTCCAATTTCTTTTCCGATATATTTTAATTGGAACTTATATCGGACGTACAAAAGAGCTTATGGCCTACTTGTCTCCCGGGGAACCACCCTCCCCCATGCCTTCTGTCAATGACTCACTCCGAATTTTTTTATTTTTTTTTTGTAACCAGTATCACACAACTACGACAATCTAACACCTCTACTAGCTGCTGCCAGTGGCTTCGCCCCGTGATAGTAGAAAATGCCTTCAGCAGCTTTTTAGTGAAAGAGTAACAAACATTCATACAAACTTTCGCGTTTTTAATATTGTAGGATTTTGTTGGTGAAAAATTTGATAATTATCCCAAAGTCTGAATTCAATGAAAAGTTTTTTTTTTTTAAAGTTAATACAAGCAAGTCTTATTTTGCAGCGTCAGCAGAGGCGGTGACAACGGATACGACAGGCGCGGCGGCCGCGATCGAGAGTGAGTATACAATTGTTGATTTTCTGTCTTATTCAATTGTTGCTGACTTAATCAATATCGTTGATTAGACAACAGTCAGTAGTAATAACTCATAGTGCAATTACGTGACCAAATATTAATCTCTTAACATTAGAGGTTCTTTACATTTAAGTCATCTAAAAATTTGAACAGGCACTTAATAATGATGACTGGCTCAAAACCGGGCAACTACCATTGGAGTTTTTCAATTTATAAGTACTTTTCTAAGTTTAGGTCATTACAAACGCCCCGTGCATCGGAAAGCACGTAAAGCCTTTGGTCCAGGTGGTCATCCATCAAGATCTTGGACAGGTTACAGGTAGTTAGACACCAGAAACTCTTACCATCAGTCTATCCAAGGAGTATGTTACCCAGTAACTGGGTTGTGGAGGTCTGATAGTCGCTTTATGTAAAACACGGCAAATCGACCCCAAGCTAGTTGGGAAATGATTAGGGAGATGGTGGTGGTAGGTACGGAATTTCATGCAAACTTTGAAGTCCGGTATCTTGCCTTGGAAATAAATTAGCCACTAATAGATTTGAGATTTTAGGCTTGAAAGTCGTTTGAAATACGTTGTCGTTCCTGTCCAGTAGAATAGAAAACATGAGCGTAACGCGGTAGCGATAGTTCCCAAGTTTTGTAGGTAATTTATGCCTCTCTATGATATATTTTCCGTAATTAATAATCCATGTTCGTTCCACAGTGACTACTACTACCGGTCGGGCGGCTACCGCGAGCGCGACTACTACCACCGCGGCTACCGGCACCGCTCGCCGTCGCCGCACTACCGGCGCCGGCGCTACGAGCGGGAACGCTCCTACTCGCCGCGTAAGTCCTATTACCACCAGGAGCGGTAGACCACTCGAGCCCGCTCCTTTAACCACCCAGATCGCTGGTTTGCCAGTAACAACTTGATTAATTATACTGGGACTTGTAATTTAGTCAATTGAAGCATCATATTATGGCTTTTAGGAAAGCTGACTCTCATTTTTGATAAATAAAATCTTGTGCTTGTAATTTTTCAAACTGGTTAGGTAACTTTTCAGGTTCTAAAATTCTCTATGCTCCAAAATTTTTTTACGAAATAAATTCCAGTACTTTAATTTAGTTGACTGAATAGGACTTACGTCAAAGCAATCGTGTCATTGTCAACCATATAATCGACTAGCTATCTAAATGCCAGCGACTTCGCACGCGTGAGAAATTTATCTCAAGGGAATATACTCCCGGGAAAAACGTAAGTACCGACAGACATAGACATCTACCCTGTAGATCATCCCACATAATTTTTTTACCTTTATTACAATATAAGCGTGATCACATCAGATGAGAGACGACTAGAAAATTAATTTTGCAAGTTTTTAAATGTGTCAATTAATTTTTTTTTGTCTGTCAAACTAAAGTCCACCAAAGAGCTAGCGAGCATCCCCTAATAACGTCTTCCTACCCTTGTCCCGTGTTATTTGGGGTCGGCACACACGTTTTTTCCTTCTGTGTTGTCCCAATGCACCTTTTATATGAAGTTTATCTTGTAATTCCATTACAGCCTGTCCAAGGACGCGTAGATTCATAGACGCGTATTAGTCATTATACGCTTAGTGTACGCTCACTGTTTATATACAAAACTATGAAACTGTCGACGTAATATTAACATTCCAAATAACATTAGACAAATAAGTGGCGTGCGTGACAACAATATTAGACCATTTCGTCTAGTGTTTAAACTCATTGTGGTTGACATGTACGATTGATGGGAGCATCATACATGTATTATGTAGAATCTCTGCTGGAGTTGATTTCAACACATTTCAGTACCTAAGGGTCTTGTTCTAAATGAAGTATAGCGCTTGACTAAATTACTAGTTCTCCGAAAAGTGCCAACAAGGCTTTAGGCGTCATTCCGAAATTTCTAGTTTACAAGCCAAAATAGCTCTTATTTTATAAGTGTAAAGGACCAAGTTGCTGGTAAACCAATTCTTTGGGTCACCGTACAGGCAGGGCTACTTAAACTTTTGACTTTTATAGCAATAATAGGCTAGTTAAAATTTAGTCAATACGTTTTGGTCAACTGTTTTTATTTTTCGGTGGTGGGTGAATATTTCTTGAAAGCTTCGTTGAGGTCGTGTGGTTTGGGCACGATACCAGTACCTATAAGTAAGTCACAAGAAAGTCTTGATATTATGTGTGACACTTGGTTTTTATATGCACAAATTGAAGCAGTGTGTCTTTTCTTTTCTTTTTATTGGCTGTATAGTAAAATTAAAGTAACTATGTACATAGAATAGATAGGAACTAGAGTCAAGGTTAGTGTCTAACCTTATATCGAGTTCAAAATAGAAGATAGTTGTAAACTTTGACATAGTTTCAGTAGCCCTGTTTAAATTGACTCGCTAAATGTGCAGTAAATAGCTTAATAACCTATCCATGTGAGAATATGTATGACGACTGAAGCTCAAGCAAAATTGTACAAAACAATGTATATTAATTGCATACAAAATTATTATTTTATTTTGACATAATGTCTTTCTTCGTTCTTTGTTGTAATAGGTTTAATTTGAGTCAGTCTTTTAATTTCCAAAATATTTATAATTTCAACTGACTACGTAACATTCTCAATTGTTTGAAATAGTTTTGTTTATAAAATTAAAACCTTTGCAAAACAATTGTACTCATTCTATTCAAAGATACCTTTTCATATACCAAAGAATGGGCATGCCCAAACAATGCTATTCCATATATATTGGTAAAATACTACAAAAGTCCTGTATATAATATGTATGTGATTGTATGAAGTGGGGTCTGTGTTTGAATCTTTGTTTTTAGTTTAATTAGGTTTTAAGTTTCTAAATGTTGTCTGCTATATCTGTGTTCTATCAATTTATTCTATGAAATAACCTGCATGTTAAGGATTCACTACTATTATCCACGCGTGAATTATTTCGACAGGACTCGGCAAACTGGCGTCGCAGCTCACATGACCGCTTGTTGTTTTTTTTTTTCATTTACGATAAGTTTGACAACATACCATTGTTATAGCGCGTGGATAATACCTAGTGTACATACAAACAAAATTACGCTATATTATTTAGTTATTTACGAAGCGGAATAAATTGATAGATATAATGTTTTGCTCGTCAGTCCGTAGCATCGTAATGTTGTGGTATAACACATAGTTACTCCCCTCTTTGACTTTGCAGGTCGTTATTAGTAAGTGCGTGATGCTGAGTTCAACTTCAGACATAGCATAGCATTTTGATACAAGAACAGATCCCAAGTATTGTCGGCCGGCTCCTATGCATTTATATTCTGTACGGCCGCTAGAGTAGCCGATGTTAACGTTGTGAACATTCTGTGACAGGCGGGCCGCAGCCAGCCGTGCGTCGGCCGCGCGGCCCCAAGAGAGAAGCTCCTTTGTGTTAATTGTATGTGATGAAGGGTCTAGCATAAGTTAGCGTGTAACGCCCGAGCGGGCATAGTTGCCTCTAGGATGTAAAACTAGCTCTTAATAAAGATTTAACACTAAGTCTAATATTGATTTTGTTTGTTTGAAAAGGTATTGAAACAAGAAGTAAAGGATGAAAACTTCCTTGAAACTAACTGTGTTGAAGTTTTGAAAATGTTTGATTGAAAAGTCCTTTCGAAATGGCGCTCGCCGGAAGCGGGCCGCGTGCTGCGGCGTGCGGCCGTGTCGAGTCGAAGCGCAAAGAATATGATCCGCGCAGCGCATAGTAGGAAGCCCAAGCTTTGCGAAGACATTGAAGAGAGAAGTCGCGCGCGCATAGATCATATTCTTTATCTTCCGACTACCGTACATACATTCTAGCGTTGTGGCGACGTGACCTTGCATTTCTCGTGTTGCTAGTTACATAACTATGTATTATTATGTATTCGGTTGTATCGAGTCTGGCCTCTCACGTTAGAGTAGCGTTGTTTTGTACGACTTGTTAATAAACAATAGTTTTGTAACGTCATTATGGTTCTTCTTCATTCACTTTGGTTTGTCCCACCTTCTCTAATCCATCGTATCCTTTCTCTTCTCTCGACCGACGCTGCGTGGGATCTCGGAGTATTTGAAACAGCACCGAATTCCACGATATCTAAATTAGGTTTGTGCAGCATATGTTGCACAAACAAGAATTTTTTTATATCAATATGCAAATGTATCCATACTAAATGATTGAGTCCAAGCGACCAGAGCATTTTTTTTTTTTAGTAATTGCAATGGTGTATTGATAAATTATGATATGGCATTCAAATATTACGGGATTCAAAATATTTTATCTAGGCACTTATAAAATGTCTATCTAGTGCACGAAATCATAAATTTGATAAAAAAAAAAAACCGGCCAAGTGCAAGTCTGACTCGCGCACTGAGGGTTCCGTACAAACTTACCTATAAAAACAGTTCAATTCCGGAATTTTTTTTGTCACGTAACAAATGAATTTTTAGTTTTTTCCTATACTTGTGCTATAAAACCATGCTTCATGCCAAATTTCAGGATTTTGGGTCAACGGAAAGTATCCTATGAATTTTGATTCCCTTTAGTGTCGAAATACACGTTTTTTGCAACATAAACGGCCGTATCTTTTTTTTTTTTATTAACTCAGAAATATGATTTTTTCACGGCTTCAAGGGACATTAGACCCGAGTATATGGTTTTAATTTTAACTCGATACCTCTACGCGTTCCTCAGATAAAGGGCCTTGACAGACAGACTGGCAAAAAAAGTGATCCTATAAGGGTTCCGATTTTTTCCTTTTGAAGTACGGAACCCTAAAAATCTGTCGAGTTTTTCGGCTTATCATGCTGCTTTATTACATTAAAGGTCGACTCGCCAATTCAGTCAAATTACTTTGCCTCGCTTGGAAGGGTTTCCACACTAATCAAACTTTGAACATTCCGTGATCCTACGCCAGCGTCGTAACTGACCAACTGACCAGACTTTAAAGCTTTTATTATCCTCATTTTATCTATACATATTAAATTTTAGTGTTATTTTATTAATGATATGTAATATTGATGGCATTTAGTTAGTTTTAAATAGTAAGACCTTGTTGCATAAAAACTGTAAATAGGTACGGTACATTACATTTTTCATTCTTGATATAATTGCATACCATGTAGAATTCATCTATGATGTATTTTCAGAATATATTAAACAGTAGACGTTTAATTCTAGATGTTAAAAGTTTATATAGGTGGTAACCAGTTAATTCGGATGCAGTGACCAGTTTGGATCTATTGGCAAGTGCATATTTTCAAATAATATGTAATATTAGAAAGTAGGGAAGCAAACTACAGTTTTTATGCAAAGTAGTATTAGTCTAGAATGGGTACTATATTATTAGAAAAAGTAATATTAACAAAATTCTCACTATCAGATTTTTATTAAAATTCTTAACAATTATTTATGTATAATTATTATTATAAATATACCACATAATGTCGTGTTGGCACTGACCTGGCGACTACGCTAACCGCTATAAACATAAATACTCGTAAAATATACAAATAACATTAAAAACAATTTCATGGCAACGTATGATCGTTTGTTTAGCATTATTTTGCATTGGACGCGATTTCAATTATGGCGGAATTGTGTTACTTAAAGCTACGGGACGTGGAATGTGATCAAATATGGCAATGTTTGATTTGAAGCAGCATCTGATGATATTGTTAAAAATAAAGTATGAAAACGAGAACGTTTTTTGTCAATTAAAATGAATAGGTCTTGTGTTACCCTTTTACACATCAGTAAGAATGTCCTCTCGACTGTGATTACCAATTAAATTGGTTATCATTCTTCATTTTAAAACTTTTACACTTATCCGGCTTCAAATCCAACAATTGCTTTGAAATATTTGGAATGCATACATATAATACTGCTAAAAATGAGAGTACGCTTTAGGTACTTTGCAAGCAATGTTACAACATTGGGTACTTAAGAGCTAAGCTGAAATTCTAGACAAATCTGTTTAGTCACAAGACCAAACTACACATAAATATAAAACGTATAGAAAATACAAGTTTCGATATAGCAACCAGCTTTTCTTTACTCTGTTCTGCTCATATTCAGCTATACTTGAGAACTTTCAGAACCAACGCTGCGTTAAGCGGGCGCCCGCGCAGGCAACCGTCGTGCTTGTCATGTGCGACGGTCCCCGTAGCGGAAACAGGATTATTATTATTGTTGCACAGTGTTGCTATTTTATTTCAACTTTAAAGGTGTGCATGTAGTCGTGTCGATGGAGAACTTTAATGTATTAGTACGTAGCGGCAACCGGCGACGGAGCACTGTATGAGACCGCGCGGGAAACGCTTAACGCAGCGTCGACCCTCAATGTACCCAAAACACTGTCATCGTATAAAACCGACAAGTTTCAGTAATTTTCAGCGACAACATTTCTGGAAGGACTAGAATTTTTCAGCTGTCTATGAAAATAAATATTACATTGGCAACACTGCTTTCTATAGCAACACTAATCTAGAGTTGGCCGAATAACTTATTTTCTAGTGGCAAGAGTAGAATGAGCTCAAAACTATTAAGACTACAACTGCAGTTACTACACTACTGCAAGATATATAATAGCTATATAGGAAGGTATGTATTACAATGTTTGCTATAGATGGCCCTATAAAACCCTAGTGGTTTTCAAACCCGTTAAAAACAAAGTTCGTATGCTCCCATCGCTATATATCAATACCGTTTTGGTTTAACCAATTAACCGCTCGCGTCGGATTGGCCCAACGAGTGTTTTTTTCGTGTTCAATTGGTCAGAGTCTTGTGTGAATAAACGCAAATGTTTGTTGGACACTTTCGACGTATGAAGGCTGTTAAAGCACAGGGTTAGATTTTCCGACAACAATGGTACATATGCCTACATTCCGATAGATATTATTTAATAAATAATATCTATCATCTAGTCATAATTGTCTACCCTATGGTAGACAATTATGACTCAAATATTAATTAATGATTTTTTAGTAAACAAGTCGATTTTAAACAACAAACATGTCACCCAGATGCAGACCGACATTATGACAGTCTGGACGTGATAGTAGGAAATAGTTCCAAGAGAATATACTCCTGGTATAAAAAGTAGCCTGCTATTTCAGGACATGGACTACCCGTGTACCAAATTTCATCGAAATCCGTTCAGCCGTTCGAGTGTGAAGATGTGACAAACTTACTCACAAACTGTCGCCTTTTTAAAAATTGTTATAAACTAGTGCTTGACTGCGATCCCACCTGATGGTAAGCAGTGATGCATCGATGATGGTGAGGCGCACTAGTTTATTAAGAGCCTATTCACTCTAGCCTTGAAGACACCTAAATTATAATCAGACGGAGAAAATTGCAGTAGGCTAAATTGTTTGTCCTTCGATGTACGCGGTATAAAAGACGAGGCGAAACGCTTAGTGCAGACCGTAGAGGTATTTAATATATTAGTGTGATGTATAATATTGTACAAAATCGTCGATGGGAGTATACCAACACCACTAAAAACAATAACAAAATAATCTAGCAACATCAAATTCGGCTCACTATTTCTAAATGCTTTCTAAACGAAATGGCACTAAGTATTCTGGCACAATATCATACATTGGTGCAGCACTTTATAAAAGCTGCTCAATTAGTGTTAGCTTATGATAATAAGCATTTTTCTTTTATAAAATGGTAATTGAATACTTCATAATACAGACGCCGGCGTGACACTTGTAAAAAAAACTTCCAACTGTTTGTTATTCTTACTTCTAAACAACAATTTGGCAATATTTACAAGCACTCGTTTACATTGTTAACATTCTAATTTAACTGCCTCTTACGACTTATACAATATTATGCCTTATTAACATTGGCTAAGTGGGTACTTTCTATGCATCATTGATAAAAAAATTGCGTGAATGGGGACCTGGAACTACATTTTCATAATCGAGATAATGAAGCATTGTAAATTAAACACTCGACATACGTCATTTTTGGTTTTATAGCCATACATAATTAAGATTGGTTAAAAAGGTATGTATGTCCGTTTGTAACTAGTGTGCAGCTTTTTGTGAGTCATCTCGAATATGAAAATGCTATAACTTACAATTCGACATTGAATTCATCCTGTAACAATGGGATCTGAAGGATATATTCTACAAGGTTACCTAAAATCAATATCAGTATATCACGAAATATGTTCTTGTAACATAAGTAAAAGAGATAATAAGTAAAAACGTTGAATATCAATTATAACATAACAAAATGATAAAATATGACTCGAGGGCTTTGTAAGTGGTTCAGTATTTGGCATAAATACTAAGAATATTTGGTATTATGTAGGTACTTGTGTTGCAGGCTTCCTAACTACATTGGAATTACAAGATATGTGATAATTGTTTGGAGAAATCTAAGATGGCTACAAATACATTGCATCCAATACAACAAATATATTATTAGAATGTTAAGTATCAGATTTCAGTGTCTAATAAGTGTATAATAATAGCAATTTATGTGTCTATTATGATTCAGTGATTAAATTTTTACTTCTGGTGAATATGTAATGCTTTCTTTTCCGTTTACAAACCCACATAACATAGTTCCTGTCGATATCCTTCAGCAAAATCTCTCTAAAAATAACGAATAATTTACACAAATCGAATACTTTTGTGATAAATGATTTGTTACTTAAATATTGCGACTATTAAGGGCTGATCACGGCACGGCACTGGCACGGTTCCATGCAAAAGTGCTCCGTTGCGGGGAGCTGCGCTGGCATTTTTGTATGGAACCGCGCGGACGTCCGCTTTACTCAGTTTCAGGCCTTAAGAGCAATTTCACGCACGTATTACAATACTCGTCAAAACTAACAACGAACATCAATATTACAACCTGTTCAATCTATACAACATCTATGTTCATTCAACAGCTTAATTAGAAACGACCTCTATAAGATTTCCAAGGGGTGGTAATTTACACTAGATTTTTTTGACCATACGTTCAAAAACACTGCAAGAAATGGCTCATCTTCAGGAAGGCACCATCCGCATCTGGCGTATATGTTATTACACTAAGGGCCTCACTGCCAGCGCCGCAGCTCTAAGGTGTGCACCTGGCCACTGTTGGTCACACAATCAACCATACATTTTTTTGGCGTCATGAATTGCCTACGCCGCGTGGCGTCCCAGTGAGGCTCGGCCTAAACGCAACGTTCTCGTTAACAGTACATCTAATTATACTGTTTGGGCCCAGAGGCCTCAACTTGGCATGTTTGTTGCAGCATCGAAAATGATAAAGTATACGCGATACCAGATACGAAGGCAACCTAACCTGACTCCCGGCACATACAAAATTGTCTGATATTGTGATTATATTTCTATGGCCAACTGATACCTTGACAGCTCTTGCAAATGCTGTGTAATCTGTGGATGTGAGTTCCCCTGGCGACTAGTTCCCTACAAGAGCAGCGTGGCGTGGTCCCGGTGCAGGCGGCGGCGCGCGCGCAGCGGCGCCGCGGCGAGCGCGTCGGACGGCGGCGGCGGGCCGGCCCCGAGCGCGCCTCTCTCTTGGTAGTACACCTGGGCTCCTCCACATACTGAACCTACCACAACGCTTTCGTCGCTCCTGTAACAAATATGAAACGTTTGGAATTAAAACGAAATAAATTAATTATCACTTTTATTAGGCTGTTACAGTTTGGAGAAAAGATATCGAATGGTTTTCGCAATTCTAAGCGACTCGGCATTAATTCTACTGAATTTCTTATTTTGTGTTGAGCCGGATTTTTATCACGATCTCACTTGATAGAAAAAGATAAGTGGGGTCTACCCATCATGTAATGCGTGAACCTATCTTATTTTTTTTTCGGAAGAAGTTATCTGATGATTTCCCAACCCATGGAAATCATCAGATAACTTCTTCCGTACTGGGTGGAGCGAGACAGAGTGTCAGACTTTTATTGATTCAAACCCTACCCGTGTTCCTTCAGTTGCCTTTTACGTTCCAGAGCCTGACTCTTTCGAACCGCTGCGACTTTTGATTCGAATGGATGCAAAGTTGTTTTGGTGTATGAAAATCATCAAAGATCAAAGCTAGGGCCAAAAAGGTAGAAACCGTACTAAATATTAGGTCTTTACCTATGAAATTGGAGATTTGTATGATAAATTAAAAATATAAAAATTTTGGTAATTTTTTTATTTCAGCTAATCAAAGTACTGGCCCAAATTATCTATACAATTTTGCCATTTTGATGGCATTTTGTTTATTCCTTTACTGTAGAAGTCTGCCGGACGGGAGGCGATGAAGTCAGCGAAAGCGTTTTGTACTGCATCACGGGTGTTGAATTTTTTCCCACTTAAAAAATTGTCTAAATTTTGAAAAAAGTAGAAATTTGTTGGGGCAAGGTCCGATGAGTACGGTGGGTGACGGAGAGCTTCCAGCTGTAACTCTTGTAGCTTTGCGATGGTCTGTCGTGAAGTGTGAGCTCGCGCGTTGTCGTGGAGAAGCAATGGGGAAGAGCGATTGACTAGTCTTGGTTGTTGAATTGCGAGCTTCTCCATCATTGTTTGCAATTCTTGGCAATAGACATCTGCCGTCACTGGTCCACCAGACAGTCACCATCATCTTCCTATGAGTAATCTTATTTTTAGCGCACTGATTAGGTGCTGTACCCGGGTCCACCCACTAAGACGAACGCTTACGGTTGTCGTACAGGATCCACTTTTCATCGCAGGTAATAATTCGATTAAGAATTCCCTCGTTTCTATGCCGATTCAGTAGTGCTATGCATGCTTCGACACGTAAATCTCGCTGTCGGTCGCTTAGTTCGTGTGGCACCCACTTATCTAGCTTTTTTATCTTTCCGATTTGACGCAAGTGCTTCAATGTTGTTTTGACACTAACTCCAAGGCCCGCAGAAAGCTCAGCCGTAGATTGAGATGGATCCGCTTCCACTATCGCCTTCAATTCGTCGTTGTCGACAATAGTTACCGGCCGACCGCGAGGCTCGTTCTTCAACTCAAAATTTCCAGATTTAAAACGTTTGAACCAATAATGGACTGTGTTTATGCAAGCAGTATTATGCCCTTACACGTCGTTAATGTTTCGTGTTGTTTGCGCAGCGGTATTTCCACGTAGGAACTCATATTCGAAAATTGTACGAATTTTCAGTTTATCAATAGCGCCAAAAACTACCACAATGTCACAAAAACAAAAAACTATCTAAAAACAAATGGCTGAAATTAAATTAACACGTCTTTCGAATAAAATTTATTTGAATTTCGAATTGCGCGCCAATCCACAGATAATTAATTCTGAAAATGTTGGTTATAGAATCTCCAATTACATAGGTAAAGACCTATTAGTACAATTTGGGGATCATATCCTCGCGAAACGTCAACAAAATCGCAGATTAGTGTCATCTGTGACGTGTAAAGTGTTTAAGGCAGGTATATAGCATAATCAGCCTTATGTTGCCTCTGCTGGAATTCAGACCTCTCTAGGATAGGGAAAAAAATTTACACCACCTGCTCGATAATGCCCTTTCATATGTCATACAACCATCACCTAGAGCAAGTCTGTCCCTAGGGTTTTAATGTAGTATGAGCGTTCCCTAGGGAATAATGAGATTTGAATTTGGAACTTCAAAATCCATTATTGAAAAAAAAAACACTAAAGAATAAAAATTTATGTGCATCAAAAAGTTTATTCTTAAACAAACTGGCCACTAGCAAAAAAAAAGTAACTGACGAGTCTCTTAAAAAAAAGTAATGAAAGATCGATTAAAAACATTTATAAATCCCTCACTGGCGTTCAGGATTAGAACTTTGCAACTTTCGTTTCGTTCGAAATTCAACATGCCGCTCGCGAATTAAATAAGTAGACGGAAAAAAAATGTCAATTTACCTCAATATAAACTCTGACATCTCCGGATCTTCAGCGAAGTCGTTGTGTATGAGGCCCATGGTGGCTATATCTAGCGCGGCCCAGGGGCCCCCCTTGCGCACGGTGCCCCAGTCGGGGTCCAGCGTGAGGTAGCTGTAGTCTGTGGCTTCGCCCACGGCTGCCAGAGGCTCCATACACTTCTGTTCGATAGGACCTAGCGCGTTTAGGGAGGTTTCCCACTGAAAAAATAAGAACGGTTTTTGAACGAGTTGAAGATTTTTAGCAGCTTAATACCATAGAGACTTGGAGGATTATCGTGGTCTTATACAATTGAATATTTGCCTGTGCTTATTTTTGTACAATATTTTAAGCTAAATAATGAGTTTATTAGAGGAAGTTTAAAAGTGGCGCCAGTGACTGAAAAGTTGAAGGGGAATCGTTTGTCTTGTTATGGTCATGTAAAAAGGAGTGATGAAACGCATGTTACTAAAAGAGTTATGAGTATACATGTGGATGGGTGGAGTGGGAGAGGGAGGCCAAAGAAAAGATGGACGGATTGTGTGAACAGTGATATGAAAGAAAAGGAAGTTAGTGATATCATGACGGTTGAGGGGATAGGAAGGGAAGGGCAGGAAGATGATGATGATGATTTTATGCTAAACAACAAATAACATTAAAAAGAAATCTTTTTCTGAAAAAAGCATCAAAATTGGTTATTCCAAGTTGGACACCATCGACACTAAGTACAACATAGGTCACGGCAGGTCATAGCGGGCATTGGGCACCAGCACACTGCTGGGTGCGGGAGCAAAACAACCCCTCAGTCGCCCGGATGGCCCGGTGACCATGTATTAATGCGGATAACAAGGAAACATCACACATAATAAGCTGATAACTTTGTGGTTTATCACGATACAATGACGAAATTGTGTAAATAGATTCTTTACATAAAAATATTAGACATGTGTTTCGCATATACTAAAAATATATGCATTGTATATTTTCTACTTTTTGTAATAAAACTTACCAAACTATTAATGGTGTCCACATTATTGGCCGCTTCTGTGTCGATGAGCGCCAGCAGCGCCATGTTGTGCAGTCCGCTCACGAACAGCGCACACTTGACGGCGTGCTTGCTGTACTCCGGGAGTAGATCTAAATCACTGTCTGAGTCGTCGTCGCTTTCCGCGCTGTCTTGCCGCTGGGCTTTTGGCCTGGAACAAACGTAAATGGTTTGATGTAGTACCTATATGGGTACGAATAATTTCTTTTCGATGTTTCGGATTCAGCATCAGGATTTTGCGGACAGCCCGGAGGACGGGGTGGAGCATACGGTAAATGTGTCCCACTTGTGCGGAGCTCCGCTGTTCAGGCCGTGGCCCGGAGCGAGAGGGAACGGGAAGCGGTCACCTCTTTCTGCAAAGTATGAAACAGTAATGGGACCAAAGAAGATAGCCGCCACCATGAGGGAAAGGGCGTCGGAAGTGCCAGGGGATTTCCGGCTACCGTAGGTGTGGGCTTCCGGACGACGAGCAATGGCTATCTCGCCGTCCGATTGTTTGATAAAGACCGAGCCCGATAATCTTAGGGGCCAAGTAGGGCCGATGCCTACTAGGGTCGCAGGAATTTTTGAATGTGTTACGCCACGGTAACCTGGAAGGCAAAAGGTACACAGGTAGGTTTTAGTCAGTAAAAGTCTGATTAGTCCTCTCGCTCCAACCTAAGTAAACACGAAAACTCTAGTCTACAGAATACTCTTCTATAATAACAAACATTACACACACCTATCAGTAAACGTGATCTGCCTCTCAGCAGCGGGCGTCAGAAACTCCCGGAGCTCCAGCGGCGTCATGACGCGACTGCTGTACCCGCTGGACTTGTCAGAGAACGCCAGGTGACTGAGCTTCTCCATCAGAGGAGTCAGCTGCACGCCAGTCAACTTCTTCTTGAAACTCGTCGCTTCTGACTCCGAGCCTAGGGAATGATTGTAGTGAAAATTTAGAAAAAATTGTTTACCACAAAGAAAAGTTCATCATTCATCATCATTTCAGCCGAAAGACGTCCACTGCTGGACATAGGCCTCCCCCAAGTGTCGCCACAATGAACGGTCCTGTGCATCTCGCATCCATCGGATTCCCGCAACCGTTACCAAGTCATCGGTCCACCTTGTAGGAGGCCTTCCAACGCTACGTCTTCCGGTACGTGGCCGCCATTCCAGAACCTTTCGGCCCCAACGGCCACCTGTTCTGCGAGCAATGTGCCCTGCCCATTGCCACTTTAGTTTGGCGATTCTTCGTGCTATGTCGGTAACCTTGGTTCTCTTGCAAAGAAAAGTTACTAGAAGCTTAAAGACAATTTTTTTATATGAACTATTGCTTGACTGGGATCACTCCAGCTTTGAAGACACTTTAATTATAATCGGACGGGAAGACTGCAACAGGCAAATTGTTCCAGTCCTTTGATGTACACATAAATAATTTTACATAGACAAATATACCTCCCTTGTTTTTTTTTTCTTTCGAGCAATTCACATTCAATCTTTACCCAACCATGATAAACAATAAATTATATAATAAGTAAATATAAGATAACAATGCTCGTCTTACCTATCTGAGAATCCGTACTCTCGTTCAAAGACTTCAAAGGTAAAGACAAGGATTTCCTCCTCGACTGATCCGTAGCCAGCGTCTTCGTCGAATCCTTTGCTATTTTTTTAGGAGTTCTTTGTGGGGACCTGTTTAATTCCGAGTCGAAATCTTCGAACTTTTCTTGCTCACATAACTTCATATTGAATGTAAACATATTGTCGTTCGAATCATTTTTCATTTTCGAATAGTGCTGTTCTAAATACTGGTTGAATAATGATTCAGATATGGCAACACCATCGTTCCTAAAGACAGGGAATAAAGGATCGTTTATGGTCATAGTGCTAGGGTTCTTAGGAGTATGTTCGGGGGACGGAGTATCATCGTTTAGGGAGATTTTAGACCTTTTCAACTTGAATTTTGATGTCGCACGATTCGATAATTTCTTTATAGTTTCTTGTAAATCTGTGACGCTAGCCAACTTTCTGATTGGTTCAGGTTTATTGATATAGTGGTCCGCAATGCAGTTGACGTCTAAAACCATTTTGTTGTCCCGTTTCTCGTTCTCCGTGTTGATTTTATTGCAATTTTCAATGTTTTTGAGAACGTCGGGTTCTAAGTCTGATTTGTCGTTGTCTTGTTGACTTTCTGGGATCTGGCAGATGGAGAGCATGTTGCCGTGTAGCCTCTTGTACTCCACCATTGGGGTTGAGCAGACGCTTGTTTGTCCTGTGAAGACTTTATCATTTTCCTGGACTTCTTCATCTAACGATAACTGGGTTTTGAAGCTTAGTGACAGTTTAGTTGGTCGTTGTCTTGGTTTGTTAGTGAAAGGCACGACGTCTGGCATGGAAGGTGGTTTCCTCTCCCGTTCCTCGTCAGGGTTCCGTTCCTCCCGGCTGGGGGGTGACATCATGGTGTGATCTTCCTCAGGGACGGCGGTGAACAGCAGAGATTTGTCTCGCTTCATGCCCGTTTGTGGGAACTCGCGTTGTTTCTCGCGTTCTGCTTCCTGGTTCTGTAAAAGTAATCTTTTTTAGTTGCAGCCTGGACTGTAACATTGTGCAGTGTGATTCCAGCATTAGGTATTATAAAAGCATACGGAACTGGTGTCACACTAATATAATAAAGGTGAAAGTTTGTGTCTGTGTACTTGAATTGGATAAAATGGATACGAAACGGATTTCGACGAAACTTGGCTTACGGGTACACCATGTCCTGGAATAGCACATAGGGCACTTTTTATTCCAGGAGTATATTCCCTTGGGTTAATTTTCCACTATCACGCGAGCAAAGCTGCTGGTAGCAGCTAGTTATATAATACTTGGGTTTCCAGTCTAATTTGATACTTGTATAATAATAATTATATGACGAGAATCTCGTGAAAGCTGAGAAAGAGAAACAAATCAAATATCTCGACTTAGCACACGAGGTTGTCGACATGTGTAATGTGGACTCGGCTGTCATTGTGCCGATTGTCTTGACCGCCAATGGCCTTATAGCCGAAAGCTTTGACGACCATCTGTCGAAGCTGCCGTTGCGCGGCTGGACCAACGGCCTCAGGAGGCAGTACTCCTTGATATGGCTCGCATTGTGACAAGGTTTCTGTCTCTGAAGCCCTAACCACCGGTAGCTTGGACCCTGCTCTCGACACCGGCGGACTACTATTTTTTATATTTCAGTGGTTTTTTTTTCATGTGTTTAAAGAAATATTTAAAAATGTACAAAATATGTATAGAAAATAAATAAAAGAATGATCTTTTATTTATTTTCTATTTAATAATAATATATTTATTTGCTAAAAACACGGTACCTATACAAAATGTATAGCCATATATTATGTAGCCATAAAAAGTTACTGGACGAGTGCACCACCACGTTATCAATGAATACTCATAAAAATACAATTACATTGATAAGAACATTATGACTCGATACGACCAGCCCCATAACGTCCGTGTGTTAATATGTGCCGTTTCCATTTCATCCCACAATTATGATTAAATTACGAAATAGTGGAAACGTATTTTCTTGGACTGCATAAACAACGCTTATAAGAAAACATTTGGATATATATCTTCGTGAGTTTACAAAATAAACATCACATACTAGTGTCCCGCTCCGGCTTTGCTCGGGTGCAAATTATATACTATGTAACATAAATCTTCCTCGTATTTGGCTCTTTCTATTAGTAAAAACCGCATCAAAATCCGTTGCGTGATTTAAGAAAACTGCAGATTTTTTGATTTTTGTCTGTCTGTTTGTTCCGGCTAATTTCCAAAACGGCTAGACCGATTTTGACGGGACTTTCACTGGTAGATAGTTTATGTAATAAGGAGTTAGGCTTACTTATATTTTAGAATTGGAACCGTGCACTAGCTTCTGTTGTAGTGCCCATATAGGCCTATGTGAAATAAAGACATTTTGAATCTGAATTAGTGAAGGGATTAGGACTCCGCGCAAAAATAATAACTTCTTGAAATTGTGATCATATATCACTATGCTGTTTTACAAGCGAAGTCGCAGACATCGGTTAGTATAAAGATAAAGATGTATGTTTTATTTATATTATTATATAACTGACCTTTTTAAACTTAGCTACCATCTCCTCCCCATTCTGCTGGAACTCCTGTATAGTTTCCACCTGTCTCTTCAGGTTATCATAAAGTTTCTTGCCCACATAGACCACCAGGAGCTGAGCACCTAGCGGTAGGGGTGTCTCGGTGTCCAAGGTCTCGGCTGGAGACTTTATCCTGTAGGGGTCTACTACAGTCAGGTAGGAGGTCAGGCCAGGAGGTAACTGTGTGGAAATTATTCTGTAAAAAAATAATATAACGACTATATTTAACCACTAAAGTTAGTGTTATCAAGAGTATTGCAATTTAGCTTCACTTTTTTTCTTTTGACGGACCGACATTTTGACAATTCAAAAGTGCCTGTAATTGGTCTATTTGAAATAAACGTTTCTGATTTCTGATATTATTATAGTGGATTTTGAAGTAATCGTTGGACTAAGTTCAATAAAGTGGTATGTCCAGCTTCCGCAGGTACCACTTCCTTGGCTTAATAATGCTTCAATTACACTAAAAACAGAATCATCTAAAAATATTGACTCCAACGCTATCTAGTGGGAAAATGGCCACAATCGGACCCGTAACAGTTACCTTAATGTCGAATAGAGAATAACGAGTTAAAAAGCTTACACCCATATAGTGATGTGCCTAGTCACTGTTTTGGTGGATCGAGTCGACTCGATTCGGTTTGTATAGTATGCGAGTCTTGACTCGATTCCGCGGTTCGAGACCAATACTAGAATTCTACGTTTAATACTCGAGTCTAGGACTCGTATATTGACTCAAGTCTAGGAATTCGTGTCTAGAACTCTAGTCTGGAAATTCGAGTCGAACTCAAAACTAGAAAATCCGAGTCCAGAACTCGAGTTTGTAACCATTTTAGAGCAAAAAAGAAAAATCGAAAAGGAGTTAACTTCAATATTTACTTAATTTTTAATCGAAACTCATTCACATTAATAGTTTGTCGTTCTAAAAGTACACACGACATAGTATCGCCGGTCCCTTGAAGGTCGTTATATCCGGATTCTACTGTATCTCAAAACTAAAATGAATCTAACTCGATTGCTAGAGTCAAGTTAGTTGGACTCCCACAATAGAATTGAGTAAGCGAGTACAATATCGATTCTTCCTGACTCGAGTCGGACGTACTCGAATCAAAATAAATTGTTACTCGAGTAGGCGAGTCCACAGCAGGAATAGAGTCTGACTTAGGCCAAGGAGTACTCGGCACATCGCTACACCCAGAGTCTAAGTCATTGCCTTCAGACGAGTCGAGTCAGTCTTTCTCAATCAAAGTGGTTTATTGACGGTAATGTCCGTCCGGTGAGTTTCCTTAGTCATGGTGACCGTGTTTTGTGGAAGGTTCCTTCAAAACGACTTAATATAATGGCCCGCGGCCCTGGAACGCAGACGTTAGAGGGGAGCTGAAGGAACACAGGTAGGGTTTAGTCAATAAAAGCCTGAGTTTCCCTCTCGTCCCATCAGACTGAAAGAAGTTATTTACTGATGTCACACGTTCAAAATACGGTATTTGACGGTGCGGTTGGCTCAGTGGTGTGCGATTGGCTGCTGCGTTGCGTGGCGTGGGTTCGATTCTCGCACGGTAGAAATATTTGTATGTCCTCAAGATAGTTTTTATGGGTTTGTGTATCTTGTCCATGTAAGTTTACATGCTTGTGAACATACCCACGATACAGGAATAAATCCTAGAGAGGCAAGATTAACAAAAAAAAAAGTAAAGTTAAAAATGACGCTTCAGTAACTGATCAACGTCTCTCTCTGGCACTCAAAGGTTTGCTGGGAGAAAACTCATTGTTGAGTTAAGCTCGCCTTTGTACATGAATTGTCTAATCAATGTGTTAATATAAGGCATTGATATGGAAGCGCAGTCTCCTAATACAGCCACTATTTTGCTTAAAAGGAAGCTCCAAATACTTGAAAATATGAGCTAATTGTGTCAATAAATTACTGTAGCGACGTCTATGGCGTCACATAAGAACTAATCCTGCATCGCAGTCATAGTGCTCCGCGCGATTAGAACATATAGATCAGCCCGAAATCATTTATCGGGCAGTAGCCCACCAGACATAATACCTGTCTGGCCGGAGGATCCTCCATTTTCAACGGAGGTTTGCGGGACTTTACACTCTGTTCCGCATACCTCTAAACCAATTTGTATTTTGTGATATTAAGTTTTTTTTACAATAAAGAATTAAAGAACTCCCTTAGTTATAGAAAAGAGGATTGTATCACTAGCTAGCTACTAGGAATACTTACTTGTTATTGTACAATATGACGCCGCCTAAAACGCCTTTGCTTTTCCTACAATGTTCCAGTATTTGCATTGACTCCATGTAAATTGATGTTGCACTCTGGAAATAATTAAAAAGAAAAACATTAGATTATTATTATGTCGAAACAAATATTAGTACGGCCTGCAGATAAATGCTCAGGGTCTTTTTTTTTTCTTTAGTTGGGTAATCATCTAATGACAGCTCCCGCCCTTGGGCGGGGCGGGAGGGCCTGTCAGACTTTTACTGACTAAAACCCAATCCTGTTACTTCTTTGCCTTCGTTCTAGGGCCCCGGGGTTCTCTTTCCATGGCCCCATTAGGCTTCGACCCTGCTAAGCCCCTACGGTTTGCTGACATCTCCTTGAGGCGCGCGTAGTATACTACGCGCCATTGACGACTTGGGTCGGACAGCGAGCTACCTATTACTTAAGTGCTTTGTGTATGTAAGTTTACATATTAGTGAACGCACGGCCAACGTTTTTTCTAAAATCATCAAATCAGTTCAGATTTATCAATATAAAATTGACGAATTGGTTACCAATTTAAACTTGGGGACTGAGTTTTCTAAGCTGGATTCGGTGATATCAGAGCTACCAGCTTACTTAGCCACTTAGGTAGGTACAGGAGGCTTCTATAAAGGCGACCCCTGTATAAAAAACTGGGCCAGTGCGAGTCGGACTCGCGCACTGAGGGTTCCATAGGAACTTACCTATGAAAACATTTCGATTCCCGAATTGAGTTACAAAGATTTTTCCGAAACGCATTTTTTTTTTTGTGAGTAACTACAAATTAACAGTTTTCAGATTTTTTCCTATACTTGTGTTGTGAGACCTTGCTTCATGCCAAATTTCAGGATTCTAGGTCAAAGGGAAGTACCTACCCTATGAATTTTGATTCCCTTGAGTGTCGAAATACACGTTTTTTGCGACATAAACGGCCGTATATTTTTTCCGTTAACTCGGATGTTAACACAAAAGGGTTGCTTAAATACCTTAAGATTTAAAAAATCTGTAGTAAGGGTACACTCTGCCTTCACCTTTAGGAAATAAAGGCGTGATATTGTGTTATCTTTCCGCTACCACAGTTCACATTGCAACAGGGCAGTGGCACTCCTTCAGTAACAATTCATAATATTTGCACCGCGGACGATAAGCGCTGAGTAAACACTCCAGCCGGTACATTACTACACTTTGCTATCGTTATAAAGGATATCTCGTGAGGTACGAATCAACGGGTTTTGATAACATAGACGAGTTGTTATTGATGATATGAATGAACTCGCCTTTGATTGAAAGATACCATGAGTCCATGACGATAGACAGGGGAGAATGAGCCACCTTTCGCCGCCTAGGCCGCGTTTGTACTTTGTGTTTAATGAAGATTAAATTAATAAATAAATAACAAATGAAATAGCAATGGAAAGAGCGGCAGGAATAAGATTCTGCTCCCTTATATTCTCTCATCCTATTTTATTTATTTATTTAAACTTCATGTACAGTGGTGGTACATAGGCGGACTTAATGCAACAAGGCTTTCTCTACCAGTCAACCTATGGGTTAAAAAGACAACACAGGTGGTTTATATAAATATTGTTTGTTTGTTTGTTTGTTTGAACGCGGTAAACTGAAGAACTACTTCAAACCAGTAACCTTGTCTTTTTAACCAAAAGGTTGTCAATAGACCTAAGGGTCTACTATCTACAGACGCGTAGCTTCATAGACGCGTAACATGTCATTGCCGCTTCGTTGACAGTTTCATAGTTTTGTATGTAAGCTTCACGCAGGCGTACACCAAGCGTACAAATACAAAATACAAAAATGTTTATTTCGTTATTACACGTTATACAAAGTTATACAGTTGGTGACGTCCCCTTTTAAGCATATAGATGCCTGTACCAGGAGGCGCCGCTCTTTTATATCATACAAGTGTAATAAGTTACATACAAGAGTGAAAAGGAATAATTAGTAGTCTAATTCTAGTTTTATCATAGTCTGTTGGTGTGTGTTTGTGAGTATGTGTGAGAGTGTGAGAGTGTGTGTGAGAGTGTGAGAGTGTTCGTGCGTGTGTGCTTGTGTGCGGGTCTGTGTGTGTGTTTGTGAGTGTAAGGGTGTGTGGGTGCAAGGTTGTTTTACATGGAAAGAGGTTTGTGTAAATAGGAACAGTTTAGCGTATAATGACGAATACGCGTCTATGAAGCTACGCGTCCGTGGACAGTAGGCTTTCAGAGCACTAAGATAGCGCATACAGGGATAATCGCAGGTTGGCTTCTCATTTTATGAAAAGTGTCTGAGGGGCTTCTACGAGGTGGCTTCGGCCCCGAAAAATATGAAAGATGCTAAAATATGATAGATATAGTGAAGATGGAACTACATTGGGCCCACGTAGGCCACGTACGCCGATCTGGGCGGGTCGGTCTCCATAATTTTATTATGGCAACTAGACTTGTACAGCTACATTACAACCACGCCACGCGCCGCTACGTACAACTCAGGCGAGGCCCACGTGTGCGTGTTTAATGTAGTTCCTGCTTGATTCATGAGGAAGATTTAGGTGTGTAATATTTTTATAATATTCGTATATGCATGCTATTATTATGGTAAATGATAAATGATATTTATTCTGCAAATAGGTTTATAAAACATTTTTACACGTCAATTTTTTTTTTTGTCATTTTAAACTAGATGAGGCCGGTGTTTCCTGGCTGACTACCCTGAGAAGAAACACCGAAAGAAACTCAGGGGTCAAAATCTCTTTTAAAGTCCATACAGTAAATATGTAATGGTCAAATCACGTGACAACCATGGAGATTTGTCTGAAATGGTCTTTTGAAGAAAGAACCATACAGATTTGAGTGGACCTGTCCAGTCAGTGCAAGCATTTGTTAGTATTTGCAAAGCTCAACTCAGGACTACTGAGGAGCTCAACGACTTGACGAACAATACCAAAAAAAGGACATTTGGGTAGGCCACAGAAAATACTCAAATTGCCAGACATACGTTAAAATTACTGAAAAGGAAAAAAAAAGCAATCAACATAGTCGTACAAAGTAGGTTAAGCCGAGAATTTCTAATACTCGTGGTAGAAACTGGAACGGCTCGGTAATAATAATAATAATCACAAAAGTGCTGATCCCTTACCTTAGGCAAAGTCAACATGGGCACCCTTTGAAAGATATGGCACCCGTACTGCAGCACCGGCAGGTACGTCTCGAAGACTTGGTACAGCTTCTCGGAGAGACGTCGTTGGTCCTCCATCTGACCGGCCAGGACTTGCAGGTCGCCATGGTACACCTTGACCATGGAGGTAAGGAGGTTTGCTCGGTTCTTTAGCACCCAGTCTGGGATGTTCCTGTCGCTGCCAATGGCCTGCGGAATAATATAAAGAATTAATAATATAATATTCCGCAACTTTCACACAACGCCATCTAGTCCCAAACTAAGCAGAGCTTGTGCTATGAGTACTAGACAACTGATAAACATATTTATATATTTCTAAATATACACATATTATAGATAAATTACATCCAGATACAGAACAAACGATCGTGCTCATCACACAAACATTTGTCCTGGGTGGGAATCGAACCCACGACTTCCGGCATAGCAGTAACGGCCACTGACTACTACACCAACAGGCCATCAATAACTAAGAGTAGTTTAGTCTTACTTAGAGATGTTACTCTATGGATCTTGTGTATGAAAATTAAATTGTATCATTCATTATTCGATGGCACGTTTGGCGCAGTCGCAGTGTCGCAGGTTCAATTCCCGCACGAAACAAATATTTGTATGATCTATGAGTAGAGCATAAAAATATAGATAGATAGATATATTCTTTATTATACACCAAAAATAAAAATTACATTAGGAACTTAAAATTAATCGGGTGTCGGGTGTAGGTCAGGGGTGTTACTATTTTGTTTATTTAATTTTAATATTAGAATCACGAAATGAAATTCAATAATTTATCTACTATATAAAAATAAGTCGGGTTTTCCTTCCTGACGCTATAACTCCATAACGCACGAACCGATTTCCACGGTTTTGCATTCGTTGGAAAGGTCTCGGGCTCCGTGTGGTTTATAGCAAAGAAAAGAGTAGGGTAGAGTAGGGTAATTTTTTTTTTTTACTAAATCCCGCTTTTGGGCAGAACAACGTCTGCCGGGACCGCTAGTTTGCTATGAATACAGGTACAAAAACATGGTGTGAAGTAACAGGAGGATCCAGTAAATTCTACCGTGACGCATGCAATTTTTTTTTTTATACTAGAATTAATTTTGAAATAATCTTAAAAAATCTAATATTTAACATGTATCAAATTATTTAATCAATAAAAATATAAAACATTCAATTTGTAAGTTTTCATTCAGTGGTAAACAATAATAAGTTAAGGAGGCGATGATTTGGTAGTTTTTTTTTTAAAGATATTCCTTTCAATAACAACAGATAGCGATGTCGTAAAACCGTTGTAGCGACATCTATGACGTCAAAAAGTAACTAAAAAGACAATTTCTAGCATAGCGGTAAGTTCTCTACACGATTAGAACATATACATACAGCCCGAGATCAACTATTGCATTAATATGACACATTAAAACTAAACAATGACCATAAAAAGATAGCAATGGGTCAAACATTGCACCAAGTTCATAACATTTACGTGGCTTGCTAGCGCTACGTGGCAATATAAAATAGGTAAAGGCAATAACAAAAAAAATATATATTATTTAGTAAGTTCAGTACATAATTGAGACCTCAATTTGAAATTAAATAGTTTCTTAGAAATCTTTAAATGTAGGTACTATTATAATAATAATAATATTCCACAACTGTCACACAACGCCGTCTAGTCCCAAGCTAAGCAGAGCTTGTGTTATGGTTACTAGACAACTGATAAACATACTCATATATTTCTAAATACATACATATTATAGATAAATTACACCCAGACACAGAACAAATGATCGTGCTCATCACACAAACATTTGTCCTGGGTGGGAATCGAACCCACGACTTCCGGCATAGCAGTCAGGGTCACTAACCACTAGACCAACAGGCCAGTCAAAACAATAAATTACATAAAAAAATAGAAACAGTCCAGTAAGAATAATAATACATGGAAGAGGCGAGATAATATTAAAAACAGTTATAGAAGGTGAGTAGGTGTGAAGTTTAAGTGAAGGTGTGTGTTTTATCCGGGTAGTTATTTGAACCAGACATTACACCCGTCTGGTTTTAGGATCCTCCCTTTTCAATGGTGGTATGTGGGATTTTACACCCTGTATCACATACTTATATACTTAAATTTCCACTTACTAATATGTATCTCCCATATTCCCTGATTATGAACTTGCCGCTCTGCAGTGTGATGGCAACTGGCTGGGAGAACAATGTCTTGATGCAGTGTGCGGCGCCCACGACCTGACGAAAAACGTTACTTTAAAAATAATTATATGTCAAGCTAGGACAACGAGAGTGTTCAAAAAAGTTACTGTGGCACTCAAAAGGAACCAAAGGAAAAGCCTGTAATGGTCTTATACCCCTCTTGCTCCACCCAGAGCAGATATATGAACGAAATGAGGTGAAGTCCAGTCAGAGATGATATCAAGGTATGTCTCCTAACTCAACGCACGGCGTTGCGCCTCCTGTACATGGTGGACATTCCACCCATACGCACAAAACATTTTCATTGTGCGTACAGTTAAGGAGTGGAATTTCTTGATAACTACAACCAAGGGGGTCGATAAGTCAATAATTAATAAGTTAGGTTAGTTACTTCAAAGGGTGCTCCATCGCCGGCCACATCATAGTTAACAATTCGATAAGATATTGGTTAAACGCGAGCCTATTAATAATAATAGAGTTTGGTGTGGACAAATGTAAAGCGAGGGGAGGTTGTGGAATCCGTGGGCACTCAACTCACGGATTCCATAAACCTGAGATCCCTCTCTCCAACCGAAACCTATAAGTATTTGGGTATGTCGGAAGCTCTAGGCATCAATATCACTGACATGAAGCAATCGTTGAAGGAGCGTTTCTTTGGACGCCTGAAGAAGGTATTCAATAGCTTTCTTTCAGGCGGAAACAAGGTGCGCGCCTTCAACGGTTGAGTTATGCCGGTATTGATGTACTCTTTCGGCGTACTCAAATGGACTCAAACGGAACTTGACACCCTGGATAGGAGGGTCCGCATACTGCTGACTGCATACCGAATGCATCACCCACGATCGACGGTGATGAGATTGTATATCCCGCAGAAGTGTGGGGGTCGAGGTTTTTTAAATGCTAAGACCCTACACAACCGCGAGGTCTGCAGTGTCAGGGAATATTTCCTAGCTGCCGACGTAGGTATGCATCGAGATGTAGTGGCAGTGGACAAGGGGCTCACCCCGCTCTCCTTGGCTAACGGGAACTGGCGCGAACCGGTAGTGCTTGACACTAACGATCGCAGGGAAGTATGGCAGAGCAAGGAACTTCACGGACGCTTTTTCCGGGCCCTTCACGGGCCCGATGAAGACCAATTAGCGTCCGTAGCCTAGCTGCGTTTCGGTGACCTCTTTGGGGAAACCGAAGGTTTTGTCTGTGCAATTATGGACGATGTTAACATGACGAATAACTACCGGAGATTTATTGTGAAGGACGGCACGGTGGACATCTGTCGGGCATGTCACCGTCCGAGAGAATCAATTCGTCACATTATCTCTGGTTGTTCTCGTCTAGCTAACGGAGAGTACTTGCATAGACAAACCTTGTAGCCAGGATTATCCATCAGCAACTTGCTCTAAAATACTCTCTTGTGGAATCGGAAGTGCCGTACTATAGGTATGAGCCCGACCCAGTTCTTGATAATGGTCATATCACTTTGTACTGGGATCGGTCCATCATCACTGACAGGATTATTGTAGCCAATAAGCCTGATATAGTGGTGGTGGACCGAAGCGAGAGGCGTGCAATGATTGTTGACATATTCGTTCCGCATGACGAGAACCTCGTGAAAGCCGAGAAAGATAAACAAATCAAGTATATCGACTTGGCTCGCGAGGTTGTCGACATGTGGGATGTGGACTCAGCGATCATTGTGCCGATAGTCGTGTCGGGCAATGGCTTAATAGCCAAGAGCCTCGACCAACATCTTAGGAGGCTCGCGTTAGGCGGCTGGATCAAGGTCTTGATTCAGAAAGCGGTACTCCTGGACACGGCTCGCATTGTTAGGAGGTTCCTTTCTCTGGAGCCCTGACCACCGGTAGCTTGGACCCTATTCCCGATACCGGTGGGGTACTATTTTTTATATATATATTTTTTTTTGATATGATTTTGTTTAAAAAAAAAAGTGTTTACAAGGAATAAAGAGAATAATAATAATATATAATAATATTCCACAACTATCACACAACGCCGTCTAGTCCCAAGCTAAGCAGAGCTTGTGTTATGGGTACTAGACAACTGATAAACATACTTATATATTTCTAAATACATACATATATAGATAAATTACACCCAGACACAGAACAAATGATCGTGCTCATCACACAAACATTTGTCCTGGGTGGGAATCGAACCCACGACCTCTGGCATAGCAGTCAGGGCCACTAACCACTAGTCCAACAGGCCAGTCAGTCATAATATAAAGAAACTTGATCCGAGTCAATGTTTTGAATAGATGTAAAATTGAAGCACAGCTTGTATAGTCGGGTACAGACTGCTGTGTAACGTAACATGCAAGGTAACAAGAAAGGGACATGTCATAAGTGTGGACGCAGCGCGCGCACGAACCAAGCATGTGTACTACTCACAACTCAGTTCGCGCGCGTAGTGCGCACTCTGTTACATTGCATGACACATTGCGACAAAGTGGACTGCAAATTCTTTCATTGCGTGTTACATTGCATGTTACGTTCCAGCAGTCTGTACTCGGCCACCGTAGGCGCGGGCTTGCGGACGGCGAGCAATGGGGGGCTTGCCGTCCGACCGTCCGGTAACCGTCCGGACCAAGCCCAAGTCGTCAACGGCGCGTGCTGTTCCACGCGCGCCTCAAGGAGATGTCAGCAACTGTAGGGGCCCAGCAGGGTCGAAGCCTACTGGGGCCAAGGGTCTGATTCTGAAAGGAAGACTCGGCCCTGGTACGAAAGGCAACGAAGGAACAGGAGTGGGTTTTTAGTCAGTAAAAGTCTGACACTATCTCCCGCCCCGCCCAAGAGCGGGGGATGTCATAAGATGATTTTCCCACCGAAAAAAAAAAAAAAGCAGTCTGTACTCGGCTTCACATAGTTGAAATACTCTGTTCGCGCGCTTAAGGCGTCCACACTATGGGAATTCTGTTAAATTGCATGACACCTTGCGACAATGTGGACGGCAAATTCTTTCATTGCGTGTTACATTGCATGTTACGTTCCAGCAGTCTGTACCTGGCTTCACATAGTTGAAATGCTCTGTTCGCGCGCATAGTGCGCACGTTAGGCGCGCGCAAGGCGTCCACACTATGGGAATTTTGTTACATTGCGACAATCATCACATCATAATCATCTCAGCCGAAAGAATTCCACTGTTGGACATAGGTCTCTCCAAGTGTCGCCACAACGAGCGTTCCAGTGCATCTCGCATCCACCGCATTCCCGTGACTCTCATCAGGTTATCGCTCCACTCTGTGGGAGGCCTTCCATTGGTGCGTTTTCCATTTTTCATTGCGATGTGGATGGCAAATTCTTTCATTGTGTGTTACATTACAGTCTGTACCCGGCTTAAGACTGCAAGAGTCAATTAAGTCAGTTAATATGAATTGGAAACAGACAACCACAATTGTATATAGCTTATGCTGCGGTACATACAAGTAATTTGTTCTTCCTATCTAGACAGATTTCCGCTCTCGATTGAAACCCTTTTGCTTGCAAGTTTTATATGTACTTATCTGCCTAAGATACTAGAGAAATCAGTGAGCTATAAAAATAATGGCCCGACGTGTTCTTTTCCTAGTAAAGATAATAACAAAGCGTCGACACAGTCTAATCTAAAAATAAGCTGGTTCATGTGACCTTACGTGACGCATTTTGAGGATCCGATCAATAATTCCACATTTAATTTTAGCACATAGCAAGCTTACATTATGAACTCACGTGTGTAGCCGTGAATTAGAAAATGTTACTCATTTTATTGTTTGGGTGGTAGACAAGATGCAGTAAAATAACCAGCAAAATCATTAGAATCTTTTTGTTACAAAATAAGACTTTATTTCAATAAAATTATTTAAACGCTTTTTAAATTTATACGTCGCACGCACGTCATTTTTGGCACAGTGGTTGAGCGATTGGCTGTTGCACTGTGTGTCACAGGTTTGATTCCCGCGCGAAATAAATATTTGTATTGTCTATAGAAAGTTGTTCCATGTTTGCAAGTTTGTCGGTATGAGTTATTTCTTTCAACGTTTTTTTTAAACAAATTTTTAATTTTAAGTAAGTAACAAAATGTGACCACGGGGTTTATAAAAGTTTGATTTTTCACTGCTCAAGTGATAGTAGACCTGAGTACCTATTCGCTGCTTTAAGAGGCTCCTTTTCCTCTTGCCTATCGTCAACATCGAGCGTGGTCGGTAATTCCGTGATCGACTCGAATATTTTATAAAAATTGTTCCAGGAAATACGTGTTCTTTTAAAACTCTTAAAAGTTTTTGAATATTTTTTTTTGTCATTTAGAATCTTAATTTTTGCAAGGCTTCTATTGTTATACTTTTTCGACTTTTTTAATTTTTGAGTAAATTATGAAGTGTTAGAGTTCATGAAAAATAGCAGATTTTCAGAGGTCTTTACTGGATTAGTTTTACACAAATTTTTAAATTGATTTCAATAGAAGCCTAGACAATATCAACAAGATACCGTTTTCAAAACATCTAATGAAAAATGTGTAATAATAACGTCATAATTGTGTAAGAGCGGTTGTATGAAAAACAGTGAAAATGTATGTCAAATTGCATCCCCTTAATATCCTCCACGCGTTCCTGAAAAAAAGGGTCTTGACCGACGAACAACAAAGTGATCCTATAAGGGTTCTGTTTTTGCCGACTGAGACATGACGTACAGAACCCTAAACCAATTATCTAAATTACAGCCGCTACTGCTAATTAAATGCCGATCTAATTAGAGTGCCAAACCAGTTTTGGAACTAAGCTAGCTCATAAATAACTGATGTGCTCTCTGAACTGGTTGCACATTCCACTGGCTGATTAAATTCATATCCACTTTATAATCAGTTGGCAGTTGTTATGATACAGTGGTGTATTCAGGTCTTGGATGGCGGGTTTGCGAATAATGGACGTGACATTGAAGAGCTTAATTGTTGAATAATTCAATTAACTAGTAAAATGCCAACACTCCCATTTCTGTTACGAAACTATCAACGCGACACAATTCATTCAATCTCCAAGTTGTGGCCAGATCTTAGAAATTGATCATTTCATGATATGGCCAAGTAAAACTGGCCAGATCTTTAATGTTAAAGTTTGATGATATTTCAATCCTCGTTTGGCCTACTTTCTTTAGACTTTTTATTATCATAGAAATCCTACATCAATGGTATAGCCAAACGAGGATATACATATCATCAAAATCTGGCCAATTTTAGTTGGCCATATCATGGAGTGATCAATCTAAGATCTGGCCACGACATATACATTTTTTAAACGTTGCCCTACTTTATGAATTATTTCTGTGTCGTGCCATTGTACTTTTGTGTTGCATTAAATTTTAATCTATATATATAAAAGGAGAAACTGACTCACTGACATATCAACGCACAGCCAAAACTACTGGGACTAGGAGCTTGAAATTTTGCATAAGGTTTCCTTTCATGACCTAGGCGAGCACTAAGAGAGGATTTTCCAAAATTCTCCCCCTAAGGGGATGAAACGGAGGTTCAAAGTTTGTATGGAGAAACCTATTTTCACGCGGGCGAAGCCGCTGGCAAAAGCTAGTAAATAAATAAATGAACTCACTCTCACATAACACGTAGACCCAAAAGTTTCGGGTCTGAATGTATTGTGTATGTGTGTAGTTGTTTCGGGCCATAACAACTACTTGTAGGTCATACAAAAATTATTCGGGGCGGCAATTGAACGGGCGACACACAGCGCAGCAGAAAACCACCGACCGTGCCGATTGTTGTCACATGGATGTTGCGATATTTGATTTTCAGATATTGGGAATTTTACTGGTTAGTAGCTTAAAATCTGTCTGTGTGAGATTTTTTAAGGGTGGAAATTCATCCCGCAGAAAGGCGGGTAAGACTTTTACGGACTAAAACCCACTCCTGTTCCTTCTTTGCCTTCGTTCCAGGGCTCCGGGGTTCTCTTTCGCATCACCCATAGCCCCAGTAGGCTTCGAGCCTGCTAGGCCCCTACGGTTCTGTGTGATATGCGATTCCTACTTGCCCTTATAATATTAATCAAAATGCATGCTTTTAAAAGCAAGCAACCAGACATATACGGCCTATATCTGTTGCTTTTAGACAGACGGTCAGAGGACACGGATCGAATGTTTGGACGATTAGATTCTTTGTTATATAGAAATTAGAATGAATGTAGATTACACTCATTCGCGAATTGCTATTAAGGTGAAAGTGCCAGTCCTTTCGCGATCATCATGTGCCAATGTTTGACGCGGAGACCTAACTCCCAGTAGGCTTGGTGGGTATAATACCTATGTATTTATTTACAGAATTATGCTCATTAAAATCATCAACACTCTCAGTTCGTCTTACCTTATAAAATGTCTTTTTCATGACATAGCTATTTAATAGAAGCGCTATTAATGAATTAGTGAGATGAATAAAAGGGACTTCTTAATTCCATGCTTTCGCGAAGTAAATCCGTACATTTGAACTCCCATGCGAATTCTCTGACTCGGGTGCTCAGAATATAGGTACTGTGGCAAATTAGGGGCTTGGGGAGTTAAGCCAATTAGGGGCAGTATTCTCGTAGATTAAGAATGAATATCGCTAGCTGGTGGGCTAAGCAGGCTTCTGCGCGGCCGCCCTTGGGGGTTACGTGAAAAGGATAGGTTAGGTAATGATCATTTGTAAAGATACTTTTGAAAAACTTCTATTATGACTGATCTGATTTAAAAAGCTTAAAATTTATAGCCAGTGAACTACAGAAGAATTTAAAATTTTACAGCTGGGTGCTCCGGGTTGATTTGCAGCCGATCCATTATTGCTCGCAGAAATAATCTATGTATAAGTACTAATAAAATAAAACTTTGCAAGTGTGAGTCTGTCTCGCGCACTGAGGGTTCCGTACAAGCTTACTTAAGAAAAAAGTTCAATTCCCGAATTGAGTTACGAAGATGTTTCCGAATCGTAATTTTTTTTTTTGTGACGTAACTACAAATTTACAGTTTTTAAATTTTTTCCTATACTTGTGCTATGATACCTTGCTTCATGCCAAACAGGATTCTAGGTCAACAGGAAGAATATACGTTTTTTGTGACATAAACGGCCATAACTTTTTTTTTCGTTAACTCAAAGTTTGATCTTTTCAAAACTTTAAGGGACCGTAAACCTGAGTATATGGTTTTAATTTCAACCTGATACCTCCATGAGTTCCCGAGATAAAGAGTCTTGACAGACAGACAGACGGACGGACAACAAAGTGATCCTATAAGGGTTCCGTTTTTTTCCTTTCGAGGTACGGAACCCTAAAAAAAGATAAAAATAATGAGGTCAAGGATAAGAATTATCTTTTTAACTGATTATCTATGCTTTGGAATGGACAATCAGCTCCACATATCTGGCTACTAGTCTTACCAAGGAGTATAGTGTTGTCAAGTGTCTGAGCTGTGGAGGTCTGAGACAGTTGTTCTAACACCGGTATAAGGTGCATCGGGTTACACTAGGAGTCAATACCAAAACAGGCTAGGATGCGGACGGCGAGCAATGGGTAGCACGCCGTCTGACCGTCCGGTAAGGACTAAACTCGAGTCAACGGTGCGTAGTATTCCACGTGCTCCTCAGAGAGTGACTGTGGCCCTTGTAGAAGTTAGTCAAATAGGCAGGTCATCCTAGCCTAATTCCCTATTCAGGGAGCTGTGAGACAAAAAGTAAATAAACCATTAAAAGGGGCATTGCTTAAAAACATGAGTGAATCTGGACCAAGCAACGATTTTTTTTTGGCGAAAAAAAAGTGCAATTTTTTTTTCGCCAAAGAAAAATCGTACAAAGAAAGCGCCAATGCATTCAATAGAAAAGGAAACTGTTATTAATTTATTCAAACTCGTCGAAGAAACTTGGCCGAAGGTACCTACATTGTTTTCTATGTTTACATTTTGTCTCAAGCCCAGATGAATAGGGTATAATTGTTTAGTTTTTATTACTGGGAAGTGGGAAAACATTAAATGGCTACTCCCGCTTTGGGTGAAGCAAGACAGAGTGCCAGATTTTTCCTGTGTTCCTTCAGTTGCCTTTAGCGTTCCAGGGCACTAGTAAATTGATCAAATAATCCCTCTACTCTGGCAGGATAATCATCGCTACAGACTGCAGTCGGTACTTTTGATAGCCATAATTTGGGGAATTTGAATTCAAGAGCATAATCTATCACCAACCACTTTTTTTGCTTATCATCAGGTGATATAATATTTTAATGTAACCAATAGAAGAAGCCTTATTTATTTATTTAGAGTACTGCCACATCATATCCATTTAACATTACGGAAAAACCACTTTTGTACTAACCTGCCCTGCAAGTGCATGTCGCTGGGTGTCAGACACCCATCCTGGATGAAAGTACAGCACCGCATTGATGGGGTCGTCCTCCTCTGCCGTACAACACAGTGTGTCATACACAAACACTATCATCATCTCCCTGAGGACAATTATGATATTATAATGAGAATTATGTCTTTATATTTTTATTTGTAATGAATAAACTCGAAAATGCCACCAAAAAGGTAACTTGTAAAAAAACGAAGGCTCGCAACTCAGTTCTTCTATCATAAAAAAGTTGAGATCCATGTAATACCAAGTCGGTTAATTTATTCAGTTCCTATTTGAGAGACCTCTTGCAACGTCTTATTGTTGACCATATCAATATTAGAAATCTTTTATGTTTTAAATAAATAGATTGACTTGGCAATCGCATGAAAACAAAATGTATCTCACAAGTGATACATATTATATTAAATTACTAGCGGTCCCGGCAGACGTTGTTCTGCCCAAAAGCGGGATTTAGTAAAAAAAAAAAATTACCCTACTCTACCCTACTCGTTAAAAAGTACCCTATGTCCGTCTCCTGGTTCTAAGCTACCTCCCCACCAATTTTCAGCCAAATCGGTTCAGCCGTTCTTGAGTTATAAACAGTGTAACTAACACGACTTTCTTTTATATATATAGATTTAGTCCAATTGCCCAGTCTATATATTAATTTAAAACATAAAAGATTTGTAAATATTGATATGGTCACGATAAGATGTTGGTTGTTTGGTAGACATAATTTTTTTGCTATTGATTTATCATAGTCTTTTAAGATATGGCCTAGATTTTAATTTTGCCGAAAAGAAAAAAAAATTACATGCCAGGAATGTATGGGAAGTTTCATTTCCCTTTAAATATACCATATTTATAAAATGCCTGCTTGGTTACTGAAAATTCAGGCTTCTCGATTTATACACAACGAAGTTATAGGGGGTCGAAAATAGCCTGAACTGTTTCGAGAAAAGGATGGTACGGCCGCACCGCTTTTTTGCTCGCCTTGGCGGGGGCACTGCCGTGCCCCTAATTACTACACTAATTTATAAAATTCTTTCACCAGTACAATTCTACTTTATTACTGAGTGACATATTTTCTATTTTCACGCTTATAATAGAATAAAGTATGACAGGCATATCTAAAATGGACCACATATGAAACAAACACCTAAGATTTAACGCGAAAGTCATGGTCATATTGACCAGAGTTGACCAGCAAAACTGGAGGTGGGCAGGTCACTTTTCCTGATTGTCTCACAGTGGAGCATAATAGTGGCAAATTGGTGCCCCAGAGACAGGAACTGAAGTAGTGGAAAACTGCTGATGAGATGGGACGTAAGAGAAATTCTATAACAATTGCATCACTGCTTACCATCAGATGAGATTGCAGTCTAGCACTAGTTTATATAAAAAAAAAAAAAAAACAAATCAAGATGCAAAAGGGAGTTAATTCAGAGTAATAAGGCAATTATTATTATATTATGCTTTGCCCATGTGAAAGTAGTAAAATGTTTTTATTATGTTAGAAAGTATGACCCACAGAGTACATTGAATGTACTGAGATAGTAATATGTACCTACAATACAAGTAAAATCTTTTATTGGGTAATGTTCTTAAAGTAACTGTTGTTATTCTACTTTGTTTGATGTGATGTTTGTAATATATGTTTAAACATATAAATTGGCCAGTTTTTTTTATTAAACCAAGGTAATACAGTCTCCAGATAAAAGTATCCTATACCCTAGTCCAGGGTATGGCAAACCCTTGTGTGAGGTTTCATACAAATCTTTAAGATGTGAAGAGAAGTGGTGATAAAATTAAAAATTTCTATAATTCAGACCCAATGCAGGACGTTGTAAGCCCAGTTTGTATATGACACGGACTAGACAAGACTAACAGAATGCCATAAATAAACTAATTTTGATGTCTACCATGAAAATAAACAGAGAGACAGTTACTTTCGTGTTTATAATGTTAATAGTGTGGATACCATTTGTTATTTTATCCAAAGTTGGAAAACTAACACTAGCAGACACTTAAGATAAAATTTAGACTAGATTGATATTTAAAACTAACAGATCTTAAATTTTATTGGCATTAATATCAAAACTAGTCTGTTTACACTAATATTGTTTTAAATACTAAGCCAATCTATTTCTTATAATGCAGACTGTTGATGTACTGCTGCGATGGAATAATGCAAATAATTTGTATGCTAAAATTTTAAGAGAAAGTCTAACTATTGCAGTTTTGAATGTTTGAAGGTTGTATTTTACCTGCATAAGTGAGATAAAATTGTTTTTGCAGTTGACAAGGGTTTTAATGAAATTCTATGAGTTATAAACTCTAAATACCCAAACTATTTGTATCTCATTTACCCTAAATATAATTCAGACCCTTTATTTGAAGCTAAACAGACGAGAAAACATCGCCTACTTAAACTAACAGAGACGTAAGAGTTTCCATAATATTATTGCAAACTAAATACATCCGTAACCGAAGATTTCATCAGCCGTGTCTAATCAACCGCAACATCGCGTAGGCGACACTTTTGTATTGAGTTACTATCCAATAATCCACTTAGAATCTAAACAGAATGATTTTATTCACTCACTTTGCCATTTTGCAGGTTTTTCTCGTCCCACTTCACAGATACAAAACGTTTTTCACACCATTTCAATATTGTTTAATCTGAGAGTTATTATAAAATGTAAATTGGTTTAGAATCTTCCGTTTATTTTCATAGTTTCATTAAAATTTTAATGGACAGCCGTCCGCACTTTACAATAGTGCGATACTCATTTGACACATGTGTGTAATGTTGCCACTTTTGAAATACATATAATTTTTATTGGTTCATTCGTATATTTTCTTTTTATAACTATTATGTTGAAATGAATATAATTATGATGTATTGCACAAATATAGGCGTTTAACATGTATTTAATATACTAATTCAGTTATATTTGATAAGAAAAGTGAGGTGATGAAAAAGAATTTGAATGTTATTTGTCCTAATTTCAACGAACAACACTGAGTAAATGGAAATCATGGATTACAAACTTGACAAGAGATGGCGCTGACTACATCAAACATGATCAAACTTCACGCTGCAGTTTTTAAGCTCTGAAGTGTTGGGCAGAGGTAAACTTAAAAAACATGCTTTTTTTTCGTCAGTTATGAGTGAGTTATATGATAAAGGGGCAAGTCTATTATCATCAAACGGGCAGAGATCTAGATTCCAGCTAAGAAAGTCCCCTAGATGGCCACTACGCTTATCTCTTGACTACCCTTTGATAATACTGTATAGGTACCTAGGTACCTAGCTTTAATAATTTGTAATCCTGCCTGACTACAGGGAATCATCATCGTAATACGCGACACCTGCCAAAAAAATTAGTGAACATCTCACCTTTCACATCTGTAATTCACAGAAATTATTTAAATTACTTACGTGTCAATAAAACCATGAATAAAAATTATGAATTTTATTTTACTTCATATTTATGCAAAATTCATACAACGCGTGTCTTGAAAGTCAATCGTAATGTTGGTAATAATAGTTATAATATCCGTTTCCGTTGCAGGGTTTTTGTTTGAAGCGCCGAGCGTCCGGCCCGCTGAACATTAGGCCGAAATGATGGACAGACATTTGAGAATCTTAATTACTTGTGTAGGTGTTTAAAGAAATCAGAATTGCTTAATATTTCTGTAGTTATTCATGGCGCGTTTACCGCGGACAGCTACTGAGAAACTGATAAAAACAGACTAAGGACTCTTTGCTCGGCTTTGGAATCGAACCCAGGGACCCACGCACAGTAGTCGGGACTTTAGTCAAAGATAGGTCAGTCAAGTTTATTCTATTTCTTTTTTTGTTTTTTTTTTTTCGGTAGGAGTGGGAAATCCTCATGGACACCCAAGCTGCCTCACAGACGAGCCAGTCTGGGCAGTGTCAGACTCCTACTGACTAAAACCGCACTCCTACCTTACATTTAAACCACGGACATGACGTCCGTGCCCTTGATTGGTAATTATACATTATTTGCTTCTGGGCAACTCCACGTGCAAGTGGCGACACTCCAGAGCACCTTTCAGCGATCATCACATAAGCATCAAAAATCAGGAATCTCCCAACCTTCAACACACACATAACTCATCGCCGCCCATAATGCCGCACCAAACAAATGGCCCCTCAACCCCAATAACTATACTTAATACTAATACTTAATAGGTACTATAAATAATATATAATTATATACATATAACCATAAGTACCATCTAGTTTATAATAAATATTATCAATAACTATAACTACTATATTATGCTGTAAATACAATGTTTTTTTTTTTTTTTTTCTTTTTGACCTGATGATACATGTTACGTCCTTAAATTTAGGTGATACTATGATAAAAATTTACATATTAGTACTCTCTCCTCAGTCGCGGATTATCCACCTCGCTATTCTCCCGTTTTACCCAAACGGCCCTGAGCAATACCCGCGTCGTCCAAGGCGCCATCAACTCGTCATTGCTTTAGTAAGCGGATCAGTGCCTCGACGACTGTTTTGTCCTGATGCCGCATGGCGTTCTTCATGTTGGTGTTGATGATGTCCCTGGTCGACGCTTCATGTGCCCTCCTCACAAACCGTCCAATTGCGTCATCAGCGTTGTCGGCGTAGTACACGCAGTGGGCAGTATGTCTGGAGACTGCCACTACTGCGTGGGGGACGCTGCTGTGAATCCGATGTTTATGGATTTTGTCTTCAAGATGATGACCGACTCGCTGCTAAGACCCTGGGCTTCGTGTACAGTTAGGACGCATGATCCAGCGCCAGCCCCATATCCCTGGTCAATGAGGGTCTTCTTCTCCTCCTGCGTGTGGATCAGGAAGAGCCTGTTGGGAAGTGTGCTGGAAATATGCGCGCCCGTGAACCTCCTCAGCTGTAGGGAGTGGACCTGGTTCCTTGACGAGTATATGCCGGTACACCTCCCCCAGGGCATACGCGACATCCATCAGATTCCGGTGTGTGCAGAACAGCTCGTGGCTGATGGTCACCACTAAGTCCGGACGGGCGTAGCTAATGGGGAAAAGATTTTCCCTGTCCAGATAGGGCAGTTGATTAATATCTCCGATAAGGACGGCGCCACTAGCGCCCGACAACTGGACTGCCATTACGATGGCCTCGAAATGGTTCATAAGAGCCTCATCTACGAGAATGCGATTGCATTTTTGTGACTCTTTGCAACCGTTCGTTAGAATTGAAGCCATCGTGCGCACCTTGGTTCTGTTGTCTTCGCCGATTTTGTGCGCTAACTTTTGCCGTAGGTCTTTCGCGGCCTCAGTTGTCGTAGTGACTATGACGTCGTTGTCCTTATCGAAGTTATTGATCACCCAAGTGGTCTTGCCACACCCCGGAACACCGTTGACTCAACTGATGCCCGGCAAGGCCCGGCCTCCAGCCTGATCTTCGAGATTATTCTATTAAGAAGATTTAGAAGTTTATTCTATTCACGATTGATGGGGTCAATCGGGAATAGAATAAACTTTACTGATATGTCTGTAATATGTTTGTATTGTGTTTGCGTGAATGGATTAAATGTTTAAATATTTATAATTTCCCAATAAAAGATTTTCAGTATTGCGATATGTTAGCTTAAGCAGATGTTCCTGCAACTTTGCTTTGCACTGGCTTTTGTTATTAGGGAATATTTTAAGTACTTTATTGAGTTGGGTAATAATACACTACATTAAAGACATGTCGGTCGTTAACCTATACTAGATTAGGAGGCTCTTAAGCACTTTAAAAACATCAAGTTGATGTCAGAATTTCCGCCGATCTCTTAAACGCGCATGCGTGGATCCTTAACTACCTTTCAGAAGTGGTTTTCCAGATGTCTCACGAACTAACATGTTTGTCGACTTCTAGCCTTCCGAAAAGGTTTTAGCACCGTAGACCACAGACGTATACTGCGGCAGGTTATATAGACCGAAGAGCCTCTGCATCTATGGTTAGCGTTTGTGGGCTGCGAGAAAGCCTTCGTTTCGATCAAGATTTGCGCTGTTCTACAATTTTTCTAATAGTGCCAGATTTACATATTGACGATTTCTTAAGTTTAAATGTTCGTATGAAAATGCCATCATGTTAGTCCGACTTCAGGAACAGACAGACAGGGATGTGAGGTTATTGATTTTTCCGAAACTGTTCACAGCTATTGAGGCTTAAGGTTATGGGCTAGAAAGGGCCTAGCCCTTTTATGATTAATGTCATGGGTGAGTACTTCACTCACCTTCGAAGTATTTGCTGGAGAATCGAGGATACAGACATAACCCGAATATTCGCCAAACTTAAGTGTTAGTGGGCAGGCTGGGCAGGGCACATGGCTCGCTGAACAGAGGGTTGATGGTACCGGCAGATACTGGAGTGGTTACCGTGTACTGCTAGACGTAGTGGTGGAAGGCCTCCCATAAGTTAGACCGACGACATGGTGAGGGTAGCGGAAACCAGACGGATGCGAGAGGCACAGGATCTGCCATTGTTACGACACTTCGGGGAGGCCTATATTCAGCTGGGGCCGTCATTCAGCTGAAATGATGATTAATTTAAATGTAAATACAATTGTTTATAGTAGTATAAGCATTTTTTGGTTGCTTGGTTTCAATCAAGAAGAAACAACTGGCGATATTTTGAAATCATTTGATATGATTTCATAATGTGTTTGAGTTCACTGACTTGTTCAGAATTTCATCTGTACAGTAGTCTTGTCACGGACGTCGCGACAAACATGGCGATGCCAGAGAGAAGACAAGCGCAGAAGACACACGGATTGATATTAACAGAATTTGCCAGTTTTTGTCAGTTGCCATTTTTTTTTTAAACGTTTTAGGACCCACACTAGGAATAATTCCTGCATAGTAGGTGTGATCATAAAAACGAGTTGCGCCGACCTCAAATAACACGGGACAAGGGCAGGAAGATGATGACGAGTGGGTGAGATCATAAACATGTATACTGATATAACACACCTAGACTCGGAACACTTATGCGGCCATAAATACTTGTTCTGTGCGGGAATCGAACTCATAACACGTAGCGCAGCAGCCGATCGCTCACCCACTACGCCAACGTTATTGAGTGAGCATTAATCAGTCGCTTCTCGGAGTCTCAATGTTGACTTTGGTGATGTAACACCCCCATGCCTCGGAACGCACGTAAAGCCATTGGTCCTGAGCCTGATATCTCTCCGGTCGTCTCGGCTTGTCGTCCCATCGGGCTATGAAAGTCACAGTATAGAGAGTGCACCTGTGTCTGGGCACACATTTGTCCACTGTAATATATATCTCTTGTGTATTTAAGTAAGCTTCGTTGAGATTGACTACTGTGATCGAAATTCGTTTAGAAAGATATATTATGTTGCCAAGCTGTCTTGCCAATGTGGATGGCTATAAGAGCAGAAGATGAGTGTTTGAAAGAGGATATGGCTAGGAGGGAGGTTGATGCACTGAATGCTGAGACGACAAGTGTGAAGTATGAAAAAATCATCATTACAACTAAAGAAGAATATCAATACATTCTGTATTACGATTAGGCACTGACAAAGTCGGGTTACTTTGGCCCAAGCTTTACCAATAGAAACATGGGACAAGGTGTATACTGAGCTCCTATTGGCTAGCGAGCTCGGGCCGAAGTTATACCTTAGGGCCAAAGTAAGCCGACTTAACGATACCTAACTTCTGCCTGGGACTATAATATAATATAATATTCCATAACTATCACACAACGGGATGTCTAGTTCCAAACTAAGCAGAGCTTGAGCTATGAGTACTAGACAACTGATAAATATACTTATATATTACACCCAGACACAGAACAAATGATCGTGCTCATCGCACAAACATTTGTTCTGGGTGGGAATCGAACCCATGACCTCCGGCATAGCAGTCAGGGCCACTAACCACTAGACCAACAGGCCAGTCAAAGTTAAAGTTGAGCCTCTAATTAAAGTGAGGGAATGGCGAGTTTCAAGTTCCAACGTGTCTATTGTTATGAGATGGCCTTCTGCTCTATCGGATACTGCGGCAATTCTCTTTGTCTTGTGCGTACGCCGTGTGTAGAATACGACGCCCAAGGAAAGTTTATTTGTCAATGAAATTACAAAAAAAAAAATATCCGGAGAAACCTCTTACTGGTTACCTACTTGTGTTGTAACTGATTTTGAAAGAAAAGTATCTGTGAATTGTTTTGGGACGTTACGGCTTTTTTTGAGGTGGAAAATCATCCAATGATTTCCCTCGCTCTAGATTGGAGTGAGAGGATGTATCAGACTTAGTTACTGACTAAACCCACCTATGTCCTTCAGTTCCTTTTTGCGTTCTAGGGCTACGGTTACTCTTTCAAACTTTCCCGCAGACTAGGACGTTGGCATAAATTGGGTACACGTACACTTACTTTCAATAATTTTTCTAATCTATGCCAACTATCTCTAATCTCCTTTTTTTACTGTTACTCCGCTATTGACCTGGATCACGCCTGATGGAGAGCAAGGGATGATGTCTAGTATGGAACAAACGAGCCCAGAAAATGTCTTAATGTGGTAAGTAAAACAAATATGTGGTAAATCAAACTAGGAAAGGGCGAAAATCAATCATTAAATGATAAATGGTCTTCCCGTCCGTTTATAATTTAGGTGTCTTCAAGGCTAGAGTGAATAGGCTCTTAATAAACTTCTTTTTAATCTCTTTCTTTCTTTCTTTCTTTCAATCACGCATTAGTTTCTAACAATAAAAAAAATGGCATTACAGCTCACAGGTGTAACCCAAAGGTGACCTTTGGTGTTAAACGTCTAATAGAAAGCTTCCGTCGTTAAAACAAACTTTGAAGGAAAGGACCTAGGTCTTCTAAACAGGTTACACCATAAATATAACTACTTTTTTTTTTTGGTTAGTCTTTTCTTGAGCAAGAAAGGGCAAGCGCGAGAGATGAAAATAGTAGAGGAAGGCCTATGTCCAAGAGTTGGACATGAATATTATGACCTAAAGTTTATTTGCAGCAAAGAAATTTAACTTCCTAGCCTCAGACAAGTTCCTAGCCTTTAAAAACTTCCGTAACCCCACAAGAAACCTAACTAGCTCACGAGCTAGTCAAAACTACACACGAGCATAGATAAGTTGTTTGTAATTAAAAATAAAATCTGTCACTCAGAACTTCCCTTCACACAAGCCTTCAACATGGGTCATTGTCAAACCTCGGGATTTTTTCCGTAAAAAAATGAAACGCGTGATTTATAAAAATCAAAGCTATATTATTACTCGTTACTTACTTTAAAACAAAAATGAGTATTAGTCTGAGATCAATAATTCGAAAAAAGCCAATTTATAAGGAAATAAAGATATTTCGGTTCAACCGAAAAGATTAATATGTCCACCAAGTGGACTAAAATGTCAAATAATGACCAAAAAACCAAATAAAATGCGATTAACATCTTGATCAAAAATAATGTTAATGCTGTCTTCACATAATTACAAACAATCAGTCACCTAAAAGCAATAATAAAGTAAATAAAAAATGTTTTGTCCCTGTCTACCGAAAAGACAATTCATTTCGGTGGTCAAAATATGTCTTCGTTGTCAGAAGACCACCAGCGTTGAACGCGTTCACTCATGCAAATAAGGTTTGATGGCGCTTCTAATTTTGACGTTGACGTATCTGAGCTGTTAGAATATACGTCCGAAAATCTTATTTTTTTATGAATATTATCTCCAATTAGCAGTGATGGACTACACTCGCCAACATTCAATGGTTGCTGCATCGAGCCCAGAATTGGACTGGACCATTGGCATGCCACTGGAATGTGCATAGGATTCAAGCTTAGACTTGGTGAATTTATCATCTCGGTGAGAGCTGGTGTGTCATTCCGGGTAGGACTTTTCATCTGTCAAAATAGGCTGATTGAGTTTCAGTGGCATACTTGCAGTTATAATTTTAAGGGAGTCGTTGAGAATTGTTGTTGTTGTTATCGTCTCTTTTTACCCAGATTTAAGACGACTTGATTCATCGTTAAGTGAAAATTGCTGTATATTTTCTCTTAACTCCTTGTCCTTCGTAGAACCTTTATTCCTGTTCTTTTTTTTTTGTGTTTTCTGTGAATTCTTTCGTTTCTAGTTCTGTAATCGCATTCTATACTTACCAAGTTTACATTCTAAACTCATCAACTTCTTTTTCAGTAAACTGTTCTCTACCTTCAATCTTCTTCTGTTTCTTACTGCAGTACGGGTACCAATTTCAGGCCTTGATGATACTAAAGTTACTGGACTCGAGGGCGGTGTTTTGCATGCAGTGTACTTTTCAGCCTCTTTTTGTATCTTGATTTTTACACTGCGTCGTCTTGCATCCTATCTCCATTTCTTCCTCAAAAGCTTTTTTTGCACATCTGGTTAATCTTGTACAGTTTTTATTTTCGGCTTTCTTTTGATAATAATATTCTCTGTCCTTTTTCGCTTTTCTTCCAATGCATCTGGATCTTGTTTCAGTTTCTCATGCGCCTTTCTCATCCTCAAAGTTTTTTGCTCACGGTATCGTTTTCTGGTTATTGGTTAGTTCATTCCTCGTTTTCGCCATAGTCTGAAAGCTCACAATAAGAAATGCACACAAACGAAAAGAGAGTAAAACTGTTCAAAGAAAGAGCATCAGATTTTATAAATAAAAAGTTTACATAAAGGAGAAAACCATGCCTATGAAATATTATTATCACCCATATCGCAAGTAAAGCATTACAGTTACAAGTACCAATCATTGTTAACTTATAGCATGTAGATATGGATGACTACATTAACAAATCGACATGGTGTAGAAAAGCTTTAAGGAAGCAATGGTTTAAAACATACCCGTATTCATTTATAAAAATCAAGAGAATTTAAACAAAAATAGGTCATTAGCCCTTTCCTGATAAAAACACCAGTAATCAGAAGCAGTTTGATAAGTTATATTAACAAAATAATCCATACCTATTCAAGAAAAGATTCCACTTGGTGGACATCTGTCGTTTCGGTGGACAAAAGTTCCACCGAAAAGATGTCCACCGAATGGGTTTTTTTCTAAAAATCATTCATACCACCCGCCGTTTATAGGTTATGTCAAAAGCCAAGGTATATTTGTAAAGTTTATTTGTTTAACTAATTAATAGGAATGTTTGATGAATTTGTAGTGATTTACTTACCAAAATACAGCAGTAACCGAAAAGACAACTCAACTTTGACACCACCAAATATTCTTCTTGATACAGCAACAACGTGTTCTGCGTACGATTCACGGCAAAATGGACGCTGGCAGGGATAGTACGATATTGGATGCGTTCAATGTTACGTTCTGTTCCATTCATTTGACATTTCCTTTATTTTAGTCAGGATTGAAAGTAATGTCCACCGGAAAGACAAAAAATATTGTGACAAGATTCAATGATGCAAAAAGTGTGTTTAATTTTTAACTATTTTTTTAATATTTTTAATGTTAAAAGAAAAATATACGAAGATTAGGAAAATAAATCATTTTTGTATACAATAACAAAATACACATTTTTTAAAAGGTCCATTCTATTAAAAGGTAGAACCCGAACGGTCCACCGAAGTGGACTTTCATTTGTATTGTGATGATATAAAGTAATAAATAAATAAATATATAGTAAATCTGTTACAGTATGGTGTAGTACGCTTTGTTTACTTTATTATAATGATGTTATATTTAAAAAAAATTTTAAAAGAGTCTTAAATGATTCGTGTGAACAGTTTTTTTTAGGGTTATGACAATGACCCACATATGTCCTAGTTGTCGCGTGACCGGTTCAGCGAAAAGGCTGGAATGTAGTCAGGCAGCCTAGACTGGCACGCCTTACTAAAAAACTTGCCACAGATATTAAAAAATGTTTTAGAGTGTCTGTGGTGCATATTTACTGGAAGGCAAATTTGTGTGTTATTGGGCTGTTTATCGGAAGGAAGGCCTGTAATTTTTAATTGATAATAATAAGCATTTATTTTCTCACTACAATAAACAATACAGACATTGGAGACATGCATACAATTATAGCATTATTCTAATTTATTGTGGAAGACTGGCGCTTAGCTAGGCTTTAGTGGCTTGCAATTTATGTCACCAGGTCTCCACAATCTAGCATAGAATAGTATAACATAATCACCCTTTTTAATGTTCCCTCTGCTGGGGCTCAGGCCTTCTCTTTAGGAGAGGGAATGGGCCGTAATCCACCACGCGGGCCCAGTGCGGGTTGGTGAATGTCACATGTCTTCAAGCCGGTTTCCTCACGGATTTTTCCTTCGACGATTTGACAGCAGTGCACATTATAGCAGACCTATACATTTGTAGTAGGTAATAGTAGTACTACTACCTACTTACTTTTAAATTGAGATATTTTTACATCCTTTGGAATTGCTCATCACACAAACATTTGTTCTGGGTGGGAATCGAATCCACGACCTCCGGCATAGCATTCAGGGTCACTAACCACGCGACTAACAGGCCAGTCAAAGAACGTCGATAATTATATTGTTTGAATATAAACTCAAGATCGAAAAAAGAAAAGCGAAAGGTTCTAATGAATAACTTACCTTTTGAATGTATAATTTTGTGTTTTTGCACAGAGTTTTCGTATTCAATTTGATACTACCGCAGTACATAGTTTTGACGGCTTGATGTGCCTTTACAGCGGTTAATTGCAGCTACCAAATAAATCACTTTAATTGACGGGCGCCAATCAAACGTTTTTTTTTTGGTAAAAAACGTATTCCACTTGTCCGATCACTTAGTGAGTTTCCGATATACTCGTAGGTGTTTGGTCTTCATTCTCCGAATACCTATATATAAATCGGAAACTATGAATTCGAACTATTATGATTTAGATCGGTGGTTCTTAACCTTATTTTTTAGAGGTGGGAAATCATCCAATGTCTTCTCCCGGTCTGGGTGAAGCGGGAGGGCGTGTCAGACTTTTACTGACTAAAACCTCACCTGTATCCTTTAGTTCCCCTTTGCGTTCTAGGATTACGGGTTTTCTTTTCAGACATTCCCCACGGTCCTAACGGGCAAATGGTTCTTAACCTGTGGTCCGCGGGTTACTGGTGGTCTCCGGAAATACCAGAAGTGGTCCACGAAGCCATCCCTTAATGTCACCACTGAGTAAATTGAACCTTCAACTGCTATAGGTACTATAATAATAATTAGATGGACCAAAGTGACAGCAGTGGACAATGCCCAGCTATTGAAGAACAATACCCCGCCACCATTAAACTATTGTTATAACTGTCACTTTGGTTCATATAATTAAAAACCATGGTATAGACGCAAAAGGTCGCTAATGATGTTCTTCCTAAAAAATGGGCAAGTGTGAGTCGAACTCGCGCGCTGAGAGTTCCGTACAAACTTACTTATGTAAATAGTTCAATTCCCGAATGGAGTCTCGAAGAATTTTCCGAATCGCAATTTTTTTTTGTGTGATGTTATTACAAATTTACTGTTTTCAGATTTATTCCTAAACCTATGCTATAAGACCTTGATTTATACCGAATTTCAGGATTCTGGGTCAACGGGTAGATACCATGTGAATTTTGATTCCCTTGAGAGTGTCGAAATATACGTTTTTAGCGATAAAAACGGCCGTATCTTTTTTTTCGTTAACTTAGAAGTTTGATTTATTCACAGCTTCAAGGGGTCTCTGTAACTGGAGAAATATTTTTTTTTTTAATAGTGTTTAAAATTAAACCTCCACGAATTGATTGAGTACACACCCATACGCGGTCGCATCAACATCAGCTCCACGTAAAAAATTTACAAAAATTGTAATTTTTCATTTGCGCGTGTTCTTACGTTATAGTGCAGTGAATAAGTGTGTGATTCACCAGGATTTATGTTGGCAACACCCTGAGCCTTCTGGATCAAAGGTTGCAGGTAGGCAACTTTGGAGCATTCCCTTCGCTAAAAGGTTAGTGTTTTGTATTACAAAGCTAAATTGCCTGTAAGGCCTTTGAATTCCACGTTTAACGACACCAAGATCACAAGAATCGGAGCACCAGAAGTGAAGATATAAAGCATTAAAATCTGCCCATCTTAACCTCAATACGTGGTTTTCGACGGAACTAACCTCAAACTCCACGAGGCGTGACGTGATAGCCAAATCTACACAAGGAACGAGGTCACACTACTCAATTTGTGCCTGCTTGGAGCCTTCGGAATCGGCTGGACTGTACCATTTGGAGCTGAATCCATATCATCATCTGCCAGGTACCATCCAGGGTAACTCTTACTCAAGAAACAGGATAACGGGATATCCACCCCCTCCCAATATCTCACCCCCTCCACCAGCTGAGAGGCAACACCCCCGCCACTTGTAATAGTTCCCGCAATATATAGTTCTATAGTTCCCGTGAAACTCCTCCCCCCAACCCCGTTGTTGGTTACCTCACCCCCCCGAAGCCTATCTCTGGAACCAGTAGAGATAGCTAGATCGAGTTTGGGCTCATTAGACTCGGGAGGAGAAAAGGAATAATCTGACCCCAGCGGAAAGTCCAAAAAGCACTTAAAAGAGGATAACCGGCAAGAGATCTTCTCAGGAAACCTTTGTCGCTGCATCCTAGCGTAAAGAAACAGAGCGTACATCCTGCTCTGACGCGCACCGGCGTGTACTCCGGAGCACAACGTAGACGCAGCCCATCGAGCGTCACGTCAGCGTTGCTGCAGTATTCCGTCAGTTGTATTTTTTTATTTTTTTTATTTTATTTTATTTATTTTTTAAATTAACTTTTATATCACTAGTATTAGTTTAGACTTTAGTTTTGTGTCATCATTAATTGTAGTTTCACATAATTAATCATAAGGTAAAAATAAATCAGAAATATGTCTTCCACCTCTAACATCCGAAAACTAGCTGCGGAAGTCGCACCTAGGACAGGCTCGCTGAGGACCAAGGTCCTTAAAAATGCCGCAAAGTCCACCTCATCCGAACGGCAACCACCAACTAAGCCCACTGAGCCCGCGACGTCGAAGGCAGCCTCAGAATCTGAGGTAAGCAGCGGAATGGCGTTAGAAGTGGAAGCCCAGCCAGTGGTGTTTGAGGGCGGCAGTCACTCGGCGAGGACGTCATCGATACCTGACACGGAAGAGGCGGCGAAACAAGCTGCGGAGAGAATTATAGACTGGGCCCAGGTGGGAATCTCTCCGCCTCATCAAATAGTTTCGGACGAGGAGAGCTCTGTGGCCTCCTCATTAGAACTGCCGGCTCGAACGGCGCGCCCCAGTCTCCTTTACAGAACACCTAAGAGAGGCACGGGTGTTGAAATGGACCTTGCTACCCGTGAGGCCAACGTACTCCTTCAGAAAGGAAAAGCTGCGCTGGAGGAGGCAAAAAATACAAAGAAGGAAATAAAAGCATCGGTCCACGACAGCCTTCAGGGTCTGTACGAGATCGTTCTCTCCCTTGCCGACTCACGAGCAAGGCACAAATTTAACCTCGAGAAAGAACGTGTCCGGAACGCAAAAGAATTGGTGAACATCGAGAGATTCCACAACAAAGAAATAATAGAAGTCAAAAAGAACCTTACAGCTGAACTCTGCCTCGCTCGTACAGATATAGTCGACATTTTAAGGGAGGCGAAGGATATTCGGAACTGGCTGGGTTACGAAACTGAGGAGCCTTACAGAACAATCAAAGAAAATAAGAGGGCCATAGAGGCTTTGATAAGTTCCATGAACCATCTCAAAGAAGCGGTCACGAAAGAGAGCACACCTGCAGCCATTGACCAGAAATGGGAATCGGTGAGAGAAGACCTCTCCCGTCTGACTAAAAATACCGCTGGAGTCGCCAATCAGATCGACGTTCTTCGTCAGACCATCGACAAAATCAAAGTGGACTTATCAGAGTCTACGTCACTCCCGTCACGTCAGTTAGAACCAAATTGTGTATCCGCGGAGGAACACATAACGGTTCTTAAACAACTAACAGAGGACATCGCCAAACTACATGAAATAGCCTCAAAGATCCTGGATAAACCGACGGCCTCCCCCCTCCCACCACAACCACCATTAGACCTTACCACTCACCTGAAGCCCCTGTCTGAAAGACTGGATATAGTTTCGTCGGACCTCCGCTTGTTGCGAGACAAAAAACCACCGACAAACGCGTCAGTGGCGCCAAGTCTCAGCACGGAACTTGTAGTAGCGGAGGTCAAGAAAACTTTAGCTACCATTGAAAAAGGAGTAACTGATATGAACAGAGCGGACAACTCCAACAACAGACAGGGCACGAGGACCTACGCCCAGGTAGCAGAAACGCCCAAAATTCCAAACCACACTCTGATCATCACCTCCACAGACCCCAAGCACACAGGGGATAATGTCATTGAGAAGGTCAGGGCATCATTGGACCTAAAACAGACAGGAGCTAAAGTCAATAAGGTCCGAATAGCGCGCAATCAAAAAATTGTGTTGAGTTGCGCTACTAAAGAGGATCTCCACCTTATAAAAGATCAGGTTCAAAAAAATCAAATTCTGAAAATCCATGAACCGAAACCACAAAACCCGCTTGTCTGTATCAGAGGAGTCCTGTCTATGTACAGTGATGACGAGATGATAGATTTGCTTAAAGCGCAAAACAAACACCTTCTTCAGAACGTCAAAATGGAGGGACAGACCATCAGAATGAGATACAGAAAGCGAGCAAGGAACCCTCACGAATGCCATCCTGTCCTGGAATTATCTCCAGCTCTCTGGCAGAACTTAACACAGGCTGGAAAGGTCCACCTGGGCATACAGAGATGCCTAATAGAAGACCAGTCACCGCTAGTACAGTGCACTAAATGCCTCGGCTATGGCCACACACGGACACTCTGTAAGGAAACCAAAGAAACCTGCAGTTACTGCAGTGGGCAACATCATGAGCGAGCCTGCAGTATAAAAACCGAGGCTAAGCCACCAACGTGCACAAATTGCAAGAAAGCAAAAAGGGAAGGAGAAGTCCTTGCACACGTGGCCTTCAGCAACGAATGCCCAGAAAGGTTAAAATGGGACAACATAGCAAGGTCACGGGTGTCTTATTGCTGAGGGCGACCAAGAGAACAACAACACAGCCACGCTCCAGAATACAGGATTGGCAATAAGCAGGTTAAAGGTAATCCAGGCCAACTTGCAGCGCTCTAAACTTGCGACAGCGGAACTTTATCAAGTGGCTGAACAGAAGGGATTTTCAATCGCACTAGTCCAGGAACACACAACACAAAATCGGCGACGACAACAGAACCAAGGTGCGCACGATGGCTTCAATTCTATCGAACGGTTGCAAAGAGTTACAAAAATGCAATCGCATTCTCGTTGATGAGGCTCTTATGAACCATTTCGGGGCCATCGTAATGGCAGTCCAGTTGTCGGGCGCTAGTGGCGCCGTCCTTATCGGAGATATTAATCAACTGCCCTATCTGGACAGGGAAAATCTTTTCCCCATTAGCTACGCCCGTCCGGACTTAGTGGTCACCATCAGCCACGAGCTGTCCTGCACACACCGGAATCCGATGGATGTCGCGTATGCCCTGGGGGAGGTGTACCCCGGCATATACTCGTCAAGAAACCGGATCCACTCACTACAGCTGAGGAGGTTCACGGGCGCGCAAATTTCCAGCACACTTCCCAACACGCTCTTCCTGGTCCACACACAGGAGGAGAAGAAGACCCTCATTGACCAGGGATATGGGGCTGGCGCTGGATCATGCGTCCTAACTATACACGAAGCCCAGGGTCTTAGCAGCGAGTCGGTCATCATCTTGAAGACAAAATCCATAAACATCCGGATTCACAGCAGCGTCTCCCACGCAGTAGTGGCAGTCTCCAGACATACTGCCCACTGCGTGTACTACGCCGACAACGCTGATGACGCAATTGGACGGTTTGTGAGGAGGGCACAGGAAGCGTCGAGCAGGGACATCATCAACACCAACATGAAGAACGCCATGCGGCATCGGGACAGAACAGTCGTCGAGGCACTGATCCGTTTATTAACGCAATGACGAGTTGATGGCGCCTTGGACGACGCGGGTATTTGCTCGGGGCCGTTTGGGTAAAACGGGGGAATAACGAGGTGGATAATCCGCGACTGAGGAGAGAGTACTAATAAGTCAATTTTTATCATGGTATCACTTAAATTTAAGGACGTAACGAGTATCATCAGGTTCAAAAGAAAAAAAAAAAAAAAAAAAATATAAAAAAAAAAGAAATTACAGCATAATATAGTAGTTATAGTTATCGATAATATGTATTATAAACTAGAGGGTATTTATTGTTATATTATATAATTATATATTATTAATTGTACCTATTAAGTATTAGTTTTAAGTATAGTTGTTGGGGTTGAGGGGCCATTTGTTTGGTGCGGCATTACGGGCGGCGATGAGTTGTATGTGTGTTGAAGGTTGGAAGATTCCTGATTTTTGATGCGTATGTGGGTCGTTGTCGCTTGGGTATCGCTTCGGGCTGGTGGCCTCTAAACCCTGAAATTCTGACGGCTTTTATTGTGATGATCGCTGAAAGGTGCTCTGGAGTGACGCCACTTGCACGTGGAGTTGCCCAGAAGCAAACAATGTAGAATTACCAAACAAGGGCACGGACGTCATGTCCGTGGTTTAAATGTAAGGTAGGAGTGCGGTTTTAGTCAGTAGGAGTCTGACACTGCCCAGACTGGCTCGTCTGTGAGGCAGCTTGGGCGTCCATGAGGATTTCCCACTCCTACCGAAAAAAAAAAAAAAAAAAAACCTCCACGAATTCTCGAGATAAAGTGTCTTGACAGATAGACAGACTGACAGACGGACAACAAAGTGATCCTACAAGAGTTCCGATTTTTTCTTTTGAGGTACGGAACCCTAAAAAAGTCGATAAAATAGAATAGAATAAACTTTATTGTACACTAAAAAAGTAACATAACTTATGTATAAATAAACTTAAATCTGTAGGTCAATATAATCTACTCTTTGTTCTTATATATATTCTTAATTTCGATTTCATTATCATTATTAGTTTTTTAATTAATTAAAAAGTACTATGTTTCAGTGTCCTGTTTTTAATTTATTTGTAATTTTATTTTTGTTAGCATTATTGTTTAATTAGTTTTTGTGCATGCTGTGGCCTCATGTAAATGAAGTAGGACACTAACAAAATACTTAAACGCTAAATATAGGATATGTGAGGCATGTCCTATAATGGGTGTTTCCCTTCCCCTCCCATTCTCTCTCTTTCTCACTCTCCATACCCGTATCTACAAGAAGGAACTTTTTACCAACTGCCAAGTCAACCCAGCCATTCAACCCCTGCCAGCCCCTCCGCCCTGCCCCTCCGCCCTGCCCCTGCCAACTGTGAGGGTGAACGGGGTCCTGGGCTCCGATATATTGAGTATGTCCTTTGCTAGATAGTTAAAAAAAAATCGCAATAGGTACTCAATAAATACTGCTGCTGTCATGATTGCATCACTACTTACCATCAGGTGGGATCGCAATCAAGCATTGGTTTATATCAATATAAAAAAAATACCATAGGTCATTAAAACCGAAAACATATCCGTGCTGCACATGTAAACTAAAAGAAACAACCGTCGAGTTTCCAAGGTTCGTCTTTTGATGGTTGCAGTCAAAGTTTTTATTTATCACTAGCCGTAATGGCATCAGTCACAAAGGTCAGTTTTGGATTGCAACGAACAGATCACTACGTCAGAATTCTATCTAAGCTGAACTGAAGGTTAGGTGAACCGGATCCATACTTACTGATCGTAAGGTTGAAAAGTCGTGGTATAATAAGTAGGTAGATAGATTGGAATATGACAAATGCCTTTGCTCCTGAGTCTATGACTTATTTATAGGCTGAATATATAGCTTATACAATTGTAGTCAATAATGAACAGCTTTAGAAAAAAATATTTTTCAATACACTTACTCGAAAACCCGCTCTTATCCCAACGCTTTTAGGCACGCAATAGACTGCTTTCCGCACTAGTGCAGAAATAGCGCGTGCTCTCCCCCACCACAATGTTTTTACATTTATCGTATCAGACTGGGCGCGCGCCGACCCCCGCAAGTCGCCGGTCAACCCCCGTTTATTCATTTCTTCATAAGTGTATTGAAAAAAGTCGTTTGAGACACGTGCAAATTTGTCACTGTAGCTCTCGGCTCCAGAACACACTAGCCTACGGCTCGTGTGAATTCCGCCTCGGTCGCAATGACAAACTTTCTGCACTTGTATCAAAATGTACTATATCGGTGCTAAAGGAAAAATTGATGCAAGAAACCGAAAACATCTTTTTTATATTTTTTTCAGTATGATTAATGTATTTCTCTGATCACGGCATATTCTATTGGTTACATCAATTACATCTATTCAAAAGGCTAAACAATAAACGTTTAACTACCTTAGCTTTATGAGTTTTACGCGCCAAAAACCTCAAAATTTTTGGCGCGCTGACTGACAAATGTCCTAAAACAGAAATATTCGCGGAAATCGAATTGACATGGGTTACATCGGCGAGTTACGTAAATCTTTATGCTTAATTACGAGTCGCATACGCCGTAAGGTCGTAGAAAGTGAATCGACTCGTGTGAACCGTCAAAAAAGTCGGCGGCCATGTTGGCAGTCTGTGGCGCGCAGTCCGCGCGAGTGAACGCTTCCCGCCAAAACTTGAATTTCGAACGCGAATTTTCATAACTTTTTTAAAATCGCGTGTTCACGGCCAGTGTCAATATAGTTTTTTTTTTATTAATGTGCATTGGATCTAGTTCGCATGTGATGTTGTGAATAATGTGAATAACAGTTGTGTTTCTAAAGTACAATCGATAGATTCTTTGTGTACTTACATTTTATAAAGGATGGGGAACTTTGACAGGACGAGTTGGTTTTATACGATATTTAAAATGGTAAGTTTTTTTTTAATTATCATTTTTTCCAGCCCATAAAAAATAGATTAACATGGCCTAAACTTTTCTTTTTTAAATGACATGCAAGAAAGCCAGTGTTAATGTGATTCAGCCTAATTAATGTTCGTCATTCGAGTTTCGTAACCGCATACTATGCCTGTATTTCCATAAGTCGTACGTAATCGTCAAAATTGGTCACTTTTACGAAAGGCGAGGAATTCATCTGAGTCCGGCTTAGTTGGGTAACAAACTGGTTGATAATATAATCGGTATACAAACGTAGTATCGAGTAGAATTGACTTAGGAATTTCACTTGATTTGTTTTGCGATTTCTCCGTCTGATTATGCGCGGTTAGGAGATAAATTGGTAATTAAATCATAGGTATTTTCTTCTCGACCGTTAAAACTATTTATTGTTCAAAATTTTCAGCTAGTAGAGAGCCATGGAGAATTTTCCTGACTTAAATTCAAAAATCGACAAACAGATATTTCCATTTAGTAATCAGGTAGTTAGCCTTAAAACACTATTTATAAGCTCTACGTCTCAGTTATGACCTTATAGATACACGTTCTCCAGACACAGAAGTAATAAGAATTGACTTCAAACATGTCTAGTTGTCTACCATGTTTTTTTTTGCTATGTAAGAAATAATTAAATAACTAAAACACCGTACCATTCTGGATGGATCGAAAGGGACTTTCGGACTTTTACTGACTACATCCTATCTGTGTTCCTTCAGTTGCCTATTGCGATCCAAGCCCGATATGTTGCATAGACAAAAGTCTACGTAAATACCATAAAATCTACTTATTCTATTCTATATCCAGACCATGTGGACGAACCATATTTTATTTTTTGAAGTGGGAAATCATCATAAAACTTTTTCCGCTCCGGGTGGAGCGAGACGGTGTGTTAGACGCTTTTACTGATACTTCAGTTGCTTTTTGCGTTCCAGGGCCAGGGTTATGCGAAAGAGAACCCCGGAGCCCTAGAACGAAGGCAAAGAAGGAACATAGGAGTGTGCTTTAGTTAATAAAAGTGTGACACTCCCTCCGCTCCGTCCTAGAGCGGTAGAAGTCAATGGATGTTTTCTCAGCTAAAAAAAAGGATCACGGTAACTCAATTGACTAATATCACTGCCATGTGGACGCAATCACACACATATCGCATATTTTTCTTTCTTTCTTTCAATCTACATTAATATTATAAAGAGGTAAAGTTTGTTTTTTTGTTTGTAGGGAGGTAATCTCTGAAAGTACTGGCCCGATTGCTAAAATAATAATAATAATAATCTACAACTATCACACAACGCCATCTAGTCCCAAACTAAGCAGAGTTTGTGCTATGAGTACTAGACAACTGATAAACATACTTATATATTTATAAATACATACATATTATAGATTAAGATAAATTACACCCAGACACAGAGCAAATGATCGTGCGATCACACAAACATTTGTCTAAGGTTAGAAAAAAAAAACATTTTTAAAATTTTTTCACCAAATGAAATCAGCTGTGTACCTGAGTGACATAGGCTATATTTTATGTATTTTACGCGGGCGAAGTTGCGGACAAAAGCTAGTATTAAGATACATCTTCAGACAGATTTCCGCAAAACTATTACGCAAAATAAAATTAGAAAAAGCTAATACATAAAGCTACATAAAGTCAATTAAAATGTTTGTTAATTAGTAAGCAACAGCTGTCTGTACAACATTATGTAAAGATGTTATAATATAAGTAGTCGTTAAGGTAATAAGACTGTCTAACTAATGGCGCTGAGTAATGATCAGGTTTTTATAATAAAACTTTCTTTTGCTGATCTTATGACTCCTGGATGTTGATGAAGTTATTGGATGACCCTGGATAAGAAGTCGGAAAAATTGTCTGTCATCTTCGAGCTGGAAATAGGGTATTTTGACAGGAATTTAGCAATATTTCATCTATATACAGCTGAAGAGTTTGTTTCCTTGGTTGTTTGAAAGTATCTACTGGTTCAATTTGAAAAATTCTTACAGTGTTGGCTATGGATAGCTCATTTATAGAGAAAATGGGGCCGGAGTAGTAATAAAAGACACGTGTGAAACTGCGGAGGATAGAGCAGCTAGATGAGTAATAAGAAAATAACCAAAACAAGAATAGACAAATACACTTCAGTGAAGACTAGTATAAAAAGGTATTCCATTAGGTAAACAAGATCTGTAATAATAATCATATTATCGGACACGGCGCGCATTGTTAGGAGATTCCTCTCTCTGGAGCCCTGACCACCGGTAGCTTGGACCCTGTTCCCGATGCCGGTGAGCTACTATTTTTTTTAAGGAAATATTTAAAAAAATATGTATTTAAATATAAATAAATGGAATAATAATATAACTTTTATTTTAGACAAAGTTCTAATGTTAGTAGCAATTCGCTTATTAAAAGTACATAGTTATGAACTCATCATCATCTTCCTGCCCTTGTCCCGTGTTATTTGGGGTCGGTGCAACATGTTTTTTTCTTCCATTCTGCCCTGTCACTCGTCATGCTATCACTAACTTCCTTTTCTTTCATATCACTCTTCACGTAATTATGAACTAAAAAATTAAAATAAATTGAAATAAAAAATATTAATTCTAAAGAAAATTCCAATAAGTGACTGATTTGTATTTAAAAGCTTTATAATAAGTTAACGCTGTCAGTGTGCGCGTGCGTTCGGAATGTTAACCAGAACTGCGACAGGTTTGAACACACCTTACGTAATGCGTCGTCATTCGGGTTCGAGATTCTATTGCAAACCGATTTCATCGTCAATTTAATTCTAAAAGGATTTATCTTCAATCTAGATGTAGCTCTATTTTTGATATGGCATTCTTTAATCTGTACTTTTGATGACAAAATTTCAGGCATGTTAAGCTCTACCCAAATTTAAATATTTCCAATGCAAGCGCAAACAAAACAAAAAAAAACTAATTTAAAAAACTTATATATATATGTATGTATAATTAAAATGGCTACTTACTTTTATCCCGAGAGCCTGTTGAGATAACCTTATAACCTTTTCCTTGGGGTAATCTTATACTATCACGCGGGTGTTGCCTCTGGTACACTATACTCCGTTTTTTTTTTAAGAAACGAGTACTGAAAATTTTGACTGCGTTTCTATTGATTCGCGTAATCAACATAAAGTCCGTTCCACATAAACGCAGTTCGTAGTTTGCGCGTGAGTCATGGCGGACATATCTCCTGTAGTTAAGCGTACTAAGCGCCCTTTTCAATCTACAGAAAAACAAACAATATACAATTTGTTTAAATCATTTCATGAGTCTGATTATAATAGTTCACATAATGAAATTGCCAAGAAATACCAGGCTTAATTTCCTCTACAGTAAATAGAAGTATTCAATATGAACTGGCCTTAACAATTTCAAAACAAGAACAAAGGCGTTGGCCCCGCCCTGACCAATGATCCATCTCACTCTGTCAAAATCAGAAATGTGCGAGAGACCTACTTAGTACTGGTTTTTTAAAAAAAAACAGAGTATAGTAAATATAATTATAAATAATTTAACAGTAAAGTTGAGAAGATTAAACGAATCCTAAGTTAATTAAACACAACATAACTAAACGAAACTATTACTAAAATAATACAATCGATAAAAGGCCATCTTAGGGTCAAGCCATTCACACATAAAATTATTTACTCTTAAATTCCCACTGCTATAAACATAGACAAAATTACTGTAATACTTAATAATTGTAAATCAATGGCAACAACATTAAAATACGACAAGAATTCTATCATTTTTAGCATAACTTGTGTGGCTTTGATTGGTAACCTACACAACTTTACAAGCTTGAATGCCATTATATTACAACACTAGCTGCTACCAGCGGCTTCGCCCGCGTGATAGTAGAATATTATCCCAAGGAAACATACTCCCATGTTAAAAAGTAGCCTAATTGCTATTCCAGGACATGATCTACCCATGTACCAAATTTCATCGAAATCCGTTCAGTAGTTTTTGCGTGAAAGAGTAACAAACATCCATACATACAAACTGTAGCGTTTATAATATTAGTAGGATAAAGATAAATACTTATTGAATTCTAACCTTTAGGTAATCCTGACTTTCAAAGATCCGTTGCTAAGGCTACAAACGTTATGCCACAATAGGTCATAGAATTTCAACCGGTGACCTTTCGGTCGATTTAGTTACAGTTAGTGTTGCTATATAGTAAATTTATTATAGTGGAAAAACCAACATTTATTCTTGATTGTAATAAAAAATAAATTAGGTACTTTATGATTCAAACAAAACACTGGAAAAAAGAAGCGTGACGTTGCGAAAGATGGTTTGGAGAGAAGCCTTTTTTTAAGAGTAGGACAGAAAAGATTAACAAAAAAAAATACAAAAGGAAAAATTTTAAAAAAAAATCACATTAGCCTACATGGGCACTTTTAAAGGTTAGAAATATATGATACTGCACCTATAAATAATGTTCTAAAACGAATATAAAATATGTCTAAATAAAACATGGCTGGAAATTTAAAAAGCTTAATTTATTTAAATAAAATGTTAATGATTATCCTTGACAATTCGCGAATCAAATATCTCTGTTGAAATACCACAATTTTTATTGAGTGTTAAATATATAGTACTTAGATAAATAGTGTTAATATTTTGTAAATGACATCAATAAGATATAGCATAGCATAGTCGGCCTTATAATGTTCCCACTGTTGGGACTCAGGCCTCCTCTCTAGGAGAGGGTATGGGCCGTAATACACCACGCGGGCCCAGTGCGGGTTGGTGGATGTCACATGTCTACGAATTTTTGGTTCTAGGACATGCCGGTTCCCTCACGATGTTTTCCTTCACCGTTTTGAGAGCGATGGTGACGAAATAAATTACACAAAGTAATGCGCCTGGCTGGGTTTGAACCCGCAATCTACTCGTAACTCGCTGCCATTACCACTCGGCCACCACTGCTCTGATCTGCAGATATATAGACTAATAAATAAAGGGATATTTTTAACAGTACATCACTAATTGTACACCAAATATAATGTTTTTTTTTTGTAAAATAAATTATGAAATGACTTGGGGCATCCCGACTTGGACAGGTTAGGATAGAACAGGGACTGTGGCATCCCTTTCGTTGCAATTTTTTTTTTAAAACACCTTCTGTATTAATATTATTAGCATATTTCAGTGCGCAATTTGTATTTTTGGTGAAACAATGGCATATTTTGTAAGTAATAAATTGAGAAACAGTTAAATACCACCCATAAATAAATAGGAGCAGTAAAATAAATTTGCTGAACAATATTGTGTATAAAAATACAATATTTACAAGTTATATTAAAATCTTTGGTCCGAATCTGCAAAAGAGTAACCATGGAGTTTCATGTCAGTTCTTCTCCATAGGAAACGTCTGTAAGCTTTTTTTTAAGTGCCCACGTAGGCCTATGTGAAATAAAAACATTTTCAAATTTTTAATTTTAAAGAGAACTACCTGACTTGGCGAACTTCGTACCGCAACTGGATATAGTCAACCGATTGCGATGGAACAAAGCCAAAGTAATAATCAAGTTACACACAATTTTAATGTATAAAAGTTATCTACATCGATTTCGTACATTTTATGTGATGCGCGCACAACTAAAAACTTCTACGAATTTATTATATGTACGTCACCGCAGCTTTGGGTCGCAAAGGGCAACTAAGGGAACACGGGTGGATTTCAGTCGGTAAAAGTTGGCAATTCTTTCTCGTTTCACCCAGAGCGGGAAAAGTTGTATGATGATTTCACACTTCAAAAAAAGGTTATTTATCTATATAATATTAAACCATGAATTAAATCAAGAACACCTGCTTAATGTATCTGTTCGATCAATATCACTGTCTTAATACCTGGTTCTTCTAATTGTGGCGAAGGTCAAACGACATACAGCCAAGTGATCAACACGGATTAGGGAACCAGTTTAGTGCTTACTAATGAGGACACTACCTGTTTTAAGACTTTATAGCTAAAATAACCGAATCCGACTTAATTATGGGGCATATGGGTGGTGCGTGACACGATTTCGATATCGAGAATTAATAAGACAATTTAAATAATCGCAAAAATTAAAAAAAAAACGTATATATTGATTAAGAACGTGATTTTGTAATTTGATGTAGGTTTTTAGGTTTATGACTGGTTCAGTCATATTTTTTTTTAAATTACAATAATCTAAATATTTATTTTTCTAAAATACCCAGGATCCAGGAAGCGTAAGGCCAACATCGTGATTTGTGATTTTTTTGCCACTCCAAGATACTAGATGAAAATTGCTGATAGTAGTTTTAAACCTATTTTTATAAAAGGTTTTTTTTTTACATAGTATCCGACCAGTTCAGGGAAATATTTTATTAATAACATGACCTAACATAATTAATAACCAGATTTTTCATAAATCACGTTTTCGCGCAATGCAAAAAAAAACATTTTTGTTTTAAAATCTTTATGATAGTATACTTGAATAGACTATTTAATCTGGATAATTTAAGCAATTCGTTAATTCTATTTATTATTATTATTTACATGCCTTAATTATTAATTAAACTCCTAAGAACCATATATAAGTACATACCTAATCTAGATACGAGTATCTTTACCGTCAAAATATTACATTATTTCCAATCATATAACGTACAATTCCGCTCGGTCTACGCTTTGCGCACACTCGTACTGGCGACACGTCCTTGGCTGCGCAGGCGCACATTCCCCGTCGCTCCAATATTCCGGCTCTTCTCACAGATACAGTATCTGCACAGGTATATTTGTATAAATATTATTGGCTTGTTGACGTATAAATGAATGCATAATGACAATACTTGGCAGAATTACATATATTTATATAAATACACTTCTAGCTGTGTCATATTAAGACTAGCTTTATTTCTTTATTCGATATTTTGTTGAAAATTATTGGTCAGTTTGATTGAAAAGCGCACTAGTTGATTAAGAGCCTATTCACTCTAACCTTGAAAACAGCTAAATTATAATCAGACAGGAAGACCGCTGGCAAAATAATCTAGTCCTTCAATGTTCGCTGTTTGCTTCACTTTTCTGAACTGCATAGACAAAGCTGTAAAAAACTCTAAACTATAGAATACTGTGCCTATATCCCAACTGTATGTAAAGAAAAACAATAACAGTTTGTACACAATAATAATAACGTTATGCAATACACCTGCTACTGTAACCTAAAAACAAAATATAAAATTTGATATCCATCAATTTCTAACGTAATCGATTACTTAGTCACGATGGTAATAAAACACCATACGCTCACAGAGTATCGACTTCTCCAATATAAACTTTCGATTTTTATGATAAAACTCGTTGGGTGAGAGTTTTCACAGTAGCCAATGTAACTGTCAAAGTATACTTGCTAACACCGTCAGTTTATAAAAAATCACGTCAAATTGTAAACTTTTTATTTTCAAAACGATTTCGACACATTATTATAATTTATCGAATTTGGATGAGATTTATTGTATTTGTATATGATTGATAACAACTTTTGGTCCAGCAGGGTCTACTCAAGCCTACTGGGGCCATGGGTTGACTACTGAAAAGGAAACCCAAGGTTTTGGAACGCAAAGTGCAAAGAAGGAACATAAAAAGATAGAAAGAAAAAACGTTTATTCGTACCTCACACATACAGTAAAATTTAAAAAAAAAAAAACAGTAGAATACATTGGGATTAAAATATAGTAAAATTAAGTACTTATAAAAAAAACAATAAAAAAAATAACTGTATGATCTGTGCAAGGTCAAAAAAGCGCCTAACTCAGCATATGCTGCGATATACATAGGTGTGGTTTTAGTTAGTAAAAGTCGGCTACGCCCTCTCGTTCTACCATAGAGCGAGAGAAGTCTTTAGATGATTTCCCACCACAATAAAAAGGCATAGTATCTTCATCGTGTGAATCCAGTAGTGCCCATTCATAGCAAATACTACTTTGCCATACAAAAGAGTTCAACGCGCTCAACGAAAAAGTGCGATCAAATTTGTTTTTTAGTACTATTAATCTTATTTTCTGTTTTTATACTTTTTGTTACGTATTGAGATGAGTTATGTAAGTTTGATAAAGTGAGTATTACTTTGAATGGTTTTTTGTACGTTATGACTCAATTATGGGGAGAAAATCGTGATTTTTTTCGATTTTTGAGTCAAAAACTTCGAAATTTTTAGTATGGGCAAATAAAATATTATAAAACTCAATTGGTTTATTAATTAAAGTGACAAAATATTTTTTTAATGTGTATATCACGTTCATTCAAGTGGAGAAAGTATGTCATTGCGACCGAGGCGGAATTGGCCTGAGCCGCAGGCGAGGGTGTTATGAAGCCGAGTGCTACAGTGACAAATTTCCACCGTGGGGGCTGCGCGGTGGCTAGTCTGATACGATACATGTAATAAATTGTGACGATGGCAAGCTCGCGCACTTTTCCACACTAGTGCGAAAAAAGACAAATTGCATATCTATAAGCGGCCGTTGAGTAAGTGTGTTGAAAGAGAATTATCTAAAGACAAAAGCTTGTTGCATTTTCTGTTAGGTTATTAGATGTATCATTTGCCGTTTACAAGCTTGATATCATTTTATTACTGTTACAATGAAACACATACAATTTATTATAATGGTACTCAACTAACTTCATCAATAGGTCAATCAAATTCGTCATATACATGAAAAAAAAAGGTTCACAAAAACTGGCATTATATGCACGACTTGTTTCATAACGAAGTTTTTGTACTGTACCATATTATGTTTATTGATTGGGTTTCTTCGAAGAACATGTAATTAGTACAGCGTTAGACTTGTCAATCTTGTTTTGTGCGTTTATATATATATAATATATAACTTTGTTTCTTTTTTAAATGTGACCAAATAAAATAACTTTTCATACTTTGGACGGAGCGACTTTTGGGGAGTTTCAGGCTATTACTGGCTAAAAAGGCAAGGTACATTGCTCACAGAACAAATTGTCGATGGGAACGAAAGATTCTAGAGTGACGAAACCCTTCCACAAGGCGGACCGATGACCTGGTGAGAGTTGCGGGAATGCGATGGTTGCGAGAGGCACAGAACCGGTCGTTATGGAGACAGTTGGGGGAGGAATATGTTTAATCGTGAACGTCTTTCGGCTGAAATGATGATGATAATAACTGACTAAAAACCAACCAGTGTTCCTTTAGCCCGCGGTGCCTTTTCTCACAGTCCAGTTAAATTATTTCAGCTTATATTTTTTATGTGTATTCGTTGTTTGTTACTTAATTACTGTATATATACCAGATTGTGAACCTATAAAAAAAAGGGAATTTGCTACGAGTAAGAGGTTCCCTCTTCAAAAAGTATGTCCTGCTTGAATCTAAGTTATTGATTGTGTTTTGTTTTTAATATTCCACAACTATCACACAACGCCATCCATCCATTTGATCCATTTCATTTCCTTTTTCTCCATTGGCTTAGGTAGTTAACTAAATGTAAACAATTCTCACCACGAGCTACCTGCGTATCTTTTTTCTCCTTCTCTGTCAAATCCATCCAAAGGTTGTCTGTAAAAATCGCTTTTAGCGATAAGACCGCCCATTGTGACACCCTATTAATTTTAAGTTCCTGATGTAATTTGTATTTTTGGTGTACAATAAGGAATATCTATCTATCTATAGTCCCAAACTAAGCAGAGCTTGTGCTATAAGTACTAGACAACTTAAAAAAATACATATATTTCTACATACTAATACATACATATTAACGTAATACATACATATTATAGATAAATTACTGTCAGAAAGAACAAAATTAAATGATCGTGCTCATCACACAAACATTGGTCTTGGGTATGAATCTGAACCCACTATCTCCGGCATAGCATTCAGGGCCACTGACGACTATACCAACATGCCAGTCAAGTCAAGTTTGTGAAGTATGTCTTGTAGGTTCTAGTTGCAACGCCTTTTGTTAGCTAACCATATAATTTCTTCATTTACAACAGAACTAAACAAACTTACACCAACTTGCAACCACCAACCCACCGCTTAATTCGCACTCTGTAATTAAAACCGTTTAAAAAGCAAGATTTTTTTGTTTCAAAATCATTTCAAGAAAAACCTTAGGCACACATTTGCAAGGGCTTTGAGAACGTACTAGGGCTACGTGTGCTATGTGTGAAAGAGTTAACATATCTCTGGAATGCAAAAGGCAACTGCAGAACGTAGAAGGGTTTTAGTCGGCTAAGGTATGACACGTTTTCTCGCTCATACCTCAAGGGTATTCGGGAGATGTAATTATATAAATTACCACCTCAAAAAACAGGTGCAAACGTTTGACGTAAGGTTACATTAAATTACACATTTAATTTTAATTACATTAAATTTGATTCTTAATATTAGGTTTTGTGGTAAGTTACTCAAAAATCTTATATTTGTCAAGACTAACATTGTTTTTAAATCTATCTATTTATATATATAAATACCACACACTGATTAACCACGAAATCTCAGAAACTATAACGCCAACAAACTTAAAATTATGTCCAACAGTGGACGTCTTTCAGCTGAAACGTTGATAATGATGATGTTGAATCAATATTTCCAAATATGTATTAACAATTTAATAATTAAGGGTAGCAACATGATACTAAACTGTGTGTCGATAGAACAGGTTTACACTGCAGTAAAGGGTTACACAGCGGTTGGCCTCAAGGGTGCGCCTGCGACGACAATGTCAACGAGTCAGTATTAATGTACTGTAGAACTGATAAGATATAACCGATACGGAGATAGTAATATTGATAATACTAGTTGGGGAGTTATGGGACGAAATAGCTTGCTTGAATGATGCTTATAGGCATAAAAAGCTTATTCAGCCTTTCAACGTTCCCACTGCTGGGACTCAGGCCTCCTCCTCTAGGAGAGGGAATGGGCCGTAATCCACTACGCGGGCCCAGTGCGGGTTGGTGGATGTCACATCAACATGTCTTCGATTTTTTTTGTTCTAGGACATGCCGGTTACCTCACGATGTTTCCTTCACCGTTTTGAGAGCAGTGGTGATGAAATAAATTGCACAAAGTAATGCGCCTGGTTGGGTTTGAACCTGAGGCTAATGATGCTTATGCTGATACTTAAAAAAGTTATTCCTAAATCCAAAGACTGTCATATTTGTAACATAAACCAAATAAGAACGTTAATATATTTTTTTTTTCTACTATCACACAACACTATCAAGTCCCAAACTAGGCAGAGCTTGTGCTATGAGTACTAGACAATTGATAAACATACTTGTCTATTTCTAAATACATACATAAATTACACCCAGACACAGAACAAATGATCGTGCTCATCACAGAAACATTTGTCTTGGGCGGGAATCGTACCCACGACCTACGGTATAGCAGTCAAGGCCACTAACCACTAGACCAACAGGCCAATCATTTCAAAATTACCGACAAAATATTCCAAAGTTTCACTATTTTCTAAATTTAAAATTAAATATATTTATTTTCTAATTAATATGAATTTATGCAAAACAACTGGCTAGGAAAAAAAAACTATTTAAAGAAAATGTTATCATTTGGCACTAACATCATAGGTACTTCACAGGCTAGCATATTTTACGACACAATAAATGATTTCATTTGACATAAGCACGCTAAAGTTCAAACACGAACTTGCGTCACCGACAGATCCGCTTGCCAAATGTCTATAATGCTGAATCAGAGCTTTTTACACAAGATTATGTACATTATGTATATCCTTGTCCACGAGTATGTGTACAGGTATCGGCACGGATCTTGAGTGCTCGGCGAAAGAGTGGGGATCGCTTTGCGAACGCGTTTTTTTTTTAAATGTACTTCTAAATTTATTTTATTTTTTCTTTTACCTACTGGATACTATGTAAAAAAATAAATAAAATAAAATAGGTTGCATCTCCATGCGCAGACCGTGCATGCATGCAAGGACTGTTGCCTCCAAATCCCACGGTGGTAGGCCAGAAAGGAGGCTCGCCGCTTCTCAAGAAGATAGATGTTTTTTATTTTTTTTATTTCATGGTTTACTTATAAATCATTTAGTAGTTATAGGTCCAGTAGGTGGCCACTTTAATAGCAGCATCATTGGTGTTCATTAGGACCCGTAAGTTCTGAAAACAGCCGATTAGATTAGGTAATAAATATGGACCATTTTTTTAAAAGGACTTGTTTGGTGATAAGCGGCAAAAACTGGCAGTATTTCTAGACTATATGGTAATCCATACAGTCTAGAAATACTGCCAGATTTTTTGAGCACTTTACTAGAAAACAGCAATGAGGAGTTACTCGAGGCCATATTTTATTTTTACAGATTATAATTCCGTAAATAAATACGTTTTACGGTTGTTAATCATATTTTAATCAACATACAACTTGAAACTAAACTGCGAAATGCAAAAAAGAAAATTTGAATTTCACCCTGGAGTCATCCCTCTTTATCACTTATTTTAATAACACCAGCCAGACAGGATGTGTCAATTACGGGATTTGTACTAAAGTAATTAAAAAACGCGATTTTATTATCTGGACACCATATCATAATAATAAGTAATAAAAAATTATAATAATAAGTTCCTAATGTAATTTTTATTTTTGGTGTACAATAAAGAATATATCTATCTATCTATCTATCTATCATGCACCTAGCGGTCTTTAAGTCAAGAGTGAATAGGTTACTTCTAGGCAAGCGTGCTCCATCGTCGACCACATAATCGCTTACCATCAGGTGAAATAGTGGTCAAACGCGAGCCTATCAAGAATAATTAAAAAAAAAATGTTGCATTCCTGCACCTGATTCTTGTGGACCGCCTAGAGGATACGGTGGAGGTTTGCGGTGAGTGTGTCTTGGGTGAAGTACCACAATGTCTTCGTGGGGACGATCGGCGGCGGGGACCTCTCGTGCCGCCGGGCCATGGTCTGGAGGGAGAGCAGGCACGGCAGGGCCGAAGCTTACTAGGGCCATGGGTTAACTTCCGAAAAGGAAACCCGAGAAAAAAGAAAAAAGATACGCCTTCCCGTTCAGCCCTAGAACGGGAGAAGTCATTGGATCATCCTTAAAAAGAAAAATTAAAAAAATATAATTAAAACAACACTGATCATAAAGTTTTATTTGTACCTGGGAAATTAATTAAAGGAAGAACACGAAATGAAAAGGCACCTTCACAATAACTATGTACTGTATTTTTTAAACTTGTTTGTTCCATAGCCTCGTATAGGAAGACAGGTATTGTCGTAGCACTTGTCTTCCTTGAGGCACCTCTATAAGGACTGGTTTCACTAATAAAGCTTTATCTCGAAGTTGCTTTAAAATACGATTGTATTTTAAGTATTGGTTATTTTTGCTTGTATGTATTGATGGAAAATTTTAAAGTGGGTACGGTGGGGAATATGCAACTAGTATGCAACATAGAAGTTAACATTTTTTATGAAACAGTAGCGATCTGTATCGGCACATTGGAACTAAAAATTCTAATCCCCATAACGTACACATAACAGTCCGAAATCGATTCTCGGGCAGTTGCTTGGACAAGAAACAACTTGTGGTGGGAGGGACCTTTTCAACGGAGGTTTGTGGGACTTTACACCCTGTTCCACATAAACTCATGACCCGAGTTTGACTTTTTTTTATTAATAATACATGACATAAGAATATTATTTTTTTCCACAAAAAAAAAAATAAAAATAATTTAAGATGTTGATTAATTATATTTAAATTTGGTTTTATACGGAATAATCCGTAAAACACCGATTTTAAACAAATAAACACATTCAATTAACCCCCTGTTTTTCCTATCTTTTTATTAACTTTGCTTTATAATATATTTAAAGACATTAAGTTTAAAGATATATTATAAAGTAGGAGTTTAACTCATTAAACTTTTCCTTTCTTGCTTTAATTACTGCTACACCTGTTTTATTTACATAACTATTATCAACATTTACAAAGCCGTAACCCTTAGAAAGCATAATTATTGCATCACTGCTTACCCACCCGGTGGGATCGCAGTCAAGCTCTAGATTATATTACTTAAAAAAAAAATGTTAAAAAAAAACAAAATTGGAACATCTTCACTTCAAGCTATCTACATAATGAAAAAACGATCCATACAAATTGATTAGAAAACAGTTTTGGTAACGTTAAGGACCACTAATTGCACTAATTCAGCTAATGATGGTTGCGTAACCATGAACCACGGGTGCTGGTAGTCTTTAGCAACCGTTGCCGGCAACCGTGAGAACTGCGCGCGAAATCTACAGATTGCAAGGAAATGGAGGAATATTATCGGGTATACGACGATGGTAGTTAACTATTAGTATACGTCAAGAAATATACTGGATTTCCTCCATTGAGGAAATCGTAAACATAAAGTTTTCCGTTTTGTGACCATTAAAAAATAAGCATTACCTTTGAACTTGAATTTTATAGTAATTCTAAAATCAGTGGTAACAGCCCCGACTTACGAGTTGTAGGTCGCAGGATCAAATCTAGGCATGCGCTTTACCTTGTATAATTTATTTCTTCACCACTGCTCTCAAAATGGTAAAGGAAAATACAAAAATACAGTGAGAAAACCGGCATGTCCTAGAACCAAAAATTCGAAGATGTGACATCCACCAACCCGCACTGGCCTTGCGTGGTGGATTACGGCCCATTTCCTTTCCTAGAGAGGAAGTCTGAATCCTTGCAGTGGGAAAGTTTTATGGCTGATTATTCAAGCTTTAAAAAATTAACAATAATTGTAGAGTCAGTACAATTATTTTGGCGCCTTACGATGTCGTATTAAAATGTCAAGCGTGCGAGCGAGAAAAAAGGATGGAGCTATACACCCTTTAATGCTCCATCAAAACGTTTTGGGAACACATTCATTGTGAGTACAGCTAAGGAATGGACTTCCCTGCCGGAGTCTGTATTACCCGATGGCTACAACCCGGGAATCTTTAAGTCAAGAGTGAATAGGTTACTTCTAGGTAAGCGCGCTCCATAGTCGACTGCATCGTCGCCTTTCAACAGGTGAGATAGCGGTCTAGTGCGAACCTACCAAGAATAAAAAAACACCATTTAACAGTTCAGTTTAGTTCGTCAAATGGATCGCGTTTTGAGCTCTTGGTAGGGCCTCAGTTGCCAGTAATGTGCAGGTGTGTTAAGTAATTATATGATAACTAGCGTCTGCCCGCGGCATCGCTCGCGTGAAAGTAGGTTTCTCCATACTAACTTTGGACCCCCATTTCATCCCATTAGAGGGTGAATTTTGGATAATCCTCTCTTAGTGCTCGCCTACATCATAAAAGGAAACCTTGTGCAAAATTTCACGCTCCTAGTCCCAGTAGTTTCAGCTGTACGTTGATATGTCAGTCAGTCAATTTCTTCTTTTATATACTCGTATATAGATATGTAAAGTAGAAAATCCGCTTGCGAAGTGACGATTATGCCAATGTCCTCCATCGACCACCATCATGTTATGCTTACCTACCGAAGATAACAGCGTCTGTCTTACACCTTCTGTATGGACATTTACAGGTTTAGTATGTTAAATTTTACAGATATGCATACTTTCTTAGTTTCTCTTAGACATCTGTGAAGGAAAACATTGTGAGAAAACTTGGACCTATACAATTTTTTTTATTATACTAGCAGTCCCGACAGACGTTGTCCTGTCTGACAGGTTTTCGCCAGAAAAAAATTGAGAATACAATTGCAGCGCCACCTACCAGCTTTAATTGTATTTTCAAACTATCCAAGGACTCACTCTAATATACACACAAAGTTTCAATCAACTCGGCCAAGCCGTTTACAAAGAGTTAGATGACAAACACACATATAGAAGAATTATATGTATATAAAGATAACTGATATCGCCAATCCGCCTTGAATAGGCGTGGTACCTAATTAAATCTACGTACAATTAAAGTTATGTTACGATATGTTTTCTGAACCAGAAGAGGTTTTTTTTATGTGGGAAATCATCTAATGATATCTCCCGCCCTTGAGCGTTGCGCGAGGGAGTCTTAGACTTTTACTGACTAAAAACGAATCTTGTTCCTTTCTTTTTTGGTTCTCTTTCGTACAACCCATGGCCCTAAGCTTCGACCCTACTGGGCGCGCTATGAGGTGAGCTGGTTCGAGCCTTGAGGAGAACGTGGAACACTACGCGCCCTCGATGACTTGGGTTCGGTCCGGACCGTCCGCAAGCCCGCGCCTACGGTGGAGAAGAGGTTTTTGAGTTGATAATCATCAAATAGCTTCTCCCGCACTGGTTAGAGCAGATTTATTGACTGGTCAAGGTAAAGAAGGAACAAAACTATTTTTTATTTGCTCGATTCTTAACCGATCCTAACTGGAACTCATGTCGCAACACCTAACATTACGCTGTACTCGTAATTAGTGTTAGCTAATAAGCCCACACATTCGGCTTTCTATCAATATTTCCTCAAGGGATATCGTAATTATTTGTTTTACCGGAATTCTTGACGCCAATTGTCGATAATGTGGTTTATGTAATACATTATGTAGAAGGATGTTTTGTTTTCGTTAATTGATTTGTGGAAATAGGATTTTCGATTGGTTTAACAAGGGTAGTACTAGAGAATTTTCAAGATAAATTGACCATTATGATACGGTAGCTTATTTAAAAGAGAAAACTATGTCACAAAATGTATTTTTATAATAATTTGTTTGTCAGTTCATATAATCCATTATTGTTAGTAAAGACACAACAACTTACAACCTATTGTAGTACAATATCTGATGCCTCTGTCAATAAATAAATATATTCAAGAACCATCAAAATCAATAATAAGAATAATTAAGTCATATAATAATAATTAATAAACATACACTACTACTTCTATTATTTATAGTGTGTTGTCTACAAGTTTAGAAGCTTAGAAATATGATATAATTAAATCTCTTGTCGCCCCATAAAAAACAGTAAATATTCAATACCTATGTAACATATTATCATAATAAACACATTATCCCCGGGGCCCTAGAACAATGGCAAAGAAGGAACAATAGTGGGTTTATAGTCAGTAAAAGTCTGACACGCCCTCCCACTCCGCCTAAGAGCGAGGGATGTCATTAGATGATTTTTTGATTATTTGTCGCTTGAATTACGTTTGTATAAAAAAAAAAAACCAGTTAATGTTACATATTAAGGGTGAGCATTACTCTAGTTACATCTTGTTATAGGTCATGTCAAAATACTACGTCTACTAAAGGACCTAATATCTATTAGCATAAATACTAACCATGACCACTTTTCTAATCAAGCAATCATGCGAGCATTGGACTTTCGCTTGCAACCTCTGACCTCCAAGACTTGCCGTACATGTTGTATGTTTACTTGCACGCGAGGCCCTGGAACTGACTGGTCCCTTGTACAATCTCAACTCTCAAACATGTTGAAGATTTACATGTTATTTTTAATAAAGAACTTCCTTCGACCGTTTAATAAAAAAACTTGATTTAATCAAATTGCATGTCTGTTTTTGAATGTGGCGTGACATGAATGAATAAAAAGGGTCAAAAGCGCTAACCGCGCCAATTCATTATTGACGCGGTTAGCGCAGTAGTTGAGCGATTGGTTGCTGTGTGTCGCGAGTTCGATTTCCGCACGAAACTTATATTTGTATGACATATATGGTTTTGGATCTGTAAGTTTATATGTTTGTAAGTGTCCCAACGATACAGAAGTAATTCCTAGTGTGTGGGTTAACTTTTTTTTAATGAAAAGAAAAACAATTATTGTTAAAGGTACAGAGTTCATTAATTTAGTTAGTCCAGTGGGCGTTGATAGGTAGCATGAGATACTACCAGTTCATTGAATTTTATTGACATTGATATATTTGCATGTTCTAAATTTAAGTTTAAAACAAATATTATGAAAAAGTTTCTCAATTGCAACTGAGTCATTGATATTATAGGTATATATTTATTCTTGTTGATTTCAGTTATTTATATGAAAATGTTCCACAATATATATATATATTTTACATTGAGCAAGCTATAAAGTGTTAATATATATATTGTACATAATGCCCATCTAGTGGCAAACAATATGCCTAATACCTCTAAGTTTAATCTGTGGATAATGCAGTTGGCTGCAACATTATCACCTATATAGTGTTATTTATATGCATGAGCTTTATATGTTGTAGCTGTTTATTATCCCTCAATAAATAAAATAAAAATAAAATGAAATGGTTAATCATGAAATCTCAGAAATTATAACACCTACAAACTTGATTTGGCAGGTAGGTTCCTTATAGGGTGTCGACATCCGCTAAGAAGGGATTTTACGAAACTCCACCCCTAAGGGGGTAAACCGGGGGTTGGAATTTTGTATGGAGAAACCAATTTTTACGCGGGGGAAGCCACTGACAGAAGCTAGTACATAGATAAATCTCTAATTTCTTTAGCTTTTTTTTGTACTATTAATACTGAAAGAAAAAAAACTTCATTACAAAACGGAAAGAGATTATGAATGAATGTCGACGTACGACGTTTGTAAAGTGATTGCAAATGTATGGTGTGCAAACAATGGCGTGTTTTTGCCACAATTGATTGACAATCGATTGGGTAACATTAATCAGTTACAAAAGAATTTACAGACATACGTGATATATACAATTTATGCATGTGCATAGCCGTATTTCTTTTGAATAGGAAGTAGTACTTTTATTATAATATGACCTACAATGCGACGTTATGTTCTAATCAATATTTTTGCCCTCATCTTTATTGATTGAAGATGGATGGATTGTGTGAGGAGTGACATGAAAGAAAAGGGAGTTAGTGATAGAGTTATGGGTTATAGGACAGAACGTAAGAAAAAAAGTGTTACGCCGACCTCAAGTAATATGGGATAAGGGCAGGAAGAAGTAGAAGATCTCAATTAATTGACGAGTGAGTTGATTTGACTTGACGAATGATTTGGTTTGACTTGACGAATGATTTGATTTGATTTGAAGAATGATTTGATTTGAATAGACGAATGATTTAATTTGAATTGACGAATGATTTGATTTGACTTGACGAATGATTTGATTTTGACGGCACGGTTGGCGAAGTCGTTGAGCGATTGGCTGTCGTACTGCGTGTTACGGTTGATTCCCACACGGAGCAAAAATTTGTATGGCCTACATCTGTAGGCCACCTATCTAGTCGTCCCGGGTCTGGGTGTCTTGTGTAAGTGAGTTTACATGTTATTGAACACATTTATGATACAGGAGTTATTCATAGTGAGGGGAAACCATGCATTTCTACTTGGGCTACGGGATTGTCCGAAAGAATTACCGCGGCCCCGGGACGCAAACGGCGACTGAATGAACACGGGTAGGTTTTAGTCATTAAAAATCTGACACTCCCTCTCGCTTTCCCACTTTTATTACTATTGATTTACTTAGCTCACTTTAACAACCCACAATTCTTTAATTGTTATGAAAAAACTGGAAACAGAATTATTTTGGCTGTGCCACTACAATAGTTGGAGGGATACACTAAAACTGTAAACCGCATCGTCGGTCTCGTATTCACAAGCGCGACTGCTGCACTTGGGGTCCTAGGATCATTCCCTGATTAGCCAAATGTGCTATTGGGTCGCCAGGAGAGTCTCGCAGAGTTTCTCATTAGGGGTGTCCCCTGAGCAGACAATCGTTGAATAAAATCATCATTTCAGTAGGTAACGATATTGCTGCCACATGGGAACTATGATGCACCACGGTATCAAAGTTCTCCGCACGATTAGAACATATATAACAGTCCAAAATCAACTATTAGGCAGTTCCCCGGACCAGACACAGCACCCGTCTGGTCGAAGTATCCTCCCTTTTTAACGGGGAAAGCAAGCGTTCCAAAATCTTGACCAAGAGCCATGAAAGTATTTTATATATCCTAAAAGCGATAGATGACCCTTGTTTGATACGACAGTATCTTATTAAAGGTGACATATATACCAACTAATATTGGTACTACACCTCATTCACAAACACAGAAGTTAGAACCTTCAATCCATCACAATATCTCACAAAAAACAATCACAACAAGGCATTTAAGGTCGCAATTGTTTTGATTACCTTCTTCAAGTATCAAGATAAGATATGGCATCGAAACCTTATCCAATGCGTAGTTTGTTCGTACATTGAAAAAACGACCTTGTGTTGGACCAGCAATGCACACTTTACATGAGATAATTATCATCTTAAGCTGTTATATGGCTATTCTATGTTTGTTTTTCGTGAGAATGACCTCTCTGCAAGTTTTTTGTTAAGAACCACTGACCCGTGTAGTATTTCTACTTTTAGTTTTTAGCTTGTTACCCATTCATTGTTTTTTTTTACAATAGAATAGAAACGCCCCGAGTTAAGTGGCTTTAAACTTGAGGCCTATGTGTTCTTTTCAGGATTCATTGTGTGTAGGTACAGCTAAGTGGAATTCCCAGCCGGAGTATGTGTTTCCTGATAGTTTCAACCTAAAATCTTTAAAACAAGAGTGAATAGGTTACTTCTAGGCAAGCGTGCTCCATCGTAAACCACATCATCCCTTATCATCAGGTTGAATAGTGGTCAAGGGCGAACCTATTAATAATATTATAAATAAAAAATGCCTTTTATAATTATGATTTAATCAGGCTGTTTGCCCTTTAGAGCGTCTAATTTTCATACGCCAATCATTCGATACTATAATAATACTTAACCTTTTGAATAATAACTAGAAACTACATTTCAGTTCTATTATAACTATTAAATTATTATTATTATAATAAGGATAACAACCGGAAATGGATTCAATATACCATAGAAATAAAGCTAGCTTGATCTTTAATCGTTTCCTGCAAGAATAATAAATACCCTCCCGACCGAATTCCGATGATCGTGGCCAATATTAACGGAAATTATCCAAGTAGGCAAGAGGTTTTTTTTTTTTTTTTTTTAAGTTGGGAAATCATCCAAATGACTTCTCGCGCTCTGGGTGGAGCGCGAGGGCGTGTCAGACTTTTACTGACTAAAACCACACCTGTATCCTTCAATTACCCTTTGCGTACTAGGACTACGGGTTGCCCTTTCGGAAATTCTCCGCGGTCCTAGCTAGCGGGCATCGGCCCCACTGGGCCCCTACGGTTTGCTGACATCTCTTTGAGGAGCGCGAGGATCACTACGCGCTGTTAACGACTGGGCTCGGTGCGGTTAATTACCGAACAGCCGGACGGCGAGCTACCCAGTGCTCAACGTCCGCAAGCCCGCGTCTACCGTGGCTGGTAGTCGGGGTCGGAATTACGTCGGCTAGGGATAATAGTGCACAAGCGTGTGCGTAAACACAGGTACACTGTCTATTTCTTTACTCTCATAGTCTGTTGGAACGGCAAACGACACGACTGGAGAGAGACCAGGCGCAGGCAAGTACGCAGGAAATATTATAGAACTAAAGCATGTGCCTAAACACTGATGCACTTTCTGTTCAAAGATTCAAAACATTTTATTTCAAATAAACCATTTACAGGCACTTTTCGTCAAGAAGTCAGTCAGTCGGAAAAAATGATGCTAATTGCACTACTCAAAGCGTAGATCTCTATGGAGAAGAATGTGCCAGAAACTCCATGAACACTCTTTTCAATCATGTTGTGTAATTACAAATATCTCTGTTACATGTTTCTTGTCATATGAGAACAACAGCTATCATGTGAGAACAATTTTTTTATTTTTTTTTATAAGTACAGTGACAGACTACAGACTAAGACAATCAGCACAGTTAAAAATAACATACAGTACATAAATCTGAAGTCCAATTATAGCTTTACTACAGCACTCAAAGTTTAATAGGAACAGAAAAAAAAAACACAGTAAAGGTGAAGTATTATGGAGAAGTTAATAAAGTACACTAATGTTATATAAATAAAGTAAAAATAAAAACTAAATATAAATATTAAAATTGCAACTGGCAGCTAAGAGATGACCAGTCTCAACTGACAGCGCCCGTTCCTTTAATCTCATAGTCTGATAGGACGTCAAATAACACGACCGAAGAGAGGTCAGACGCAGTAGGAACGGATGCATGTGATGTCGAGGTATAGGTATCACAATACCAACTTCCAAAATCTGGGAGACTCTTTTGGCGAGCCAATAAGGGTATTGGAACCAGGGTCCCACGCTTGGTAGTCGCGCTTGCTGATACGAGACAAACGATAATAAGGGGCGACCATCCCTCTGGGTTTCTTCTTGTAAAGTTTTTCCCATACAATTATATGCTTAATAACGTTAGATGACTAAAAATATAACTCATAATCATCTTCCTGCCCTTGTCCCGTGTTATTTGGGGTCGGCGCAACACGTTTTTTTCTTCCATTCTGCCCTGTCACTCGTCATGCTATCACTAACTTCCTTTTCTTTCATTTCACTCTTCACACAATCCATCCATCTTTTCTTTGGTCTGCCTCTCCCTCTTAATATAACTATTCAATGTATTTCACATTTTATTAGATTCTTTATTAAATTGGTCCTAAATCCTAAGTCATCTTTAGATATGTTATATTGTTAGTTTTGTTTAAGACTATATGATATTCCTTATTTATTTTTTATAAAATTAATTGTACCTACATCTCATAATGTAAACAAGATAAAAATTTGCAAAAACAAAGTGCACAATCATTATGTGAACTCTTATGTGAAAAATAATGACCCTTAATATCTCTATTTTATATGAAAAATAATAATATAATAATAATAAATTTTATTGTTCTCTCTTCACAAAGGTTTCCTTAACAAAGTAATCTATTATACACATACAAGTGAGTAAGAAGCTCCTTTGCGAGAGACTGGAGTCCGTACTAGGGAGACCCTGTGTGACGGATCTCCAGGCCCTCACCCTAAAGAATACGAGAAAAAAGAGTCTAGTTGACTCCTTGTAATAAACAATAGCATGTCGTAGTCATCTCACGCCCAATAAAGTTACAATTAGAAACTGCACCTCTAACCTCGGGGTGTATTCTCCTATCACAATATCCCGCTACATATTCTACGCAGATCTGCGAGAAAGTGCGACGTGATTCGAGTACCAATCGATATTACGTCTTCTTTCACTATTCGCTCGCATTTTTGCGAAAGAGTGGCATTGTTGAGCGATTTCTAGAATAGGGTCTTCATCGACGTATCGATGTAAAAGATGAAAGTTGATTTGCGAGTTTAGAATTTTAAATTGTACGTGTGTTTATTTGTTTGTTATTCGAAAGAGGTAAAGAAGATAAATCGACGGGTGCAAAGTAAAAAAAAGTTATCTGCAATTTTGTGATAATTAGTAACAATAAGTGTAAAATTTTATTGAAAAAAGCCACTATTATTTCTTCACTCTTGACACTTGAAAGGCGATTTGCCGTGCCTTAGAATATGAATTTTTAGTAAGTTATTTCAACTATCACAAAATTGCAAAATTGCAGATAACTTTTTATATTTTGCATCCGTCGAAATAATACTATATTGTGTACTTACTTACCTTTCTGTCTCACCTTTCAAAATAAAGTGAGGAAAATGGTTACACAAGGCTACGGGAATGTTTGAAAGAGTTACCGTGGCTCTGGAACGCAAAAGGCAACTGAAGGAATACATGTGGATATTAGCCGACAAAGTCAAACAATTTATTATAAGCAAAATAATAGGTATCACAGTAAATTAATAGGACTCCATTTTTCGATCCATTCATAACTTTGGGTGTCTTGGTTTCAAATAGGATAAAGTTTGCAGATTGACCCAAAAATATAAATTAAAACGATTTTTTAAGCAAATCGAATAATAAAAATAAAATATTTGTTTTAAACCTTTGCTTTGAAGAAAGAAAGAAAGCAAGCAACATTTATTTGAGACTCGCTCAGGACCAAAATCAATAAAAAAAACCGGGCAAGTGCAAGTCGCACACTGAGGGTTCCGTATAAACTTACCTACGAAAACAGTTCAATTCCCGAATTAAGTTACGAGAACATTTTTCCAAATCGCCAAAAAGTTTATTATGTGACGTAACTACTAATTTACAGTTTTCAGATTTTTTCCTATACTTGTGCTATGTGAACTTGCTTCATACCCAATTTCAAGATTCTAGGCCAACGGGAAGTACCCTATGCATTTTGATTCCCTTGAGAGTGTTGAAATATACGTTTTTTTCATAGCTTCAAGGGACCGCAGTCTTAAGTATATGGTTTAAGTTTCAACTCGATACCTCCGCGCATTCCCGAGATAAAGGGTCTTGACAGACAGACAGACAGACGGACGGACAACAAAGAGATCCTATAGGGATTCCGGTTTTTTCCTTTTGAGGTACGGAACCCTAAAAATGTTACCAAATTTATAATATCGAATAAATAAAAATACAACATTAAAAAGAAAAAAAGGCTTGACCATTTAAGATCCCTTCTAGCCTAGGATTATAGCGTGACCTAACCACTTACCAGGCGTTACCAAATTCATTACCGCCATCGCCCATTCAAACATTGCAAGATTCGCGTAATATTTGACAATCTCAAACATCCACGCGATTTTTACCTTTATTGCTATAAGTTAAATGTTATATTCCCATGTTTAAATACTATGTGCACACTGTCCCACATATTTTGTAGGTTAAAATTGCGTGACAATTGGAAATATCACCGCGAGTATGTAAATATGTGCGTATCGTAATAGTCAAGATATTTCTCGATGCTGATATTTATCAAATGATGAGATATTAATGTAAAGAGGGGGGATGAAACGCATGTTATTAAAAGAGTTTTGAGTTTACATGTGGATGTATGGAGAGGGAGAGGGAGACCAAAGAAAAGATGGATGGATTGTGTGAAGAGTGACATGAAAGAAAAGGAAGTTATAGCATGACTTGAACTTGATAGTCAATTATCCTTCATAAATCACTTTGACACTATCGTTGGCAAAGCAAATAAAATGTCCGCATTTGTGAGGAGAACTTGCAAGGATTTCCGATCAATTGGCACACTTAAGGTTCTCTATAACTCTCTGGTGAGAAGTATATTGGAATATGCATCTCCTGTATGGAATCCAACGTATCGCGTCCACATTGACAGATTGGAGCGCGTCCAAAAAAAGTTCACGAGATACCTAAGGTACAGATCACCGACTTGTGAACGCGAAGCTGATTATCCGCAAAGACTTAGTCACTTTAAGATGAACTCCCTGGAAAAACGTAGAAGTTGCATGGACTTGATTTTCCTATATAAGACCTTACACGATTTGGCGAACGTACCGGAGTTGGTTTCGGAGATCGGTCTAATTGTGCCCCGCCGTACTTCTTACAGATCCAATTTTAAAACAGAAACATTTGTGATGCCATATAGTAGAACCAATCTTGGTCGTTCAGCTCCTCTATACCGGTGTTTGTCTGTTTACAATAAACTGAGCACACGCACCAACAACCTAGACATATTTGCGAACAATTTTAATGAATTCAGACGATGTGTGTTCTCGGTTCCTGATTGATTTGTTTATATTTTAACTTCGTGTGAATCAATTCAATTTAATTAATCTTTTAATTTTAACTGTTAAATTAAAAAAAGAAAGAAAAAAAAAAAAATTAATCTATTATACTTGTAATTAATGTAATGTGTCCTAATCAATTTGTATTTTTTTATTTTTGTATCTTAACTTAATCGATATTATTAATTTCTAATGACAGTACAATTTATTTGAATTATAATCAGTGTAATGTGTCCTAATTTATTTGTTATTTTAAGTCCTAATTTATATTTGATTTTATAATCCAATTTAATTAATGTTAAAAAATTTTATTGTTCCTAATTCAATAACTACCTAGTACTATTTTATTTTGTCATCTTTTTTTTTTTAACTTCTTATATTGACTACCGTTAAGTGCTGTGCACGCCTATAAGTGACGAATTCACCGCACAATACAAGATTGTCATAACATCTATTGTAAACAATTAGTGAATAAGTCGTTGGTGTGTCAATAAATAAATAAATAAATAAATAAATAAATAAATGACGAGAGGGCAGAATGGAAGAAACAAACGTGTTGCGTCGACTCCAAATAACACGGCACAATGGCAGGAAGATGATGTTGAGATATTAATGTGATCATCTTGTAGCGACATCTGTGATGCCATAAAAGAATTAAAAACTCCAATATGCATCGCGGTATTAGTGTTGTCCGCACGACTAGATCATATACTTACAATAACCCGAACACTTAATTAAAAAAATATCCTGATAGCTACAACCTGAGGGTCTTTAAGTCAAGAGTGAACAGGTTACTTCTAGGCAAGCGTGCTCCATCGCCGACCACATCATCGCTTATCATCAGGTAACATAGTGGTCAAACGCGAGCCCATCAATAATAATAAATAAAACATGAATATCAAAAATAACACCAGTAACAGATAAAAAATATTCTTTCTGTAAATAATACCTTTTTTTTATAGTGAAAAATCATCACATGACTTCTTTCGTACTGGGCGCAGCGAAAAGGACTCCTTCTCTCAGAGAACTCAACTCTCACCTGACGGAAAAGGACGATGTGAAAATCAAAATCTCGCTAAAAACTCTAAAACCTACCGTGTTTCTACAGTTGCCCTTTGCGTTGTCGAGCCGCGGCGAGTCTTTCAAAAAATCCCGCATTACCTGACATTGACAACTTTAGTGTTCAAATCTACAAAGTAAAGTTCCCATATAAATCAAACAATCTGACGCATGCAGCAGCTACAATTCCAAGCCTAAACCTCATTACTCTACAATTGAATCACCTAGTTAACTAAACTGCCTCTCTAACTCGGAATTTACTGCATTCAGTTATTATCGGTTGCGGTTAGATGTTGAAATGAGCGAGCACATTCAGACAAGGTATAGCTGTCTCGAAGCAATCGGAATCGAATCGGGATTCGGAAACGAATTAGATTATAATTGGTTTGTAAGATCTGTTGAATGATGATCTTTCTTGGTAGGTACTTAATGTATTATTATTCTATTAGTATAATTTTACGCCAACACGGGGATAAAGCTGCAGCTTGAATTCTTCACTTCACTCAGGTTTTTCCCTCGTAGTGCTCGGGAGTTAATTATATAAATCCCTCAGTGCGTTCGGGATTAAAACTTAGCAACATTCATTTCGTTCGGAATTCAACATGCCTCCCGCGACTTTGAATTGAGACACTGCTTTATCCCCTAGTCACATAATCTACTATTTATCACGGGAGTATGTTCCCTTGGGATAATTTAGCAAACATAAGCTACCTAGCTAGCTAGCTATGAGATGAAAAGTAAACACAGTTATGATTCAGGAAAATTCTCAGGCCTGTCTAGAGTGGAGCGAGACGATGTATCAGACTATTACTGTCCCACCTATGTTCCTTCATTTGCCCTTTGCGTTTTAGGGCCAAAGTAAGTCTTTCAAACCTTCCGCAATCCTAGCAGGCATCGGTCTAGTAGCATCGGTTTTGCTGAAATATTTGTTTGGCATACATATATGTTCCGGGTCGAGGAATATTTTTTTTAGGTGTGAAAATCATCTAATGACAAATCGCGCTCTTGGGCGGAGCGGGAGATAGTGTCAGACGTTTACTGACTATAAACTCACCCCTATTCCTTTTTTGCCTTCGTCCCAGTGCCCCGGGTTTCGTTTTCACATTACCTGTAGCCCCAGTAGGCTTCGACCCTGCTGGGCCTCTACGATTTGCTTACATCTCCCTAAGGCGCGCGTGGAAGGTCTAGATATATTGTGTATTTTGGTGAATACAGTGCACCCTACAATACAGAGGAATTCCTAGTGTGGGGACAACGTTAAAAAATAACTGTTACTAGTTAATTGAGTTGTTACAATGATTAGTTAAGAACTAACGAAGCAAGAAAGTGGTTTCATAACTGCGTTTTACGCACTATCACTCTCGTAATATCTTCATTACATGTTTAATTTTATTACGACCGTCGTAAACATTATAAATTCTATAAAAAGCTATCATTCTTAAGTGAATATTAAATAAGGTTGTAAAATTAAAAGTGACAGTGATATTTAAATTTCTAAGTGTATTAGATAAAATAAACTGAAAAGATGAAATTACGGTTTTCGTTTCATAGGAAATTGTATGGGGTATCCCGGATAGTTTTAAATGAGATGTAGTAATAGATATTTACTGATTTCTTAAACGCTAATCAGAAAAGTTTAACATGCTAATAATAATGTTTTATCATGTTATTCTGATTCAATTTTCAGGTATTTGAGGTTAAGTGCGGTCTTATCCTGAATAGGTTGCTTCTAGGTAACGTTTATTAAGCGCGCTCCATCGTCGACCGCATCGTCGCTTTCCATCAGGTGGAGATTGTGGAAGCGCGAACCTATCAAGAATACAAAAAATCCTCTGTACCTCAAAATTGTTAATGCTTTTGTGATATTTTTCTTTTCGAACCAATAGTTTTTTTTTACCTCAAAGTATTTGGGGCCGTTATGTGGCCACGTGGGCACGCTTAGGTTCGCATCAATATTGCATACCAAGCTTGAGACACTTGTTTCCTCGGTATTTAGATTTCATACAAAAATGCTTATAAGTAGGTACTGTGTTACAGAAAATACAAAACACAAAGAAAGCAATAAATACCTAATTAAAAAAATAAAAATAACGTACCTTTAATATAAAGTTAATTTGAACTTATAATGCCAAGACAATCCAAAGATAAAACACTTCATAGATACCCGTTTTAAAAAACGGCAATTTTACAGGTAAAGACCTATTATTAAACCAGTTTTGGATTGAAAAACATGCATTTTTTGTTAACAAAGATCATGAAGAGTAGGATTAAAGATTTTACAAATCAAAAGACATCAATAATTTTGACGCCGTAATTATTTTATTGTAATTATAGTTGGTATTTTTGAATGAATAGTTAATTTGCCATATATTAAATTTCTTCCGTACATTTTTTTTTGGATGATTTTAGTACCAGAAATAGCACAGTTAGGTTAGCTATTATTTACCAAGCTAGAGACTGTTCACCGAACCATGTCGGAAGGTTACCAGCTTGTATATATTCCAGTCCATTTCCTTCACTCACTGCGGCAAATCAGACAAATATTAATTGGCTGCACGGCCTAGAATTATCGGTGAATAGAAATTGTAAATTGATTTGTTGGAATTTTGAACGATATGCTTTGTTGTAGGTGAAATCTGGTCAGGCTTATTAGAGGTATTTTTCAAAGCAAATCTTATGTAATTGGTTTACAAACATGTTGCTTGAACCTTTTTCTATGGGAGGCATCGCCATTTTACTTGAGGTATCGTCATTTCGGCTTGAGGCATCGCTATTTTGACTTCCGTTTTTTATTAAATGGTGGCTCACAGTGAAAGTTGTAATCAATTATACTACTAAGGCTGAGAAGACTCATCGTGATCCTGAACGCAAAGGGCAACTGAAGGACCACTAAACTGGGTTCTAGTCGGTAAAAATCTGACGCTTTGGGCGTCTCGCTCCAACTAAAACGCGAAAAGTTAGTTGATGTTTATCCACCCAAAAAAGGGACAAGTTTTTTTTTTGTTGATAGCTTCGTGCTTGACTGCTGTCTCACCTGATGGAAAGCGAAGTAACCTATTCACTCTTGGCTTAAATATTCCAAGGTTTGTAGCTATCAGAAAACATAGATTTCGGCAGGGAATTGCACTCCTACTTGCACAAGTGAAGGCACTAAAACAAATATGTAAAAATGTTAAACTTTCGCGTAGCCTAAATGTTTGAAAGGAAAGTTCTCATAGCGGTTTTGTCTCCACTTATCTCGGTAATGCGACACTTCCGAATGCTATATACACAATGTTTTTATTTACATGGTTACAGGTATCATTTATTTATTATTCTTTATTTTATACAAAACTTTACATATATACAGCAAACCTTAATGATACATAAATTTTGCACACGAGGACAACTAAAAGCGCACTACAAAACTTAAATTGTATACTATTTAAAACTAAAAATAAACTAAACAGATATGTGTACAGCACACTATGTATATATATATAAACATAATATATACCATAAAAAACCTATATAAATCATTGTATGTTGTATCATTGTGCAACTTAAAAAAAAAAACATAATGACGATATCAATGACGATGCCAATTTGGTTCAATGCCCTTTAGTTGTATCTTAGTTCAAAAGCAGTCCACCTAAACGAAAGTTACAAAAAAAAAAAACAGATGTAGTAATGCAACCTTGCATACTTCTCGAGGACGTCAGCCATGACAGTCATATTACATAATACAACAAAAATAACAAAACGTAAAGAAACTAAGGAAGTGAGCGCCCGCCTTAATGATTCGTTCATTTTCTACAAATCTGCTTTCGTGAGATATGAGTGAACACTTTCACGCGGACGTGTGTGAGCGTTGTGTGTTATTTATTTATTAAGCTCATTTCAAACTATAATATGTTACTAAAAGAGTTATGAGTTTACATGTGGATGGATGGAGAGGGAGAGGGACGCCAAAGAAAAGATGGATGGATTGTGTGAAGATTGACATGAAAGAAAAGGAAGTTAGTAATAGCATGACGAGTGACAGGGCAGAATGGAAGAAAAAAACGTGTTGCGTCGACCCCAAATAACACGGGACAAGGGCAGGAAGATGATGGTGATGATGATGATTCGTGATCTGAAAACTATCTCACTCTTTAAGACTCAAGTAAAAGAGCACTATCTTTCCTCTCTTGTATGGTATGTATATTATGTATATATTTATATATATATTATGTATTTTTTTTTAGTATAAGGTATTTATAGTTATATAAGTATTTATTAGTTTAATTTAAGATTTCACAAACTCTTCTTTGCCTATTTTCTACACACTATAGTCTACATCTCTTCTAATCTCTCCTTTCGCAGGTCTGCTGGAAGGAATTTCTTTCTGAAATAAGCAGTACCTTTGTACAAAGTTTATATTAAGATACCTATCTTCTTCTTTGTATTTGTGTGTACATAAATTATAAAATAAATAAATATGATTTCAGACTATAATATAACAGCATATAGCTTATAGCTCATAGCACAACAATATCGCTCACAATACATTTTTTTAGATTCGTTCACACTTTGCTTTATTATTTATTATTGGCTAAATTAAATAAATAAAATACTTTTTAACTCGAAATCATGCAGTTCATTCATCATTTTGAATCAGCTCCCTACGTCTGGAATGGACAAACAATTTTATATTTCTGCCCAAGAATTGACGTAAAACGCCACCATTATTTTATAGATATACTCGTAATAATAATAATTTTTATTTTTAAGAAATATCAACTAAACACTTAAAAACCTAAAAAATACTTAACCTACAGCCGCACCAGCAATCGCAACTAGTGATTGATCACTGGCGCATCATGCTTAACGGCTAAGGTTCGAAGAATGCCATTGGAGCTGGTCCTAGATCTGCTTAGCAACGAGGCAGCTTTCTTTCTCATAATAGCGAGGAATTATATTCCTGGTGGAATTACTCAAGTATTGTGGGCACGTTCACAAAACTACACAATACACGGAATAACTATAAAATCTGTAGGCCACACAAATATTTGTTCGGTGCGAGAATCAAACCCATGATCCGCAGAGCAGCAGTCACTCATTTAACCACTGCGCCAACACTGCCGTCAAATGCACCTTGATTCATATTTAATTAAATAATGTATGTATTTTAAAATCAACTGTTATTGCTAAATCACGACTGGAATGTGATCTTCGTTGCTTAACGTAGAAGACCTTCAGATACGTCAGTAGCGTTTATCGGTAAAAATGAACCTGCTTTTTTTTTAAAAAGAAAATCATCTAATGACAAATCCCGCTCTTGGGTGGAGCGAGAGATAGTGTCAGACTTTTACTGACTAAAATCCTACTCCTGTTCCCTCTTTGCCTTCATCCCGGGCTAAATGAACCTGCTTTGAATTTCCAAATTCTGAAAGGTGTCATTATTGAACAATTTTTCTGAGAGAGAAATTAATTAGATATCCTATAATTAGGAATGTATGATCGACCCTTTCCACTACACACGGCGTATCTCTACGTAAAAGAAAGAAAAAGTTTAGTTACGTCAAACATGGCGCATATCTTAAAAAATAAAAATAAATAACAACAACGACTTATGTTAAAAGTGATAGGATATGCGTCACACAAATATTTTATTTTTGGTAAGGAGTAAAAGACGAAAAGATCAAGATTTTTAAAGCTCCAAGACATTCACCCGGACGACATAGCGGGAAAACGCTAATAAAAAAAAAACTTATGTAAAATAAATATTTATGCTTGTGTACTTAAATCTATTAAATAAATGAAAAATAGAGCAGTGGTGGCCAAGTGGTAACGGCCCGGACTTATGAGTTGTAAGCCACGGGTTCAAACCCAGCCAGGCGTAATACTATGTGTAATTTATTTCATCACCACTGCTCTCAAAACGGTGAAGGAAATCATCGCGAGGACACCGGCATGTCCTAGAACCAAAAATTCGAAGACATGTTACATCCACCAACCCGCACTGGGCCCGCGTGTTAGATTATGGCCCATTCCCTCTTCTAGAGAGGAAACCTGATTCTCAACAGTGGGAACATTATAAGGCCGACTACGCTATGCTATACAAAAAAAAAAGAGTAGATATAAATTTTAGTGCATAGGTACCATCACAAGATACAAAAATATTTATGAGTTCTCTTTTTATGATGATGAATCATGCAACAAACTCATCACACCTCTAACGCCACAAAACATACATACACATAGCCACAAAATCTCAGACAACATTCAGAACACAGACTGCATGCTTCAGATGGCTAGTGGCATATTACGAGCATAGACTATTAAAAATATCTGTTAATGTCAAAGTCGTGCTCTGCTCTATGCTCTCACCTTTGACATTTTAGTCTATGCGTGTCGAAGTAACAAACTTGTGGGCTTAGGTTTTGGTCTTATAGTACTATTAAATTCATACTATTGTAGTACGATTTGTAATATGTAGTGTAACTCTATGGTTCTTTTTAATTTCTAACAGCTGGAACACAGGTCTCCAATCTGGAGAAGGAAGAGGCTCTATACCAACACAAGGATTAGTGCCACATGTCTACGAAGTTTTGGTTCTAGGACAATTTCCTTTCGTTCCTCACGACGTTTTATTCATGTTTTTAAGAACACGGGTGGGTGAATAAATCATAAATATACATATCTTATACCTATTGGTATAATCTTGGTATTATTTAGTTTACTACAAGTTTTACGAATTTAGTCTTCAATATCTGGTTTTTCAAGTAAATTATGCTTGTACTGTATCATCGTGACCTTTAAAACCTTAATTAACATTGGTAGTTATAGGCTGGTTATAGAAAAAAAAACTTGTAATGGCCATAAATATTTTAATTATAAATTAAAAAATAAGAATCATTATCGACTCTTAAAGCAACTCGACTAACTTCGGAGATGTGACATTCTAAAGTTAAACACGGATAAATTCAAATTAAGAACAACAAGGGACCTATAAATAACACTGTATCATCAAAGAAAGGAAAAGCGACCTTACTATTAAATGTTAAAATCCAAAATTAAATGTCAAGATATGTTAATAGTTAGGTATGTGGCCTTTAGCAAGGTCGCCAGTGTTTAAAATGTCAACTTTGACATATTAAAACAAGTCGACGGATTGCAAAATGAGAAGATGAGCTCAAGCAGGAATTCGATATTTTTATTTTTCAGTACCCGAGAAAAAAATACAATTGATAATTTATTATAATTAATTAAGTATGAGTTGGTATATTTAATAATGTAAATATATGTTTTTAACATCAAAGCAGAACTTAATCAATTTATATTTAATGGTTAAGCAGAATTTTCCGTTTATTTTTTTAGAAAAGTTGAAATTAACGTTTATAGTTCAAGGTTAACTTCTTCCTCGTGTTAAATTAAAAAGCAATAAAATTACGGATACTTATTTTATTTTTGGGGTGAGAAATCATCAATAACTCCTCCCTCTGGCTGGAGTGAGAGGGTGTGTCAAACTATTACTGAATAAAAGCCACCTGTGTTCCTGCAGTTTATAAAATTTACCGTTGAAAAGAAAGGATCTATATAATCAATAATATAATTGCTTCTGTCAAACGATTTTTAAAATTATATATAGGATAGCACCACTATTTCAACTGATCGTAAGCGATGATGTGTGCCTATCAATGTTGCGCAAACATCAATCGATTTGGAGAAAGTCGACTAGATAATCGACTAGGTTATCTACTCGATTCTTTAGTAAGAAAATAAATAGAATCGTTTATGTGTTAAAACAAATTGAATGACAATCGGTTTGTTACACTATGTAATGTAATTTTTGTAGCTCTATTAATACTGTCATTTTTTCGTCATAGGAATGTGTTACGTGAATTCGAATTGTTAAGTTATTTTAACTGTTATATTAGTTAATTAATTTGTTTAACTTACGTAGATGTTATAATAGATAATATAATTAATTAAATTAACGTGGACAAATATTAAAATGAAGTAATAACTTAATAGGATTAACAATGGACGCCGCCGCCTAATTACTATCCCATTTATTGTGGGTGACCAAATGTTTGCTACCCATCAATCAATGAAGCACAAAAATGTTTTAAATATGTAGTTAAACAGACATAAAATAAATTAAAAAAGCCTTTTATTTCTTGCATTACAAATTGGGAATTAAAAAATTTGGAAAAAAAAAATTATATACTTAGTTAATGTTATTTACAGTATTGTTGTATAAATCAAAATTTAATCCTATAATATGCAATAACCCCTCCTCAGGCGATTTTATTTATTATTATTGATAGGCTCGCGTTTGACCACTATCTCACCTGATGGTAAGCGATGATGTGGTCTGTGTGAGTGTGTGTGATGAGGTCTCCTCTAAAGAATTCCATTTATCTCTATCCTGGGCTGTTTGTGTCCAGCAGGTTAAACAGACATAACAACGTTCAATATTTACATTAGATATGATTGTACATCTACTTACGTAAGGCTTTTAGTTACCTAGTCATTTTAGTAATATATATCTAAGCTTTTAAAAATTCGCCCAGGGGTATATCGGAGTGTTTATTGTCCAAAAGAAAGTGTGTAATGTATAGTTATATAAGTTATCAGCTTGTGCCAGCGGCTTCGCCCGCTTGAAAGTAGGTTTTTCCGTAAAAACTTTGAACCCAGTTTTTATTCCCTTAGGGGTGAATTTTGAAAAATCCTCTCTTAGTGCTCGTCAATGTCATAAAAGGAAATCTTGTGCAAAATTTCAAGTTCCTATGTATAGTCCCAGCAGTTTGTGTGTTGATATATCAGTCAGTCAGTTTCTCTTTTTATATAAGTTATACGTAATATATACCTAGATTAGACGGAGAGATTCTATTTGAGGATATTTTTTGAATATTCATATCTTTGAGCGCCTTAGGTCACTATTTCATCTATTTCTTAGCTTGCGTACCCGATAAGGTAAAACTAGAAAAAGTATGAAAAAAAAATCTTAATTTTTTTCTTCTTTTTTAAACAGACTTTGTAGACTCATAGTATATCTACACTTATTAGAGTTCCGCGTAGATTAAAAGAAAAAAACGGAACCCTTATAGGATCACTTGTCCGTCTGTCTGTCTATCTGTCTGTTTGTCTGTCTGTCAAGACCTTTTATATCGGGAACGCGAGGAGGTATTGACTTGAAATTAAAACCATATACTCAACCGTCTGCGATCTCTTGAAGCTGTGAAAAAATCAAACTGCCGAGTTAACGAAACAAAGATACGGCTGTTTGTGTAACAAAACACGTGTATTTCGACACTCTCAAGGGAATCAAAATTAAAAGGGTACTTCCCGTTGACTTAGAATCCTGAAATTTGGCATGAAGCAAGGTCTCATAGCACAAGTATAGGAAAAAACTAAAAACTGTAAATTAGTAGTTACGTCACAAAAAAAACTTTATATGCGATTCGGAAAATTTTTCGTAACTCAGTTTGGGAATTGAATTGTTTTCATAGGTAAGTTTGTACGGAACCCTCAGTGTGCGAGTCCGACTCGCACTTGCCCAGCTTTTTTTTACATGGTGGCACGCAAAGAAGGAGTAGTTACTTAATTATATCGCACGGAAAAAAGGTTTTAAGTACAAACTTATGTAGAATTTTACACCGACACTTGTCTGCTATGTTTTGTTGTGCCGACAATTGTATAGAAACGTAACAGCGCAAACTTAATTAAGCTATATAATATAATATAATATAATAAACGATTGATTGATTGATTGATAATATAATGCTAATAATATATATATAATATAATATAATATAATGTAATATTTTAAGTAAAGTACTGGGGGACACAATATCTGTAACTAATTAGCAGGGGATCCGAACCTCCTTTTCCCTGAGGGTCTCAGGGCGGGAGCAAGGAAAAACCACCGGGAGAAATCCCGAGTAGAAAACACTCTTCAAAAACCATAATATAATATAATATAATATTCCACAATTATCACACAACGCCGTCTAGTCCCAAGCTATGTGCAGCCTCTGAGTAAGGTGTCGACAAAATATGATGATTTTTTTTATTTTTCTATTCTTGATATGTTCGTGCTTGACCGCTGTCTCATCTGATGGAAAGCGACGATACGATCGACGATGGAGCGCTCTTACCTAGGAGTAACCTATTCACTCTTGACTTAAAGATTCCCGAGTTGTAGCCATCAGGAAACACAGATTCCGGCAAGGAATTCCACTCCTTAGCTGTACGTACAATGAATGTGTTCCCAAAACGTTTCGTGCGTATGGGTGGGATGTCCACCATGTACCGGTGGCGCATTGCCAAATTCCAACATCGTACATGTTTGTACCTAGCTCTTTATACAATGTTACGTAAGGTAAAATAAGTAGGGCATTTACTATATTATGTCCAATGGGACTGGCATGTACATTCGTATAAAAGTCCTTTTTTTAAATTGATATAAACTAGTGCTTGACTGCGATCCCACCTGATGGTAAGTAGTAATGTAATCGTAGATGGTGAGGCGCACTAATTTATTGAGAGCCTATTCATTTTAGCCTTGAAGAGACCCAAATTATAATCAGACGGGAAAACTGCAGCAGGCAAATTATTCCAGTCCCTCGATGTACGCGGTATAAACGACGAGGCGAAACGCTTGGTCCGGACCGTAGAGGTTTCAACAGCGTAAGGGTGGATACGCCGTTCGTCGGCTTGTCCGATGGTAGAAATGAGATGGTGGAATCAAGTCATGCAATTCCTGCGCACACTCTTCAAAATGCATCCTGTAAAACACCGAAAGGCTGGCTACCCTACGCCTGTGCTCAAGACTTTGTAGATTGGAATTAACCAGATCTGGATCACCAATTAGCCTCTTTGCACGCCTTTCCACCGAGTCCAAAGCTGCTAGGTGGCATTTTGCAGCGCCAGCCCATATGTGCCAGCCTGGCCTGTTGGTCTAGTAGTTAGTGGCCCTGACTGCTATGCCCACCCAGGACAAATGTTTGTGTGATGAGCACGATCATTTGTTCTGTGTCTGGGTGTAATTTATCTATAATATGTATGTATTTAGAAATATATAAGTATGTTATTAGTTGTCTAGTACTCATAACACAAGCTCTGCTTAGCTTGAGACTAGACGGCGTTGTGTGATAGTTGTGGAATATTATTATTATATTATTATATGTGGCTGCAGTACTCCACACACGCTAATACAAACAGGCACGTCCCTAATACAAAATAAAGAGAAAAATAAATCCATAGAAATCTACATAAGTCTGTACCGTGCGCACCATTCATCATCTCTTGCCTTTTCCCTTGGGATCGACTTCCAGTCTAAGGAACCAAATGCGGCTGAATACCCGTGTTTTACATGGAGCGATTGCTTATCACACCTTCACAACCCAGTTACTGGGCGATGCGATATACTTGTAGAAACATCTATGGCGTCACATAAGAACTAATCCTGCATCGCGCAATCAAAGTTCTCCGCACGATTGGAATATATACAACAGCCCGAAATCATCTAATGGGCAGTTGCCCACCAGTCATAACACCCGTCTGGTCGGAAGCCCTTTTCAAAGGAGGTTTGCGGGACTTTACTCTCTGTTCCGCCTACTTCCAAACTGGTGACCCTCAATAATGAATGTCAGCGCTGCCTTCGTGCAGCTACTACTTCGTGACGTCATCATCACTTCCTCAAGCTTACACCGTGTGCCCCATTACGTTTTGTTATAGATCAGTTTACTTATCTAAAAGTTCGTATTTGCTTTTAATTTTCCGTCATAATAATTTGGCAATACCTTAGTTTCAGTTTCTTAGCTTACCTCAATAAGAAATTGCCAAAATAAAGCTCCACTCAGAGAATTAAGTAACATTTCCAAAAAAATTAAGCACATAATCATAAATCCATTACATCAGCAACAATAACTGAATTTTATTCACTTTCTTTCACTCTCAACGTCTTTTTTCTTTCTTTTTGACTTTATTAGATTTAATGGCTACAAAATGGTAGCCAGCGATCCGGCTGCGGTCCACTCCGCTCCAATAAGTTCATAATTAAGAACAGTGTCAAGCTTGGCTGGTTCCATAGTGATATCTCGATTCAACTTGATTCCACGGAGACAGTTGATGATTTTTTTTTATAGGTGGGAAAATCATCCAATGACATCCCCCGCTCTTAAGCGGGGCGGGAGGGCGTCCGGTCCGAGCCTCAAGGAGATGTCAGCAAACCTTAGGGGCCCAGTAGGGTCGAATCCTACTGGGGCCAAGGGTTAGCTTTTGAAAGGAAAACTCGGCCCTAGTATGAAAGGCAACGAAGGAACAGGAGTGAGTTTTTAGTCAGTCAAAGTCTGACAGTCCCTTGCGCTCCACCCTAGAGCCGGGTCTTTTATTTTCTGACGGTGGCAGTCTTTAGATGATTTCCTCCGTAAGAAAATAAAAGAGTATTGTAATAAAAGATTTTAGAGGACGTATTATCAACTCTATTTTACTTACTTCCACGAACTTTAGGTAAATATACCCTGTCCACTCGATTTCTCGTAATGAGTTATTCTCATTCTGACACGTAATTTGTATGAAAAAAAAATGTATTTCCCCAGGTTACATCTCACGTATAAAAAACATCGATATCAACAAATATTGTACATGACTATAGCGACGTGTGAAAGCGGTGCCTACAGCAGCCGGTGCGCGCGCATTGCGAAACTCCTGCGCGCCGCAATCGAACACATGCCTTGTGAAACACATCCAAGGAATCTGTTTGAAATTAATTATATTGGACGCTAATTATGTAAATTGTATAAATTCGTCAGCAATCTAGAAGTGAGGAGAGTAAATATATCAATAGTATATTTTCTGTTAATGCCTTGAATAGTGCTCATAGCCTTGGTTATAATCCTGAAATGTTAGATGTAAAATGGAGAAATGAAAAAAAACAATGCATTTGCAATGTGATCACTGGTGGGACATGGGTCTTCTTTCTATTAGAAGGTCCTGGCAGAAAACCACCAGGACGAGGAGGCAAAATATTGGTTTTTAGGACATTCTAGTTTCCTTACGATGTTTTTCATCATCATTTGTATCGAGTCAGCCTTCTTAGTAAGCTTCGCTGAAGTTGTCAATGCTACACAATCTCAGCTCCATTTCAGCGAGATTGCGCTTGTTTCAATTTACATCAATTTTACATCACAATATCCACAGGAATCAATTTGCGAATAATTAACGTAGGCACTAAATTAATAATAATAATATTCCACAACTATCACACAACGCCGTCCAGTCTCAAGCTAAGCAGAGCTTGTGTTATGGGTACTAGACAACTGATAAACATACTTATATATTTCTAAATACATACATATTATAGATAAATTACACCCAGATACAGAACAAATGATCGTGCTCATCAGACAAACATTTGTCCTGGGTGGGAATCGAACCCACGACCTCCGGCATAGCAGTCAGGGCCACTAACCACTATACCAACAGGCCGGTCACTGATACAAATTGCTGAAAAAATCCCTCAAAACTCCCTACACAAATCTTTGTGACCACCTGTTATAATCTTACAACAGGTGTCAATAGCACGATATCATCATCATCATCATCATCATCATCATCGATATCATATATCAGTAATACAGATAGCCACAGCATCCGTTAACACCGGTAGATCAAGTCGGACCAGTACTAGTTGCTTGTCAGGGCGTTACACTACACACATGCTATTTTTATATAGAAATGTGGATATCCTCTCGGAGTGTTATGCTCTTCCGCATCCGTTGTGGTCTTGGTGATCAATATTATGGCTGAGTGTGAACGGGTTTTGAGAGATATTGAGTTTTTTTTTCATTGACGTTGTTCTGTGAACTGTTTTTTTTTCAAAGATGATATGTATGAGAAATGGCCATTTAACTTGCTTTAACATTTAATTGGTTAACCGAGCAAGAAAAATCTGGAAAAACTGGCCCAGTGCGAGTCGGACTCGCTCACAAAGGTGCACTACTATAATATTAAAATAGAGCAAAACAAAAACACAAAATAAAATTTCTTGTATGGGAACTATTTTTTATTTTACTATTTCTTGTAGCGGCAATAGAAATTCACATTCTGTGAAAATTTCAACTTTCTACTTTAAACGGCTTATGGGATACACCCCGCTGACAGACAGACGGATGAACGGGCGGACGGACAGGCGGACATGTGAGACTTAGTAATAAGGTCCCAATGGCACCCTTCAAGTATGGCATCCTAAAAAAACGATAGTGTTATTAAGAGGTTGGGTTATTACCAGAGGTCGGAATTAGGTTTTTTTTTTTTTTTTAGGTGGGAAAATCATCTTATGACAAATCGCGCTCTTGGGCGGAGCGAGAAATAGTGTCAGACTTTTACTGACTAAAAACCCATTCCTGTTCCTTCTTTGCCTTCGTCCCAGGGCCCCGGGTTTCACTTTCACACTACCCGTGGCCCCAGTAGGCTTCGACCCTGTTGGGCCCCTACGATTTGCTGACATCTCCTTGAGGCGCGCGTGGAACAGTACGCGCCGTCGACGTCTTGGGCTTGGTCCGGACGGTTACCGGACGATCGGACGGCGAGCCACCCATTGCTCGCCGTCCGCAAGCCAGGTCGGAATTAGGTAGAGTTATTCATGTACTTGCATCGGAAAATCCCGTGTGGCCAAAAATATTACAAATAAATAATAATAAAAACCTCAGAGATAGATAAGACAAATAAAACAAAGATAATTAACATACAATTTTTATTAACATTTTTCATTGAAAAAGATCTCTCTGCGTCAACTGAGGTGAGGTTAACAAATTTATACAATTCCTCCTCCTCGTCATTAATGCAGGATTAATTTTTTTTTCTGCTATATATTTCTGATAGTGTCATATTGTCATTGCATTTTATTTCTGTATTCGTAATTTGTTTCTGTATGTGTAATTTTTGTTTCTGTATTTGTAATTTGTTTCTGTGTGTGTAATTTGTTTCTATAGGGTAATTTGTTTCTGTATGTGCAATGTTTTATGGACTCTTGATTGTTCGAAATAAAAATTTATTATTATTATATTAAAAAATCTGCTCTTTAAAATTAGACTCGGAATTTGAGGCTTATCCACTTTATTCTTTCGCTGTATGAAATCAGTGTAAGTACATAAATAACTCTACCTAATTCCGACCTCTGGTCATTACTTACCTAACCGTGTCAAAAAGAATGCGGAAAAGTATAACTATGCGATCTTGTTGTACCTACCTTAGCAAAATATGCTAGCTTAATTAACCAATTTAGCAAGTTCAGTAAACTAACAAGAAAAACTACATCTAACTACAGGAAAATCTAATTTAATTACGAAATGTCTAATCTAAGCATCGTTACAATACCGCTAAAAAAGAAAGTACACCTTATTATACTCTTCATAGTTTTAATTACGACATCAATCACTTGTGTTTACTAATTTCTTAAGTTATTAATTAGAAGCTATTTGTAAAGATTACTTAAAGAGCTAGAGACAAAGGTTTCATTCAAGAGAATTAGTTCTAAAGTTTTGATTGTTTGTTTTGCTCGCTAACTAGAGATGAGTCATTGTAGGGTTGCACCATAGACCTGAAAATTATTTAAAATAGTTTTTTTTTCATATAGGCTAAACATGGGCACTTATAAATATTATTTTATAAATAGGTTTTAAAAATAGTTTTCTAGCTGACTATCCAGAGAAGAAACACCGATATAAACTCAGAGGTGCAAATCTCTTTTAAAGTCCATACAGCAAACATGTAATATAATGGTTAAATCATATACGACCTACAACTTAAAATACCAGATTATGTTACAGTATAATCTAATAGGGGTCTAAGTATGAAATTGCCGTTTTTTAAAACGGGTCGCTTTGAAGTGTTATATCTTTGGATTGATTTGGAATTATAAGTTCAAATAAACTTTATATTAAAGGTACGTTATTCTGTTTTCAAAATTAGGTTTTTATTGGTTTCTTTGTGTTTTGTATTTTCTGTTATATCGCAGTACTTGTAACTATTTTTGTATGAAATATAAGAAAATTCGCATTGTTTTGTAACATGAGTTCTACCGTGGAAACAATGTGACTCAACGTCAATTTCATACTTTTACTACCCTTATTATTTTTATTGTGAAATTCAGTGTTAAAAGTCAATATTTTCATGACCGCGATAACCCTACAAATCGTGCAGCATTTCATCAAAGATTATAAAACACAGAAACTCATTGATGGATTTCGCAGCCAATGATCTGTGAAGAGGTTGCGCCGACGCAGAAAAAAAAGAAATTCATTACAATTTGTTATAAACAAATTGTTTTACTCAACCCTTCTTGTTATTGATACTTTTGTGTTTAGGAACACAATAGTAGACAGTTTTGAAACCGTCTTCTGTTCATAATATTGACCAACTGATTTGTTTAGGCTGTGAGTTTTTTTTAATGATGTAACTGTTTTCAGAGGCTTTAGCGATAGTTTTTTTAATACTTACTTGATCCCGTTAACAATTCGGCAAATTTGGTTAAAATGAATTAAAATATACATCGAATGGCGCAAAAAGGGAAAAATACAATGAATATTTTAATATAAGAATGACAGATTCCAAATTCAAATGTAATGTAATGTTTTTTTTTTATTGCAGCAGTATTTATGTCCAGACTAATAGTTCACATTGACATTTACTTTAAAGCGATCATATACTATATTTTATGTTAAAAAATTCGCGGACCTGTGCACAGCACGTTTTATAAACGCGCCGTTGACGCCTCTAAGGCCACACACTGCCTTTACAGTCTGTGACAGTTATCGTTATGTCAAATTAAATGGGTTAAATTGTAGCTATTTACATATTAGTTTAGTCATCGACAGTTAGATGAAAAGTCGGTCAGATGTGCCAACCTGAATCAGTACCTTTGGCCATACGGGAAGTCATTGCAGCAGATGCCTAGTTACTTATACTTATTTATATTACTTTCAGAATCGCTTATTAAATATTAGAATGCACTGTGCGGACGTTTGGAAAAGGTACTTTGCATGGCAAGAACTTCCATCTTTAAAACAGTCGTAACCAAAAATATCGTTTAAAGTCACCATTCCTTCCATTAAACCTAACAACTAATTGTTTTACATTTAGTAGGTTTAATATAATAATAATAAACCGTTTCATTTTCAGGCATCTTGGCCTATAGATACATACCCATATATAAAAATAAAAATAAAACAAAGTAATATACATAACAGAATATTCACAGTCTGTCTAATTAATTATTATAATGAGGCTTAAAACAGAACGTGCACATTATAATATAAAAATTGAAAAAAATAAACTAATACCCTAACCAAGAATAAATTAAAATAACATTATTATCAAATTAATCCATAAAATAGATTGTACACACGTTAATAAATAAATTATTAAAATATTATTCTGTCACATTAATATTGAATTAAAATATAAATGAATCACTTTAGCCCAAGATAAAATGACATGAAATAAATTAATATAGCAACATTTCCTGCCACATAATTATGATTCTTGCCCTAAATACTTTTTACCAAACGCAGTGTCTAATTATAATTATTCAACTGTAGCTTCAAAAATGAGGCAAGATATGACCCAAAGGTCTGCTTACGCCAAGAATTATCACGGCTCTGCTAAAACGAGCGAAACCTACCGTTAAATAGATTAACACGAGTCTCCGGGTTTCTGCGCTTGCGCCGACTAGTGTTACGCATCATTGCTGGAGCGAATAGCATGGGAAATTGTTTGGACTTGCTCGTGTTTAAAGATCTATTTTTTTTAGTACGAAGACTTTTTTATGAGGCAAACGAGTCAACTTAATAATACCGGTCTACATTTTTTTTTAGCTTTGGTAATCATCAAACTAAGATAAAGTAACGCATGTTCTGTTTACCTGTAATAAATTGCAGATACACTAGTCTATAAGTTTATTTGATATGACATCTATATAATATAAAAGGAGAAACTGACTGACTGACAAATCAACGCACAGCCGGAACTACTAGGTCTAGGAACATGAAATAAAAGAAAACCTTGTGCAAAACAAGGTTTTCTTTTATGACGTAGGCGAGCACAAAAAGAGGATTTTCCAAAATTCACCCTCTAAGGAGATGAAACGGTGGTCCATTTGTGATAGAGATACCGACTTTCACGCGGGCGAAGCCGCTGACAGAAGCTAGTTCGTGTACTCAGTTGTTGGTGAACCAAATAATTGAAATCAAAGAACTTCTTCCGCACTGGGTGGAGTGACTGGGACTGTAACAATTTAATTGACTAAAACCCATCTGTGTTCATTCAGTTGCCTTTTGGGTTCCATCAGCAAAATGTATGGCAATTACATATCCTGTCCCGCCACTTGAATTGTCACGTGACTTCTCCGCAGGTTTACATATATTTTGTACTTAGCGTTTGGCGAAATCGCTAACAGAATAGTCAAAGTCAAAGTCAAAAGTTTTTATTTCACATAGGCCTACATGGGCACTTATAAAACGTCAAAAGCTAGTGCACGGTTCCAAATTGGTCGTTTCCTATGGAGAAGAACCGGCAAGATACTCCATGGTTACTCTTTTAAAAAAGTGGTTGTTTAGAATATTTTCATATTACAGTATTAAGAGACATTATGTAAGAACAGTATATACCAGTCGATATTGTACCCACAAGCACAATAAAAATAATTATATTAAAAAAAGTGAGTCGTAATAGGAAGTAACCTAAGAATTCGCGAAGTCTACAGTGTTCTCACATTCACATTATAAAAAAAAGAGATTATATAAAAAAAAAAACAAGAAAAATAAATAATTACAATTATCAATAAATGACATGCCAACAAAAGAAAATTACTAACGAATTTTTGGTGGTTGGCGTCTAATAATATAAAAAAAAAATATTGCAAAAGCAATGTGTAAGAAGAAAAGAAAAGAAAAAATGTATATATATATATTACAACAAATCGTTAGTCCAAACCTGCAGGTCTGCGGTGATTCTTTCAGATAATTCCGCATTTCAGCCCTTGGGTCAAGCGAAGTATCAACAAGGCGTTGAGTTCAATATTGATATTTTTTTGTTTACAATTTGCTTCGCGTGTTTGTTTTAGACTCATAATATTATGTAGCCGATCTTTATGAGCTAACAGTGTGAACAGGATGCTACTGAAACAATAGAACAATCGACATAAAACAATAAAATTTAATATTAGAATCTCCGAAATATTCGCATCAAAAATTGTTGATGAGAATCGGTGACAAATACAAGTTAAGAGGGTCCTTTTCCACTCGCCTATCGTCAACATCGAGCATGGTTTAAAAGCTGGTTGCTTCATCTAACGCCACATCATCGCTTACCATCAGGTGAGATCGTGGTCAAACGCGAGCCTATCCGTAATTAAAAAAGTATACTCTCGACACATCTATTGGTACCTACCTTGTAAAATTTACTAAAGAGTTGCGTCGCTGTCGCTCCCAGCTAGGTGCTTAGGAAAGGAGACAGCACTTTCATACAATCCCGTAACTTAATGTGTGAAACAAATTAGTTGCGGAGACAAAAGTTGCTCGTGTGTGCTATGGGTAAGTGAACATTTGTGAAATTGTCTGTGGTTTCGAAAAACAAGATGGCAGCATTAGTTTTGACATTGAAGGCCCGCCAAAATCCTTGTAGCTATAGCAATTTTTTTTTTGGTATTGGTTTAAAAATTTCAATGGGCGCATGGGTTTTTTGGGAATAGAACAGGAAGTGTAAGATTTTGTGCCTCACTAAGACAATCTTGTTGAGGTTGGTGATTACCATCAGCATATAGAAGAAGCCAGGCGTATTACTTTGTGTAATTTATTTCATCACCACTGCTCTCAAAACGGTGAAGGAAAACATCGTGAGGAAACCGGCATGTCCTAGAACCAAAAATTCAAAGACATGTGACATCCACCAACCCGCACTGGGCCCGCGTGGTGGATTACGGCCCATTCCCTCTCCTAGAGAGGAGGCCTGAGTCCCAACAGTGGGAACATTAAAAGGCCGACTATGCTATGCTATGCTATAGAAGAAGGCTCCTTAACCTGTTAATAGAAAGAAATACATAAATATCTAAAAACCTAACAGAAATTGTAAATTTAGATTTATGATTTGAATGGATGAAAAAATCAACTATCTATTTATTGATGGAAAGATTGATTGCTAAATATCATATAAAAATGGCTATCGGTTACTTAAGTCACATTCTACAAGTTATAAATCTAAACGGCTAATCAAAATCGAGGTCGCTATTGACAGAAC